>CM022476.1:13927124-14034709 GCA_011952105.1 Coreoperca whiteheadi
GGGTGGTGTGGTTGTTTTGTGGGGGTGTCGGTGTGTGTGTGTGTTGGGGGGGGTTGGTTTGGTTTGGTGGTTGTGTGGGGGGGGGGGGGGGGGGGGGGGAGTAAAAGTAGATGGAGGTCTGCATCTGTATATTCAGTGGACATGGATGTGTGCGTGTGTGTGTGAGAGAGTTAATGTCAGATATTTTGCACATTATACATCTCTTTCCGTGTTGCCACTGAAGCCATTAATTGAAAGGGCAGTAAAAGCCAACATTTCTGTGTCGGAAGCAAAACCTGCTATCATGAGCACGGGTGTGTGTATGTGTGTAAATTCGCTTTTTACGTGCTTTCAAACAAAAGACCAGACAGCAATTATTAAGCCTGAGTACCATCAGACACTTTCAAACAACCCACAGAGATGATTTATTCTCACACAGAAAACCAACAGAACAAAGATCAGCACAAGCTGATATTTGCGTATCCATAAACAAAACCTAAGCAGCATTTTTTTGTTTATACGTTTTAACCATCAACGAAGGTTGACATTTGTCAACCCTTCTGATTTAAACAACAGAACATACCGGTTTGTTTTGGTCAATAAATGTTGATTACTATCCCTCTTCGTATTGTGTGGTGATGCAAACAATACTTACACCAAGTAGTTGTTTGGCACTTTAAAACCCAAATCCCTCTTTTTGAACAAAAGTGGTATTAGGTGTATCTTGTTGCTTGCATAGTTTGTGGGCCCACACAAAGCAAAGAGCAATATCAACAACACTAGGCTATCACGACGCTTGCCAGGAATGCTATAAATTACCACTGTTTTGCTAATAATTGGATTCCCCTTCTTATATATTTGTATTTTCTGTTTATCTAGCAATATTTTAGAGGTGCTTCACCTGTCCACCTACCCATAGCTTTTGCCTGCTAATGGCTGCCTAATGTGGCAGAGAGGGATGTGTTTGGGGGCATCACAGGGCCAAATCCAACCCCAAGCAACATGGCACTATCTCCCAAAGAGAGTTTTATTCCCAGCCACCCTAAATCTGACTGGCATTAAAATCACACACACACACCATTATCCTCAATCCCCTCACAGACATAAACACAACCTAAATCTAAACTCATCTTAAGTGAATAATTGATACACTCTTTACCTTAGGTTGGAGGGACTAGAGGAGACTGGAGACAGGCAAGGAAAGACAACAAAGGCTGAGGTGAAAAGAGCATAAAAGACTAAAAAGAGTTTCTGGGCTATCCTTGTTTAAATACGGAGGGTTTTGGGGATATTTCCCAAGGGGCAAAAAAAAAAGGTGTGAACTGTGTGATGATGGCTTTGACATGCACACTTTCTGTGTGTATGTTTGTGCATTCTGTCCGTAGCATTTGCATTTTAGAACAGCTGTCTAGAATACTGATTCCACCTCCATTTTGCCTGTCTTTAATTAGTAATATATTCACCTCTCTATTAAATGTGTGGACTTAAATGAAGTCTTCTAACGTGAGCCATAAAATGAAATCCCTTTATACCCTTTATTCTACTTAACCCAGGAGATAAAGAAAAAGGGTAGGGTTGGGAGAACTGGGAGGGTTGGGGTAGGGGATGGGATGGGATGGGGACTGGCAGGCAGAGATTGAAAGATTGAGAAGACCTGAGAAAGACAGAGAAAGATATATATCCTAGCCTGGGGCCTAGGTATTGAACTAACTCAGGGTGCTGAGAGGAGGTTCTCAAGGGTAATTATATAAGAACACACCTTTTTTCCCCTCTCATTCTCTCCCTCCATTGCTCTCTCCATTTTTTGTCCCTCATCGGCTTGTATATATAAAATGGTTGGGACTGTCAAGTGCAAATGACAAAGGGGTCCATATCCCAATGGTGATAAAGTAATGGTGGAGATTTTACTCTGACATTTGCAGTAAAAATACCTTCTTTAAACTGGCCAAGACTGTTCCTGTATTATCCCATTGTTGATTTTCCACTTACTCCTTATTGAGCTAAGAAGGGTGGGTATTTTCACTCAGCAGTCAAGCATTCACTACGCTGTCTTTGGGTGAAAATAATCATTTCGGCAGTTGCAGCCTTGCCAGGAAGGGAGCTCTCCCCATGCAATGGTGCTGAAACGCTCAGCATTGGAGCTGGGCAGTAGGGTGGTTCTGAAACTAAACTTAAGCAGATCAAGGCCCATTCCATGAAGCTTCAAATATATAACATTTCCAGTATAGTGTCTAGTATACTACAGCATTCTATAAAATATTGTATATTGCTTGTACAGATCTACATTTACGTGTAACATCATGACTATGCTTCAGTCCAATTCTGGCCACTACACCCTTACCTATGCCCTCTACCTCATTCATGCATTTTCCCTTGGAAGGTTTGTCATATTAAGGGTTGGCTGTCCAAAGTCAGTTTGTGGGAAGTGGAAAATAAATTCCTCCAACTGCCAGTGTGCATCAGTGCAGACTTAACTCCACTACCCCTACACAAAAAAGGCCCACATGCTGGGAGAATGGCCATGCACTTAAACCCTTTTCCTTACACAGTCTTTTTATGGTGGACTTTATCACAACATCTACTAAGTTTTAAAAACTTTACTTATACCACTGTCTTATTACATGCAAGCATCAATTTAATAAAATGTATGTAGCGCCAATAAATAACAAGTTATGTCATTGCACTTTTTCTATAGAGCAGGTCTAGACCATACTCTTTATAATATTAAAGTTATTATTATATTTTATACGTTATTTAAAGCGTGTATAACTTATTTTATATTATAGGCTCAATGTTATACATATACACACACATACATACACACAGTATATTGAAACATCAGGGGAACAGAACATTATATAATTGAACAGCTGAACAATCAAGGTGTCTATCAGAATCCATGGTGACACCTGTTTTCCCCTTAAAGTCGAGAATGGTGAGAGCATCCCATTTTTAACTTTTTTATTTATACATGCTTTTTAATACAGAGTATCCTCCATCTTTGCAAGTGTGACTTCACTTGAAGTGATACTCCATAGTGAAGTGTACATGGGGAGAAACTGATTAGAGAAAATGCCTCTAAGGACCTGATGATGAAGTTGCAATAGCACTGGGAATTATGCTTGTGTTTTCTCTACAACCAGACAGCAAAAAAAAAAAAAGCTAACAAGCTGAGGCCAAAATTGCGACATGCTTTACAGTAACAAGCACTGAAATCCTGTTTTATACACAGGGGCAATACAATTCGAGGCAGCGGGGCTAGCTAAAGCTAGTGCATGAAAATGGTTAAACTGGGCTCTCAGCTTTAGGATATAGGACTGACATACACAGTATAGATACTCTGCCTCCCTGTATGCCATCATCTCTGCCGTAAGCCTATTATTAGTCTCCAGCAGTTAACAGCATGGGGCATATCCAATATAGTGTTAAAACTGAGAAGTGTTAACTCTGCAGTGTTGAGAAGTGGAACTTTTTTTTTTTGTCAGACTCCGACAGCCCACAGCATTGGAACATTCCACTGCAGATGCTGTTGAAGTCAGGAGTGCTACATTTCATCCATTTAAAGTGACTTACAAAAGCATAAGTGCATACATTTTACAAATGGTGCCCAGTGGGAATGAAAACATACATTGAACAGCATCAGTGACTGTCTGTCCTCGTGGGGTTACTACCACATGAAGGTTGTCTGCACGCTCTCTATATCAAATCAAATCAGGTGTCAGGAATCTATTCAATGCATGCACACAATGTCAGAGAAGTTTGACTACTAACATTCAGCTATAGTGTATTCAGTGAACTGATCAGCTTTTATTACACTGTGTAATGGAGATTTTGGCAAGAGGAAGCTTTTGCAAAAAAGATATCCCAGTAGCCATCCACCAAGGGTGGAAATTTAAAACCACATTCAGAAAAACCACATAGGGAGCTGTGCTCGCTCAGTGGAGCTAAAATATGGTAATACAGGCCATTAACATTTGATATTTGGTGGATGCTTTTATGCTAAGCGGCTTACAGTGTGAATCTCTTTTAGCATGAGTGACCCCAGTGTGAGTTGAACCCCTAAAACTTCAAATGCTATCCTGTAACCTTCAAGAAACTGGATATCCGTCTCTTTTGTTGTCCAGCCAAAACGTGGTTCCTTTCTAGTCTACGGTGCTGAAATGAGAAATCAACTAATAAGTTATGAACTGACAAATGTAGTCTCCTGTTAAGTAAAAATAAACAACCCTAGCAATATTATTATGTGCGAACATTTGCTTGTTTATGTCTGTTGTATACCATGGCCACTAAAAATTCTCAATTCTCATTAGCTGTACAACCTGCACAATTATGACGCAGGTCTTTGTTTGCAGGTCTGAACTAAGAGCTTGGAGCTAGGGTTATTTGTGTAACTACCACCACCAAAAATTCTAAAAATCTTTTCATTGAAAGCCATGCAAATTTAATCCTGACCTACAAACCAACTATGCCTAAGTGTCGGAGGAGTAGAAGTAAGTAACGTGATAAAGCTTGAGCCTGCGGGTCTGAGAGACGGCTGCAGGGAGAAGGAGAGAGAGGACACCAGAGCAAAACCACACAGAAAATAAGTGGAGAAGTCACAGGTAAGAGTGTGAGAGGGACCGAGCGATAGAGAGCTAATGTGTCTGTGATAGAGGGAGGGAGAGAGAAAAGCAGCCTGTGTGTGAGGGAGAGAGCACTAGGTAACGGTATCTCTGCTGGAAAAACCCTACCCACAATAAAATATTCAAAATGTTAGCAAATCAGTAAAATTTCTCTCCTGAATTCAAAAATCCCGCTTATCCGGGGCCGAGTCAGCAGTCTAAGCAGAGACACCCAGACTTCCCTCTCCACAGACACTTCCTCCAGCTCTTCCGGGAGAATACCGAGGCGTTCCCAGGCCAGCACAGAGACATAGTCCGTCCAGCATGTCCTAGGTCTTCCCTGGTGTTGGACATGCACGGAACACCTCCCCAGGGAGGTGTCCAGGAGGCATCCGGAACAGATGCCCGAGCCACCTCCGCTGACTCCTCCTGATGTGGAGGAGCAGCGGCTCTACTCGGAGCGCCTCAGCCTGTCTCTAAGCGCCCAGCCACCCTATGGAGGAAACTCATTTCGGCCGCCTGTATCCGGGATCTTGTCCTTTAGGTCATGACCCAAAGTTCATGAACATAGGTGAGAGTAAGAACATAGATCGACCTCTCTTTACCACAATGGAATATCGACCGCATCACTGTGGAAGAGACACAGATCCACCTGTCGCTCTCCCGCTCCGTCCTTCCCTCACTCGTGAACTAGACCCCAAGGTACTTAAACTCCTCCACTTGAGGCAGGAACTCTCCACCAATCTGGAGGGGACAAGCCACCCTGTTCTGGCTGGGAACCATGGCCCCGGACTTGCTGATTCTCAATCCCGCTGCTTCACACTCGGCTGCAACACGTCCCAGTGCATGCTGATGGTCCTGGTTTGATGAAGCCAGCAGGACAGCATCATCTGCAAAAAGCAGAGACGAGATCCTGTGGTCCCCAAACCAGACTCCCTCCAGCCCCTGGCTGCGCCTAGAAATCCTGTCCATTAAAATAATCAACAGGACCGGTGGGAAAGGGCAGCCCTGCCGGAGTCCAACATGCACCAGGAACAAGTCTGACTTACTGCCGGCAATGCGAACCAAACTCCTACTCCTCCTGAATTAAAAAAATCTGAATCTAAATCTCTTCTTAGCCTTGTGAGCCCCTTCTTGTTCAGCAAGATGTTGCCTACCAACACAAGCATCAGGAATTCTGAGGCTCAAGAACTATATTATGATGTTTAAAAAGTGAAATATTTGATCAAATTATAAAAAATAATTCATACAATAATTTTATATGGTTTGTCCACATTATTTTGTAAAATACACTTCCTTCATTCTTACATTACCTTTCAAAAATATGTTTGTCCTACATAAACTTTGATGTCAGAGAACTGTTCGGCTTTTATTAGGCGTGGTGCTAAAACAGCGAAAATATTTGTTTAGTACCCTACAACCGAAGAATACTACTTTCTTGGTTTTAAATTATCATACATACATACAACTGTCACTAATTCTGCATTCATACAAGTACATTATAATTGTATAATGTAAATTGCTATAAAAATTAAATAGGGCTGGTAAAAATGTTCCCATCACTTCTTGGTAACTGTTGTTTCTTCTTCAAGACAGACATGGTGCACCTGCAGTGTGTGCTGTTGCAACGTTGCTGCCATTCTCAGCCAAAGCCCGTTTGAGCAGAGCATGGCCTCTGCTGTTGCTGAAGCTGATTCTTGTCCTGCATGCGTAAACTACTGCGTCCTCAAATAAGAGTGCCACAATATAACTAATGTGCATCTTAGAAGTAAATAGACATGATGTCTGATAAGCCATTTTATATCAGCACTTCTGCACTGAGAAACATTAACAACCCTCCCCTATTGCTCTCGGTCATCTCTCAACTCCATTGGGTCTGTTGTGTAACACTATCCGATCTAAAGCCCATTATTACATTAAAGCAGCTCACCACACAGACCGAACCTATAGACATAAAATAGACTCTTTATCTGAAATCACAGTGTATGCTAAGTTGGAATAACTACTATGTAACTGTAAAGCACAGCGTAGTATATTACAGAAAATCTTCATTTTATTATACATGCAAAACAATCCTGACAACCCTGGTTTACACTCTCTCCTATCATCCCATGTTACTGGAGTTATTTGTTATGCTAACCCCATGCAGTTAGCTTTTTTCCACTGCCTGCCCTATTGAATATGGAAAGCACCATAGCATCCTGGCACTGTGACTGCTCGGGCATTTGCAAATTCAGTACACTTAGAAAGCCAAGAGATCAGCAGGTACTGCATGATGTAGTGTGCTATTCCAATGTCAAAACATATGCAGGCCTTAATTCATAAAAGTATCACATATCAACAACTGTCATTGTGTAATGTGGACAGAGGGTGTCAATGTATGTTGCTGTGGAACACGACCAGAAGCATCCCTTTCTGCCAGTAAAAAGCATTAGAGCCGCCCACTGTGGCTAGTGCAGAAGAACAGATTGCACGGTTCTGTTTTGGTTACTATATGGGATGAAGTGAAGTGCAGTGCTGTCTATCGTCATGTTTTTGTGTTGTATTTTAATACTTAGTGGGTTTCCTCTATTTATGAACTACTTGAGCTAAACTACATTTGTTTACCTTACAAATGCATTCACGGATACTATATTACATTGCTAGATACAAATAGGAGCAAAAACTATTCTATTCAATTGTATTTACTGTGCCCATTCTATACATTATGTTACTGGCCAAAAATAACTAGTTTAACCTTGCGGAAATCGAAACAAAACCTCACTAGGCTCCAGAACATTTCACAGGGGCTTTCCTGCTGAAGTATGCTGTTGAAAATTGGATCTTACTCTTGCCCTACTGTCTCAGCTTAACTCTAACACCTTCTTTCAAATAAATGTGCCAATGAAACATTGTTCAGACTCTCTGTGGTGCTGACATGTCATTTTAGCTCAGAGCTGTCCACTGTGTGTGTGTGCGTGCGTGTGTAAATAAGAAAATTGTTTTAAGAGGTAATTGTGGAAAAGTATCCAGCTGGGAGCTGTCTCACTTTCTCGTCTATCATTCCTCATCTCAATTATAATAAAAAAGTCCCCTACTTCTCTTTGCAAAGATATCTAAAAAGCTATTCACTATGATTGGCGCCAAAACAGAGGTGTAACCTGCTGTGTTTCTATATTAAACAGAATTACATAAGTAGATTTGAACTGTGTAACTATGCCACATATACTGTATGTATAAAGTGCATCACAATACATGGTCAGCAGAAAATTGTTGTAACAGTCAAGTACATTGCTCAACTGTATGGCTAACTTTTCACTATTATAGGACACTGGATTTCAAATTATTATCTTTAATACAGGTATGAATATAATCATGTAGAAAGACCGTTATGTTGGAATCAGACTTTCTGTCCAAAGTTCAGTGAACTTAGACAGCACACTCATTAGTATGTATTGATTTATTCTGGATAGCCTGTTATTTCACCTGTCTGTCTGTGTACTCACTCTTTGCTACTAAAATGCCATTCCTTTCTGTGTTTAATGTAGTCACAGCTGGAAACGATCCTCTTTAATGTTGATGAGATTATCCATTTTTAGAAACTGCAGTATACATTTTCAACCTTCTCCCAAAACAATAGTAAAGTGTGCTGTTCAGTCTCTCTGTGGTGCTGAAAAACAAATGTTTTTGGTCTGAATAATGCTGTCACAGTAGGGAACTGTTCTGCTATGAGTGATCCTGAAATCTGGAAGTTAGCTTCAGTTAAGCGGCCACAAAAAACAAAACAAAAAAGACTTCCTGATTTCAAAGGCAACACTGAATATATGAACTACGTTGATCTAGGAATAACAAGCCATAAGTCATCAAAGCACAATGTGACTCCAAAATTGGAGCAGCTACTCAGACATGCTTTATTTGGTCATTAATATAGAATGTGAAATAGTCATTCTTCAAAAGTCTGGGTGTCCCTAATGCCTGTATGTATCACCATTGTCCAACACATTCTAATGCAACCTCAGGGAGCTTTTTCTATTGTCCATGTTAACTGGCTTATATTTGAAGCTATTACGAGATTTGAAAATCCCTTAAAGTAACACAAATGTTGCAGGAAGAACTCAGCTTGAGACCAGCACTGAAGACTAAATCCTGAAAAGATTTTTAAAGCTTGCCTAAGGCGCCACCTTGGCTAGAGCAGGCACTGACAATGTGTCACCAAAAAGCCTTTCAACAAGGATAGGATGAAACTCTGTTAGTATACCTTACCTTATGTGAGAAAAACACTCCATGCAAGTCAATTTAGCACTATGCAGGAAACAAAAACAGTCAAATCCTAGCTTTAATTGATCGATTATTTTAAATGCCTTGAACCATGTCCTGCCCAACCCATAAGTCACTAGACTGCAACAGCAGTAAAGATGATCACATGGCTAATCATAACATACGGATCCACAAATTGAACATTTCAAAAGGTCCAATTTAATAATAGAACAGGCCTGAACTGTATGAAGGATATAATGTACTCTCTTAGCTGCCATCTTTTTTTAATCTAAATGTTGCCAAAACAGAAATCTTCTTAAACTTGGGGCACCCCCATGGCCTTAGGGGTTAAGATGATGACCATGAACCACAACAAGTACAGCGGGAGACCTTTGTTGCATTGCTCTACTGGCACTATCTAATGAAGGCATAAAATGCCTTCATTAAAAACAAATCAGAGTTCTTTAACTGACTTTTTTTTAAATAGTAGACTCCCCACAATACAAAAATGAAATTCATCAGTTCTTAATTGAAAATGTCTTAAAATTCAAAAACTACTTTAAAATGCAGGATAGGTGGCTTTTTGGCAGAAGAATGTAGCAAAGTGAAATAATAGTAAAAGCACAAGTGGCAACTCTCAATTGAATCAATTTAGGAAGAGTGTTTACTATAAAATACTAAATTAAATTTTGATATGAAGAGCCATGTCCCAATTATTTTCTGTTTTTAAAAGGTAATGAGGAAAGTTTACTTTGGAAAAATGATTCATTCAAAATGATTTGCTTAACACAGACCTGATCAAACGTGTCATTAAAGCAAAGAAAACATGCGAGATATGCAGGGAATGATGAACACAGGTTGGCAGAGACTGGGACGACAGATTGAAGCATACTTTATAGCCCCTGCTCGACACTGTTGCGCTCTGTTAATAGCAGGATGCCCCAGCTTTAGCCCAGCTGTGCCCCACTTTCACTTTCATGTTGCTCAGCCACACAGTCCTGCAACCCCCTCCATCCATCCTCCATCTCTCCCTGTCCCTCGCTCTCCCGTTTCAAATCTCTCATCTTTCATTCCTCTTTCCTCACCTTGCTCCCCTTATCTACCCCCTCTCTAAATCCCTTTAATCTCCCTCTCCTTCTCCACTGAGGAGAGGGCCTCTAGATTTCATGATGGTTATGGTCAAGAATCAGCTCTTTTTAGGGGATAAGAATGTCATACATTTATATTGTTCATGGGTTGAATGCCATTGTTAAAGTCATGATATCACCTTATTTTGGGAGTGGTTTAATTTGAACTGCAGTGGTTCTATTTCTAACATGCTAAATGGTTTTGTGTTATGTTTTAAAGTTGGTGGAATCTTGGAATTATTTCCAAGGAACCTGGTGGAGAACGCATAATACAATCGAACCAAGTCCTTGGTGGATGAAACCAGAAGAAAAATGGTGAATATACTGGCAGCTGACAGAAGAATGTATAATTTGCAAACTGATTTTAGCCCATGTGCTCTCGCTCTTGCTTTCATAATCATTTTTAGTCTAAGTTAAATCATGGGATGCTGACTGAGATGTCCTTTCTTCCTCAGTCTTGCAGTATATCACCACCACGACAGGGGAAAGAAATCCATGCCAGAGGAATTGCAACCTTATTTCCCTACCTCAGTGACCCGTACTACTAAAAATGGCTGTGAGTTGCACATTGTTTGGGATAACGCTAAATGCAAATTGAAACATTTTGATTCCTGCCAGTAACATCTATGCCACAGCATACTGTTTTTATGCCTTCAATTTTAAATAACCCACTCTTTAATTTAAAAAAGTGATTTAAAAAGTTATTAGAAGATGAAGCTGATGTTTGTCTATCGCCCGTGACCCCACGCAGGCAACACACTATGTGACTTTTCCATGTTTTAAAGACCTCACAGGCTTGGTGAATATGTGTCATTATTTTTTAGACAGTATATGGGTATTTCAGTGATTCACAAACAAAATCATGAAATTGTCACCCACCGATCCCCACCCCAGCTTGAACAGGATTGTGTAACTATGTTTGGAGATGGTGTCTCAGGCAAGCTTCTGGAGAGGTGCTGAAGTTAGGGCAAGGTTGCTTTATTGGTGCTTGAAGTTTCTCCTCCATTGTGAAGTGTTTTGTGTGTCAGGCTTGGTTAACTGGTTCAAATATGCTTATTCAGCATTTACCATTTGTTTACAGTTACTTGCCTGGAAACAACCTTTGTCTTAAATGTGCTCAGGGTGGATGTGGCTGTGTTTGGTACTTTTCAGGTTTTAGGAAACCATTTAAAATACCAAACACACTGATTATTTTGACCAGCAGGTTGACACAGATGTTAATTTACAATCCGCTAAATCAATTAGCAATGCAGAAGAGGTCTAATGTAGAAAAGACAGCCACAACGTCTCAACTGTTGATCAAGTCAGATAGGGGTACTCAAGATACAGTACGTGTGCCTCTGCTGTTACACAACTCAAAGCAGATAGATTACGCCAGTCTACTATAAATTGTTTGTCTCTTCCATGGAAAAAGTGTTTTTTAAGATTCATAGTTGGCTAGACATGCAGCTTAAGAGTGCTTATCTTCACAGGACACAGCAAGTAAAAACTAAATTGACCCATTCTAAAATAACACTTCACAGAGAAATGGGGAACTGTTGAACCTGTTGACAAGGTGCTTGGCACAAGATGTGAGTAGAAGAAACAAAACTACAGGGACATTTAACCAGGTCATTGTTTGCATATATTCTCATTTTGGAAACACTGAAGACAATTTTTCACAACCCCAAACTTGCCGCCAACATGTTCAAACCCCGGCACATGCCCAAGGAAGGTGTGTATGCAGAGTGGAGTGATGCTACCTATTTTATGGTGAAAATCCTTATTTTCTGTAGAAAAAGATGCCTTGGCAATTTCAACTTCAATGACAACTTTAAAACTGCAACTCCCTCGGGCTGTAACACAGTACATTTTACATTAAGGAATACACTGAATTCCTCTTTGGTTAATATTCATTTGTGTTTTCTTCTCCATGCGCAGGAAATCAAGCATTATTTTATGAATTTGTTTTGTTTTTTAATTGATAATTGAACCACTTGTCATTGATACAGGACTTAAAATTCCCATGTTTAAATGCTTGATTCATGGGGATAATCTATTTGGGTTTGTGGAGTCCTTTTTCCCCCCCCCCCCCCCCTTATTTTCGCCTTTATTGACAGTTTTGACAGGCAGACAGGAAACAAGAGGAGAGATGTGGTACTGCATTCAACAAAGGACAGTTATGTGGCGTACGCTATAACCACTCATCTACCAAGGCGCTCCGGAATTTGTGGAGTCCTATGGGGCTCGGTATTGCTGTCATTTCTGCCCCCTTGAGAAAGACTGTTTTCAAACTTAAGTTTGGCAATGACAACACCTGTAGTAACTTACTTACTCCTACCTTAACGTTACAACCAACAACAACAAAGATAGCTAACGCTACTGCTATCGACACGACCAGGACATCATCTTCCCCGTCTGTTTCTCCATTTTACCAATTTTCATCCTACTACTGCCTGTTGACTATAAAGGTGCATCACACAAATGGACAATAAAATCATTGTGGGCAGACGTGTTAAAATATGACACTATACTGAAAAACCCTTAGTGTTGTAATAAGTGTAGGTCATATCAAATTGACAAAATTGATTGTGAATTTGAGTGTTACAAACCATAAAAGACACAGTCTCCAAATCACACTGTATTACATTTTGATGACAAGCCTTACAATAGAATCACCTCATCAACATTAACGTTAGCTAGTTAATGTTAGGTTTGCACATTTAAGCCATTAACTCTGTCACATTAGCCTTTCAGAATTCAACATTTTAAGAAACAAGACCAGCCAGAGTGTATGGTGAAAATCAAGAAAAACAAGTTATTCTAAAATGCTGCTTCTGCTGAAATGCCAAATTATTGCTTTAAATAGGTGACTAGGAGAAACTTCCCACAGTCACTTGACCTGACAAAAATGGTGCCGTGAAAATTCCTCTAGAAACAAGGATGTGGGAGGGGCTTTCCACAGTAGTCCTAACATCCGCATATTTTAACTACATATATTTTTACCAACACTGGCGAGCACCTTACTCAATCTGTTGTTGTAACAACTCTGAAAGATTCAAAGTTCTTTGACACTGCTGATTTTACACTGGGGAATTTACTGTGTACATGGGGTAGTGGAATGGATATAATGTATTACCAGTTTTTTCATCCAACTAAGAATGGACACCTCTCTTACGTAGCAAAAATGATAAAACCAAAAATTTGAGAAATTTTTGTATTTAGATATTTGATTTTACATTAATAGCCGAGTCAAAAAATGCACTGACCATTTTTTTCATGTAGTACACTAGAAATGATGGTTGATTACCCTGCAGGTGTGGAGTGGTGAACAGGTGACAACTTACTACTAGCTACCAACAGGGAATAATTATAATTTCTTGGCAGTCGTGGTAAAGCAAAGCTGATAACTTCCTCAATTGTGTGAGAACGATGTATTCATACTTTCCCATTGCTGTATCTTTCAAAGATTTCTTGTAACCTTTGGAAACAAGAAACTTTTTACAAAATAAACCTGTGGGAACATGATGTGGTGTCTCTGCCTGTCTCACACCCTCCCTGTCTGAGATGTTAAGGTTTATTGCACTCTTCTGACATAGAAAAAATGTCTATCTTTGTCTGTATTCTAATTTATCTTTAGCTGTCTAAATTGAACAACAGATTGATTGGCAACCCTATGATAAATCAATGTCCATTCCTGATCTGCTTATACTTAATCCCACTGTGTCTGTTATCCTTATCTAAATGTGGAAGTACAGTGTGAACAATATCCAAACCACCTAGAAATTACCATTTTGTCAAAACACTATATTCAGTTGCACAATCCAGTATATTCAGTAAACAGAGTTTCCATCTTCATTTTCCCCATCTAGCATATCAGAATTAGCTGTTGAGCCAGGGAGTATGCAGCATATTTTGTGTGTCAGTGGTGAGGATGCCTGTTGCATTGTCACAGCTTGTATGATATGGTCAGCAGTAACCTGTAGTACTTTCAACCAACAGCAGAGGACTCTCTTCCTGCTATGTGTCCGACTTATATCCTTGGTTCTGGCCATAAACACTATTTTAGAGTGGATGTATGAAAATGAACAGGAGGGAAAGTCTTCTGTAAAATCTGTGAAGGGTTAGGAAAACAATTTACCTGATTACTATCCTATTTGTTAAACCTGTACAAATAACCTACTTCAAACATCTATGGAAACATATTTAGACTCAGTTTTCTCATCACAAGAGTAGTAAATAGAGGCCTTGTGAATTATCTAAACCTTTGGCCTGTCTGTAAGCACTTCAGATGAATATAGCTGACAAAAGCGAGTCCAAATGGCATAGCCTTAGGAGAGCAGGAAGTGCTAAGCCTCTCCAAACCAATATAAAGCCTATGTGACAGTATTGTGCCCTCCATCCTTTCTTTGTTTGGGTATGTGAGGATTAGAGACATCTAAAGAGATTTTTTTTTCTAAAGGCCAGCAATGCTCGACTTTCAGTTGACAAGACTTGCATACAGAGAATTATAACACAAGTGGTAAAGACCAGTAGTTTTAGATAGAAATAAAACCTTTATGACAGAAACTAGTTCTTTGATCATATATCCAATCTATTAATGAAAACGTAAAAAAAAAAAAAAATCATGTCTATTATTCTGAAATATTTAAGAATATATCTTAATTCCTAAAAAGCTGACCTAAGAGAGACACGTTTTCATCTAACAGCACAAATATGCTGACCATAGGAAATTGTAAAAGTCTTAGTATTTAATCCATTTTGCTTTTGTTTTGTGCCATAGTGAATAAGAATATTGCTATAAAGAATCACTGCAATATGTGGCAGTACCTGACTTTCATTTGACAGCAAACGTGTTATGTGTGGGCTCCAACACCTTGGTCACAAAAGCAGAGGAAGGAAAGGGAAAGACCGTGCTGTGCCAGTGTGATGTCATGGTCACGTTGAAGAAATAATATAAAAAGACGTGCACCCTGGTTTTGTACAATTTGTTTAACTAGATCACCTGTTGGAACAAAATGCTTTAAATAAAGAGTTGGATCTTTGTCACAGTTGGTATACTTGGGCAGATTAAAAGTGGCTGGTATAGGTCCTATATACTAGGAATATTACTGTTATTAGTTGTGACTGTATACCACATGGCATGTACACTTGTATTTTAGCAGTAAGACAGCTACACAATGACTAATTACTGACAGCAACTGGATTGGTCCAAGGACATTCAATTGAATGGAAAAGGATGGCACGCTTTCCCTGGACTGTTCACACATTTTAGACTAAGGAGAAAAAACTAGGAAATAAATTCCATGGCAATAAATAGTGACAGTAGTAAGACTAACAGTTTCATTAGATGGTGAGGAGTCCAAAGACTGAGATTTTACAGAGAATCTTGAGCAGGCTGGATAAGTGAAGCACCAGCTTTTGGGAGGAAGCTTTAGAGGAGTTGGGTTGGCTTGGTCTTAGTCAATTGATGCCATAGCCGAGCTGAAAGTTTTCTTAACAGATGGTTGCCTGGATGTGCAATAGGAGAGCTAACAAACACTGAACCCCACGATGGATACTTTGTCAGAGAACAAGTAAATCGGCACGTTTGTTATATCATGGCTTCCTTCCTTTTAGGCTGGCAATACTTCTTTTTAATGAAACACCACAACACGTGTGGACTGGAGAAGTTACCATTCAGAACTGAAATTAATTGGTGCCATTTTTTTTTCCCCCAAAAACATGAGATTTGTTTGTTACTCCAAACAGGCTAGCCACATTGTTCTTCTGCCATCCGGTGGCATAAGAATGCTGCAAATATCATGATACAGATTTTTTTTTATTGCTAGATAATTTTACTGTTACATGGAAATAAAGTTGAAAATATGTGAAAGGTGCTCCTTTACACAACATTCTAACCCTTTAAACCTGATGTGTGTTTTCACCTTCGTTCACTTCCATGTCAAGGTCCACTCTCAAGGCTAAACTTGTGTTTTATTGCTGTGATTACGCTCACTTACAAACAAATTTGTAGGAACCACATTACTCCAAGATGTGTCTTTAAACATTTTAATTTCATAACTTTGCCAGCAATAACAATATTTTGGAAATCTGCTTACTCCATGTTATATTGTCTGTGTGTGCATATATGTACTTTGGGGTGACTTCTATACTGTATGACTCTCACTTCAACATACAAGGGCAGGCCCTGTATAAATTACAATTGATCTTGTCTGAATAAGTGTGTGTGCCATAAGTGCTGAGGCAGAGAGGGATGAAGGCATGCAGACCTTGAAGGACTTTCCAAATGCTATTGTCCTCGTTCTTTCAACACTTCTAAAATCCATTTAAAGCTCGTGTCAATTTTACTGACAAAAATATTTTAGAAAAGCAATTTCCCTCTACAGTTTATTTTGTTACTCTGCCATCTGTGCATCCATCTAACCTCCTCCAGCTCACACTGCAGTTTCAAGTTAGGAGGATCAGCTGTCTCATCACACTAGTGTTGTTGAAACTGATGTTGCGTTTGGAAATTGCTGGGTATGATGTGAACTAGGTGCAAGTGTGGATTTAAAATGTGTACAGCCAGTACAGAGTAAAAGACAAATTAGTACTAAGAGTGGTTGTTTGTCAGAGAACAAAGCTTAGTGTTGCGCAGGACTTATATTTTGATAACTACTGTATATGTATGCAAGTATGACAGGTTATTGTCAGCATGTAAATGTAGCCAATGTTGTATGTATGATGTACTATATTTTCATATAACACATGAAAACCGTAATTTTCTACTCATTGTTGGCCTCTTCAGATTCAAGAGATAAATAAAATGTTTTAACAAGAACAAAGTTACTGGAGTAGTGAAAATGTTGTGTAAGGAGACTGGCCGAGCTGGTTGCAAGCCCTAGCCCATACGAAATGGTAAATGGACTGTACTTGTATAGTGCCTTTCTGGTCTTCCAACAACATATCACATTCATACCCCATTCACACACTGATGGCAGGAGCTAACTGCCCATCAGTACAAAGGAACTAATCAAGAAGTTGTTCTTTGAGCCGTTTTTATTGTATCTTTTCAAGTGAGTTATGTACGTCTAGGTTTGCATTGAGCGTTCATGTCTGGTTTGTGTGTGTATACATTAAAAATGTATGTAATAAATTCGAGGAGACCCCCGGAAGAATAGCAACTGGTATGTCAGGAGCTAATGGGGATCTTAATAAAATAAATAAATCATTCACACACCGAAGGCACAGCCCCAGGAGCAATTTGGGGTTCAATATCTTGCTCAAGGACACTTCAACAAATGGGGGAAGCTGGGTTCGAACCACTGAACTTCCGATCGGTGGATGACCCGCTCTACCAAAAAAAGGCACAGCCGCCCCATCACAATTGTTCTTGGGAATGAATGAATGAACGAACGAACAGTTTATAAAGACAATGCATTTCCTGAAATTTTGTTCAGTCATGGTTACAGGTGTTCTTGTCACTTGCTTTTGACTAAACCCTTGATTAAATTGAAAAACAAAATTACTTAATTTACACTACTTAATTTTTATATAAAGCATAAAACTGAACTACTTTTGTATATGGTGCTATACAAATAAACTCAAATTGAATTGAATTAGCTGAACCATGGCTACAGTGGCTATTTGTAAAGCAAATATACATCAATTAACCAAAAAGCATTCATCCTGTGTTCCCAAAAAAAAAAAAAAAGGAAATTGTACTCCTGGCTTAATCTTCGGGTTCTTAAATTATCATAGAATTTTACCCGAGTTCCTTAAAATACTGGGAGTGAGGAACACGTTTGAAGATGACCATGATGAAGGCCACAAGCTGAAATGTGCTGATGTTTTGAACTCTTCAGACTTTTTTCCTTCTCCATGCACCTTGGAAGTAGGTGTGGTTGTGCCACAAATCCCTCCCTTTCACCCCAACCTCGCCAGTCTGCACTGCAGTCTACTTCTACTCTCATGTACTGGCATAAAAAGAACATCTCCAAATAGTATTTTACACAAATTTTCATGAAAAAACGATAGAATGATATAGTCGTAGTAATTGATAAAGATTCAGGCTGAATACTGGCTGTAAATGACAATGTGGTAACCTTTCATACAGTACCGGTCAAATGTTTGGACACTATTTCTCATCCAATTAAATAGGAAAGTGTGTCCAAACATTTGACTGGTACCGTAAATCCGAAGAAGTAAGACAGGTTACTGAATAGACTTAATCTTTGCTCTATTGCATGCAAACGGGACTGAATGAATCAGAAACTAAGTGAACAAATAGTCTTATTTAAAATGCAGTCAGTTAAGTTAGTGCAGTCCCTGTAAAATCAAGCCCTGTTAAATGGCACGCAAAGTAAGCCCTTATAAGCTCACAGAGGTATCATCTATCCCTGAGCTGTTACCAAACTACAAATTGTATGTCTGAGGTTTTCAAGACTGATAACCGTAACATTGCAAGAGACAAGTTCTCCTGCAGTGAAGGCTGCTGAAGTAGCTGCTGACTGTACCCTTCAGGACAATAAAAGGAAAGTATTCTGAACATCTTGGCGCCTCATTGGCCTAAGGCATGTAGTTTGTAACTGATGTCCTGGATTCCACTCTGAGCCAGCACCTTTATCTCATGTCCTCTCCCTCGCTTTCCCAATCTTGCCTTTTTCCTCTATATTTTAAAACTTCAATATCTATGAAAGCAAAACATTTCTTTTCCAAGAAAAAACAAAAAACAACTGCCCATGAGCCTCTGACAACATTGTCAAATGCACATACTACATCCTAAACTGGGTTGCTCTGGTTAAAATGTCTCTCTGTTAATATTTAGTATGTTATTATTTCAAGGGCATACATTAAGAATAGCTACTTACTTTGTAAGTGCTGATACAGAGGCTGTCTCTCAAAGGAGTTCACTTTCCACCAATATGCATGCAGGCAAACGCACTCAATCATAGTCACAACCGCAATTGTCTGGCGAAGCAAGGGGAAGGAAACTACTTCCTATTTAACTTGTTTCTATGCTTTCTGTCTCCTCATTGGTGTGAGGTGATTAATGAGGCTTCCCTACCTCACAATCACACAGGTGACTGAAGTGAGTGTGCGTTTGTGTGTCCATTTGCATGTTTGTGACGTTCTCCCAAGCACTGATACTCTATAGCATTAAATAGTACAGTAAGAAAGATTCGATAGAAATTGAAAGAGGAGAAATGTTTAAAAAAAATAAAATAATAATAATAAAGGACGGACTTACCTTTTCAGACTATGAAATTGAGATGTCAACCATCTACCCATCTTTCAAAATTTCGTCTTCTCTACCCGTCTCGATTCTGTTTCATTTTTGATTTAGAGTAACCTTTGCAGATTTTTCCTACTTTAGGTATTACATCTTTGGAGATCGTTCTGATCTTTGCATCCTATAAAAGGTTCATCGTAACTGCGAACCAGCTTTGTTTTACCCTGACATACCAACTTCCATAGGCTTTTCTACTGACACCTGTGTTCATGGATGGGTTTCTTATCATTCATGTTTTCTTCCTCCTCTCCACTCTGCTCTCTGTTTACTTCTTTCCCCCCTGTGTCTTTTAGCCCCAGGTCAGAGAGGTGGCTTTGGTATTTGGCCCACCTTAAGGATTGCAGGGAGGAAATGCAAGCCAGCCAAAACAAACTGCATCACCAGCTACTGGCAGTAGGGAAGAAATTGTGTACCCATAATTTGCTTATGGTTTGCAAATTAAGGGCTGAATTTGCTTCTAGCTCTACTCTGCATCTGTCTCTTCCTTTCTTTTCCCATATCCCCTCCTCCCCCTCGACGCCTTTCTCCCTTTCTTCCTCTGTTTTCGAGATGAGTTGCGAGGAAAGTTGGCTATTGAATCCTTGAATATATGCGGCAGAGAGGGTATCAAGTGCTCATGTAAATTATCCCAATATTTGCATCTGGGTTTCACTGCAAAAAAAAAAAGTCCCCACCACTTCTACAACCCAATTCCAATTTCATCTAGCGGATAATTGTCAATTCAAGCAGGAGTGTAAAATTCTATCAGTACCCCCTATCAATCCTCCCTCTCATATTCCCTTTCCTTCATTTGTTTGCCTGAATGACTTGTTTCAGAGAGGAGGAAGGTAATCCATTTTCAAAATGTACTATTCTTATTGATGCCCCTGCTATTGTTATTTGTCCTTACTCACAGATTAGATGAGCACTGCTTTTCTGAGCTGATGGCTGAGGAGAGGAAAAGAGAAGAATACTGGATGTGAGGGAAAATATTTGTATTGCTGCTTAAGAGAGTGTGTGTGTGTACATAAACCACCACAATACAACAGTACCAAAGAGGCATTCACTATATTAATATCTTCGCCATCAGGCTTTTCTCCCCTTGTGCCTCTCCTCTCTGCTGGTTGTTAAAAAAAGCTACATGCTTACAGACAGCTATAATTCAGATCTGCTCTATTACAAGCCTGAAAATATTATCCCCTGCGTCCTTGTACAGTCTCAAGTGGTCACACTAACAATGACACATACAGTACACAAGCACGAACATAGGGCTGGTGCTCCTCAGGTGATAGAGTGGTGGCCTAATTGTCTGTCTAGTCAGCTGACAAGACAGACAACCTGTCTACGGACAAACTGAAAGCGACGGAAAAGGTGAGGGAAGAGTGGCAGAAGGAGGAGTGGGTGAGCAGAGAGAGATAAACTGCCTGATCTATTGGGCCTCTGTCAAATGGACACACCGGGATACACAGAAGTCGTGGAGGACTCAATGACACACACTGACTAGATTCCCAAACACTGATAAGGGCTGCGCCCACTGTAGTGATTGTTAAAGATGACGTGGCAGAAGATAAGGGATGCAAGTGGTATGGCACTTTCTAGGTTCGACAGATGTGTTACAGTATCGTCTGCAAAGGGACATTCCTTTTTAAAATCGTCGACCTCCACAGGAAGGTCAGAGTACAGGTTCAGCTACAAAAATGCAGCACATGCAGAAGCTAAAAAGAATTCAGTGGGTGCTTGTAGCTTGATATGCTGATACCATGCAATACTGAAGTGGTTTGTGGACAAGGTAAACCATGGTGGTTTCAAAGTAAAGGGATGGTAGACTATATATTAACTGGGACAGGGCAATTCATTGGTTCAAAAATAACCAAAACCAACATTATGACTCTCTACCTTAATTTTAGTCATATCAATATGTTTGATAAATGCATTCCTTCATACAGGCTGCCACCTACCCTTCAGTCAATACAATACAGAATAAAGTGAAGCTAAATGTAAATACTAAGTGTAAATACACAGCATCTTTTGAAGTGTTCAGTGTGTGTGTGTGTGGCAGGTGTGCTGGAAGTCGCGGAGTCAGGTTAGCTGTAAAAGCAACAGTGAAAGCACACTATGACCTGCTACAGCTTCTCCAGAGCCAAGCATGGAGTTTTGTTTACCAAGAGCTAAGTATAGTGACGCAGAAGTTAACCCTGAAGCGGAGGTTAACCCTCCCTTGTGTTTCCTTACCACCGTCTGGAGGTTGAAGCAGGTTGTTTCAGAAACAGTTAAAATAAACTCACCATATACTTTCGCTGATATATTAAAGTAACTGAAGCCACAAAAGTGTTAGATATATTTATAACATTATTATAACTAAATAATTTTATTATCGCAACAGATGTGAAATAGCACATTTTAGTTTGATCATGCTATTTTAGCAACTTAAGTGCCAGTCACAATCCATAATTTTCTGTGTATTTTCAGTACAAATATGCAAAAAAATTTTTTAAAAAGTCCTTACTTCGAGGGGCACAATAACGAGCCAATATGCATTTTCCCCCCCATTCGTCACTTAATTTTCTATCAATGTCGAAAGAGGAGCTTGTTTAATATATATTCTGGTGATTAGTCCCCTCTTACCACAGGACACATACTAATATTTAGGTGTGTGGTGATATCAGCGTAAAAATTTGGTTAAAAATGAAAAATACAACAGGAAGATTTTGAGTCTTACGTACGCTCTTAAAAAGATGATTTTCAACCATGTTTGAGTTACATATTACTGAATAAAAAAATAAAAAAAAGGATTTGTACCAGGTCACAATATGTTGTTTTTGGATTTTACTTAGTTTTGAATAACAGCATGATATTTAATTAAACTGTTTTTGCAATTAATTAGCCATGAATGTAATAATGAGAATGTCTAAAAGGTCAAATTCGTATAGTCATATTCATTTATTAGCATAAAGCCCATTGAGATGTCATTTTCAAGGGGGTCATAACATTGTTCTTAACTGAAAGATATTGCCAAATATTAGCTTGACTCTTGGGGACCTTTGGCAAAGTCGGCATGGTGAACCAGCTTATAATGAAATGAACTGTTGAATACAATGCTGGATTGCTTTGTGATGATGACAGTCTAGATGATAAATGGGCAGATCATAAAAATCCAATCCAAAACGGCGCCACGGGCAGCTGGCTCGGTGTTTCGGTGTGCATTGTTTTGTCTTGTTTGTTTGTAAATTCAGCTTTCTGCAGTGATACCCGGAGCTCCTTCACCAGAGAAGAGCTCATGAACATTAGGGGAACTACACCAGCCAATTTATTTCCCACTTACTCTTCTTCCATCAGTGGAATTATTAGGCATTCTGGTCAAAAGGTGCTCTCATGCAGAGAAAAGCCGGAGGAGAGGGAGGCGGGCCGGCGTGCTCACGCGCCTCTGCCGACAGGGACATCGCACACCGTTACCAGGAATACTTCTCTCCAACGTGGGCTCACTGTGCGATAAACTGGACAAACTTCAGCTACTGAAAAGGAAAAACAGAGACTTTCATTCATCTTCCGATTTATGCTTCACGGAGACGTGGCTGTGTAGATCGATATCGGACTCTGCGCTGCAGCTGGCAGGCTTCCAACACTTCGCAGCAGATTGCAACACAGAACTTTCCGGCAAAAGGAAAGGTGCTGGTATCTGTTTTTACATTAACAGTGGCTGGTGTAACGATGTGACAGTGATTCAATACTATTGTTCTCCTGTTCTGGAAAATGTATCCATGAACTGTAAACCCTTCTACTCCTGTAACTGTAAGTTCGTTTCATTCATTCTGGTCAGTGTGATGACAGCTTACCACAGGTCAACGTGCAGGACACACAGTGCATGCTTGCAAACCAGATACTGTGTTTGGAGGAGAGAAACCCGAACTGCTTAGATATTGTCCTCGGTGACTAACACGAGAAATCTCAGCCATGAACTCCCAAAATACAGACAGTTTATTAAATGTCCGACCAGAGGGGAGAATATTCTGGATCACTGTAACACTACAGTAACCAGTGCCTATCATGCCATACCCCAGGCTGCACTGGGACACAATGACCACATCATGGTCCACCTGATTCCTGCATACAGGCAGAAATTAAAGCTCTGTAAACCTGCGGTGAGGACATCAAAGAATTGGACCAGTGAAGCTACGGAAGACCTTCAAGCGTGCTTGGACTGTACTGATTGGGATGTTTTCAGGACTGCTACCAAGAGTCTGGACGAGTTCACAGAGGCTGTGACATCATATATCATCTTCTGTGTACCATCACGCACCAGGGTGAATTATAACCGTAAACCCTAGTTCACAGCCAAACACAGACAGCTAAGGTTGGAAAAGGAAAAGGTGTTCAGGAGTAGAGAAAGGGACCGGTTTTAGGAGTTAAAGTACAGGTTTAGCAAGGCGGTGAGAGAAGCTAAATGACTGTACTTAGACTACAAGACCAATTCTCAGCCAACAACTCTGCTTCTGTCTGGAGGGGGCTCAGTCAGATCACCAAATACAAACCTAAGCCCCACCACTTCATTAATGACTGCCTGGCCAATGACCTGAATGATGTCGCTTTGAGAGATAAAGGAACTGACCTGACACCATCCCCCGTGACTCCATCCTCCACCGTGAGCCCACCAGCTCCACCTCAGAAGAGCCCTGGGCTTCTCCGCAACTGCCCATCCCAGAGGTTCCCCCCTCCTCTACTGTAACAAAAACTCTCTCCATCCTGGAGAGGGACATTAACAGTTTGGGAAGCACCTGGACCAGACTCTGTCTCTCCATCCACCCTGAAGCACCGTGCTGATCAGCTGTCTTTGGTGTTCACAGACATCTTTAACATCTGAATGGAGACATGCTTCGTGCCAGCCTGCTTCAAATCCTCCACCATCATCCCTGTCCCCAAAAAATCAAGGACCATAGGACGTAACGACTACAGACCCATTGCCCTGACCTCAGTGATAATGAAGTCTTTTGAGCACCTTGCGTTGTTCCGCCTCAAAACCATCAATGACCCACTCCTGGACCGCCTTCAGTTTGCCTACAGAGCCAACAAGCCTGTAGATGATGCAGTAAACATGCTTCTCCACTTCATCTTCCAGCATATGGATTTAAAGTGGACCTATGCCAGGATCCTGTCTGTGGATTTCAGCTCCGCCTATAACACCGAACATCAGCTCCCTCAACAAGAAAGCCCAGCAGAGGATACTTCCTGCGGCAACTGCAGAAATTCAGCCTGCCAAAGACAATGATGGTGCACTTCTACACCGCCATCGACTCCATCCTCACCTCCTCCATCACTATTTGGTACGCTGCTGTCACTGCCAAGGACAAGGGCAGACTACAGTATATCATTCGCTCTGCTGAGAAGGTGATCGGCTGCAATCTAACTTCCCTCCAGGACCTGTACGCCTTCAGGACCCTGAGGCGACCAGGAAAGAACCCACCCACCCTGGGCACAAACTGTTTCAGACACTTCCTTCTGGCAGGAGGCTGCGGTCTGCCAAGACCAGCATCACAGAAACAGTTTCTTTCCATCTGCAATCGGCCTCATCAACAAGGCTCGGGACCCCCACTGACACACTAAACTTCTTTGTTTTCCTATTATGTTTATGTGTAACCCTACTTGGCAATAAAGCGGTTTCTGATTTCTAAATCTGTTTAGCCACGTTGCACTTAGACAAAGTCAGTTATCAATGTAAACCTTGCTGTAATTCGATTTAAATTCAACTATGCCTTTCTAATGGTGCTAAGGTCACTCAACTTTCAGAATTCAGCCATCGATGTCGAACAATTAAGAGAAAGCTTATTTTTCTGAAAGACAAAGATAGACTGGGAAAAAGTTTTACAGGGAGAAAGTAAAAAGCATACGTGATGCTCCCAACAATTGCTGATAAAATACAGAGACATGGAGCTTTAACCTGTTGGGGTAAGCAGCCCAGTATGGCCAGTCCGAAGGGTTAAAATCACATATCCATTATAGTCCTTTCTCATTTATCTTTTCTGAGTAATGTAGTCTGGTCCTTTTTACCCAACGCCTGGTGCCTTATGTTTTTTCTTGTCGACATATTATGTGGATAATGAAGCTCAAGGGTAGAGGAGGGGGTGGGCCCAGGGCTGTTGTCAATACAACCTTCTGTATAATGAACATTACTGAGTCAGTTTGTTTCCTTTATGACTTTTCTTTACTTGTGATGCTATGTTTCAGTATTTACCAAAATCCAGTAATTCTCACTTGTGCCCACAGATTAGCAGTTATGTTACACAGGCTCTCTTTTAGTCAAGGTACTCCACTACCTACTGTCGTATAATAACCAGTCAAAATCTTCACACAGTGGCTGATCGAATACTGTACAATTTAACGTAAACATAATGTGACCATATTTCGGGGATGACAATTGGCACTCTAAGGTACATTTTGAGAAAGCAAAAATTGGGCGGTCTGTCTGTTGCTCTGAATTCTGGTCATGTTAACATTAATATCGCATGCTTAACTGAATGTTAATTAAGTTAAACATGCATACAAGATGGGCATGGTCCTAACTGGTAAATGTACAGATAATAAACCCCTTTGATTAGACAACACAGACTTTCCTCTGGAGAACAGCGTTGTCTCTCCACATTTCATTTTTATGAGTTTGATTTGCGTCATGAACTTAAAGAGATAATGCACACTGAAACATGTTTTTTGAGCTGAAAGCTAAGTTACATGACTGTACTGTAATGAAACACATCAGTACAGTTATTTTTTGTTAATATTTGTTTTTACCAAATTTATGAAAATCTGCATTTCATGGGTTGAAAATGGCTCAGCAACAACAATAGGTACCACACAGAAACCTTTACAAAAAGGGCCACAAATATGCTTCTGACTGTCAAAGCTCCACTGTAATTCCAGTGTGGACACAGAGTCTGAGAGCAGCTGTCGCTCACTCTGGTCAGTCTCTCCTTACCTCCCACAACACACACAAGGCCACACTCCCTAAAGTGCAGTCCTTGGATACATTTTTTCAATATGCTGGGAGGAAGGGAGCTAGCAAAATTTGGGGGTGAAGTTACACTTTAATGGTCAAACCAGAGGGAATAAGATGAACCAGAAGTTTGTTTTGGAGGTGAGTGAAAGTCAACAACTTTAAAAAGAACAGGTTAACAAACCTGCAAGGCCCAAACACATCAGCAGCAGGACCTTGCAAATACACACAAACACACACACAATGACAGGCACAAGCAGTCACACACACACAAATGCACACAGGGAGATTCACAAACACTAATTCACTCTCACACAGACACACATCAGATTAGTGGAGCCACAGGCTCTAAAGCCACAAACAGCAGGAACTTAATTGAAGCAGGCAGGAACCAAAGAATGTCCTGAGCGTGTCAAATGCTTTCCCTTGCCACTGAGATTGTGACACACACTTCTGAACCAATGGGTCATCATTATCAAACAGATGCATGACTCACTCGCTCACACTCTCCATCCCTCTCTCCCTTTGTTTCCCCTTTCTTTTATTATCAATGAGACACATGACTGCTCACTGCTGCAATGCACTAAGGGAACCATAAAACAGGTCAAACTACATATTCTCCAGACACACGCTTTAGACTCAGAATAGGACTGATGGACTAAGGAGAGAAAAAGACGAGGCGGGGGGGGGGGGGGGAAATTAATGAAGGAAGGTGGTACTCCACTTAGTACCCCAGAAAGTGTTTCTACATTTTCATCATCACTGTTTAAGTTGTTGATTTGACACGTAGACATGTGGACAAAGACAACTCATTCTAATCATTGGCAGCAGCACAAAATTGCTTTGTGAGTACTTTGGCAGCTCACTCTACCAAGGTGCATACAAAGTACACATGCAGGGTGTTCAGATGCTGTGCTGTCACAGCTCTCTCAGTCCTTAAAATGTAATGCATTCTGTGGCTGTATTAAAATCACAACAAAATAATGCAAATGCAGAAAATTACCAATTTAAACCCTTAGACACAAGTGTAGTAAAAAAAAAAAAAAGACTGTATGGATACACATGTGCATTTGTTAATAATTCATTTTTGATATGTTTGTCATTGGACTATATTATTGAAATGTTTACTTGGCATACAGTAGATTGCCAGAGTAATCAGTTGATAACAATACGCCAATACCAGTGATTGTGTATCTGATAAAATGTCAGGTTATATGTCTGCTTGGGTCTGCTGTGTCCCTTCCTGAGACTCCATCCATCTCTCTCTGATGAGATTGTGACATGCTGTACAGTTTAAATATTTCTTTCTTGCATGTGGTATAGTTAGTTATTAATTTGATATGCTGCAAAGAATCCTCAACTTACAGGGTCCTGCTACCTTATGAGATAATGTTACAGTTCACTCTCATTTCCCCTTCTCACTCTCTGGTGTGTCTGTTGTTGATACTGTACATGTATTGACAATCACTATATGATATTTTGTGGATTTTTTTGGTAGATGTATTGATAAAGAAGAGAGGGTTCTAAAACGATACTTCAATCATTTCGTGAGTTGCATGTAAAAGTAAAGTTACCCTGTGTTCTACAGAAACACAAACAATATGTGAGCGTGGGAAAAAATAAACTAAAAAGCTGTCTCACACAATTATTTATGCTACGTAAATAATGGCAAAGACTTTAAATAAATTCCCATACTTGCTTTATAATGTATATGAATATATATATATTCCGTTTTGTTGTTTTCATTTAGTTAAGCTATTTTTGGTTCCTGAAGATGGTGATCTCCAGTATTTACTGTTTTGGGTTGGCTAGACAAGGTTCTTTCTTACATATATTGAAAATATCCACCAGCATAGTATTTGATTGGATACCAGTATTTGGGATCAACAGAAGCAACACAAGCTCAACCTTTTACTTGGTTTGAGCTAATGCATGCCTGCATGTCTCTTTGATCAAGGCAAAAAAAAAGCCAGTCAGACTGATAAGAGGGTGGGAACAAAGCTGTTGAAACCGCTTCATTCAAACACACTAAACAATATCAAATAAAATTGCAGGTTTTGTAGTAGAAACCACTGCTTTTAACTAACTTGAATCATTCAGACTGTCAGAAAGTGATGAATAAGATCTTTCAATGAATTAGATTATTTGATTAATCTCCTACTCAAACATGATGCACAAGGAACCGCAGGCTTTACCACTTTATCATACGCGAAACAATCAAGAATTCAATTGAAACCACAAGCACCAGACAAAAGTGCAAATATGCCTGCTCAAACTAACTGAACATAACGATTTGATATCTGTGCCCTCATTAGTTAATAATGGCCATCACAAGCTCATTGTTGCACAAATCAACAGAAACCTGTAGCTGCCGCTTAATTGCGGACACAGTTTGTAGCCGACAGCATATACACAAAGTCTGCACAACACACAAATGACACTGCTGTTAACCATTGTATTGCAAGTAATGACTCTCAGGAAAGCCATGGAAAAGCCCTGCAGTACACCTTTTTGAACTAAGTCATTGCTATACCAAGCTGGAACTAAATGGTGGTCTGTTCATTACCTAACAATCATATTAAATGTAATCTACCATTAGTTTATTTCCGAAAAGCTAAAGTGATCAGAGAATAAGACAAGTATGTCATTCATTAAATATACTTGAGTGAGTAAGAACAAGAACGCTCACTAGTCAGGACAGAAAAATGTCTGCTTTTGTCCACAACTCAGTGATTTAGACACAGAAGTAAATCAGCACCTAAAATGTGATTTTTTTTCACGATTAACAAGTAACCGAACAAGATTTATTACTCATCAAAAAGTAATATACTATGGTTACTTTACATAGAAGTATAGGCACTGAGGTGATTGCAACAGAGACATTCACTCATCATTTGGTAGCAAGTGAGCCTTCACTAGGGACAATTTTAGGTCTTTAGAAAAGTGGCAGGTACATGTCCATACCAGAGCTACCTAAAATTACATCGCTGATTGCAGCCAGTGCCAGTGGGGTAGATGAAGCAAATGGAGGGTGGTGGGGAGTAGTAAAGTACGGGAGGCACAGGTCACCTTTTTCAGAATTCTCAGGTAAGGTGGCTTTTTTTTTTTTTTTTTAAACGCTACTAAATACACAAAAACAGTCAATGTTTCAGTTTCTTCTCTCTGAATTTGAAACTCAAGAATAGCAGAAACTATTCACATGAAGAGGCTCTTTGGCATGCTGTCACTAAACAATACAGGTTTGTTCTGTACTAGAAGCTGCTGATCTTTAGGTTCTGAGGACACAAAATATTCCAGAGGCTTGTAGAAGCAAATGAACATCTACATTTGAACCAATTTGTGAACTACATTTGAACTACATTGCATAGACTAGCGGCTAGCTCTATGGGAGGGGTTTTGGATTGAGAATGAAACTATCACAAATAAACAAAATCAATTTGACACCCAAAGAATAGAAAGGAGACAGACAAAAATAATAAAGCACTACAGGTAGAGTAAGTGAATCCTTAGGTATTATATGACCAACACCCTACTCCATAGATGCCTTACCTTTATTGATTTATGGGTCAAGAACAAGAACTAAGAGGCACAAATGCCAAACTGAGCAGAACCCTTAAGGTAATACACCACTATAGAGGGCATAGAGCAGAACTGTACTGTGGGACAACTCAGTATGTATAATAACACTATGCAGCATACTCAAATTCTTTCTGATGATGCAGACATAAACACCACAAAGATAACATTATATTAAATAGTATTTTTGCAGATTGTGGTCATCACAGAAAACCTGATTACACTGCTACCGAAACCTTATACCCTCAGAGGAAGATGGCACGACTGTAGCTTCACAATTAAACAAAAAGATTAAGGGGAGAAATTGGACGAAGACATAAGTATGTATCCTCCTGAATATTTTTATTCTGTTATCTAACATTTTGGCTTCCAAATTCATGATGAGTGGGAAGCCACACATGAGATTGTTGTACTGTGTTGAGCCAGTAGTCCATCCTCACAAGGCTGTGTATTACTCACCTTATATTTATCTTCCCCAATTGCAGCCATACATAGAATAAGCTGTAATTTTACTTTGTCTTCACCTTGACGTGCATACATTTAACTTCTCACATTAATAAATTATAAACAGCTCACAGTGTGTGGTATGTGCCTGCATGATGTTTTGTGCTACGGTGGAATATTGTGTGTGCTAGTGTGTAGGGGGGACTGACTGCATGATCTTGCCTAGAGCACCAACAGTGCTAGGACCACAAAATGGGAGGTGGTACAGGTAGTGCCGTTTCTGTATCTGGCGTGGTTTTATCTTGCTCCCATTTTTAGCAGCTCAGGCTCGGACAGCATACTACAGGGCAGACCAGACCTTTTCCAAAAAATCCCTCTGTATATTAGCGCTGTTTAGATAGATTGTAGCATATTATTCTTTGTATTGTGGTATTACGTTGCTGTATTACTGCTGGTTTCAAACTTGGGTACATACATATTAAATGTTACTGTCCATGTTTTATGATGTTTAACAATAATAAACCTAGACTGTTGGAAGTGTTAATTATAACATGTTGAGACTAATCTGATATCTCTGTAACAGTTCATGTCTATTCCACCCCTTGGATTCCCCTGCCTGTCTTAGTCTGCAGGGAGTGGAGGTGCGGAAAGCACATTAGCATTCCTCTATGCTATTTTGTGGCATACTGGAGATACGTTTTGGCTCATACTCTGATTCAGATAAAGATCCATAATCATCATCATCATCCAAAATCACAGACATCTGAACCCATGTCAGGCTTTGTTGAGTCACAGTTTAGCAGCTGAGCAAGTGCTTCATCTACGCGCATTCACTTGCTTGATTTCCCTAGTTGTGCAATCGGGAGGCTGATGTCGGTTGCCAGATCTGTAGGTTGTCATAGTGGTTGTGTTTTCCAAACCAGGGTCACTGTATGATGTTGCAGAATCAACCATGACACAATCAGTTCAATTATAGTCTTGTTTAGGCACACTGATATGTCTTGGACATATTGAGTACGATACTCTAATAAGATTAGATGTATCAAATTCAACCCAGATCATTTGTTTCACCTTTCTCTGAAGCGTACAGCCCAATCACGCAAGACCACTGTTCTACTGTGCTTTAGCATCTGCAATGTTAGTTTAGCTGCCTTAAAATGAAATTTGAATGAGTTTAAATTTTCAACACGAGAGAATTCCTACTTGTTCTTTTTATCACACAAAATGAATGAGTTGCGTTTCCGGTTTCTCCAACTATGCCGAAGGACAAGACATGAGAACAAAAAACATGCACACATTTAATAATTTTCAAAGACATCAAGTTACTGTATGTCACAACTCATGAACTCGTGCATTTCAAATCAGTGCATTGTTTGCATGGATTCTTCTTGTAAACACAATATATCAAGCCAGATAAGACTGGACGAAAGACACATTTTTGTAGCAAAAAAGCTAGCAGACTCTGATAAGAGGTAGTATGTTACAGCACACAAAGGAGGAGACAGTGAGGCCCACAAAAAGCAATATTTCATTGAGAATGGGAACATAATAAAGAAAGATTTTAATATCCTTTAAAGCAGCTCAGCCTTGTCATTTTTGCCCTAATAAACATTTAGATTCAATCTTTGTCGTACTATCACTACTATCTGATATATCTGTCATATTGACAATATATCAATTAAAACTATATGATGAAATATGACCATACTTCACTAAATATTTGACGTGATGTGCGTCTTGCTGGTACAAAATATCTGATCTGTATGTATAAAAACAGTTGAGTTTGGGGTGCCAGACAGCTCAGTCAATTCCAGGTTCGAGTCCGACCCACGGGCCTTTGCTGCATGTCGTCTCTCTCTCTCTCTCTCTTCCCCGTTTCCTGTCTCTCTTGAATAAAGGCAAAAATGACGCCCCAAAAAAAGAAGAGAAAAAAAAATTTAAGATTGAGTTTGACTTTGGAACAAACTGGGTAGGAGAGAGAAAGTAAGACAGGCAGACAGGGAGAGAGAATGCGTCACACTTGAGTACCAAAGCCTTATGGCCCATTGTTCTCGTATCAGTGTGGAATTTTATGAGGAGAAAATTGCAATAAAAACTATCTGCATTAAAATTCTATGTTAGTGTCTTAGAATTGTGAAAAGGTAAGCCTTTCAATTTCTAATTTTTATGAAATAATGTAATAGAATAATGGAAGGGTGAATTCAGTCTACTTAAAGTGATGAAGAAATCTATATTTAAAAAACACCCTGTGGCAACGGCATTAACCTTTTTCTGTGAGAAGTGCCGAGACATGATCAGTCTTCAACCAGACACACACGCTTTTTCAGTGGCTGCAATTGTAGCTGTCATAGCATCTAAAAAAGTAAAGATTCTTGGATTTGCACAGCCAACCTTAATACAACTATATCAAAGCACACAAGACTATCAGATACACACATACGTGCACACAAGCCCCACTCTGTTTTACACACATCAAAGCAGAAGCACAAGAGCCTGCGGTCTCACTCTTCTTAAGTTTGTTGCATATCGATGTGCATGTGTATGTGAGTAAGAGCGTGAGTAAGCGCGCGCGCGTGTGTGCGTGCGTGTGTGTGTGTGTGTGTGTGTGCGCAATAGGTCTGAGCAGGTGTAAGGGATTTTCTCATTCCTCAGTGGTCCTCTCAAGCCTGAGGCTCGTTGCTCCTTTCAAGACTTCCCGGAAAAAAAAAAAAAGTAGGTAGTCCATCAACTCTAAGAATTTCAAGGATTTTCCTCAGAGTTACCAGAGGATATGGTCGTATTTAATAGCCCAACATAATTATGCAATGTCATTTCATTAAAATAGGGATGGTTGTGTAATGCTTTAGATATATTCAGTTTGATGAAACACTGAGATAAAGCATCATATTTGAGAACAAAGGCACTGAATCCATGCTATTTTAAATTCATAAATTTCTAAACATGCACTTAATTAATTAATCAATAGTATTCTCAAATATTGATTAAGTAACATGTTTTTTTAATTTGAATTCTCATTTGTTTATTTTATTTACACACAGATGAGAGATGCATCTACAATTCTCAAATCTGTGACAACAGATCACCAAATTTGTCCAATTTCTGAATTACCCCTCAGCTCAACAGTGCATCAGTGTCCCCCTGTGACTTTGCAGCAATGCTATGTGAACTTTCCAATCCATTAATCCATAATGGATTACTGTGGCAGTACCACTGATATCATTACCCTAGATTGAAAGCAGGCTATTCTACGCAAGCCGCTCTGCTGATCTGTGTGTCTAGCCGTCTGTCCCTGCTCCACTTCCATCCATAAGATAAATACCTCTCAACTGTTAGACCAACATTAGGAATCATGAAATATAAACTCAACATAACATCATGGACTGATAGATAGATAAATATTTATTTGATTAATCTTGAACATGTTGCCCAAATAGTTGCCTAGACAGTGCAGGACTGTTAGTACTGGTAAGGATTTCTCTTTCTTTGACATCTGCTCTGTGACTTGAGGCTCAATCTGACTTTGTTATAATGACAATATTCACACACACACACTACACAAATGCAGATTCTGAACTAGCAGAAGCCATATGGCAGGTTGCTGGCCTGCATAATTGGCTTAAACAAGAAGCAGTGTGTGTAGTGTGTGTGTGTGTGTGTGTGAGAGACAGAGAGAACGTAGGCGGCCTTTCCTCTTAGTTGCAACAACCCCGTCGATAATCATGCAGCAAATGAGCCTGCTGTCACTGCTGTGGTCCCTTGACAGAGCTGCTGCACCCGCAGAGCACCACGCACACACAAAGACACACACAGAGACAAACGCCACACAGATTACATGCATCACACACACTAAAATGCAATACATGCGCCCCTAAAAGATGCAATTGTGACAGAAATCTAACTAACATTTCTATTAGTGGATTTGGCATTTAATAGGAACCCACCAATTTTTAGCCTGTATAGAATGTACTACATCAATGGGTAATAAATGTTAAACATTAGAGTACACTTAATCCGCAATGACCAATGTCATGAAACTTTTAGCCATTCTGGTCGTAACTGTTCAAGGTAAGTTGTCACATCATTGGCTACCTCTTCTTTTCCTTTCGGCTGTTCCCTTTCAGGGGTCGCCACAGCGAATCATGCGCCTCCATCTAACCCTGTCCTCTGCATCCTCTTCACTCACACCAATTAACTTCATGTCCTCTCTCACTACATCCATAAATCTCCTCTTTGGTCTTCCTCTAGACCTCCTCCCTGGCAGCTCCAACCTCAGCATCCTTCTACCAATATATTCACAGTCTCTCCTCTGAACGTGTCCAAACCACCTCAATCTGGCCTCTCTGGCTTTATCTCCGAAACATCTAACATGAGCTGTCCCTCTGATGTACTCGTTCCTGATCCTGTCCATCCTCGTCACTCCCAAAGAGAACCTCAACATCTTAAGCTCTGCCACCTCCAGCTCTGCCTCTTGTCTTTTCTTCAGTGCCACTGTCTCTAAGCTGTACAACATCGCTGGTCTCACCACCGTCTTTAACACCTTTCCTTTCATTCTTGCTGATACTCTTTTATCACACAACACACCTGACACTTTTCTCCACCCGTTCCAACCTGCTTGCACTCGCCTCTTCACCTCTTTTCCACAGTCTCCATTGCTCTGAACCGTTGACCCTAAGTACTTAAAGTCCTGCACCTTCTTCACCTCTGCTCCCTGTAACCTCACCGTTCCACCTGGGTCCCTCTCATTGACACACATGTATTCTGTCTTACTGCGGCTAAGCTTCATTCCTCTGTTTTCCAGAGCAGACCTCCATCTCTCTAGATTCTCCTCCACCTGCTCCCTGCTCTCACTACAAATCACAATGTCATCCGCAAACATCATAGTCCATGGAGATTCCTGTCTAACCTCATCCGTCAGCCTGTCCAACACCAGAGCAAACAAGAAGGGGCTCAGAGCCGATCCTTGATGCAGACCCACCTCCACCTTGAACTCCTCTGTCACACCTACAGCACACCTCACCACGGTCTTACAGCTCTCATACATGTCCTGCACCACTCTAACATACTTCTCTGCCACTCCAGACTTCCTCGTGCAATACCACAGCTCCTCTCTCGGCACCCTGTCATACGCTTTCTCTAAATCTACAAAGACACAATGCAACTCCTTATGACCTTCTCTGTACTTCTCCATCAGCATCCTCAAAGCAAATACTGCATCTGTTCTGCTCTTTCTAGGCATGAAACCATATTGCTGCTCACAAATGCTCACCTCTGCCCTTAGCCTAGCTTCCACTACTCTTTCCCACAACTTCATTGTATGGCTCATCAGCTTTATTCCTCTGTAGTTGCCACAGCTCTGCACATCTCCCTTGTTCTTGAAAATTGGCACCAGTACACTTCTCCTCCATTCCTCAGGCATCCTCTCACTCTCCAAGATCTTGTTAAACAAACTAGTCAGAAACTCAACTGCCCCCTCTCCTAGACACTTCCATACCTCCACAGGTATGTCATCAGGACCAACTGCCTTTCCACTCTTCATCCTCTTCAACGTCCTCCTCACTTCACTCTTGCTAATCTTTGCTACTTCCTGCTCCACACCAGTCACCTCTTCTACTCTTCGTTCCCTTTCATTTTCCTCATTCATCAACTCTTCAAAGTACTCCTTCCATCTTCCCATCACACTCCTGGCACCTGTCAATACATTTCCATCCTTATCTTTAATCACCCTAACCTGCTGCACATCCTTACCATCTCTATCTTTGTCTGGCCAACCTGTACAAATCCACCTCTCCCTCTTTAGTGTCCAACCTAGCATACAAGTCCTCATATGCTCTTTGTTTGGCCTTTGCCACCTCTACCTTCACCTTACGCTGCATCTCCCTGTACTCCTGTCTACTCTCTTCAGTCCTCTCTGTGTCCCACTTCTTCTTTGCTACCCTCTTTCTCTGTATACACTCCTGAACTTCCTGGTTCCACCACCAAGTCTCCTTGTCCACTTTCCTCTTTCCAGATGACACACCGAGTACCCTCCTACCTGTCTCCCTGATCACATTAGCTGTAGTGGTCCAGTCATCTGGGAGCACTTCCTGACCACCCAGAGTCTGTCTCAGCTCCTCCCTGAAAACTAAACAACATTCTTCCTTTTTCAACTTCCACCACTTCGTCCTCTGCTCTGCCTTTGTCCTCTTCATCTTCCTCACCACCAGAGTCATTTTACACACTAGCATCCTGTGTTGTCTGGCTACACTCTCCCCTACCACTACTTTACAGTCACTGGTCTCTTTCAGATTACAACGTCTACACAAGATGTAGTCCACCTGAGTGCTTCTCCCTCCGCTCTTATAGGTCACCCTATGTTCCTGCCTCTTCTGGAAGAAAGTGTTCACTACAGCCATTTCCATCCTCTTTGCAAAGTCTACCACCATCTGTCCTTCTGCGTTCCTGTCCTGAAGACCAAACCTGCCCATCACATTCTCATCACCTCTGTTCCCTTCACCTACATGCCCGTTGAAATCTGCACCAATCACCACTCTCTCACCTCTGGGGATGCTCTGCATCACTTCATCTAACTCACTCCAGAATTTCTCCTTCTCTTCTAACTTACATCCTACCTGTGGGGCATAACCACTCACAACATTGAACATCACCCCTTCAATTTCCAGCTTCAGGCTCATCAACCTGTCTGACACTCTTTTCACCTCAAGAACATTCCTCACAAACTCCTCTTTCAGGATAACTCCTACTCCGTTTCTCTTCCTATCCGACCCATGGTAGAACAACTTGAACCCTGCTCCTAAGCTTCTAGCCTTGCTACCTTTCCACCTGGTCTCCTGGACACACAGTATGACCACATTCCTTCACTGCATCATGTCAATCAACTCTCCAGCCTTCCCTGTCATAGTCCCAACGTTCAAAGTCCCTACTGTCAGTCCTACATTCTTAGCTTTCCTCTTCTCTCTCTGCCTACGAACACACCTTCCTCCTCTCCTTCTTTGTCTTCGACCAACAGTAATCCAATTTCCACCGGTGCCCTGTAGGTCAACAGCACCGGTGGCGGTCGTTGTTAACCCGGGCCCCGACCGATCCGGTATGGAAGTCATTGTTATGTTTTCGTTTTTACATGATCAGTTAACAGTATTATTTGGGTGCTTCCTCCAGTTTCTACTCCACATTTTCAAGAGAGATTAACTGATGGTCATGGATATTGGATTTAAAAGGTCAGAAGAACTTTTGGTAAGAAATGCTTACCCAGTGCAGCAAAATGTCTGGTGGCTTGTCTTTTGTCTTACAAATCCAGACACACAGAGGTACTTTGCCTGTAGCAACTGGGAAGAATGTTGCTAAGGTTATCAAATCTGCTAGATAAAGCCCACTTTCTCTAAACACATTTGCAACTTTGTACAGCTGTAATATCAGCAAAATCTATAACCTCAGCAGCAACTCTAATTTCAAAAAAATATCTGATAAACCTTGAAAAAAAAAAAACCACACATGAGGGACATTAATTACAGTAATTATATAATGAGCGTACTATACTGTATATCACCAGCATCTACAGTGCCTGAAAGACATTTTTCTTTGCTATGTTATGTGCCGAGTGGACACTGCCATATACTGTATGGTACAATCTCATATAGGCCAATATTAATTTAAAGATATATCATCTACCCTGAAAGTGCATGCCGTCTGCTGTACAATTCCCCTGACTTGCACCTGGGAGATATAAATCACCCACATGCAAAATCTATTCAGTAAAAGAAAAATGAATTCAGCCATTCATTTTTCCCCAAAGAGTGTATATGACCATTTAGTGGGTTTAGGCTGCAGTTGCTGCCCTTATCCATAAAATCCACATGTATGACATGAAGTTGCTTGTTTACTCCAATGAATTCCTCAATGTGAAGGTTTTTGATGCATCCAGGAACTTATTTCATTGATTCAACTGATCACGAGGCTGTTAATTTAGTTTATTTCAAAAGCTAAATGGGCCAGAGGCAGTGATGCCGGTAACGCATTACTTAGTAACGTGTTACTCTAATCCAACCACTTTTTTCAGTAACAAGTAATCTAACGCGTTACTATTTCAAAACCAGTAATCAGATTAAAGTTACTTATCCAAGTCACTGTGCCGTAATATTTTTCAAATTTTCCTTAATAAAAACATATTTTTTCCTTTCTTCTCGCATCTCGGGGAGCAAAGTCACATATGCGACAAGTCATGTTTTCAGCATGAGGACAGTTCACATCATGTGTAATAATACATATCACGCAGCGCCACAAACGGAAACAATAGAGGGAGGAGAGACGCGTGTTTTCTAGCTGGAAATACAGACACAATTTGGAGTTTGTCAGCTAAAGATGGCAATATTAAGGGTCGTTGTAGCAACAAAGTGTTATCTTGCTACAAAAACACTACGTCAAATTTAAAGAAACATTTGGAATTGCAGCGCTGCACGGTCAAACTTACAGAGCGAGTCCCAACAGGTGGTGCGAAGCGAGGAGCTGAAGGTCCCCAACCACCCAAACAACAAAAGCTGGACTTCGGTAAAAACAAGTATTTATGTTAAGTTACTTCAAGAAAGACTGGTATTATTTTATTTTTTTATATTTTTTCAGGGAATAGTTTTAAAGTTCAGCTTAAAATGTTTGGCGATACATTTTTGACATTACTGTTAAAAATGCTCTTTCACTAAAGTGAGTCTTGGCAAAACCAGTTGTCATTTTTATGTTGAGGCGGCGGGGGTGTTATTGGAAGAGGCTAAATGTAACTAATAAAGTAACTTGTAATCTAACTTAGTTACTTTTAAAATCGAGTAATCTGTAAAGTAACAAAGTTACTTTTTAAAGAAGTGATCAGTAATTAACTTTGGCAACACTGGCCAGAGGACAGGAGTGGTGAGTAACGCTCCTGAATGATAATGTCTGTTCTGAAGATGTACTGAAAGGTAGACATTTACAACTTAAGTCTTCAAAACCTTCTCCTGGGGAATGGGGACGCAGGACTTCAGCATTTCTGAAATGCTGGCTACAGCAGGGAAAGAAGAAGAAGACCGATTACATTGACCCGTGTTGCACCAAGCCTCTGATATTCAACAATCCTATTTCCATTTCAGTCTAAAACAGTCTCTCGTTGTTTACAGAAAGTTCCAGCAGATGGAAATTACACAATAATGGCACCAAATGTAAGGTACGTTGATGGGTTCACATTACGCCAACTAGAGGAGCAAGAGAGTGCTAGGGGGCTGAAGGAGGAGAGGGTGAAAGGAAGTAATGAAAAGAGAATGGTAGCGAAATTAAGCTCTTCAATGTGCCAACTTCCTCTTACAAGCCAAAAATGGCCCATTATGTTTAATATTTTGAGTCTCAGTGGAGGAGGAAAGAGAAGAGATGCCGAGTGGGCCGCATGGAAGAGTCATCAGTGGCTAACAGTATCGTCAACATAATACCCTACCATCTGTTTCCTGTAAAAGCCCAGTCTAAATTTGTCTTGTGCTGTACACATGGTAGTCCGGTAGCAAAGAGCAGAGAGACAGAGTGGGCAACATGAGCACCGTAGAGTACGTTCACATAAAACTATGCCAACTGTTACGCTAACTGCCTAGTTCAAACACAAAAAAGCCATTCTAAAAATGTCAACTGAAATCTGCTATGTGTTCCTCTGTATTTGGGAAGACAGCAGAGCAGTGGAGAGTCAAACGATGCCTCTGTGAAGAAGTCGACCCATATCAGGAGAATCTCTGGTTTCACACGCAGGGCCAGAGAGGGAGAGTGGAAGAATACACTGCAGGCTGACAGGGCCAACAAATGTGAATCATCATCAAGTGGAGGACACAAACCAGCACATATCCTGAACTGAGTGCTGAGGGTGGTGGGAGATTGGTGAGGATGCTACGCTGCTAGTGAGTGCGCTTGAGCAAGGCATAAAGCCTCCAGCAGTATCATTTTGGGGATACCAGTGTGCCTACAAACCTGTTATGTGTATTATTTGTGTAGTTGTAACGCTAAAAGTGTGTATATGGTCATTTAATATCTGCCAATATCTTTAAAATATATCTGCGGGGATGCTCTGGTAGCCCAGGACCAAAACACTCAGCCCACCATGGGGAGACCCGGGGTCAGTTTCCAGCAGCTGTACCTCCAGCTTGGCCATGTGTTTCAACAAACAAAAGCTGGCAGTGCTCAAGGGTGGAAAAACCAAAAGTCACTGAACTACTGACTCCTCATAGGTGGTTGGGGCTCCTGTGTAAATGGGGGATGTGAGGAGAATAGGATGAACCTCAGTATGCATCTCTCACGATGAAGCGCCCCACTGGCAGGTGAAAAGAAGCGGCTGGTGACTCCATGTGCATCCATCCCCAGGCCAACAAAAGGAGTTATGTGACGATGACCACAGTATAGAGATTTGGCTTTGTTAAATTGGAGAAAAAGTGGGGAAACATAATGAAAAGTTCTTATGGTTTGAGCAAGTGGGTAATATTCAGCACACTTATATTTGCAATTATTAGATTAATATTTTATGGATTGAGTGGGCCCAATATTTTGACTAATTTCAACAGTTGGGCAGTAACTAAATGCAGATGCTAGAATTTTTAGATTTATCTTGCCCACCACCAAACGTTAAATATTTTTGAGCAAACTATCAGATTGGAGTTGATTGGAGTTAATTTGAACATATTAGTGGAGCTGGAAAGCATTCTGCTGGAAACAAAATGAATGAAACATGTTGTGAGGAAGGAAGGTGATGATATGAAAGCCCCACAATATGCAGTGGAAATCAGTAGCATAAGAAAGCCCTGATAAAGCGGATTGCCAATGACATGGAAACCAGGAAACTGAGAAAGGCTCCACATGTCCCAGATGTGACGACGTTATTAATCTGAAATAAATGACATCATGTGCATCATTTTTGATTAGGCCTGCGATAACTTTGCTCAATATTGTAAAGACAATATGATTTGTGATGAATAAAATGAATATTTTAAATAAAACAAAATATGGTTTCTAGAGCAGCAACAGCAAATTCACTTTATAAACTTAATAATATCTCACTAGAAACCAATCTAAAATGTTAATAAAATAAAATCAATTACACCAAAACACCATATACTCTAAAACATACACATCAAAAATACCGAGTGAAGTTTAGAAAGTATGAAGGACACAGACGTCAGTATCGGTCCTTCCTCCTGTCCTCTGTCCTCCTCCCTCTGCTGCTGATGGGATTCACTGTAGGTACTGCTGGTTTGTCTCAGCCAGCAGTAAGTTTACAAGAATCTGCCAAATTGCAAGGTGAATGGCAAACTAAGCAAAACAGTTAGACTACATACATGCATAGTTTTAGCTTGTTTGTAACAATTCACTATTAGCAGAGCTAGTGCGTGGGTGTTGTGTAAACCGTGAGACCGCAGACAGAGGAGCTTAAAATGTCGCTTTCTACACGCTTACATGTTTATGCTTGTTGAACGGGTGTATTGGCATTTTACTCTAAGGTTTTATTGCACTTACAGTAACGAGTGCAGTTGTCCTCCTCGAGTTATCTTCACTTCACTGTCTCCCCCGTGGCTCTGCTGACCGCTGTGCGTGCGCACATGTGTGTATGTGGAAGAGCTGAGTCCGACACCGAGAGCAGGGCAGAGGATGCAGTGTCATAATAAATACGAAGGGCTTTAGCTATTCCCATGAAACTGAAAATGTGCTCATATTACCCGAGAAACTATCTAGCTCACTGAAGGTTAGAGACTTTAATTTTTTCAAAGCTTTACTGGGCCTCACGAATGTTGAGGCTGGGTGATGGGACATTGTAAACTAAGATGCACACTTTACTTGACCGCCACAGCTACTTCTTACATCATCTATCCAGCAGTGATGTGTCTGTGTTGTTTGGCAGTGTGCACTGATTGATACTCTGCTTGAGGCCTGTTGATAGTTGAAGTAGTACAGGACTACAGAGACGCAAGCGACTGATCTGAAGAAGCAGGTGGTTAATGAGAGGCTTCTTCAGATGGTAACTCAAATGCCTAGCTTAGCAACCCACTGGAGCGCTAACTTAGCTTATCAGTAGTTTGGTGCCTCTTCCAGGAGATCACACTGGTTGATGCTGGCAGAGGTGGAACAGAATTGCTGTCTCCAAATTAAATTCTCTTTTTTAAGATTTTTTTTTTTTTGTCTCAACAGTTTAGCCAGGTTACCCAGCAACTAAATATGGTGCACCAATTCAACTGCTGAAAAAAAATCCAATCACTTGCACTATGGCTTCCTGTCTGTCAAAGAATTGATTTTAAAGTACTACTGTTGGTTTATAAAGCACTGAATGGTGTGGGGCCAAAGTACATTTCTGATCTTCTGCTACGTTATGAATTCTCGGTTGTTTTAAAGCAAGGCTGAAGACTGTTCTGTTTGCCACTCTCTTTTATTAAATCGAATAATGATTAATTTCCTACACTGCAACTTTCAGTCTCCTGTTTTATCTTGATTTTATTTGTCTAACTCTAAGTGTTTTTAGGTTGCCTTTATGTACATTTACATTTAGCAGACGCTTTGATCCAAAGCGACTTACATATGAGAACATGTGCAGCACTCTGAACTGCTTTGTTGTTGAAATGTCCTACACAAATAAATGTTCCTTGGCTAGTGAACACCGTCACAGAACGTTTCGTCCCTTCACTGCTGACCAACTTTACATTATCTATCTTTAAGTGCTGCATGTCTATTCAGAAAAAAATACATTAGGTAATAAATATTTTAAATTGCAAATACCTTTAATGCAGATAAAATTGATATAACTAAGTTAAATTAATAAAGAAATACTATTTCCAGTAGTTTGTTTAACAATAATTTGAATTCTATTGTGAAGCAGTGACTAACAGTGTCTCAACATCCCTAGATCTCAGCAATGTAACTGGTGAGGAAAATGTCGATAGGATTTCTGGCAAAACTTACAAAACCAAAGACCCTTTTGTATTCAAAAGAATTTTCCTTAAGTACCGTTTCAATAATTGCTTATATATATATATATAAAGCTTCCCAACAGCAGGGTTTAAAAATTGCCCAACATAACTTGTGTTTTTTTCGGAGATGTGCTAAAGCTAGTGTGAACATAGCGGGCGAATGAAAAAATGCCCAAAAAGTGAAGAAAAGTCTCGTACAAATTGAAGAACATGCCAAAGAGGAAGAAGGACAACTGTCACTAGCGAGTAGCAACTTGGACGACAATTTGCAACCAGACACTGACTCTGGCCCAACCATGAGTCTGGCCTGGGTTTAATCTTGAAAGAGCTTCAAGAATTTAGAAAATACTCCAGCCAGCAACTACACAGGATAAGAGAGGATATTAATAAAATATACAAAATAATGGAAGAAGCAGAGGTAACACAGCCGAGGCCCAATGCCAGTCAACAGACCGAGCTGGTGAAGCTTCAGATAGAAATGGGCGAAAGAAGGAGCTGAAGAAGGCATGACATCCATGATTGCTTTTGGGGAGGATTTGCTAATGAAAAGGTTTGGAGCTCTGTGCATCTGCAGCACTAAAGGTACTGAGAGGGCGCACTGGTCACTTTCTTCAAAACCCGACCGAAAGACCCGTAAAAGATCAATTGTGGTCAAGTTCGCAAGCTACAGACTTCAGGAGGATGTGCTTAAAAGAGATTGGCAAAAAAGGATTTGATTTCCAAGGAATAAGAATGGACTTGGACCATGACTATGCCAGAGTTGCTGAGGAAGCGGACAAACCTCCTACTGGACAACAGGGACCTATGCATCAGCTTGAAGGCTGAAAGGGGCACACCTTTAGTGCCAGGAGGAGACTTTCCCTCTATTCTCACATACCAACTTATAGTTGTTATAAGTTATAAGGTCATAAAAAGAGGCATTAATATTGGAAGTCAGGTTTATTATTTGTGACTGTGTTTACTACTTTGTTTTAATGGTTAAAGACTATGTTTATGCTACTGTTTCTCGTAGCACCCTGACTATAGGAATGCTTCATATTTATAGGCTTGTGGGGGTTTAAAATGTGTTCAGAGATACATAATGCAGAGTACCAAGTCAAGTAAAGTAACTACTTATAATGTAAATGGTCTGGGAAGTCCAATCAAGAGCAACTTTCATTTAGAATACGTTACATTTTCAGTGCGCGTTCAAAAAGAAAGATATTGACCGGAGATTTGAATTGGTCCAGGGATGTCTGCAAGGTGTTTAGTTACATTTCTGAATGTCTAAGCTCCTCTGGGATCTGAATGGATACTCTACAAACAAATCTTTGATTTATTAATTTCGGAGGATCGGGGTATCCTAATTTATGGGGGAGATTTTAATGTTAGACTTAACCCAACTCTCAATATCTCGAAACCTTACTATTCAAGAGAGAAGAAAAACATCAAAAATATAAAGTTGATAATGGAGGAGTTGGGACTCAGACATAAGGAGAGAACTGAATCCGACAAAGAGGGGCTAGAATTTTTTTCTTACCCCATACAGTCTACTCTAGGCTTGACTATTTTTTGTGTTTCAGAGAGACTTACATAGGCTGACTGAGTGCAATATTGGGACCATGGACTTGTCAGATCATTTCCAGATCAGGCTCTGAGAAGAAAAGCACACTATGGAGACGAAACACAGGGATTCTAAATGAAATGAGACCACAATGCTTGCAAAGCTGTTCTAAGGGGAAAAAATAATAGGCTGTTGTTCTAAATTACAAAAAAGCAGAGAAGAGAAAAACTGGATCAGTTACAAGTAGAATTAAAACAAAAACAGAAACACTGAGCCAATTAAACAAAATTTACACCAATTTCATTAAAAAGAAGCTTGTCTTTCTAAAACAAAGATATTTTGAAACAGGAGGAAAATTGGCAAAATTACTTGCTTAAAAATTAAAAAAGCAACAAGCAGAAAACAATAACTAGAATAAAGGACCTTACAACAAACTCTGTACACTGCAAATTAGGAGATATACAACAGTGATTTGAAGCCGTCTACACAAATGTATTTAAACAACCTAAAATAGACAAAACAAAGATGGAAGCCCTTTTCGATCTGATAAAATTGCCTAAAGTGACGGACGGACAAAATACACGTCTAACTAGTGAAATTTTAAAATTGTAATGGAAAGGATTATCTTAGGGAAACTAAATTTAACAAAGTTGTGGGAAATGTATATTTCCCAGAGAAGCCCTTCTTTTGTTTAACCATGTTCATGCAATTTAAATATTATTAATTTGTGTCCTCTTTTTGTGTTTTATAATTATAGTGTAAAAAGCTGAAAAGAGGGATCACGCTGTGTAGGTCTCTAACTGTAAGAGGACTGTGCCATTCCAAATAAAGAAAATATGTCACACACACAAAAAAAAGGAAACAGCCAAGAGTACCCATGTGGACTGCATTCATCTCTCACAGTCTACAATAGGCATGTTGAAGGCAAAATTATGACTCAAATAATTCACATCTCCCTGAAAGAAAACTTGGCCAAGAGCTTACAGAAGGACATCCATTCCTTCCAATGGAAGGAAGAGGACAACTTTCTCAAACCAAATGCCTAATGAACAAAAATGGAGGCATGGTTGACATGTCCAAAGAAATCAAAAAACACCAACTGTAAAGTCAGCTGAAAACTAAATTTAAATCATAGTTTAAAGAAAATATAAGAAATAAAAATCAAAGAAATCTATTAGGCTCAGTGTTTCATGGATTTTTATTATCATTTAAGTTCTATGTGACTGAACTTCATAAGGAAATATAACTTAGGATCACTTTAGGATCTTCAATATCTTTGAGATAGAGAAGAGCAGAATGTATGACGGAGGGTTTGGAGCTGTAATCATATCAAAAAGTACTGCTGGGTTACAGTAACCTGTGTTCAACCTTGTTGGACCGATATTAAATCAATAAGGAGCGCAGTTCCACAGGCAGTTGGATACAGCATGCTAAGCTATTCACACTTAGGGGAAACACTGATTTTTCAGAGGCCCGTGCTTTGATCTAAAAGCGGTATCAGTAATCCACATCCTCAGCAGTTGGCCACCTCCTCTGCAGATCACCTACATTCTTAACTACCACACTATCGCTGCTTATCAGTGTCACCACATGCCAATAAGAGTGCTCCATATTCTCTCACTGAGTGTGATTCAATAACAGTCAAATGCTTCTCGGTCTCAAGTTCTTATTAAGGGAAGGAAAAATACTTGCACATGTTGTGAATGTATTGTTTCCAGTTGGTTCTTTTAATAGTCTAAGTGGCTGTTCAGCACCTGCATTAGCTTGAGTTGTGTCTGATTCTAGCGGTCTTAATTTAGAGCAGCAAACTAGACATACAAGAAATGAGCCTGATGTTATGTGGGCTGGCAGGGAGTATGTATGTGTGTGTAATCTCTGTAACTTCAGGCAAGAGAGATGGTTGCAACTGTGTACCAAAAGTGACTGGCTGCATGCTGCGTGTCTGCCTTTTTCACAAAGTGAGCAACGTAATAGCCTTTTAGCCATTGCAATACAATAATAAGGTTTGCTTTGGACAGTAACGGGGGACAACAAGAGTGATTTGCTCAGAGAGACAAAGAGCGGGAGAGAGGAGGAGAGCGGGACGATGATAGAGACATATACGGAGGGAGGAAGCGGAAGCAAGAGACAGATGGGGGACAAAGCTAATGGATCCAACACATCCGTGCTGATTTTGACAAATGACACAGTGACAGAGAGAGATGATCGTGTTACACACACACACAAAGTATAAAACTAGAGACATCAATGATCAGGTGTCATGGTGACAAAAATGGTTTAAATCCAAACTTAAGTTCAGCCAAAATAATAAAGCAGATTCAAGTGCCAACAAGAAGAGAGCAGTATGAGACACGCACACCAACACTACCCACCTCCTTCATTCCAGGCTTGCAGACATAAGGGACGCATGCCTGTCACGGCACAGTAAGCCAACAGCTAGAAGCGACAATCTGACTGAGAGGTCTGGCAGCGCATCACAAACGGTTATTGATCGGTCTAGAAATCAAGTTGTGACGAGAAGACTTGACTAGTCACATGCTACCACCGCTAAGTTTTCGCTACTACTGTCCTCTTTTAACACTGATCAAATACTCCGATATGGATCCAAAATGAACAAAACAGTACAGTTCTTCAGACATTTTGGCTTCGTGGACACCAGTGATACTTCAGTCCCCAGCAGGCGTGTCCTAATGTTTTTACCTCACAATAAAATATCCATTGAAATGTTAGCTTAGCACAGGTGCAAATCAGGTTAAATGATATGTAATCCTAAACACAGAATGTGCTCAAATGTGTTCCAAACAGAAGATATAGTATTTCCAAAATAAAGGAGGACTAAAGTCTTCAGTCTTCAATTGCTTGTTATTCTTCAGACCACAGATTTGCCGTGGTGTGGCATTGGAAAAACACACACAAACACATATTTGTTTTGGTTTTTTCCCACCAATTGCAGGATAATGTTCAGATAACAAATGTTCATGTCAAAGTGAAACAACGCACATTGTGACACAGACTTACAGGCTTCTCAGAACCACAGCCTGTTAATGCATGTATCAACTAAGACTTACTCCTACATATAGAGCTCCTTACCTGTACCTTCATTAATTATGTGACATATTAAAGCTAATCATTCAACTTAAAAGCAAAGCAGGGATGAAAACATTCCAACAAGCAACCACTATACATTTGCACAGGCTACAAACAATCACAGATATTTTTGATTTATCATAGGACAAACGCCACTGGTGTAATAGTAACAGAAATGATCGCTCTGTTCCAGTTACTGTGGGACGCTGCCTCACGGCCATCACTGACGTTACTACTTAACACCCATTTCAAGCAACCACATATACAGTTGCAAAGTAACGTCATATTCATATACGGCCAAGGCTGGCCATTTAGCGTTCAGGAAAGCCACAGATAAAGTTAAATTAAAGAATGAGGATGTGTTTGCCTCACCTACCGGTATGTGAAGACCACCGTCCTTCATGGTGGTAACGTGTCCAGTTTCCCCGGCGGGCTTGAGGTCCTCCAGAACAGAAGACTCCATTGATGCTTTGGCCCAGTGTCCAGCTCTGTCATCGCCACATGTATTCCAAGTCAGTCCCCTTTTTCTACACGGGCACGGGTCCAGCTTCAAGGTAATGGTGGCCAACCTTAGGCCTCCCAACAGATTGTACGGTTAAGTACAGCAGCTAATTTTTCAGGTAACTACAATCCATAAGTTAACTGTTAGCCTCCGTTGCTGCTGGTTAAGTACTAGCTATATACCCTTAGTTTCACAAAAACGTGATAGCGGGCATCATTTCCAACAGTAGAAAACTGACTCACTTTACACGTTGTTTCATGTCAATGACGTTTCTAAATGTATGGTTTAATTGGTGTAATTTGTAAAGCCAAAAAGGCGGTAGCTTCCCTTGACCGTCGTTCCCAAGGTCGTGACCACACACAGCTTCATGGAGTCTGTAATCAGAGACGCAGGGCCAGGTCAGGTGCATGCAACTCTGTGGAGATCTATCTATTAAACTGTGTGTACATACAAAACGCACTCTTTCCTCAGCTTTATGAAACCCTGAGTTGACATTGGTTCTGTTTCTTAAACGTGAATCACTGTGGAACTGGACGCACGCACACGGGGTCTCGGCCATAAATAGCTGCAGAAACGCCCCTCGTCGAAGAAGCGCAAGTTCACCGGGTGTTTGTGCCAGACCAGCCGTCGTTACGCGCGACCATTACGCACAGCTGTGGCTATTTATAGCGCCCATATCATTGATTCACGTAGGCCTACCTGTAAACCATAATCAATCAATCAATCAATCATCATTATTAAACATCAGAAAGATCATTAATGATGAATTAATAGCGCTCATTATTGAAACAGATACAAGGGTTGGAATCCATCCCGCCGCCCTTTGGTGCACGTCATCCGCTTTCTCTCTCACAACATGTCCTGTCTCCCTTCAGCTGTTCCGATCAAAGAAAGGTAAAAAGGCCCAAACCTAATCTTACAAAAGAACAATTGAGGATAAAATGAAAACAGCATTAATATGGAGAAATGTTGGCTCATATGTAAATATGAGAACATGGAGCACTCATAAGTTATTACAATTAAGTCTATAAAAGTACCTTTGATTTTTATATAGACAGCACAGCAAAAAATAACAATTCAATCAGTGAAATTGACAAACAACTTTATTACGTTATATTTCCTCTCATTTCACCTGCATCAAGAGCCGTGTGTACACCTGTTCTGAAGTAGCCTATGCGTGAGGCGAGCACATTCCCACATTGTTCTTTTATTAAATACCAGTTTGTGTGGGGAAATGGCGCATGCTCGTTTTTTGTGTGTAATGGCGCTTTTCCATTACCAGCTCGACTCGCCTCGACTCGGCTCGGCTCGGCTTGCTTTTCGCTCCGTTTTCCATTGCAGGTAGTACCTCCACAATAGTACCTGCTCGTCATAGCGACACACCGCAGGAAACCGCCGTGACGTAATCTTATACGTGACACACAGCCTCTACCCACACACACACAGGACAATGGAGGAAATCAATTGTATGCAAACTATTTTAAAATGGCGGGGTTATTCAGGATACTCCGTCTGGTGCCTGCAATGATGACGCAGTGAATAGTGACAATTCTCTCTGACCAATCAGCAGTCTGCCGTGATTTCACGTTACATTTAAGGATTGCCTCAGCTCGCTCAGAACCTGGCTGGAGGTGATACGAAGAAAAAGTACCTGGAAGCAGTTACAGCGCCATAAGAAGCATTTATACATCTGGCCCATATAAAAGAAGGCCTCTGGGCTTCACTTTGGCAACCTTGATGTTGTCTCTACAGCAGCGCAAGGCTTCATCACACTAACTAACATTTAGCACAAGTTCACATTACAACCCAGGTGACGCTTTTATACTCACTCAAAGAAACAACCAAAATTGGGAGAGAAAGGACAACGTGATACCGACACACTAGATGTTGTATGATAATGAAAATGGTTGAAATAACAAAAGTACCCTAAACAACAGGATCATTTTGGCTTCCCCTGGCTGTTGGGAGAAATAATGCCGCTGTTGATTCGTACCCAGCTAGAAACCAATATGCGTGAAGCACCCGCCACGGTGCAACTCTGGTTGTACCAATAGGATTAAATGCAGGCCAACTTTATGTCTCCATTTCGGAGTTGGCAGTATAGGGCAGATCGTTACTGGTTAATGGTTGGCCCTGTGTTGGCATGCCAATAGCTCCAACTTCTTTGTTAGGCTAATATTGTGATTCACATCCACGTCCCCAAATCGCTTCACCCACCTATCGCTTAACTTAATATATAGCCTAATACATAAATAATTAGGCAACTCCATTTTTTCATAATTAGGCTCATGTTTTTAGTCTGATAATAAAAAGTTTGAATTTAACACACACTGGCTACATGCCTTAATAAAAAACTGGTACACATGTAATTTTTAAAAATTTTAATAACATTCAAATTAAATGTTCCGTATACAAATCTGCATAGCACATGATGTAAACATCATACAATTCAGTGCAAATACTGCAAATCAATATGGCTCCTTTCCAGGCAAGTAAGTCAGTACAATAATAGTCCATACAGAGGCTCTGTATACACCAGGCAAGAAAATCCACAATTATGGGACACTGCATATATGTGGTCTTAAATTTAACATACACTGTACTTCATTTGTTGCAAGGTCATATGTAATTAAAGGGATGTTTCTCTCATTCTGTCATGACTGTGTCACAGTTTGCTCCTTATTCCTTTTCGTTCGGTCCACCAGAGGCTCTTTAACTTTTTCTCCTGTCCCATTTTTTTCACTCCCAGATTCAGCCAGTCCCTCCTGCCCTGCAATAACCCCTGTCCCCATCACCTGACCGCTCCACCAGCTACACACATGCCTCAGCCTCGACAAAACGTAGCAAAACTTTTATTTAAAGGGAAATGGTGGTGCCTTGAGCACCCTGTTGTGTACGCAAGCGCACTGCCTTTTTAATACGGCTGAGTCTATATACATGGGATTGAGTAACACCTCTGACACACCCACCAAACGAGAAAAATCATGCCTCACAGCCCGTTTGCACACTGTGGTTTAAACATATTGTTCAACCCGGAAACTTGCAAAATGGTGCGCACCGTTTTAAGATCTAACATCCCCCTATTTCCACTCTCTCTCATCACCCCTGCAGTGATGTGGTTCACTCCTCATATGCAACTCATTCCCTCATCAGCCTCTTACAACATACTGGTTCACTTCCTTTGTTCTTTGTCATTTCATCCTCGTTGCTCGTTGCCTACTTTTTGACTTATGCCGGCCTGTTATTATTAAAGCTAATGATTCATACTACATTACAACTTAAAAGAGAAGCAAGGATGAAAACATTCCAACAAGCAACCACCATACATCTGCACAGGCTACAAACAATCACACTGGTGTAATAGTAACATAAATGATCACTTTTAGCACATTTAGCATTCAGCAAAGCCACAGATAAAGTTAAATTAAAGAAAGGGGTGTGTTTGCCTCACACATATGTGAAGATCACCGTACTTCATAGTGGCAAAGTGTCCACTTGTCCACTGTCCACCGCTGCCATGTTTCGGTAGCGGGGGACAGTGGACAGTGACAGTGTCATCATTTAAGTTGTTTAATTTCAATGACGTTTCTAAATGTATATGGTTTAATTGGTGTTAAGCCAAAAGTCCGGTAGCTTCCCTTGTACATTGTTCCCAGAGACCTGTTTATCAACCGCCTACTTGCCTGCCTGCCTGCCGACCTGTATGTCTGCCTGCCTTCCTGCCTGATAACCTGTTTGCCACCTGTCTACCAGTAAGCCATTAAAATAAGTTATCAAGTCATCGTTCTCCATCCTCTGTCTGCATTTGGGTCCCTTCCCTGTTTTCCTCTTGCCAGCATTGTAATAGACTGGCAGTTTCTAGCAGCACACAATATGATATCTGGCAGAACTAGCGGGGAGGTGGAAGCCTGCAAAGATGGAGGTGTTGAAGTATTGAAATAGTGAGGTGATGGACTTATTTGTGGACTTATTTTTATTGGCACGTCAATACAAGCAGACCCCCGAAGGATGAGTCACAACCAGGTGCAGGGACTTTATCTCAGTTCATGTTCAGATGTAGATCCTCTTCAGCCATCGCCTTCAATCTGAAGTGTTCCTCTTTTGGCTGTGTCAAAGACAATTAAGCAACAATCTAGTAATTATCCAGCTATTCAACATTGAAAGATGCTGTGTACTCTTAGTCTACAACCTATGAGTACTCACTGTGTACTTCAGCATCGGCCACTTCAGGCAACTTCCCTTCCAATCCAGTTCAGTTTATCTTTTCACACCATCCATCTAACGGCATCACAAACATCCAAAGTCCATCCCAAATGCTTTAACTATAAACATCAGATAAAATGTTACAATCATACAAATATAAAAGTTATGTTTTGAGGAAAAGTTTGGCTTTAAAAAATAAAAATATACCTGCCTATTTCAACTTCCTTGCTTCCATCAGACCACTGTCCAGTCAGGTAAAATCATTCCCTCAGTGTGTTCAGGAGGGTTCAAGTCCACTAAGGTTAGACTCTGGAGTGTTGTCAGCTTTGAGTTGAGGTCCTAGTCCTTCAGATCTGAGTTTCTGACAAGAAATCAACAGTGATTAAACTTACAAAAATGGTAGACTCACTGTAAGACAAGATTTGTGTGATCTTAACAAATTACTCAACTTTTGTGAAACTTTCAGCCAGTAATCACAGACGAAAGATAAAATTCACACTTCACTCTAACCCAAAGCCACCACTGTCTTTACATCCACGTAGAAAGGAGTAGAAGTTTACACTCCTCTCTGTATTTCCATGTATAGGAGGTTAACTTATGACTTCTTATATTCAATCTTAGCAAAAGGACGGAATGAAGGAGAACTGTCATTTTAATTTCTAAAAATTCTCCATCACCAAAAAGAGATTTCTCCTCCTCTATGGCTTTTATGAGGAAATATATACAGGCAGTATATGGGTGCAAAGTTAGAAGAGTTTATTATTAAGCCCACGATTTACAGGGTAATTGTGTTGAATGAATAAGGTAGTAATTAATTACTGTAACATAATGTATCGCTGTTCGCCCCTTTTCCCTCTTTAATTACACAATATGAAAAAGGTTGTTGACACCAATTTCCCCGAACTTCAGTTTTGTTACCCAGTACCTGTAGGTAATCAATATTTACAAAAAAAATTTAGCTATAATTTATTTCTCCTTTCCTCTAAAATGTCCATTGTTACTACCTTGTTCCCCATACTCTTATTTTTATTCCACTGTACCTATATTTAAGTCACAGTTGGAACCCCTTAGTATTTTATTGAATTCAATTCAATTCAGTTTTATTTATATAGCCCACCATCACAAACCACAATTTTCAATTAAAAAAAAAGGGCTTTACCATCTGTACAACATAGGACACACTCTGTGCTTAGACCCTCGCTTCGAATAAGTAAAAACTACCCAAAAAAAACCCTTTAACAGGGGAAAAAATGATAGAAACCTCAGGAAGACCAATAGAGGAGGGATCCCTCTCCCAGGACGGACAGACATGCAATTGATGTTGTGTGAACAGAATAGATTCTCAACAGAAGATCATAGTATACAATTATAATGACAAAAGGTAGTTTGTAAAACATAAGGGAAGAGGATGGATCCAGAAGGACAAGTGAGCAGCTCCGGGTGATGCCCACCGTGCAGGACCTGAGCCACACCACCAGCACTGCAGTGCTGCTCTATGAATTATTGGTGTCTGATTCACACAATGTTTGCATTGCTCTCTAAAATGCTTTAAAGAGCATTGCTTGCAATAAAAACCCACATTAATAAAACTATTTAAATCAGATCAGTTATACACTTTTTTAGAGACAATACATAAACCTGATGGAGGACCACATTTGTGTTGCAGTTTTATAGAAATTACTTCAATTTATTTTTCATTTTATCATCGTTCTATTCTAATTAAACCTCTCATTTTGTGTTTCATTTTATTTTGAACTTTTTCACTTTTTCTCCTGTGCCATTCCATCTAAAAAAAGGCAAGAGTTTTGTGGCTCTTGTGCAACGAGCCATAATGCATCTTGCCTGCTGTGTGCCGAACTGTACCCAGCAGGCACTGTTCACCAGAATGTGGCACGCCAAACAAAATCAGTAACTGGCCGGATATTGCTTGCTTGCTGAGTTTAGGCTACAGGTCAATCTGGGTCGCTTGGCAGCCATTAACTGTGGCTTTCACCGGGCATCAAAATTATTCTGGCTTTTATTCCATTCATACTTTCAGTGGATTTTCATGAGGCTGCAACTAACTATTATTATTTATTTATATTGAATCCATACATTTGTGCAAAAAATATCTTAAGTCAAGGTCAACTTACTGTGCTAGCATTTTCTGAAGCTTTTAATCACCAACACCAGTTGGCTCAGTTGCCATGGAGATTCAACAGAAAGAGCTACTACTATAAGTGGACTTTCAGTTTTTCTTTCTTTCTATCTGACTTTTTTTGTCAACCAAATTTTTTTTATGAATTGACTTACTTTCTTAGTCTACAAACTGTCAGAAAATATACATCCGAATTTACGAGATGACAAAGTGATGTTTTCAAGTTGTGTGTTTTTTTCATCAAAATCAGAAAATCAAAAGATTTGACAGGCTGGAACTGTCTTTTTTTTCTTGGTAAATGACTTTAACCGTCATCAATTATCATCAATTAATAAATAATTAATTTTCTGCTGGTCAACAAGTCAATCAATCATTTTAGCACTAGGACTACATACCAAACACCAGCAATGCTAATTCAACAGCCTACTGAGGATCCATCAACAGCAAAAATAGACGCCCTGTCTTTAACTTGATCTCTTTGGACTTCAAAGCTCTGTTAATCAGTACTGTGTTTACTTATGTGATGACCTTCTGTCACATCAATTACACCAAGTTAGTATCAAAACTGCTGTCTTCTAATCCAATGTTTGTGTGTGTGTGTGTGTGTGCTAGTCAGCCAGTCATAACATCACCAACACTAATTGAGTGAGTCCAGAAATGAGAAGTGTGCACAGGTCCTCCCTAAGGGGTAAACAGTCAAAGTCTACATCCCACACACACATGCATGCAAACAAACTCATTCTAACGTAATTGATTTTCTAAACACTCCCATACTTTATGGTCACTGCCAAATGAAAACTCACTCAAATAGGTTGGAGGCTAATGTCAAATGAGGTAAAATTACTTCTGTCTGTGCATTGGCAGCGTGTACAACCTTTTAAAGTCCACTTGAATGTTACAGCTGGAAAAAGTTTTTCTTAGTGAATCTTTTCGAGTGATGGCCCCTAAGATTCTTTAATCATTGCTTTGTTGTACTTTCTACTTTCAGTCTTTGATTTTATTCTTTCTTTTCTTTAGAGATTTGTACAGTGAAATCTACCCAGCCTGAGAGGTGGAGATGGAGCCTTGGTCCCGTACATTCACTGCTTTATTGCATTGCTCTTTTATTTTGGTGGTGGCAGAATCCATCATTCATTTCTCATTGCTTCAATATGTCCCAGTCGTTTTACAAAAACACAATATTTTTGAATGAAAAGCTTTTAGTTAACATTAGTGATGAAAAATCTAAAAAATCACATCACGTACTCTCAAGTTAATGTTTTCATCAATTTTATTTGTATTAAATATTAACAATAAGTAGACAGTGGACAAAAATCTTTTGATAAAACATTTCTTATGTGAACAAACAACCGTGAGAGTGACATAATCTATCTTAGACAGAAAGTGAAGAGAAATACTTTGGGTAAACACATACTGCAAGGTTTATTTGACCATAGATAAGCCCATCAAACAGTTCAAACTGTTTCCTCCACGTTAAGAGCAGATTATCCCTAATAAATCTATGGGCTAACAGGTCAGAGACTCACAGTATGAGTCTACCCATTAGTTTTATTTACTGAGACACAGACTTCATCCTGAAATGAAAAAAAGCAGCTTTAATCATCCATCAGTCATGTCCAAGTCATCTCAAGCAGATATAGTCATAGTGCAAAGGCTGGATTTTAAAGAGTGAAAAAGTTGAATCAGTGAACTGACACCTATGAGCAAGTCAAACTTACATGTAAAATTTAGCAAGTTTATCAGATTTGTTTTGCGATGTGTAACTATAGCCTGAAATGCTTTGGTAATAGGCCAGACCTCCAACTGCATTGGACATTAGTCTTTCAAACAAAATCTTCCCTTTTTTCTCGTCTTTTAATCTGTTGCGTGCCGACAAACAATGTATGTGAACCCTATTCTTAACTGTCCTTTACATGTGCTTGAAACGTTTCGCGTTCATGAACAGTGAACATCATCAGTTATAACAATTTATGTACAATTATACAGTTCAATTTCATTATAACAGCAATTCAAAGAGAAAAAAAAACATAACTACAGTAAGCACATTAAAAAGCTTGGACAGTATAATATCTGTGATTCGTTAAAATTATGACAATAATATCGTGATTATTACTATTGTCATTTCCATCATGATTATTATCATGACTATTATCTTTATTTGTTAGTGCCAAGATGCTTTCAGGAAACTGGTTCTATGGCAATAAACATAAATAAGGCAGAAAAGAATAAATAACTTACTAACAAATTAAATGTAGTCTCACAACATGCTGCTACGTAAAGTGAAGAATTGAGGTTTGTCAGGGGCGTCCACTTCATGATTGCAGACCCTTGTATCCCAGCAGTTAACTTCAATATCAGTTCACTCAGTTTGAAAGGGAAAAATGTCTTTCAAAGACCTCAGTGCCACATTTAAGCTGCCATCTCAGATGGGGATTTTTCCTTTCATGATATGTGACATAACCAGGAACCCACCTTTTTGGTTTTCCAATTTGAAAGAGCATAGCCGCTTGAAACAAAGTGAAAAAATAAAATCTGTGAGTGGGCAGCGCAAACACGGCCAAATACTACCTTGTGACATTTCCCATGGTGTCAACTACATTATGATGCATGCATTGACGAGGAATGTAAATAGCAGTTCTTAAGAGGTCAGCCAGCGACAAAGTATTGTTACCCTCCACCTGTAAACAAACCAAGCAGGGAATGTTTAGTTCACATTACAGCTGTGGTTCTCAGTCCAGGTCCTCGGGAGCCACATTACTGCTGGCCGTCTGCCCTACCAGGTAGTTAATTGCATTCACCAGGTGTAAAATTATTCCCTGATTAGACAGCTGGAATGAAAATTGGCGGCGCTGCAGGTCCCAATGCCCAGGACTGAGAGTCTGTGTTAGATACACTGTATGACAATATAAGCTGTGGGTAAGTAATCTAAGCAGGGGAGAGAGATGGAGGGTAGGAGAGACCTAGGGCAGAGGGGGAAGGAAGAGAATGGATTGCTGGGGGACAGAGGGAGGGAAATGTATGAGGAGAGACTGAAGGGGAATAAAGAGTGGATAGACTGAAAAAGGAGAAAATGGGGTGAGAGAGGACAAAAAGAGAAGGGACTGAGGAAAAAAGGGGGATAAACCAAGAGGAAATAGTGTACAAGTGAAACAGACCAGAGGGAGAGTGGTAACTTCCACCAATGGGAGCAGAGCTTTCTTCCTTCAGGCTTTTCTTCACCTCTACCAGATCTACCCTTGCCTCATGAGGTGCATGCATTACAACACATGCACCATTTATACAACTTCCCTACAGCCAGGTGCCGTTTAGAGACAGACAAGGTCAACAACTTCTCCAAAATCTAACATTTTCTGTCGATGCCGGGAGCTGAGAACTTCTGGCCTGTACTCAGCAGCAGGGCAGGCTGCCACCTCCCGGTTGATGCCATAAGATTTGTTTACCCCAAAGCCTGTGGGGGACGGGGGGTGGGGGTGGGCTGTTCGACAGTCTAGTCAGGTCAGCAGAGCAAATATATTCAACAGCGGCAGACTGAACAGGTTGTTTTGCAGTCCAGTTGCTCACAGATGTAAAAAAAACAAAAACAAAAAGGTGGGTTTTCTCTCACTCGCAAAAAAAATGTGACATGTTTTGTCCCCAAAGTGTGAATAATGTTGTACGACTCAGCAGATCATGGCAGTTACAGTAAATCTCACTCAAAAGGTATGTGTCCTACTGTCCAAAACAACATCATTGCTAGCTTTATTATACCACATGCCATCTCGTTAGGCCACATAGCCAACACGTGATATCAGGAAGTTAAAAGAAGGTTAACATACAATATAAGGACTGGGTATGAGTAAAATAACTCAATGCTGATGCGTTTACAAATTTTATCATTTGTAAAATCATGTTTTCTTTCTCTTTCTTGTCATTATGTGATCAAGTAAACAACTTTCTTTGCAATATTTTCAACATTTGCTCTCCTAAACATAATCAGCCTGTTCTCAATTGATTGCCTCAATAAAATTGTCATAGAAAATGTGTCAGCCAACTGTAGTGCCAGTATTTGAAACATTTTTCCTTTTGAATCCTAAAAATGGATATTGACACTGTCATTAAGAAAAGCACCAGTTAGGTATCCCTGTTCAATACCCAGCCCTAAAGATTTGAAGGGCTTCATTCCTAAACCTGACCCCCCCCCCCCATTTTAGAAAAAATAGGTAATGCTTGTTCTGGTCAATCTCATTGCCTGATGTGTTTTGATTTTGTAAGTTAAGGGTTCAGTAGTACTAGTTACGTGAGTGTTATTTTGTCATGTGTCAAATTTTTCAAATGCCAGATATTTCATTTTAGAATGAAACTCTTCATTTCAATGTCTGTACTAATCAACTCAATTGTACTAATCTAACATTGCAGATAAACATTGATTCTTGTATATAATGTGGGTAATATTGCAACATAGTGTTTCTACAAAAACAGTGGTCCAGTATTAAGCTGAAAGTACATCTAATGCCTTATTTATGTGAGCAGAAGGATAGACATCTAGTACTCTACAAACACGGGCACGTCTTAGAGGTTGTGGCATGTTTGATTCCCTTCTTAAAACACTGAGGCGAAAGTTGATACTGAAACGTTATTTAAAGACTTTAAAAGTCACCCAGATCCCGCTTTTGTTGCAGTACAAAATGCTCACCTGTATTATCCTTAAATTAAAAAAATGCATGCAGTAAAAGGGTCACGGATGTGATCCTCTAAACAGGTCTTTTCATCTGGACTTCTGTCAGTGGACATCAAGGAACAAAGAGTTGATCTGATGTAGGATTTGGCAATGTGAGAATATATCCTTATGAGAGCTAATTATGGTCAGTCCCACAGTTCCAAAAGCAGCACATGGTTTTAACTGGTAAAAGGATAAAAAAAAAAAATAATTTAACAATGCACACACAAATACATACCTCATCTCTTCGCTCAGTTTTAACGCCCTGTGAGGCAGCGATATCACAGATGATGTCTCTGTGTGTATTTAAGTGTGTGTGACTAGATGTGTAAATGTGTGCATGGATATAAGTCTGTGTGCACTTTGTGTGTCTGTGGGCGTAAGCGCATCTAAACTGTGAGCATAACACAACATGGGAGATCTGATAGACTGGAGAGGAGTGTCTTTTTCATACTCACAAACTGATATGTGTGTGTGCGTGTGTGTGTGAGAGACCCGGCATATGAGTGTTTGTTTAAGCAAGCAAATCTATGAACAAATGACAGCAAAGGGTTGGTCTGGATTGTAAAGAGAGACAAGAGTGATTGTAAGCGCAAACACGAGCAACTTGCACCGAAAGTGCACCAGTTTGTCTATAAAGTCACCCATCTTATGGTTGGGATGGTGTAAATGTCCGTGTGCCCTCAACTGTCTCTCTGAGTCAGAGCCTGCAGCTCGGAAGTATGTAGGGAATGTTGGAGGAAGACATTTTTACGACTGTAGCTATGCAGAGACAGAGGGCCTCGAGGTGGCTGTCCTAAACGACCCGTAAACGTGGAGGACGAGGAGGACGAGGAGGCAGAGGGAGGAGTAGGAGGTGGAGGGGAAGCTGGGATGGACGATGAGATGCTTGGAGAGGGGCTCCCTCTGCTTGCAAGACTGTGGAGACTTGAGGAGGCGCTGGTCCCGACTGCACGAGGGATATGGCTCAGGGGAAGGTACTCTCCTCCTCCTCCTCCTCCTCTCCTCACCCCACCTGACAGACCCACCCCACCACCTCCTCCTCCCAGAGTTAAGGACTCAGAAGAGGAGGACACCCCCTCTGGCTGCCTGGAGGACAGAGATGGAATTGCGGTGTGATGAGCAGCTGCTGAACCGGGACCTGGGCAACGATTTGGACTCAGGCCCGGGTGTGAAACTTGAAGCTGGGCCGGAGTAGTAGGTGAGGCTTGGGCTGACACCGCTGAAGCGGCAGAGGACAGGTTGGAGGAGCCTGGAGCCAGATTTGGAGCAGCGTTATGGGCTGTGGACTGTGCCAAGACCCCCTGGCAGCGTCGCTCCTCCCTGGCAGTGTGTCGTTCAGAAGCAGGAGCCCGGCCATGCAGAGGGGGATAGTGGTGGGGGAGGTGCTGGTTAAAGAGGTCCCCTCCGAGTGCTGCCCCCACACCCCGCACTACCCTTCGGTCCCTTGGAGCCAGGCTGCTGCTGCCTAGTCCTGACCACCGGCCTGGATGACTGGTCTGATAGAGAGGAAGACAGGGGGCAAAAAACATAAAAGACAGATGTTAAAGAGACTTTACCATTCACTCCGCTTTCTGTCTGTCAGTGAGTGTGTGATCCCGCAGTTTTTCAAGAAGTATTCACTGAGAGAGACAGGCAGCATTAGAGAGAGCTCTGTTGTGTGTTCAGTATAGATTGTTAATTGGGTGACATTTGGAGAACGATCTCTCTGAGCTCCTGCAGCTTGTTCTAATTGTTTCTAAACCAACCGGAACCCTGCTCACTAAAGAACAGAGACACACACACACACACACACACACACACACACACACACACACACACACACACACACACAACACACATACGTTGATAGAAACAGGACAAGGCAACATGTGCATGTATGAAGATATTCGCTCAAATCCCCACTCACAAAGCAATGGGATCTCATTCTCTCTATCACACACACACACACACACACACACACACACACACACACACAAAGGGGAAGATGGCACATAAAGCTAGATGGCAGAAACGGGAGCCACCTGTTCTCTTTCACACTCCACTGCACCCCCTTATGCAACATATCTCATCACTGTCCCCCTTCTCTCTCTCTCTCTCTCTCTCACACACACACACAAAACCAAAAGCACAGTGGGACCAAGTGTGCAATGTTCACTAAAGTAACACAATCTTATCCGACACTGAACCTCATGGGAGAGTAAACTTAGTTGACATTTGCATACACAATGGCTGCGTGTGTTTCCTTGTGTGCTTATGTATGAGCATGTGTCTGTGTAATTGTATACGTGCACATACTGTATGCGTGTGCAACTTGTGTCAATGTTTGTGCGTACAAGGCGTGCATTTAATTAGACACCCATGTGTATGAATGTGGATCGTGTTTCCATGTGTTTGTGCAAGCAAATTAATATTGGAAGTAACAAATGTAATTACTGTGTCGAGGCTGTTGACAGAAATTTGGTGTGAGAGGTAAGAAATGTAATTAGCCAGAACACAGCAAACTCAACAAGTACAGTATAACAGTGCCATTGCTAATTCAGTGGAAGGAAGAGAGAAAGCAGGGAGAACACAAAGAAACTGGAATTACAAACGATGCTTATTGGACAGAGAAACGTTAGCTGTGATGTATAATTGGCCAAAGCGTCACATGAAGTTAACAATAAAACAAAACACTGAGATGAGGAGTTAGTTTGTTTGTACTACAGGCACCTTATTGCTGATCCTACAATAGAGCTCAATACAACCTAAATCTAGTCAGTTTCTTAATCTAATCTGATCTTAATCTAATATTGTCCCACTTACACATGCGTTGTAGGGTGTAAAGGGCAACACACATTGGCGGCGTATGACATGCCCATATTTGTCACAGTCCACACACCAGCCGCTTATTGACACATATCATTGTGAGTTGGCACTGGTCGCTGTATCAACATATACCAACGTCCTAATTCCCAGTTTTGACGCGCTTCAATACTCCAGAAAAGCAGCAATTCGCTACCAGAATCGGTCCATCCCGGCTTCTGTAATTTGACTACTTCTTCTGTCTGTATGACACATCCAGTGTGTGCTGCAGGCGTCAATTCAGACGCATCAAGTGAACGGTGTGTGTTGCACTTGATAACACCTTTTTTGCACACTGATCTTCATAAATATGTAGCCAGTGTACTACTGGTGATTTGTACTTTCCACACTGCTGGATTTTAGAGAACAAATGAACGTATCAGCTTTAATTAAAGTACATGTTGGGTCAACTGATAAAAAATTCAAACCCTTTTGTACATGGTATATAGCTTTAATGAGTAATTTGGTAGATAGATTATATTTAATAAAGTAGTAATTTTTGTAAAAAAAGACAGTAGTACTAATTATACTATGTGGTTGGAAAATTCTGTATTGTGAAAGTTCCCAGCCCCTGAACACCACCAGACTTTTAATATCTTACTGTGAGGTGCTATTTCTAGCTTTTTTTTGCATTTCAAAGTATGCAAGGATTCTATGAGGATTTAGCTATGACTGTGCTGGGCTCTAATTTAGTCTGAGGCATTATGGCATACAGGTTGGGGTAAATATGATAAGTAAACAAGGTCAAAAAAAAAACGTAAAAGCTAAACCTTGCATTGAAACTTCGTTCATCATGATCATCTTGACACTTCCTTGACATTTCCTAATCATCTTTGATTAGGAAATACAAAGACTTTTAACAATCATGTTAATTAAGGAATGCTGACTACAAAAGACTGTTAAATTTGTTAATAAAATCTTAATCTGTCCATGCTGCATGTCTTCCCACACCTACAGCATTCTCATTTGATATGGCTTTAAAAAAATCTGATTCATAGCCAAACAATCCGCACTTTAAAAGCTCTAAGAGTCTCTATGTCCTTTCATGTCCAACTGTAAAAATACAAACACAAAAACAGCTCACAGCCAAAACTTCAAACAGTGTGTCGTCTATACAGCTTACTTAAAGAGCTTGGGGAGTGTGTCTCTGCTTTCTAATGGACTCTAATGGTTGGATAAACACTACAAGACTTCTTGCAGATTCCTTGATCTAATTAAGAGGAGTGAGAATTTCTATTCTAGCCAGATATTCTACAGAGGGGAGCTGTGAAAAAAACACAAGGGAATTGCCACGGTGTTGAATATCCAATATAGTCATGTAGGTTTATGTGAGGCGACTTAATTAGGGCTAAATCGCTGTTGTCAGGTTTTTCCACCCTCAGACATTTGAGGAAACAACAGAAGGTAAGGCGAGAACAGTAAGATACAAATTGGCAGACAACTTTGAAAGAAATAATTACCAGGCACAGTAGAGTTGGTTGTAGAGACATATGCTCTGTATCAAAGGGACGTTTCTGATCCAAGATTGGTGGGAAAAAACTTAACAAATTAATTAAATACAATATATCAAATGCTACCAAAAACTGGGGTGGCGTATGTGGGAGTGCACAAAAAAGGGCAGACAGACAGAGAAAGAAAAAGGTCAAACACGATGAAAGAGAGGAGTGAACTGAGCAAAAGAGGTGAGAAGACAGGAGAAAGAAAGAATGAGAGAGAGGTAAGATGGTGATTAAAGACAGAAAGAAAGACAAATGAGAACAGTAGATGGTCAAAAATGCTCAGAAACAGCTGTATTTCTTAAGGAAAGTTAAGAAGGCAAAATTCCTGTGGGTTCTTGTTAACTTTTACAGAGGAGCACTAGAAAGCATTTTGACTGGAAACATCACAAACTGGCATGGTATGTGGGATGAGCAGGTCCTGGGTGCAGGACCAGAGGGCTCTGCAGTGGGTGAAACCGCTCAGAAGATCATTGGTATCAACCTACCGAGCATCAGTGATATCGGTGTGGTGAGGTGCCTGCGCAGAGCCCAAAGGATACTAAAGGACAGCACCCAACCCAGCCACAGCCTGTTCACCCTGCTGCCGTCTGGAAAGAGACACACAAGCATCCACTGTCGTACCACCAGGCTACAGAGCAGTTTCTCCCCTCAGGCTGTGAGACTGCTAAATTGCTCCTCAGCACTCCACCATGTAACGTATTCTTATTTTCTTATTTCCATGACTTATTATTTATTTACCGGTCTACTGTATATCATTTATATAATGTTTGTTTGTATTTTTTTTGTTTTTTGGGGGGGGGGGTGTTTTTTGTGAGTAGCAACTACAACTAAACCTTGTTTTCAACCCCAGTGTTGTAAAATGATAAATAAATCAACCTTGAACCTTGAACCTTGAACAGACAGCGAGGTGCAGAGAGGAAGAGAGCAGAACTGATTTACAAACTCAGGTGTCCTTTCTCAAGTACACGCTCTGCGGCAACCAGGCTGCCTCTTCGCCAGTGACAGAATGGCCTCTGTGTGTGCAAACACTCAGGAGAGTCTGTCTTACACACACGGTCCTATAAAAACACACACACACAAACACACACACGCACACACACACAAAACAGATAGACCTAGGTAAATCAGAGTGACTTAATTGGGCCCTCTCCTGCAAACTTAGTTTTTATTGGGCAGTGAAGAACACAGCAATGTAGTAATGGCCAAGTTTGCATAACAGCGCTCCTTAAAACCCTGAAACATCCCTGTACAACGTTTGCTATTGCCTGAAGAGAGGGGGTGGGAGTTGACTTCTGTTCCCCTCAAACCAACTAAAACTAAGTAATTATAGAGTACAAAACTGACTGTAACACAGGCCCAATGTAAGCAAAGTACTCCTACCGTAACTGCCATCAATCACACACCATGGCTCAGTATCCCTGCACCCACACACTCATTTTAATGAAGGCCATGGGGCTGAAATGATTTGGACCCCAAAAGTTTCCAACTCTTCACAGTGAGATTAAAAAGGTAAAAGTTTGTAAATGTGAATTCTTTATATTCTTTGACACCTACATACTCTGTGAACAAAGTAATCCTGTGGTTCTTTGAAAGTGTGAAACGCCGGGGTGTTCGGTACAGATACAATAACAGTGCAGTACACCCACACAGATGGTACTCTAAATCCTATTTAGACTATAACCAAATACATTTTCCAACTGTGATGCGGGAGCCCAAATCATCCGCCTCATCCTGTTTATCTCAACAGACAGTCTCATTTATATTTGTTTATATTGGTGACAGAAAGGTATGAGCTGGCAAGATGCAAAAACTCAGGACCCAAACTGTAAATTTGCTCTCGTCTCTTTAACCATAATGATGCTGTTGTTATGTGGGGACTGATAAGACAAACACGCCTTTTTGAGGTTTGAGGCAGTAGTACATCAAGCTCATTTGAAGAAACCATAAAACAAAAAAGTTCTAATGCGCTACTAGTGCTGTACATTTGTTTACAGGAGTTTTTAAAAGGTGGAGGGGTAATAGAAAGAGGCAAAACAAGCTGAGAAACATGATATCAAGAATCCCACAATGTTCTAACGTTTCCTTAGGTCTTGCCCAGAAAGTATCTTCGAATATTCACAGACAAGGTGTGTACAGCAGAGTCTCCCACAACAACTAAAGGCACTTAGCTGGATAAATCTGCAACAAACAATCAAACAAGGGGAGAACTGCAGCCTGAGCCTGGTGTCTCAAGGCCATAGCATACTTTTACTTTGAACTTTTCATCAATACACAACCCCCTTAGGAAGTGAGCCTCTTGTACAGCCTGTAGCAGCATCCTTGTTTTTCATCTAGACTTTGGTGTAGTCTTCCATCTTTATCTCTCCTCTATTCCCTGCCTCTCCTTACTATTTCCCTATACGACTCTCCACAATTACCTAACCGCTGTCTAACTCTCCACCTCACCTGACGCTGATTTTTATGCGAAATTTAACTTACATTATATGATACAGGAAGCATATTAAAATTCAGGAAATGCAGCAGTAGTAAATCTGCTACGGATCAGGATAGTAATTCCACCAAAGTGAGAATAGGAGAGGACAGGACAGGACAAAACAAGTAAATAACGTTAGGGGTCAGAATGAATACTGTGAATTACTAGACTGGACAGGAAGTGCAGGAAAGGACACAAAGACAGGGCTGAGACATGAAAAAGTATTGCACCTCATTGTGTTTATTGTAGTTACGGTCAATGACTTTGCATGTAATTACCGTAAATTACGTTGTTGAAACTGAATTACTGAAAAATTGCACCAAAAAAAGGGGGACAAGGTGTGGTTGTTGAAATGAACATAAATTCTTACTTAAGCTATACATTTGTGTGTACATTTAACAGGTTTAGCCAATGTTGCCAACTGACTGGCAATGTGAGCTAAGTTCTTGCAATTCTTTTTTTTCCTTTCAATGAATGCTAATGCTAATAGGATAAATGCATTTAACTGTGTGGGTATTTTAATATTGGAGGTTACCTATGTTAACAGTAGGCAGGTTGATCTCTGACAGCCTGATCAGGACCCTTAAAAGATACTGAATCTGTGGGTCCAGGAAGTCCAGGAAGCGTAAACATAGCTGCCAAGTCTGCTCTCTTTCCCTGTCTGTCTCTTCTTTCCTTTTCTTGTCTCTCACTTTCTTTCCTCCCTCTTGACCTCCCTTCTTCTCTCATCTCTCACCTTCTCCGCCACTCTGTCCTTTCTTTTGTCCCTTCTTCACTCTTTCTTTGTTATGTAACTTGGTGCTTAAGAATGCCGACGGCAGGCAGTGCTGAATAGACCCTGACAGCTGGAGGACTGCTGGTGCTCTACTGCGGTCTGGAGACCACACGGAGAGGGGGGGGGGGGTGTAGAGGGGGTGTAGTTGGAGTTCAGATGATGAAGAAAGATGGAGAGGACCAGAGTTGAGCTTACGTCGCTATAGCTGTCAATCCAGCCCACACTGCAGCAAACTGCCAAGCAGCTGGCTGGATGTCACATCCTGGACCTTCCTGCTGGAGGCACACACTGACAGGCAGGACACTAATGTGATGCACGGCACAGCTAATCGGCTCACAATGCTACCAATCTTCAAGGCTGTCACTGTACTACAGCAAAATTATCTACATTAGGCTGATGTTATATTGAGTAACAGCAGCCAAACACGGTAACCTGATGCAACCCACAAGTATCACACAGGGTTGTGTGTGTCTGTAACTCGATAAATATTTAGACTTCCAATATCTCAGACAGGGCATTTCCACTGCATATCAATATGGCTGAAGGCCTGAATATATTACAATGTCTGAGACTGAGTCATCTCTCGCCTATTTCACTACAAAGAAATTTGGAAAAGAAAACAAACTTATTTACAGCAATAGTCTAGGGGGAGAGTTGCATCTTACAACCATATATACAGCATATAAACCAATTACATGCATTCACACATGTGAAAACACACACTTGGGAGTACTGTGAGTACTTGAGGGGTACATTGCCCATTGCTGCTAACTTGATACCTCTGTGGTATTCCAGATCTCCCAGCACTTCTCATAAGAAACTGATGTGTTGGTGTTGGTGCACACAAACATAATTTAGTGTTTCTTGGTTGATCCAAAGAATTTACAAGTACTTCATACACACAGCGTAGCCCCGTCCTCTGCTAAGCACCTGGGGAGAGCAGGACCGATGAGGCAAACACTGTATAATCATAATGCAAATTAGTCCACCATGTCCTCTGAGGACCTTTAGTGACTTTTTAAGCATCATCATTGCTTTTAAGACAACTACAAACTTTGACACCAATGTTATTGAGCGAGAGAGTGATATTTTCTTCACTTGAAAGGACAAGAAGAATTTAACTTTAACAATCTGTTATCACGAGCTCACTTTTGGCTATTGATTTACAACTATTTTGGGCCAACTGAACTGTCAACAAAAAAACAAAGGAAGAGCAGTTCTAGTTGCTGGAGGTACTTGATACCATCACAGACGGCCTAGAGGAACATTAGCGTGGCATTAGGAGTTTCAGCAAAATGTGTTCATTACTGTTTTTGATTGCCTGAATGTAGGAAATTATTCATAGATATTGTGTGTATCTTGCAGGCACACTTGATAGCCAACTGCACATTGCCTAGCAACAGCAGGACGCCTCTCGCTGATAAAACACCTCAGGGAGGCCTGGATCACAGCTGCAGGGGGCGAGAGCAACACGGTTCACCTTGGTTTTGAGGCATCCAATGTGATCACCTAAGACTGGAGTTGCTGAACTGGGGTCTGATCAGTGATTCTAAGTCACTACTTATGATTGTCGATGTTGAGAAGTGTATAGCCCCAGGGCTTCAAATTCTTCCCAGAGTGAAAAAGGCAGGCTGGCAAGTATTGAAGCCAGTGCCATGCTGTGACCAAGAGGCCTAATGAGGTTTCTTGAGCAGCTCTGATGGGCATGGATGCTGAGAGTCTGGCATTGCTCATCAACCACCGTCCCCAACAGGTCTATGTGTGTGCACGCACATACGCATGTGCCTGTGTGTGCGTCTGTGTAATCATGGCGAAACTCATCGACCACCAGCCTGTGCCAATATGCTTGGTGAATATTGCCCAGAACCACAAGCAAGAGGAGTGGGCTGGAAAAAGGAAAGTGAGTGAACGAGTAAAGATGAGGGAAAGAAATGAGCGAAGATGAATGGAAGGAGAGATGGGAGGCAGAGCGAAGTACAATAAAGCAGAGGAAGGGGAGTAGTAGAGGACAAACAAGTGAGAGGAAAAGGTGAAAGAAAGTGGGATAAAAAACAAATAATATAACAAGGGGAAAAGAGCGGGTCAAAGAAACAAGGGGAACGAGATGACACACAGGTAATAGTGAGCTAAAACAACAAAGTAAGAGAGACGAGGACAGCAAGAGGGTAGATAGTCAGATGGATGAGGGGAACAACAGGGGACAAAGTGAGAGAAAAAGGTGACAGCACAGACCCAAAGTTACAGAAGATGAAAGAGAGGTAATTAGAAAGCTAGAGTCGGGGATAAAGAGAAAAGCAGAGAGACGGTAAGTGGAAGAGAGGTAGCATCAATATAAGGCAAGAAAGAGAAACTGTTGGAGTGACTTTGATGGAAAGCTACATGGAAGAGAGAGACATTAACTAATCAGGAGCAACTAATGTGTCAAGAACATACATTTCAAGGGTCCCATTGGTATCCAAAGAAAGAATAGTCTTCATTGCTCAATGAAATCATGTATAAATATTAGGCATGAAGTATATGATTCTATCCTTATTACCACAAGGTTAAGCACGTTTACACCAACCAATCTGTAGGTATAATAGTAGTAGCATTAATGCATGTGGTGACATACAGTTTGTTTGTTTGTTTGGTTGTTTTTTACAGCACAACTTCTATTTTTATAGGATTGCAGGGAATTCCATGCTTGCAATGTGCTGCTGCTCATTTTGGCTCAATGGCATTGACTGCCTGATTTATGCCAAATCTACATCATAAAAACTTAATTATCCACAACACAATTGCATATTAAGCTTCAAACATCCATGTATCCATCTCACCTTGAACAGAAAAAAACTTCCAATTGCAATTCAGTATTCACCTTTACAACAAAAATGCATATCCATGCTTGGATCTTTAATCTATGTCTAGTCATATCAGTTTTCCCTCCCTCCCCCCATTTTTGTTGTTTTCTTTTTTCCACATTTTTATGAAAAAGCTGTACATACAAAAATTGCAGCTGACATCATACTGATTCTTACTCACTTAATAGTATGGGATCTACAGTAGTCCAAATTTAACTGGCACTACTGTCTTTTACAATTAGGAGATGTTACATTTTGGTTCTCAGGATTGTGACTTCTCTAGGAGAGTGCTGCCATGCCAATTTAGTCTAATCTGCTTTCCTATCCAAATACATGCAGGTCAGGTGAATTGGAAACTCTACGTGGCCTGTAGGTGTGAAAGTGTTTGTCTGTCAACGTGTGGGAGACAATCCAGTCCCTCAGTAATGCTAAGCAGGTTTAGTGGTTTAATGGATAGATACAAAAACTGCGTCCACCTGATTTTAGCTCCACACTAGCACATGAGGCTAACTACCCCTCCTTGTTCACTTCAAATGGATTGATCACTGCACCTGGCGGCTCCCCCAGGTGACAACATGGTCCCTGCTGGTGCTGTCTAATTATTGCAGAAGCTGTGATCTATGCTCAGCATTACTCTCTGCCTAATATGTTCCTGTAAGCTGTCACTACTGCTCACCATGTGCATGCAACTATTCCTCTGGATTACTATGTACTGCTCCATCACTGCTAACCTACCATTCCCATACTACATTTCAGAAATGTCCCAAAACTGACACTATAACTTCTATCTGGTCCTCAGTTTGTGTTGAAAGTATCGCTTTACCAAGGGTTATCCTCACAATGAGGAACACCTAGATTTGGACTCTTGTCAGTGTCCAATCCCTTGGCGTGACAGTCCTTGTCTTGCTGAGACCTGGCAGTAGACCTGGGATAATTCCACCTTAATCAGGTATCACTGTTGGCATTTCCTTCTTCCACCAGTCTCACCCTCCAGGCTGTGGGGGCGGGAAAGCTGCACTGTCCCACTCTATGCTCAAGGCTTCCACACTTAGTCAGTGATTAATGGGCCTGCATGCAGGCAGTTTAAGGCTATTAAACACCCAAACACTGTATTGCACTTCTCTAAACTTTTTTTTAAAAGGGGTATTCCATGTCTCTCCATGTGTTTCCCATCTGTGGTCATAATCTTGTCTTTTTTGGCAACCTGTCAAGCCATGGCAGAAAAAACCTAAAAACTCTCTGTCACCATCCAACAATGCACTATTCTTCCAGTTATGTAAGTTTATACTCTCAAAACGTCTTCTGGCTAGAATACTTCAAGTGCATCCTCTCTGGACTACTGGCAAAACTCACAAAAAAACGTCCAACTCTTCCAAAATCTGCTGCCTGAATTTTCACTTATGTGATTTCCCATGTACACTGTACCCATCCTCTCCCAGTTACACTCACAATGGTTCAAAACTTTAGGAAAATAAACTTTAGGATTCTCCAACTCACATACAGCTCACATACAGCTTGCATGAACTGCATCCCTGTACGTCTGTGCTCCATGACTACAACCCAGTCAACGCTCACCGTCAGTGGGCCTCCAGTCCACCCTACCACCTAAATCTACAAATCGGTCCCTTTGCACACACATCCACCATGCAATACAATGCACTTTGAATCCACAATCATTACCATTAAATATTAAATGGATCAAAAGTCTGTAATATCTATAGTGCAGCTGAATTATACATACAATCACACAATTTTGCAAGGTTGAAATTGTTTTAGTTTAACATAAAAAAACATAAGTTCTGTCCTCCTCGTCTCTAATATGATAAATGGACTGTACTTGTATAGCCTCTCTCTAGTCTCAATGTGCTTCACATTACACATTACATTGACACACTGATGGCAGGTGCCATCTGCTTATCAGTACAAAGAAACTAACTCATTCACACATACTCACACACTAAAGGAAACCCTCGAGAGCGATTTGGGGTTCAAGGACACTTCGACATGCGGGCTGGGGGAAGCCGGGATCAAACCACCGACCTACTGATTAATGGATGACCCGCTCTACCTCTAAGCCACAGCTGCCCCTTATAATGGAAGTTATGTATTTCAAACCTGGAAATGATGACCCTGGGTGTAAAAGTGGGCAGAATAAGGTGTTACTATATTACTATAAGTTATTGAAGTGTTCACACAGTGCGTTTTCACACACTGTCTGATCAGTCACAGTGGAGTCGGAAGAGGAACAGCGGGAGCTACAGGTAGAGATGGAGCCAGAACAACAGTGCCAGGGAAAGAATCCGTATTGACATATTTCTCATGTCTGTGAGGCAAGTAGAGCCTATACGCTGAGTTTCGGTTCATTTATGAGACGCGCTCCAGTTCACGAGAAATGCGAGTGATCGCTCCCGCGCCTCCGTATAGCCTATTGTCTGCTATTTTTGCTTTTTATTTATTAAATACAGGAAATTGGTTGATGTAACACTGATTAAAATTAAGTTTTATATCAAACGAAATTAACTTTAAAGAAAGGCTTTCTACAAAACAACACTTAAGTGTTCAAAATCATTGCTGACTCACTCCAGGTCTTCCGACATGACGAGTTCAATCTTCCTCATGCTGTTCACTTTTTATACATAGTTTAAATACAAAAATATAATATCCAAAGATAAATAGGCCTATGTAACTAAATTCCTTTTTTTAATGGCTAAAATAAGTATAGTAGCCTGCGGTACAGAAAAATTGTCGGATTGGGATTTGCGCGGGTGAGTGTGAGCGGTTCATGAGTGGATTTTGCCATCAATGCAGAAATAAGCCATACCTTTATTATTTGCAATTGTTTGTTGTTTGTTTGTTTCTACATTTATACATTACTACTAATAAAAACAATCTCTGAAGACCCCAAAAGTGTGTTAGAATCGCCCTAACTCCCCTCCTTAGCGGCGCACCTGCCTGTTTAGTAAGCAGGCTTTGATGGCCGCATTCCAACACTAATAAAATGCAATTCAATGTGGAAGCAATCCAAGTATTCAGAATACTTTAATCAGATGGAGTAACGTAACAGAATACGTTACAAAAACATTTTTGGGCATGTATTCTGTAACTAAATATATCTTTAAAGTATCCTTCCCAAGACTGACAAGGAACATTGTGGCAGTGCACCATTTGCTGTCTATCAGCTGTAGCATGCTAGTCGGCTTAGCTCGGTTAGCCAGGTTAGTCAAGCTTGAGACAAAAACAGAATGAGAGGCGAGTCCTTCTCCCCACAGTGTTCAGTTGGCCTCTCATTACAGATTTGGACAATGCCAAATCAATAACTAATGAAAGGAGTGTTTATCACTGTCTATGGGCCGTAGAGAATACAGAAGCTTGAGCCACGCTACAATGTGTTAATTTACAAGCAGCTATGAGAGCGGCTGAGTGACTGAATCACCATACTGGAAGGCTAAACGTGAACTTAAGTTACCACAAAAGTGTTGCCAGGTTGTTGCCAAGCAGGAAATATATGAAGTTGGAGCTTGATTTCAAATAGTAGCCTAAACTAGGGCTCAGTGATATGCTAAAAAAATCTAATTGCAATTATTTTGACAGATCAATTAATTGTTCAGCCCTAGCCTAAACATAATACCAAGAGATACGGATTCTGATACTTTGCTACCAAGCTAAGTCTCGTCGGCATTCATATGAACCTTGAAACCTCAGTCAATGGTTTAACATTAAAGGCCCTTTTTACATGCTTGTTTAGATAGAATGTAGTGACCTTAATGTGGCAAACTTTTTCTCTTTTTTTGGGGGGGGGGGCTCAACAAAAGATTTGTTTCCTATTGGGTGAAGTAGGCCTGGATTCTCCTCTTCATTATGCATCTGTCATGGCGTGTAGCCACGCTACAATGTGCTTTTACGTGTGCATTTTAGTCATGCCCCTTTAAACCAGCGCAAGCTGCATTGTTCAGGAATTATCAACAGGTCAGAGTCTGACATTTGTGTTATTTATTTGTAATTTATTTTTTCTTATTGGCAATATGACAGTATTTAAGTGCATTAACTGTTCCATGGCCAATGAGCCACTTTTGAATGTTTACATTTTTCAAAATAGATTTCCTACTGTACCAAAAAACTTACCGAACCATGAATTTTGTGTACCATTACACCAGTTACGCTACAATTAAAGGTTTTTCACATTGAAGAATAGAGGGAAAAATGAAACACTCAAATAAAATAGTCCCACATTTAAAACAAAAATTTCATATCTACAGATATGAAATGTATTAGCTAATGTATAAGCACAAAACAGCTTTTCCACAAATGCCTTACATTCTATTGAAAAGGAATATAATACAATTTTTATAAAATATGCCAAGTGTCCTGTGAGTTGGCGGTGTCCTCTCAGTTTACTCTGTGCTATAGTATACCAAGTGTGTTCAAGTGTGGCCGAACAAATATATGAGTCTAAAAGACAGCAATGAAGATCAGGGGATTGACAGCTTGAGTTTGATAGGATAGATTGACAGCAGTAAGGAAAAAAACAATGAAGATTGTAGTTATGCGTGTGGTAAGGAGTGACACATCATGTGGGAGAGCGCAAGAATTGTAGCAGTAGTAGTGCTTGTGCACCGATGGAGCATGAAGCTGATGGGAACCAAAACTTATTCTCTGTCTGTGTTTATCAAAGCCTCCCCCGGACGCAGCAGCGCACACGCATGCACCGATTGATTACAAATACTCATACACACCCATGCAATTATGTGCTCATACTGTAGCAAGTACACACACACACACACACACACACAAGTATGCATCAAGCCTTATTACCAACACACAGTCTCACAAACACACACACACACAACTACCCTCCTGTCAGTTGGTGCAGCTGATAAGCTGCTTTCCCGGTTTCCCATCTTGTCCTGTGTGACAGCCCTGGAGAGCTGAAACAATACAGGACATCTGAAAGGTGGGGGTGAGGGAAAAAAAGAGAGATTGAAAAATTAAGGATGAAGAGGAAAGTAGAAGCAAAACAAGGAGAAGAGTAGTCAAATGAAATAAAAGAAATAAGTAGATTTTCCATCAGATGGGAGGCCTGATGATAATGTTGCAGCTGCCACCGGTGTCATCACACTGAAAACAACTGACTGCCCTGCTGCACACACACTCTACTCAAGAAGGCAGAGAGATCGAGAGTCCTCCCATGATACATTTAAGCAAGATATTTAACACCAGCTGTTCTGGTGGATCCCCTTGGTGCCCAAGAGTACTGAATGGTGTAATGGTGACATTAATGAAAATGAGAAAATGTGTTTGATTGTAGATAATCATATTTCCCTTTCTTCTTTTCTTTTCGGGCTTCGAGTGGCGTACATTTCTTTGCTCTACCTGCACTTTACATATTCACCCAATGTCTGAGAAATAAGTTTTTCCTCAATAAAAACATTTTAGCGAAAGAAGTGTTAGTGATTTTTTGACATCTTTTTGACATAAAAGTGAACAGGGTCTTTCTGGTGTTAATTTACAAGCAGCTATGAGAGCGGCTGAGTGACTGAATCACCATACTGGAAGGCTAAACGTGAACTTAAGTTACCACAAAAGTGTTGCCAGGTTGTTGCCAAGCAGGAAATATATGAAGTTGGAGCTTGATTTCAAATAGTAGCCTAAACTAGGGCTCAGTGATATGCTAAAAAAATCCAATTGCAATTATTTTGACAGATCAATTAATTGTTCAGCCCTAGCCTAAACATAATACGAAGAGATACTGATTCTGATACTTTGCTACCAAGCTAAGTCTCGTCGGCATTCATATGAACCTTGAAACCTCAGTCAATGGTTTAACATTAAAGGCCCTTTTTACATGCTTGTTTAGATAGAATGTAGTGACCTTAATGTGGCAAACTTTTTCTCTTTTTTTGGGGGGGGCGGCTCAACAAAAGATTTGTTTCCTATTGGGTGAAGTAGGCCTGGATTCTCCTCTTCATTATGCATCTGTCATGGCGTGTGCCATGACAGAGAACGCACTGCTTTTGCTGATGTGACTGTTGCCAACTCCTAACACACTTACAATTAATTCTTCCTAATTCAACCCATTTCACATCTGCGCCCCCGCTGCGCCTCTGCTGCATCAGCACTACGGGTCATGAAATTACCAAGTACCTGTTTGTCACAGCTAAGTGAGCATGTCCTGTGAGCTCACATTGTGGGCTTGTGCAACAGCATGGGCCTGCACCTTGATTCACAAAAACAAACAAGCCCCATTTGGTCAGTTAGCTCCGGACAAATGACTATTTGTACAGACTATAAACACAGAAAAAAGACAATTTCAACAGTTCTTATAGATCCGTTTCTCTGGTAGAAAGTAATTTCAATGAAAACTGCTCAGTAAGGTCTGTGGAAATCCACAGTTACAGGGACATTCTGGTAACACACATTGCTATTGTATATTTTAAATATAACTTTTCAGTGCCGTGAGTACCAGTAATGTCATTCTATTCACCTTCGTTGTAATGTGGTAGCAGAAACAGATGTCACAAAACCTTTTGCAAATAAAACCAACAAATCAAATCAAATGTATCTGCATAGATAGCACTGGAGGAAAGTTCACAGATGTTTGGATAGGGAAATATGGGGATGGGGTTCGATAGCATTTCGTCAAATCTGATTCCGCTTATTGAATCCGAACCCTTTCAAATTCTTTATCGAATCTTATTAGGCAGTTTGTTTGGCGGGGATCGAAGACATCTCTAAGGTAAAAAAATGTTTTGTTTTGTTTTCACTCAGTATCATACTAAAACAGATGAGATTCTACTGTGCTGAAAGAAAGTGGGGCTTTCACCACATATTTTGTCACTGATCCCCTCACTGGGGGGCTGTGAGACTAAAAACAACACAGTGGAAATGAAATGTATTCTACTTTATCGTTCAGCAAACATCAACTCAATAAATAGCTAACTTAGCACATTTGTAATACGTCACCAGTTTTTTTTCTTTGCAGATGTCTGTGGCATCAGAAAGAGGCAAATGAGACTGTGTAAGAGAGATTTTGAATGAAATAAATGACAAGGGATTCGTTGGCCATGGAGCTCAACGAATCCAGGTATTTTACCAACTTGGACAGGATCCAAAATGGAGGCCATCCCTAAAGAAATAAATTATGAATTAATGTGCAAAAACCTTAAGATAGCATTCTGAGCTTGAGTTATGTTCATTCAATCTCTACTAACTTCTATTAAATACAGCCCACTGTATATTTTAGATTTTGAAATAATCCTTGGTTTTATTCGGAAATTCTTACACCATCCTATTTTTATATGAGAAATTAGCAACCTTCAATTTCTTGATATTGCATTTTTTGACATCAAAACGTGGTATTGATTCATCCAACAGCATTGAGCTCCCCCAACACAGACACTGACAGTTTTACTGTGTTCTTGCAATTAAACAAGCATACGTATTGTAACCATTTATTGATGAATGGCAGTTAAACGGAGTGTAACTGTCTGAGAATATGAAATACAACGACAAAAACTGTTTGATCTGTACACAGTCTACACACAGGTTTGAAGTCCATTAGTGCACGCTTGTCAAACAGTTTACTTTAAGGGTAAATATGCTCAGGCTAATATTTCACATTCTGTTTAGTACTAACAGTGCACCCTGATTATCTGTGTAAAGAGAAATGCCAAAGCAGTTAAAGCCACTGGCAGATGATCCAGCTGTGCAGCTGTCATCAGTAGCTGTTGTTGCTGCAGATGATACTTGACTGGTATCATCTCAATTCACAAAATAAGTGTTTACACAGATTCTCTTTCCTTGCATATTTCTTTTAAGACAGATGCTAGTGGCATACTGTGGCAGACTGTCCAGAGCAGCCCAACGCTGGCACACATCCAAAAATTGATTCATTAAAGGAAGAAAGAATGCGGCCACACCATCATAAGCATAAATTATTAAATGCAACCATAATTTGGAGCAAAGATTCATGGTAGAATTTTGTGTTTAAAAACACAAACTCTACTAGGATAAGCTGAGCAGAATTGCCGTTGCACAGCTCCTGGAAAGAATCCAGAAAGACATAATTTTTCCAAATGAGACACATTTTCCAAATGAGGTTGGACACGGAAAATGAGTTTGCAAAAGTTATTTTGTTCTAATTATGTTTTAATGAACTATTTTTGTTCTGAATAATTGAATCTTTTCTCATATAACAGCCACGGAGATCATTAGCCTACATTCTACATTGGTATTGTCATTGTTTCTGCACTGTGTCCCATATTTAGCCTTGTTATCGGAGGATACATTAAAGGGCAGTATTTAAATCACTGGCCATTACGTAGCGGTTAGGGTGGCCACAGACCAACCAACCTCACTGGGAAAATTATCTGCAGAGAGCCACAGTGCAGCAGCTGTGAATACAAATCTGAGCAAAACAAGAGCTGAATAATTTTTCAATACCCCGAAAACACAAATTGTGCTCTATTCATCCAAATGTGAAAATAGCGAGTAACAATTAGACTGGTTATCTGCTGTGTCAAAATGTGTCAAGTCATCACATCTGGTTCAGAAATACAGTCAAACGTTTGGACCCACGTTCTCATTCAAGTAAACAGGAAAGTGTGTCCAAACTTTTAACAGTTACTATATAATGCAACCTTATTTGAGCAGAAATCAGAAGTCAAGCAGTCAGAAGAGAGTATTTAACCAATCTGTGTGATGCTGAAAAAATCAGCAATTAGTTGAATAATCAATTAATTACTGCGCAAATTGTATAATAAAGTACAACTCATGTTATTATATTGGATTCCCTTACAAATTAAATTAAGGAGATAAATATTGAACCTCTCAGAGGGACACATGTAAACACGTACAAAGAGAGAGGAGGGCGGGAAAGGACTGAGAAAAGAAAAAGATCTCTGTCCTTCATGGCTCTTTGGAGTGGATCCGTCAACTGTCACTCCTGGTGTGCATGGTGAATGTGCAGCACATGAAGGTTTGTGTGTATATCGTACACGTGTGCACAGATAAGTTTGTGTGTGTGCCAGTAAAGCCTTTGTGTGTTATCAGTGAGTACAGGTACAGACACCAGAAAGTGTCATGTCTCATATCTCCGAGTACCTAAGGGCCTTGAAAGTCCGGCACTCACTAGCTGTATGTCTCTCTCCTTACTTATCAAACAAGAGGAGAATTAGCAAGAAAAAAGAGAACACAGAATGAGGAAAGAGGCAGTGGGACAACACAAAGATAGGACAATGAAGGACATGAAAGAGAATAGGTTTAGGTGCATACAACAGTATTGATGTAAGAGAAAGAATGATAAAAGAATGGAAAGACAGAGATGGAAAGAAAAGATTCATTCTATGATTAATTGTCCTCATTGTATCACCGAGAAGCGCTGAGGGAAGAGAAATGTAGGAACCAGAGGAATACACAAAGACACTGACTCACATTCACATACATACACAATCAACCAAAGCCACAAAGGTTTATGAAAGTTTCAGCAGCAGTGTTTCTGAAAGTTCATTAAAGTCCCCAGAAGTTCTGAAGACAGGGCCAGAATAACAGAAAAATCACCGCTAACGTTTAAACTGAGGTCGAACGCCTCTCAGTTTATGAGGTTATTAAATACACATTATGTGTAAACACTTGTTGTCTTTCAAGTAAACACATTAGACCCACATTTGATTTTTGATGAGACTGCCTTGATCTTATATAAGTTTTAAAACTTTAAAATAGAAAGATAATTTCCCGCACTTACAACCTTACTCAAACAGAAATGCACACAAACACAGAAAACACACACACGCACACTGATTTTGTCTTTGTGCTAAGCTAAGCTAACAGGCTGCTAGTGGTAGCTCCATATTTAGCATACAGACATGAATGTGGTATCGATTTTCTCTAAGCAAGAAAGTTAATAAGCACATTTCCCAGAATGTCAAACTATTACTTTAAATATTTGAATAAGAACTCCTTAGATTTGAATCGACCAATCGACACTTGGCAGGTGTATTGTCAAAAGGTACTGTGTCGAGTCCCAAATAGCTAGCTGGTAGAAATGACAGCAGGCAGTTGATTATTTCACGTTCGCTATTAAGATCAACAGGCACTGCAGTAGTTCATATGAACATGAGCAACATACCGACATACAGCAGTTCTACTTTAACCATGCGCGCACGCAGTACACGCAGGCATATCAGCTGAATAAGACTCTACGTACAAACCTTTTCCCTTGGACGCATGAAATCAACACAAAGAAACAACACCTCAACAGAAGTGAGTGTGTGTCTGTGTGTTTGAGGTGGGCAGGGTTGCCTTGCTCAGAGGGGGAAAACATGAGAAACCCTGACAATTTCAGATTTCATGTTGTCATTGAATATTAATTTGCAATATTTGTCAGTGAAATATTCCATCTGTGTGTGTGTGTGTGTGTGTGTGCGTGTGCGCGTTCATGTGTCTTACTATTTTGCCTCTAGGCCATCCGGAATGTGCATATTCCAAAAAAATAGCTCATCAATATTCATGTGAGTTTATGCTTTCATTAATGTTGCAGCAAATTGTCTCAGATCAAACTCACAGCTTGTATCTGCGTCCACACTAGTGTATCTCACAGACAGAGAGACAAAGTCTGTGTGTGTGTGTGTGTGTGTGTGTGTCTGTGTGTGAGAGAGAGAGGGAAAGTTATCAGAGGGGTATGGAGATGGAGAGAACAAAGAGAGGGCTAGAACTGCTACAGATGGCCCTATGTTTCCAGCAGATGAAAAGGAGACTTTGAAAACAGAAGGGAAGAGATCATACAGATGAGGGGAGAAGGAGAGGGATAAAAGGAGGAGGCCAGGAGAAGAAAGAGAGAAGAGAGACTGAATAGGAAGGAGAAGAAAAGCGAGTTTAGTTCTAAAGGTATCTGTCCTACTTTGGTTTGACTAATGAACCCAAAGTGTCCTGAATCTGTCCTGAATCACCGGAGGCCCAGTTAGACCACCCTGTGCTGAGAGTGTGTCCGTGTTTCCTCTGGCATGTGTGTGAGGCATCTTGATGTGTGTCTGAGTGAGTTGATTTAATATGCTCTCTGCTGTATATTGAAGTCATGTGTATGTGATCACAACGCCCTGTACGAGTTTAATGAACCACTGTCCCTTCCAGTCATTTGGCATCATACCAACATGTGTACGTGAGCAACACACACACACACACACACACACACACACACACACACACACACACACACACCGCAGGATCATTTAACATCAAATTGTTGTATGACCTACAAGGGTAAATTTATGCCTGGGGTGCCACGGACGCACACATACCATTCGCGTTAAAAATAGCAGGATCATCTAATGTCCAGGGAAGAAAGACACATTATACAAACACACACGAACGCAACACAAGTAAGGACTAAAGATTCTTGTCGCATAATAGCAATAATACAACCACAGCTGCCAAATCTCAGTCTTTGTCTCCATGCATTGTATCGTTTATTAACAATCCCCAACGCCATGACTTGTTTCTGCATGTATGAGTTCATGCTTCCTAGTCTCTACCCTCTTGGCACTCCATGAATGATTAACCATGTTCAAAGAGGACGACTATGAGTTAATGAGAGTCATGTAATTGGCTTTCATGTGCTAGATGAGGACATGCAGCTGAGAGATAGCATAAACTATTGCATATCACATTAAAAACAAGATGCCAAACTAAGATCAGCGAAAGAAACTAATGGTCCTGGCCTGGTTTCCAAAGTTTATACAGTGAAAAAAGTCAACATAATAAATACACATTATCTTTGATAATATTTCTCCATATTTTGTTTAAGCTCTGATCCTTGTTAGTTGAGGGGTCAATTCTGTGTATGATTAGTAGAGAATGGGTTTTTAAGTGTGTGCTGTGATGAAGTTTGATTGAATAAAAAGCTAAATAAATAACTGAAACTAGGTGTGTGCCCTGCGACATTCACTCTGCAAAAGCTCATTGGTGTACGATAACAGAAATAAATTACTTCCGGATAGAATCCATGGTTACCAATTTTAAAACTAAATTCAGGGATTTATAATGGATTTCATTTTGTAGCCATCCCAATTTCAGCTGAAATGACATTCCAGGTAGAGATAGATCAGCTGACAGTGGATAAATCGTTTGAAAACTGACATTATATCTTATTTAGGTTTTCCTGATGTACTACAAGCTCAATCTTTAACCATTTAAGCATATCCACATGCCACCAAAGTGAAAGTAAAGGAAGAAATACAAACTCAATTATTTGGTTTCTGTTAACTCTAATTAATAGAGCGAGGAGCACTTAATAAGAATATTCTCTATTTTCCTTTTCAATACAAAGGGTGGAGGGAAACTGGCTTTAGCTGGTTTTAGCAACAACAGGCAATTTGTCTTCTTCTGTGTCTGAGAGCTGTATTTTTCGTGTGGATTAAATGTCTCGCATCTCATGTGGTCCCTCTGTTGGCATCCCACCAGTTATTTCCACCAACTCGAGAACACCTGTTTTGATCATCTCTCTCTGCCTCTTTCTACATACACGGACATAAACGCACTGTCTTATGTATGTAATTGTATGGAGCCTACATCTTCTCCCCTTAGTAACGTCCTCCTTTGTACTTCTCTTTATATGCTAGTATCTAACTCCAATGGCATTTTCTCCGATTCTCATTGATGAAGCTAAAGCTAAATGATTTTTTAATAGCTTGGAACATGGTTTATTGTGTGGGAGTGTGTCCCCCCGTGTCTATTTGATTGTATGAGTGTGCACATGTGCAGCTGTACAGTGACATGGTTACTGTAACTTGTGTAAGACGCTGTTGGTGTTGAATGTTTTCTCATTTTGTACTTTCCGTCAACATGCTATTTTATGTTGCTCTAAAGCCTCATTGTGATGTTGGCTAGATTTATTTAGCTGTTGGCCATAGAGTGAAGTGGTAAAATATTGCTGTTGTTTCCCACTTCTAATTTTTTCAAAATTATTGAATGTAACTCTTGGGGATGTCTGTGTGGTAGAGTGGAATGAAAAGGATAATAATATAAATAGTTTTTCGGTTTCTTACAACTCTTTAGGGCAATATAAAATCTGTTGTCTTAATGTACCTGCCTACATTTTCTTCCACAACAGAAACAGGAATAATGAGAAAACTCAAAACACTCAAATCTTAGCACAGGCATGTCAGTCTGAGGCATGAAGTATTCATGTGAAATGGGAGACAGAAACAGTGTGGCAAGACAATGAAACACGACATCATGTCACTCCAAAAGAGAATAAGAAGTATAAATAAAATAAAGCACAGTTTCAAAATAAATTTTTTAAATGACAAAAAAAAAGTATTGTGGTTTCAAGCACTATGTAGAGCAGTGTGGAGCTCTGATATGGGTCTCTCTTCAAAGGCAAATGGCCTTTCATCTCAGCCTGCAGAATCTCACGAGCACTCGTACGCACACACATGCAGTGCCTATAAAAAGTATTCATCCCCTTTGGAATTTTTCGTGCGCTAATGTTTACAAAATTGAATCACAGAAGATGTAATTAGGCTTTTTTTTTTAATACTGGTGTAAAAAAAGATGATTTAATGTGGTGAAAACAAATATATACAAATTCATTTAAATTAAGAACAAATGAAACAAAAGATAAATCTTTGCATAAGTATTTTCTGTCTTTACTATGACGCACCTTTTCCATCACATTTGAAAGGTAGGTAGAGCTGCACTGGAAATTCTGTGTGGTCACCAATCTCTTTGTACTATGAAAAAAATGATTAAGGTGTCATTTTTCACACCCTCTATGTTGCAACAAAGCTAACAGGAGAGCGAGGGAGATGTCAATCAAGCACAGTCTATCTATACACTCACACAGTCCTGAAAGGACATCTAATTAGCTAAAATAATTGAAATCACCGATGAGTGTGCACCATGGATGTGCAGGACCTTTAAATATGCTTTCAACAGGCTCCATTTTGCTGCATCACACCACTTAATTTTTGTCAGTTATTCCTGTCAGGCATCATTCCATCTATCTTAGTTAAACACAAAGGCACACCATCCATTTTCATCGCTCTACCCGTTTTATTTTTTTCTACCTTTCTTTGACAAGTGAATGAGTACCAGACTAGCTGCTTTAACTGTTGTAGAAAATGTCTCAGATAGTGTTACAGTTAAAGGGACAGGTCACCCCAAAATAAAAAATACATATTTTACCTTACCTGTAGTGGTATTTATCCATTGACTGTTTTGGTGTGAGTTGAAAAGAAAAGAAAATAGTTCCTGCATTAAACTGCTCACAATAAATCTATGGATTATCTTGAGTAACCGGGTCATGATTTCTGGAGAGAGACGTTGCTGTTGAGATTTTCAAATGTATTTCTTTGGCGCTATGAGCACCACAAGCCGAGCGCCGTATAGTTCCGTTATTTTCAAAAGATGCAGACATCTCTACGGCCGATATCTCCAAAGTTCGACAACTCACACCAAAACAATCTAGATGGATAAATTGCAGGTAAGGGCAATGATACATATTTTTGATTTCGGGGTGAAATAAAGATGACGCCAACCGATATATAATAATATATATAATATAATATTCATATGATACACAGTAGATCACTTTCAAGTATATCTCTTTCCCATAGTAAACAATACATTAACCGACAGCCCCTCAAAGTATGAACGTCCTGATCAAGCCTTTTTGCTCCGATCATGATCCAAGTAATTTAATATTGAGTAACTGCTGATGCAAGTCTTGATTTGATATTTAATGTACTGCATATTTTCCTACATTACAATAAGAAGGCCGTAACAAATTCAGACATGTTTTTGATAGCTCAGGATTAAGAAAATGCAACCTACTTCACAGCTTTCTTATAATGGTTTCTGGCAGCATTTAGTTTCCTACAGTGTTTTGTATAGTGTCTGTACTGAGAAAGGTTTCAGTCAAGAACTTTTTTTGATGAAAGCTTTAAATTGGTTTTGGACAGGCTCCCTTCAGCCCCAGTGTGATCAAATTCTGAACAAAGCGCACTTTAGGGCCAATAGCAGTCCATCAGAGGTATGGTAAACATGCAAAATATCAGAGTTGCTGAGGCCTTGGTTCTGCTCGCTCAACCTCACGAATGCGGTTAACTGCCCACTGCTACATATTTGTTGGTGCTATTCAGCAATCCACTCGCTCTCAAAAGGTGTGATACGGCTGCCAGCAATCAATGAAAACATTGCATCACTGGCTCTGACAGTTAATGAACAGATTTAAAGGATAGTCATGGAACATCTCTACCTGGAAGCATTATTTAAACACTCAGTTTACCCACATGCTAAATATGCTGCTTCCAAAAGTTAAGAGCTAAAATCTCCACAACACACAGATGAATGGATTCAAGCAACTTCCATTCTTGCTTATTCCCATTTTGTCAGGACAGTGTGCTGTGTATTCTGGTCTTTGGGTTCGCCTTGCATGCGTGCACATACAAGAAAAGAGTTATCTTGGTTCTGTTTGTTGTTTTAGGTAGATTGACGGTTGTCAAGTGAGATAGTTAGATAGCCTTGTAGGCTGTAGTGTTTTTTGTTTTGCAAAGAAGATCTTCAGACTATGGGAAGAAGTCGACATGTGCACAGAAAAAGTACCACAGCCAACATTTTAAGGGATATAATTACATCCAATTAACACTAAATAATTCAGGAAACTGTGAAGTAATGTAATAGTACATCCTGTAGCATCTAACGTTATCTGTATTGTTGTAAACCTTGCACAAAAAATAGCGTCTTCCAGTGCCTACTGGAGCAAGCATTTGTGAGGACCTTCAGGTTAAATGCCCTGGAGAATTTTACAAGCAATGTACTGTATGCTTACACTAAAGGGACTCCAGTTTTCTTTCCGTTGGTGCCCATGGCAGCTCTGAGATTTTCTGTCTCTGCCCCAATTCTCCAGCTCCTTCTAAATATGTGTCCTAAATTCTCTTCCTTCCTGACAAAGTGTGTGCCCTAAATTACCTACGCCGCTCTTGTTTTATTTCTAACAAATGCACCCTCATGCTATTCTTTTTTTTGTGCAAGAGTTAGTAAATGTGCCTGACAGGTGTAATCTCTTTGCAGCCTCATGTCTTTTAGAGCTTTTTAAAAACTGTGAATAAACAGCTAAAAGTGTTCGGGCAGTGACACCAAATACAACACTCTTTTAAAAATTGCTTAGATTGTTTTAATTCTACCTACATCTATTCCCCATTTTGGGTCCTTTTGAGTATATAGTTCATTCCTCTATTTATCCATTTATACAGAGAGGGCCAGATGACTTAAGAGACCTCTGTTATAAGCTTGGGGCCGTAAAGTAGATCATACGTGCAAATGTGCGTGTGTGACTTTGGCTCTCAAAAAACGTTCCAGACTTTTAAATGCCTGGAAGCAAAAGGATGCAGCAGACTGTCTCTGACTTTCTCTCAGTCACATAATAACTGCATGACATCCAAAGAAATCTGTGAGAATTGCTAAATTAAGTTCATTTTCTTTTTACTTGTTCTCACTCTTACTAATCATACATACATATCCTTTCCAACTTCATCTCTCTTACACAAGCCTTTCCTAACAACTGCTGAGTGCAGCCATTTTTCATTTAATCTTGGGGAACTGAGATCTTATAAGCTAAACCTTAAACGTTATTTAGGATGCACCTGCACATACATGTTCAGTTATATTGGACTCAGCATAATAAAGAGTTTGCTGCCCATAACTGAGATTTAAAAAATATAAATGTATAGCTCAAATGTGTGCTTGCTATATACATGTATAACTATAGAAATAAATACATAATTTATGATATCAAAGTGGGAATTTCTTCAGAGATTTTTTTTTTTTTGTTTAAAGTTGGTTGTTATTAATTAAGGTGGAGAATGATTTAAATAGCACATGCAAATACCTTTTAAAAGTGCCGTTATCTGGGAGTCTAAGAATATCAGGGTTTATTTGACCTTTTCAACAATTTTTCATCCATTATCTAACAATGGAAAACTCATTAAAGGTGTTGAGGCCCATTTAATAGAGGGCTTTATGAACTTGTCTGAAAGACCCAGAGCAGCCAATGCAAACCAAAAAGGACTGCACTGCCTCATTGTAGTGTATATTGCATCACTTAGTCACATGAAACAAACTAAGGGCATGTCAATTTGAAGATAGCCGTACAATAAGCGGGAAGTCATTATTACTCCTTGTTGCCAATACCGAGTGCTCATCTAAATGGGCGTGCAGTACTAACATATCCAGGGCTTATCCAGGGCTGTATTTTTGTTCTACTGGTTATTGTTTTAGGAATTCTAAATGGGATAGATTGAGGATGCATTATGCAAGACTTCTTTACAAAATACATCTGTCATATTAGGCTCAGTCATTACCACAGAAGTGCCTCATCCCCTCTATTGAAGAGGGTGTAGATTTACCTTAATTCCCCAAATAAAATTCAGTGTCAGGTACGGTCATTGGCTGGAAATTCTCTCTGCGTGCATGAATGAGCGCTCTTTTGAGAGAAAGTTGTTGCCAGCAGCTTTTGAAATCTTCTCTCTCTCTTGTTGCTTTAGTACACCAAAACATGAAAGTTGTTGCATCAAAAGAACAAGAACACCCAGATTACTGAAGTTAGTCAGGGTCACACCTAGCAGAATTCCCATGAGCAAACAACCAGAAGATTCAGGCAGGATTCAGGCAGGCTAGCAAGCCAACAGAGGCTTCCAGATGGCGGAAAATGAATAAATCCATTTGTCCTGATTTATTGATACCTCAAAGGTTCCTTTTGCCCCAGCCATACATACGTTTATACCAACATTGTGACCTGTACAAAATAAGAATAACTAGAGGACAGAGAAGAAAGGAGTCATGGTGGCATGGTGACTACTATATGATGCCAGAACCAGTATTGCATAGCTGGCTTACTTATCTTACACAGAGTTGCAACAATACTACATAGTTAATTCATTCACCCACCCACAAAGCCTCCCCCTCAAACTGACAGAGAGAAAGAGTGCAAAAAGGAGTAAGACAGAATTACTAACAGTGATGCAAAGCAGCTTGACATCAGTTCTTTAACTGAAGCAACCACCTGTTACAGGAGCAGTTTACAACTCTGCCTTTTACCCCCTTCTTAGATTTCAGCAAGGGAAAAGGGGTTGTTGTCACCATACAGTATTATATTGTGAGAATGTGTATGTGAGGCACATTTATGTGATACATACATAATTCATCTGTATGAGTTAGGGCTGCAGCTATCGATTATTTTAGTAATCGAGTATTCTACCATTTTTTCTAGCGAGTAATCGGATAAGTACTTTTTTTTAATTAAAGAGCAATGCTAAATATACAAGAGAAAATAAGACAGGTATCTTAAAAACAACTAATTTTTTAGAAAGAGTTTAAGTTTTATTGCTGCGAACAAGAACAAGAGTAGAGATGGGCATAGAGATGCGCGGATCAGCTCTAAGGTCACTGAATCCGCTGTTAAAAACACATGATTCTGATCTACGCACCCGATCGACACATTACAATTATTGAAATTCTCAGTGTTAAGTGCAATGCTATCGTAACATTAGCTACACTGAAGTAGGTTGCTTTAAAAAAAAAAATCTTTTGGCGAAATTACATTTGTGAAATAAGCTAACCATCCAGCACACGGAGTAACCGCTGGAACGTGAGCAAAAGAGAAAGATGTGTTTGTATTTAATTCAGATAAAGTACATCGCACATACAGATCTACATTTTGAACTAATCATTCATCACAGTAACACAGCTGGTTTCGTTAAGTTAGGAGCTATAAATATGATTAAAGTGTGAGATTTAAATTACACAAATCAATGAAAGCACGCAGCTCTGAAATCACGAGCGCTGCGCATCACGCAGTTACAGCTTGTTCTGGTATTTGTTGCGCTTAGCTTTAATTAACATTTGAATTGTGTATTTCAGCGATATAAGGGTATATATAAAGTCCCATTAAACATTTCACATACACGTCACAAGATGATGATACATGTGCAAACTCCATTCATGCTGGTTGCTCCATCGAGCTGCTCGTATCTCTTCAGCTGACACGCAAACTTAAATGTTCAGTGTCGCATCCCGAAGCTCAACACACATTTGTCTTCATTTAAAAATAGCGAGCAAGACTAAATTACATTACTTGTGATGATGCCGCTCTCTTTCTCTCGCATTGCACTCTTTGATGTTGAAATGAGCTGAAAACGAAAGTTGAAGAATGACACGCTCATTGCGTTTTACCGTGAAATGAGAGTTCCGCGTCTATTAAAATCAACACAATGACTTATCTCTCATCCACCAGAAAGTTTTGGGATGTTAGGCTAGTTTTATTACTTTACCCACACGTGGAAATAACCGCAATCTGCGCATACTCCGAGGCCTTACACAAAAATTGTCTTTCTGCAACATGACCGTGTGTAATTAAATGGACTAAACGAAGCTTTGAGGCAACTGATTTTGCCTCGATGATTTTTTTTTTATTCGAGTAACTCGAGTTACTCGAGGAATCGTTTCAGTCCTAGTATGAATATTCCACTGAAGGACAACACTGAAATATATTTGCATCAACTTTGTTCAACCATAGTATCATCAGATCCACTTATGATGCACTATCCATGAAAGGCCTTTACGCCTTAAAAAACATACATATACCTGCACGCCTGCACTCAGATAAAGGTCTTCTGGTGCACTCTGCTCCATCTGCCATTTATTAAATGAGGTACACAATCCTGCGTTAAAAATGACATGTCTTACTTCTCTCCATGTCTCGCTCTTGCACTCTATTTGACAATTCTTTCTATTCCCCCCTTTCTTCTCCCCTGTGTGCGTGTCACAATCTTTAATGAGCGAGTGAGTGGCCAACTGAGGGGTTGAGTGGTGGTTGAATATCTGACCAGAAGTCCAAAACCCAAAAATATTCAATTTACTATCAGTTATTAGAAGGGAATCTTCATATTGGAGAAGCTGGGACCAGAGAATGTTCGGCATCTGCTTGAACAATGACTTTAATGATCAATCGATTATCGAAAATCACAAATTATTGACGATTCATTTTCTGTCGATCAGATAATAGAATAATCTTGTAGTTAATAGGTTCATGTTTTTTAACTCCATGCCAGTAGTTATAATTCCATGCCAACAGACTAAATTCAACACTTTTAGTTTGAACACTCACTTAGACCAACGTCAGCATTATGGGATATATGACTAATGCGTAAGTCAGTGAGGGCAGAGGACAAAGAACTCAACAAAAACACAAGCAGTGAGGTCTTTGAACGCTCTCTGTCTTCATTCAGCAGTGGAGTACTGGTGCAACTACAGCAAATGTGATATTAGCATCACTACACAAACAAACACAGACAGTACTTTGGGTAAAAGCTTGAAATTGAACCAGGGCCAAAACAAACACAAAACCCCACACCTGGACGTGTGACAGCACAACAGCTTCTTGTAGACTGACAGATCAAAGGTGTCTGATAGCTAACCTGTCTGAGTCTCATATCCACACCTCTATCCCTCCTCTCTCCATGACCCTGCTCATCAACACCAGCCTGTCTATCTCGTTTTCCTACTCTCACATTAATCCATCCATCATTCCCCTTAGCCTTACCCTAATTAATACCCTTTGCCTACCTGGTTCTCTCTCTCTCTCATCCATCCATCCATCCATCCATCCCCCTTGCTGGCCTGCCCAGGTCATTACCCACTGTGATGATGGTTTTGTTGCTCTAATTAGCCTAATTATAGTTGTCAGTTATAAGCTGGTCCTCTGCAGGGACCTTGTGATCCTACTGTGACTCTATCTGACCTTGGCCGTGGAGGGTGCGCGCGCGTGTGTGCGTGTGCGTGTGTGTGTGTGTGTGTGTGTGTGTGATACCTCTGTGCCCATGGCTGACCTCAACGTCGTACTGCACTCATATTGTCTCTTTCTTCACTTAGGTATTACTTTCTTTCGTCATCTTTCAGTTTATTTTCATTTGTTTATTCTCTTCTAACCACCTCCATTCTTTTGAACACTGCTCCTTTCCTTCTTGTTTTTTTTTAACTTCCTACCGTGTATGGTTAAAATAAAGTACAATCTAAACATTACTATTTCACTACTAGTCCACTCAGTTCTACGTTGCTGTTGTTTCACCTTTTAAATGCTCTACCTAATCTGTTTTATTCTTTCCCTTTTAAGGGCCATAGTGAATGTTGTGAATGTCCAGTTCAAATCCATTTTATTTCATTCAATAAAGGACTTTCAGGAAACATAACACACCCACTGCCAGCTATAGAGGAGGCCATCAGCTCTTGAGTAACAATAGGTGTGAAAAAGCTTATTGCAAGTACAAATTGGCTCTCTCCACATAATTCAATGGACGGTTAATTTTTGTCATTAAATTGCTCTGTTCTTGTTGTATCTCTATCTGTTTTGGACACTGGCTAACATATCAGCAAATGTGTGCGGCTAACTGTAGTTACTATATAGACCGCTAGCAAGGTCTTGCCTATTTGTTTGGTATTTTAAAGTGAGAGGAGAGGTGCTACAGGAGAAGAGTTCATGCAAATGAGATAGTACAAGGCAAGGTGTTGGTAATTTGGTGCAAATTGGGTCTTTGACTTTGTGCTGAGAAAATCTCACTCTGCACCTGGTCTGTTCTGTGACAGAAATGGGCAGTAATTATATAATAATGTCGAATGAGAATAAATGCTTTGATTAAACATTCTCCAACCAGTAGACATAATTAGATTAGATTAAAGTTTAATGCAATTATAGCAAGCATGACAGTAATTCAGTCTTCTAGTCTTTTAGACTGTATGAAATCCTTTCCTTTCAGTCTTACAGCCATGTGATGGCAGGAGGCCAGATATGTGCGTTGCATATTTAGCCTCTAAAGTGCAGCTGACTACACTACACATCATGGCCCTTTCTGGTTACTTGGTTAAATCACGCACAACCAACACAAAGTTGCTGCAAAATGACCACACAAACATTTCTAATTCTGAGAATATCAAACTGGTTGGGTAATTTGGTCTTAGTTTGTACCTTACAAATATTGGGTGAAGGAGATGCTGAATTCCTAAGGATGCGTGATTACTTACATGTGTACTAGGTTACAAAATCATATTAACAGCTTAAACAAACTGCTTCATTCACCCAGCAAAACTATTCAACACATCATTTATTACTTGGTGTTAAACATTTCACTTTATTACATAATCAGTAACTGCATATGTGGTTATGATGCTCTGTGATGCAAATTAAAACCATGAAATGTCACACACAGAAAACGCAGTGACCAGGCTTTCAATGTTGTTTCGATGATCACAAATGTAAATTCAGCTTACAAAGAAACATCGTTTTCCTTTGGCTGCAGATTTGTTGTGCGGTATATTCACACACTGCAACTCTACATTTCTTACACTAGAATGTTATGTTCCTTCTTAGAGAAGACATTTTGTATTTTACCATCCTTTGGGGAGCTAGTTTACTCCTTCATCACTGTTTTTGACACAGCTATTGAAAAGACGAGTAATGTGACTGCCTGAGAGGATAATAGTTAATCACCTCACCCCTCTGATTTACAGTATATTCTGCTAGATTCTGTCCTGTGCTTTTGTGCACAGGTCACTGCATCTATATGAAGCCAAATAACAAGTACACCCTTGTGTACACCCGTATTGTCCTTGTGCACATGACAAAGCTTTATGCTTTTCTTTGTCATTTTCCTCTTAAAATACAGCCTCCACTATTACAGTATTTAACACTTTCATTCATGTGTGTTAAACCTAAGCTGAAGTCTAATTTCTGCACAGGCAATTCGTGGTCGCCCAAGATGGTCTTTTCTATTCTATTCTATTCTTTGTGCTTTAAAAGTGGCTATTAGCTGGCAGCTTTTTCACCAATCCTTGGTGCTATACGCCATAATTTTGATTAATGAAATGCTGTATGAGAATGTATGTCTGTGGTAGTCTTTTTATGATGATATATGTGATGTGATTTGTACATGTAGCTGTATGGGTGTGAGAGCTGGGCAACATTTCTAAAGTGTATCAATCTTTATGAGAAGATTCCTGTCTAAATGTCTGGCATCTCTTCCTCGTTTTTTCTTGCATCTCGGTTCTCTTTCATTTTGCCTTTTATTTTCTCTTACTCTGCCTCAAACCCCCTGCAACCACCAACCATCCCTCTATGTCTGGCCCTCCCCCATTCTTGCTCTCTGCATGTGCTCCTCTCAAGGCCCCCTCCATTCCGCTCTCTCCCAGGCATGTTTCTGCTCTCGTGAAACAGATGTCCCTTCATTAATAAAGACCTGGTCTACCACAGTAATGAAGGACTGAGGAAGCGTGCACAAAAGAGAGGGGGAGAGTAAGAGTACAGAAACATAATATTTAACATGCATGTGTGCGTGTTATGCCAACAACAAGAACACATTGCACTACAGCACTAACCCACTCCCCTTTTCCTCCCCGTAGGCAAACACACCAACATGCAGACACACTGGCTTGCTAGCTCGAAAGAAATCACAATGTTTTAGTTCTATTCTAATTTTGTATGGAGTGTCTGGCTGTTACCAATGCATTTTCAAGCCCCTGTAAACTAAACTAAACATAACCTGGGGAATTATTAGTCTAAAGTGGGAATAATGAGCTGTAGTGTGAAAAAAGCCTGAAATCATTTTAACTGCCCAGCTAAACAAGTATGTCCAGAACTGGAAGAAATAACCAAATAGAGCGAATACCTAAGGCTGAAGCGCAGTGTGAATCCCTCATGCTTAGGAAAGTGTACTGTAGCTAAAGGAAGTGTTTGGTTAGTTTCAAGGAGAGTTTAAGCAGCTTCCTGTTGTGCTCTAAGGATAATCTCATGTCTTTTCCCCTTGAGATCCCCACACGCTGAGATACATCAGCTGTTCTCCCACTCTCACACACCAACACAAACCCTTCTCAAAAGTGGACACATCTTCACACCGGCAAAAACACAAGACGCTTGATAACACATGCACACAGAGATGCATCAGCGTGACAGCACACGTCCACACACACCTTTTAATAACTCATGAAATTATCAGCTTAAAGCTCCATGCGCTATCTACTAATACTAGAGATGGATCAATCAATCAATTTTTAATTTCTAAAACACTCTACATTAACTGATGTATCTTCATATGGCCAGAGCAAATCAATCAACCCGTGAACTAAGAAGAAGGGGTGGGTGGAGGTGGGGAGTCAAGGGAAACTGAGGGCTTCGAGGGCCACCACACTCTTAGCTTAATATTGTGTGTGCCCTCAGTTTTTATCTCCCTCTGACCCGCTGTAATTCCTAAGGAGAGAATCGAAGGCCCCCGCTCTAATTTCAAAGAGCGATTTCCTGGCTTTGTTGTCATTTGAAAGCTGACTAACACCGTCTATGTGTTTGGTGCTACACACTGTTCTGTTTTTTTTGTAGTCACATTCAGGCAGCAACACGTCTTTTAATCTTCTGATTACATTAACAGTCCTCCAAGCTTTCTTCATTAGATCACTTGCCCCACATCGTTCTGTGTCTTGGCTGGCCACTTTAAAAACAAAATCAGTCAAAAACAAATCTCCGTCCCCCGTGTTAGGCTAATGTACAGAGCTCATCGTTGAACGCTGTCTTGTTCAACTGATGAAAATATTATAAGAAACGGCTCCAAATCTACTAGATGACAAACAAATACTGACCTAAGGCTACCAGTTTAGCGAGCTGACATGGTTGCTTTTTACAAAAGTCACACAATGACCTTTTACATTGCACCTCTTAACAGTGTACATTGTGTAATCATTACAAACACAGTGTCTTTAGCCCAAACAACATTAAATAGATGTTACAATAGCTGAGTTGCACTGAAAGGGAAAACAAAGGTAATGTGTTAACAATAACACTACAGTACATCGACTCCTCGAGGAACAAAACAAAACCCTTTTGATTTATTAATGTGTTTAGGTATATCGGATACACGTATAAATGCTGCATGATGTGTACAGTGCAGTTCAGCAACAAGCTTAGATTTAGATGTAATGACAAATTTGCCTTGAGATGAGATACGACACCAAACCCTGCCAACAGGGCGATGCAATCACAGCGATGCAAATCACCTGCCATCACTCAAAACGGCCAACCTGTGGCTTCACTCAGTATGAATTACCTGTAGACAGTTAGTTAGGGCATGCAATCACTGCTGAGTCAAAAATGCATTGATTTATATAAATCAAAAGACAATCATGTACGATGGACAACAAATAATAAATGCTGATTAGGAATGAAAAGAAATGATGAAAGCTGATTATTATGGTTATTCTGAGTACATCAAACTTGGCATAATGGGATTATCAAAATATCATTTTAACATTGCATTATGAGCGACAGCCGATAAAGATGGTGTCTCAGTTATTGGTAAATCTTTTAAGCTAGAAAAAGACATGAGCACTTCAAAGAGAGTCAGACTAGAAATCATCAAATTAAAAGTTACTTCTTTTATTCTGTTACTGTTACAAATTTGCCACTTAAATCAATACTCAAAAAAGTGTCTCAATGGTCTAAAGTGGCTGTCTTGCTATAATCCATCACTGTCTTCTTACTTTTTCTCCTCTTTTTGTATTCTCACACATGCTGTTAGTCTATACAGATGGACATTGATTTCCATCTTTAACAGCAGGAGAGGACGAGAGGAGAGGAGACTTGGCAGGGATGAGAGAGCCACTTCAGAGCACTGAGACCTACATAGAATTAGAATGCTTTGAAATACACCCATGAGGTCACATTTACCATAACGAAGGTAAATCAAATGTTCAGCTGTCTTGATTGGAGAGAGAAACAGGTTAAGCAATGAATGGTTAGATAAATGATGGATAGACGGCAGATGGCACATACAGACCTGGGCCAGTTGTGAGCTTATCCCTGCCTAGAGGGCGAATAGACCATTACAGTCTATGGCCTGCCAGACTAGATCAATCAATTACAAAAATTAATGTATAGCTAAAAAAAGATATATATATATTCATATGGATTTCATAACTTGTTCCTATAATGGCTCCCTTCATAACAGACATCACAAGAAAATATTGACTATATAGTTGTAATGGAATTAGAAAAACAAACAAATAACATTGGGAGAAAGCAATTTTCAGACCCAGGTTTGTAGTTTTACCCAACACAGACACCCATACCTGTTTCATTCGTCCGTCATACCATGGTGCTTACTGCTTCCAGACAAATGGAGGTAGACATGTATGGATGGAAAAACATAAGAGAAGACACAAGAGAGATGGAGCAGTGAGATGAGTAAGGTAGAACATGAGCATGGAATACACACACAATGAATACAAGCACATGGATAAACATAGATGGGGAGGCACACAAAGGAGCATGAAGATGTGTTTACATTCACATTTAGTCATTTAGCAGACGCTTTTATCCAAAGCGACTTACATATAAGGAAGACAATGGAAGCAATTATAAAAGTACAAGGTAACAAAAAGCATAAGTGCACCAGAAACTAGTCTGTTAAAGCCCAGCACAGTATACAAAGCTAAGGATAGGAATATATATATATATATATATATATATATATATATAATTTTTTTTTTTTTAAGAAAAGAGATAGAAAGGAAGTAGAAGTTAGTGAATGTCAGTTAGGCGTTGACGGAAGAGATGGGTTTTCAGGTGTTTTTTTTTTAAAGGTGGCTACAGAATCTGCTGATCTTGTAGGAGCAGGCAGATCATTCCACCAATGTGGAACGGATCCAGAGAAGGTGCACGAGAGGGATTTTTTTTGTTTGAGTGGGTAGGAAGAAACATATTGTGCCACGTAAATGTGGCCACAAACAGGCAGAAAATTGGCAGCTGTATAGATGTTACCATTTAGAAAACACGACTAACACATACAGACAAAAGTCACTAACAAAGAGGCAATGTTTATCAGTACGGCTCTGCAAAGCGTGGTGATTCTCAGAGTGTTCAAGAAACTAAGTGTTCTTGAACTAGTTTATGATGTGCAGAGCCAATAGCACGAAGAGATTACACGTGACAGTAAGAGAGTCATTAGAGATCTGTGTGATTGCCCGTTTGTTATTGTGTGTGTGTCACATTTGCAAAAGGAAATATAGAAGCCAAAGAAAATGGCCAGTGTTATTCATGTGTGAAAAAGCAGTATCTTAAGGAGAGGGCTTCAACTGGATCTGCTACATGGCAAAAGGTCTTTCAACTTCAGTTAGAGCAAATGTGTATCTTTGACCTCAAACCCACAACACACATCCACCTAGATGAACATGCATACATAAATATTGCATATTCACACAACAAACACACACAAAAAATGCAACAGATGTGATTCAAAAAAGGAGATAGGACAAGAAAACTGCACAGTGTCAGTACCATAGACTGAATTTTAAAAGGTCAGTGATGGTGATCTGAAAAGGGAAGTGAAAAAGGGGAGTGAAGACAGAGAGAAAAAGAGGAGCCATGAAAGGCAGCAGCACTTGGAGAGCACGCCAAGGCAGTAGGAGGTCTGGAAAAGGGACAGAGGAGAATGGTGGCAGATGAGAGGAGGATCAAAGACCAGGACGACAGGATAAGGTGTAGAGACGCCAGTTTAATTTAGAATTTCTGAAAATGGCCTCATAGCCTATCTATAGGTGATGAGACATACACAGTACTTTAGTCCCTTAAGGCAGACATCGCTGCAATAATGTTATGTTATGTGTTACTGGCGTAAAAATCACTGTAGATGGGATTAAAACATGACCAAATATACTGCCACTTATAATTTTCAAAATAGCTGAAAACCATACACATAAAAAGACAGATAGCAACAAACACTGTAAATCTAGGTATATTTTGTGGAAAACATGAATGTTTTCGGAAGACGAGATTACATCCTATGACATTTGAAAGCGGTCAATTCTCACCTGGGACACAATCTCCCTTATTTGTCATTCGCTCTGCCTGTGTGAACAAAAACTATGGCCAAAAACGTTTTCCTGGGAGAGCCTCACACACCATTTGCAGGTGAAAGGATGCTCTCTTTTTTTTGGGGTTTAGGAAATCAGGAGTGATACATGTCAATGATTTCCTTTTCCATTTCTGCACCTTACTCTGGAAATACTTTACATATTCATCAAAATTGCAGATTCACCAATGTGATGTGAGAGAGGATAGGATGTCTAGTCCATTTACACACAAAACTGACTCTTCTTTTTCATGAAACCGCATAAATCCAGAATCATCCCCTTCGTAAATAGCAAAAATGCTCCAAAAAGCCCTTTGGCTTTTGCCATATACTGATGTTTTACTTATATCTAAGAAGTAACAGTGTAAGGTACACAAAAAAATTATGCAGAGGACAAAGTCTCCAATTAGAAAGAATAGAAGTTCATTGTCACACTCAATTCTTTGATATGTTTTGAGCTGTAAAATATCCATTGAGGATGGGAACCGGTTAATCGTTCAAGGTGAATGCAAAGGAAGGTTGCACAGAAGGCAGCATAGTTAGGAGAAAATATGGCACACAATTAACTTACGATACAGTGATGAACACAGTGGGACTGCGTAATCAAATAGAGGGAACATTACAGTATATAAGAGCTAAACAGGATTTGCTGTGACAAAAGGAAAAAAAATGGTTAAGGAGTTAGAAAGTGAGGGAAGGAGAGAGAGGGATGCCTCTTGACGCCTGTGTTAAATTGTTAATCTGGTCTCGACCTTTTGGAACATATCTAAAGGCCCTGAGAGCCAGCAGGCATGCATGCACAAACGCCTTCTGCAGTCAAATTCTGGGGCCCTAATTATGTTAACCCGCTACTCATATAAATTAATATGTGACCACAGATAGGGTTGTTTGGTACTGAAAGCTGGGGAGCTGGATGGAGCAGGAGGGAGAGAGAAAAGGGACAGAGGGAAAAAGAGAAACAGGTGGCGGATGGAAAAACAGGGAAAGAGGGGAAGATAGAAAGTTTGAGAAGGACAGGAGAGCGAGCCAAGAGGTAGAAAGGACCTCTCTTCATTCATTACTGATAAGAGCAGTCATAGGTCAGCAACATGACACACTTGTGCAGGAACGAATGCCGCGCATACACGCTTTGGGGCACACTTGGCAAGAAACAGACACACACACACACACTGGATGACTCGTCCTCCTGAAGCCTTCACAACTTTGCCATTGAACAGAGTTTTGCTTTCACCTCTCCTTTCCATGTACAGCGTCTGACGTCGCTCTTTTCACTTCTGTCATGTCTTCCTCATTCACCCTTACCCTCTCTCATATCTTCATGAATTGATGAATTGATCCTTCACATTGTTTCTTTTTTCCCCTGAAATTAAGTCCCTTCCCTCTACTCTATTTACCTTCTATTTCCTTTACATGCTTTCCTTTTGAACTCTACACTTTGTTTCCCACTGTAAACCTGCCCAATCCTTTTACTCCTTTATAAGAGGTCCACATGTAAAAGTAAAGGAGATCATGCCTTTGAGGTTGTACAGTAGCTCCTGAACTTTTGTACTCAAACTACCACCGGGCTTAACTGGACTGTGGACTCTAAAATAGCAGCTTACGATTCTCAGTCTTTGTTAAGTTTTACCATTCTCATATGGTGTCTGTAAAATCAACAGCTGTTAATGTTTATTGGAGCTCATACACTTTATTCTCTTCCACAGTCGCCAAGGTATATTATAGGATTTTTTTTATTCGTCCTTCATTTCCTTTGTCCTTGACTTGACTGCTTCTTCTAGTTTTCTTTACCTCTTTCCCCCTTCCCATCCTGTCCTGTTCCTTTACCCTCTCTGTCACTCTTTCTCCTGGCCTTCTCAAATCCTCTCCTCATCTTTCTGTTTTCCTCATGTCCTCCCTCGCAGACTCCTTGTCCCCTCCTGTCCTTCTGTCCCCCTCCCCCGCCTACTCCGGTGTACCCAGTGTCATTGTTCAGATAATTATTTATTAATGTGTTTATGTCGCCACCGTCCCTGTCTGTTGCTGCCATCTGTGCCCAGTTAGGTGCCCGCCTCCCCATGCCGTTCTGCCCTGCCCGTGGGGTAGAGAGCCATACACGGGGGCACAGATCACAGACTCCCACACAAACACATACACGCACTCTCTTCCTCTGTTCTTCTTTCTTTGACACACAAACCCACACTCACACGCCTACTGCTGACAGCCCCCTCTCTCCCCTGTGCTGCCCCTGGGGCTAGGTGGGGTTAGCCTGGATGAGAAGCACGCAGCAGTAGCCACCACAGTCCCTTCTGTCCTGTCCTGTTCTGTTTGCTCTGTTCTCTTCTGTCAGCAACACGTATAAAAGAAGGCGGTGGTAGCAGGAGTGCTGTTACCTTGATAAAGTTATTTAAAGGACACGGGAAGAAGGCACATGTAAGGCACATTAGACAGCTAATTATGGATGCCTGGGAATGTCTCATTGAGGTTTGAGGACCATATAAGGCAAGTTAAATGCCTTATATTGTTGTTGCTTTCTTTTTGTGTATCAAAAAATAGACTTTTTCCCCAAATACCAAAAGATTAATTGAGCTCATCATAAAAGCACATATATTAACGTAATTAAAGGAAAGGTGTGCTGGGAAGCTGTAAATAGCTTGTTAATGCCTGGACTATCTGTAAACATGAAAGGAAATGTTGCTTTCACCTAAACAAATCCAGATTTGGGCTTAAAGCAGTATGTCATTCAGTGCTCTGTGAAAGGATATTTTATCGAATACAACATATTGCACGGTGATGTGCTAATGCAACCTGAGCCCAATCCTGAAGGATTTGAGCATCTGACTGAGTGCCATCCTCACCATGTTGAGATATGACAGAGGAAGAAGGAGGAGGAGGAGGTGGATGAGGTGGGGGGGTGGGGGGAGGACATAGAGAGAGGAAAGATAACACAAAGAGGAATAAAGGAGGAAACAAGGAGAGGGAGGGAGACAGAAGGAGGCAGAGAAAGCCTGTGGGACTGCAGGAGGATTGTGATCATGCATCCTAGATCTCAATAAGTAAACAGAACAAATATTCTCCATCTCTTCGCCTCCTTCTCTGCTCTTCTCACAAGCCATTCCAAGTCCCTCATCATGATCTCTATCTGCTGGCTTCTTCACTTTTTGGCAGTCCGTCTCTCTCATCTCCTCCGTTCCCCACGGCAACTTTCTTTCATCCCCCCTTTTTTTTTTTTTTGCTCCATCTCTCGCGGCATCTCTCCAGCTTCACTCTTCTCTCAGCATCAGGGTATTTTTTTCTGCATCAGTGTAACATTCCCCCTCTGCGTAGAAGACAAGGAGGGAGGACTGGCAGAGGAGGTGGTCCTGGTGGCCTCTATCAAGAAGCTGAGAGGAGTGTGGGTACTTCCTTGGGGAGAGTGTCTCATTAGTGTGAATGGTACACAGGAGAGCATGTTGAAACTCTGTGTATATATGTCTGTTTGAGTGCCTCTGTCTATAATTAGGAGTCACAGCGAGTAGTGCTGTGGATCACAGTTAGATAAGTGCTCTGGCACCTAGCCAGCATTGGAGCTAGCCTCATGCGTGCACACACACAAACATCAAACCCCCACACAGACAGCTCCCACCTCTGAGGTTCTTGTACCTCAGAGGTGGGAGTGTGGTTGTTGGGAATGGCTTGGCTTCCGCCTCCTCTGCAGATGGCAGGGGCCAGTTGGATGTAGCCAGTTTTACCTTGACAATATCTGTCTCTAGCTGGAAACCACATCCACAGATGCACACACCCACACACCTGTACTTTCTCATCTGCTCGTCTGAGGCAGGCAACAAGGGAGCCACAATTGGTACCCAAAATAGAGGATCAAAGACGTGATACAGCCACACATGCATGCACACACACTGAAACACTCAAAATAGGAAATCGTTCTTGCCCTCATTCAACCCCAGAAGAGACGACTCATACACTCATGTGCAAAACACACACATACAACACTTCCTCCGGCATGCAACCTCCACCTGGGTAAAGGAATCTTTCATCTCGCTGTGACAGCCACTGGGCAGGCTTGCATACCCACTCACACCGACACACGCGCACACACACTCAGTCACTTTCAGTCTCTACACCTGCTACCCCTTCCCAGTATGTCGATACAAGTTGACTGCCCCCACACACACACACAAACACTGACTTTGTTTGGCAACCAACAAATGCAGATGGATGTTTACAAGGCACTCAATCACAAAGAGTCAATGTATTTAAAATTCAAATGAATTCACAAAAGTTCAGAAAGCTCTGGTCCACCGAGAGCCTCCTCTGTCAGGCCTTTATGGGGCACTGCAAAACACTTCACCCTAATGTAACCGTTTACGACTTTAGTCAGACTTTTGTAGAATAAATGTAGTGTCTGTGCAGCTTCAAGATGCCTAGACTTTAGGTTTACCAATCAGTGCCACATTATTTGTTTGGAGGATGAAAATCCAAATTTGGTGGAGCCTGAGGGGGGCTCAGCTTTAGTGAACGAGCAGGAACCACCACAGAAGATTATCACTGCCTGAGAGGCAAATGTGGCCCCAAACATACACCTCTTTAACCCTAATGACTCCTTGGAGGAGCTATAATTTACAAAATTGCCACCAAGACTCAAATAATAATAGATGCAATTAGTCATTGCTTTGGAAAAAATACTGACTTTGTATTTCTAAAGAGAGGTCTTTAAGGGGTGTTTTCCACTGCTTTAAAGTGCATACAGTCTGTCTTTTTGGCACAAGCATCTAGAGGACATTATAAGAACTGCATCATGAGGCTTTTCTGTCTTCAGCACTCAGCCATGGTGGTTGCCACTTGGTTTCACCTTGCTGACTAAATTAGGTTTAGCTCCATTATGTTGTTTGCCCTGCAACAGGTCCACTGACTAATAATTCAACAGCACAGCATTATTGTCAGTCCTTGAGGAGTTTAATGAGCAAAAAGAATCCCCAACACACGCACGCACTGACACACGCAAAGATGATGAGGGATTTCTTGCAGCAAATGTGGATGTTTGTGTAAAAATAACTCAACTACACACACACAGACAGACAAACATACATACACAGTCAGAAGTGTGTAGGTGCCCTTGTGCAAATGTAGCAAAAAAAATAAAGCTCTAATGGCTCTTACTGTCTCTTTATGCTTTAACCTTCAAACACAGGGGTTATTTCCATGAGAAGAGCATGTGCGCACATAGACAAATCTGGGCAAACCACAGACACAGCCCCTTTGTAATTTATGGTTAACATTAGATGTGTCCTTATTGAGTGTGTGTATGTGGAATCTGGTCTTTGTGTGCATGTATGAATGCCTGTGTCCATGAATGTGTGAGCGTCCGTTATGTAATGTGAGTGTGGTTAAGTGGAGGGTGGTCAAAGCATGTACGGATAAGGTCACGGGTCACACGGGTCAGTAAAAGGTTCTATAGTGCTGTGACAGGTGGGGTTACAGTTCATAGTGCAATGACAGACAGGATTAAAGTTCACACATTTACAGGAAGAGGAAGGCTGGGACACCACATTCACATGTTGGTGCTCTTAATCCTAAAGCATGCAAGCTCAACTACAATCCAGTAAAGTGCGGGTAGGTAGGTAGGCTGGAAGCAGGGAATAGACATGAGAAAAAAGTACACTTTGTTTAGTTTTCCTCCCCAGAGGCGTTTTCACTTTGGGATATTCCTTATCTCCCCTGCAACATAATATTGTCTGTGCAGCGTTTCACACTAAAGTATTTAAAATGCAAACCTTTCATACAGTTTGCAGCCTGATATAGCTCATGTCTGAGTGTTATTTATGTTGGAAGGCAGTTGATGAATCTTCAAATGAAAACATTTCCACAAAAGGAGGGGAAAATAAAGTGCACCTTTGCACCAACAGACAGAGCTGTTCTTTTAAATTGACTTAAACAAGAAAAGAGATGATCTTGGAGCCAAGAACCTTTAGGGTCACCATCACTTCGGGTAGGATAATCTAAGATAGGTACAAGGCAGCATTCTTGTCTACATTACAGGACAAGGCAGTGCAGGTGTCATTCCTCACTCAGAGGGTCTCCATACAAGGATTGATTAATAGATAAACTGGCTTGGCTTAACTCATCCACTATCATTTCACTTCACAAAATCAGCAGTGGATTCTGTGACACCACCTGTTTTAATGTAAGTCAGAAAGGCCATGATATAACTATCTTTTGTTTTTAGAACCGTAAACACTTTTTTCAACCCATTTTGCATTAGCAGATTTTGAGGGTCTCAAAAACTTTAATCAATTCTGATTGTGGAAAACGAATGGACTAAAAAATGTATTAGCTGATTTGTGAAGTAAAGCAATTGTAGATCAGAGTTTAATCAGTCTGTCGAGACGTGTAGATTAATCAAGCCTCAGTACCAAGACCCCCCGTTCGCCCATCTAGTATGGTACAGGTAGACCACTACAAGACACAGTGACGTCCAGTCAGGTGATATCAGAACAGAGACACTCACTCAGTTGTCTCTTTGACGACAAAGTGGCGCTCCCATGCGCCTTGATGCCCTGGAAACAGAAGACATATTGAAACAAAGAGCAACCAATAAAATCAAAAAGAGAGGGGGCAGAGACAAAGAGGGATTGTTGTTAGATCAGAGGAGAAAGCAATACTTTACTTTGGTATATTTCACAGCAATCATAAATCAACCTCCAACACTGCCTGCCCCCAAATGTGCATTTATCAGTGGCAGACATTTGTCATCACGTGTAAATAACTGTAAAATAAGTCTTTGCAAACTGAACAAATATACAACGTGTCATTGATGTAAAGCAGCTTAAAAAGTTGAATGCTGGTTCATTTTTTAGTCGGTAGACACATGCTCACCATTAAGTGCAATTTCCACGAGACTCACCCACACGCTTAGTTCATTCATGCATTCACTAACTCACTCACTCACTCACTCACTCACAGCTACAGAACATGTCTGTCTGTAAAAGATATGGCAATGTGCACTGGCTACACACTGAACGAGGATTCACTTGCCTCCTTTCTGTAACACTGACGAACTGCATAAGGTGCTTTGCGTCAGTGGCACCAGTTTTGATGAACAGAAGAAAAAATAGAGCTAGTGGGTGACAACGCAGCAAAGTACAGGGTTTATAAATACTGGTGGTTTGTTCTTCATGTACCCACACAGGGTTGTTCTTCATGTACCCACACAGCAATTTGCTTGCCAAAAACTACAAATGTTATACTGATTCCACAACAATCTGCTAAGAAGTCATGAGAGGAAGGACACAATTTTTAGGCAACTGTGCAAACATGTATGCAAATAACAGTATTTCCATGGTATTTTCCACCACATAGTCAGCTATGTTATCCATAATAATGTTGTCCCAGCTGGCAATGCTCTATTCCTGTACTGCATTGAGAAATATGATTAGTGAACACTGCATCCTCTTTTAAGATGCCAGAGAAAACACAGTTGCTCTATAAACGTGGATTTAAATCATAATGTGTTATTCTGCTACTGTAATAGTCATTTAATTTGAGGTGTCCAAAATGGTTTCTGCATTTTGCTGACTGCATATTAATGGGCGAGCAGTATTATGTGTCCTTTAGCCTCAATATGAAGGACTACTCAGGAGCTTAACTTTAAGTGGACAGTTAAGCACATTGTAATAATAATCGTGCTACCTTAATGTGAGGATGCTTTGTTATGGTAATATTAATGTTACATAACCTCGTTTTAACTATACTTTTGACTGCAAAACAGGCCTTATTGGAGCCAGCAATGTGCTAGCTGATTTTAAATATTAGTTTTGTTCCTTTTATTTTACAGCATTTTAAAATATTATCAAGATACGGTAAATGATACAGTATACAGTAATATAGTATAAGTAGAATGCACTTGTTGTGGCTGTATCCTAGCAACAAGAGTGATAATGAAACGTTGGTTAAAGGAATATTACATTTTGGAAAATATATCACTTTCTTGCTGAGAGTTAGATGAGAAGATTGATATCACTCTCATTTCTGTACGCTAACTATGTAGCTAGAGCGTGTATCCAGATAGCTTGGCTTAGCACAAAGACTGGAACAGGGGAAAACAGCTATCCCAATGTAAGAAAATAACGAAAAAACAAAACAAATGCAATGAATTTAGTCAATACCAATAAGTCAATAAGTGTAAAAACATGTGCTTTGTAAAGGGTTAAGGGATGTAAAGAATGTGTTGGAAAGAATATGCAGGTAAGTATAGAGCTACTCATAGTTTGTTGAACTATTATAATGCTGTACAACTATTGGGTATACTGACCACAGATAACTGCTGATCCAAAGAAACAATTAAATACTGTCTATTACCACTGATTCTCCACTATTTACATTATAATATTAAGTAATATTTCTCTCTCTCACACACACACACACACACACACCGATCTAATCCTAGCAGGCGGATGGAAAGCGATCTTGAACAGTAAAAGTTGATGGTCATATAAAACTACAATAAAATACCCTATTCCCCTAAACACAGCCTTTACATCATTTATTTATCTCTCTCTCTCTCTCTCTCAAAAACCCGTACCCACACCCACACGGAGCACATGACCGTTGGCATCCAGACACAGGAGAACAATGAACTTATTAACCATGGACTCTAAAATGTAGTTTTGTCAGGATTCTTGTCTACAGACAATCATTACAATGTGTGTGCACGTAATAATGTGTCTGCTTTAGATACATTTTTATTCCTCTATCATTAAACCAGGAAGTGAACCAACAACCCAACCTTTTTTTTGATAGAACAAATGTCATGTTTAGTATAACTCGGCTGATTTTAATTCTAGCATCTAAAATAAATCTACAATCAAAAATATGAAATTAGACATGATTTGATTGCAATAAGAATAACATGTTGGCAACATGCATTCCAGTCCATCAGCACAAATTAATCAGGACTTTTTCTTAGTTGGACCAAACTCTGCGGCGCAAGAACTCCCCACGGTGCACAAACCCTCAGTCAACTTGCCTAAACACTGGTGCATTCATAACCTTAAACTGGCATTTCACAAATAAGCTGACATGCCGTTGATTTAACTCGGCGCTTCTCAGGTAACGGTCACTTCATCTGTCTGTCAGGTCTCTCATAGCATCTCCGAAATAGATTCTGCCATTCTGCCATTCATTCATTCTGTAGCCATATGACTTTGTATTCCAGCTTCACCTTTACCTTTTGTGTCTTTGTTCATTTTTGCTGTAGTGGAAGTGTTTAGTAATTGTAACAGTAGAGTTGGCAATTGGTGTTTGTTTGTTGTGCCAGCATTTCAATCCCTTAAACTTAAAAAACCTACCCTCTGGAACAATAATTAAGATTATTAAGGGGACTTGGTCCTATAAAATAATAATCCTTTTTAACAACAATAAGTATCATAACTCTGATTGAGCTCCATTGCCAGCAAAAACAGCTATTCCCTATTATTATACTGTACATAAGAATTATCTCGCTAGGCGAGTAATTCCATAAGTGGGTTATGTACAATAATTATCCATAATTCCCTCAAATCATACCATTTGTGTTCAATAAATCCTACAAAGGGAACAAATGACAGCACAACGGCACCACTCTCACTTTAAAATGAAAACTGGGAGAGGAGCGGAGAGGAGAGGGTTAACAAGAGTAGGAGAGAAACTGTAATAGAGGATGAGCAGTGACAGGGAGGGGCAAGGCAGGGTTAAAGAGTAACAGTAATAAAGGAGATGAAGGAGAAGAGGGAATGTGAACGGAGAGGTATACAGGTGAAAGGCCGACCATAAGGATGAGAATGTCGGAAGGCAGAGGGAAAAGACATCAAGGAATAGATGAGTGACATACGCAAGAGATGAGAGATGATGGAAGGAAAGAGGAGAAAGATAGGAAAAGAAATAAAAAATAAATGTTTTAGCAGAAGGATGACAGGGAAG
>CM022476.1:14034734-14061712 GCA_011952105.1 Coreoperca whiteheadi
CAGGACAGAGGGGAAAAGGTGGGAAGTGGCAGGGACAGAGAAAGGAGGAGCAATATGAAGATGGAAAGAGATCAGAGCAAAGAAAATGGATGAATATGTACAGGGAGAAAGAAAGGAAAATCAAGGGTTTTTCTTATGGAGGGGTACAAAGAGAGAGAGGAAAAAAGAGGGATTAAAAAAACATAAAATTTAGAGAAGAAAGGGAAGAAAGATGGAAGGACAAGAAGACTGACAGACATCAAAAGAAGAATGTATAAAAACTCAAAGTAGGGCAGAAAACTGCCTCTCTCGTGCTCAGCCCCTATCTCCTCCTTTTTCGCTCTCTCTTTCTTTCTTATTTCTATCCTTAGCAGCACCATTACTCAGTACGGCTGTACAAAATGATCTAGTTTACAGGAATAGGAGTTGGAGACCTACATAGTCACAATCATCACTGGACCCTCCACCCTCCTGCTTAAATTGGCACATTGACATGGACAGCACTGATGACGCTGGTTCATATGATCTATGTCATCATAAGTATTGATTCAGGGTTCCCCAGCCCCAGGAAGATACTAAAGACCAACCAGTGGCATTCATTAGGAGTGCTCCCTCAACAGGGGGTCCCCTGAACATGATCTGTAATAGGTGGACATAAGTAAGCGTAAGCTAGACCAAAGCCTTCTTTTCCCCCTGACCCGTTGAATCAATAACCCCAGATAAAAACATCCCCAGAACAAAGGAGAAGAAAAAGAATCGATGGCTGCTCGGGATTAGTTTGTACAAGTGTTGGGATAATCATTTTCACACAGCAGAAAGGTGTTACGAGTTAGAAAGTGGCATTACTGCTACTGAATGGGAACGCTTTCATAAGCAGTTAACTGTTAAGGAGAATTCATGGAGATGATTTGTATTAGAGATTTCTCTTACTGACCGCAGTTCATAAATCACAGCACTATCAACATGATATATACTTTACAGAGTTACAACGTGCATGATGTTTTTGTGTTGAAACGTGTATATATTACTCATGATGATTAGCAAATACAGACTTTACAGGTAGTCACTATATATCCCTTAATGTTGCACTTTAATTTCAAGATAAGAGACCATAAGGATGAAGAACAGATGAAGTCTACTGACCAGGTGAGGACACATCAGATGACCTAACCAGAAAAACCGACCGGGTAAGATCCAAGTGCAATATTAATAATAATGTAATAATAATAATAATAATAAACTTTTATATATAATAAACACATTTCATACAGGAGATGCAGATCAAAGTGCTTTACAATAAAGAAATTACATGCACCAAGTGATTCATATGAAATATAATTAAAGTGGAGAGATACGTTTTTACCTTTCTTTTAAAAAAATTTTGCGAGCTGGTTTCCCTGATATCTATAGGTAGTGTGTTCTATAGCTTTTGAGCATAATTGACAAAGGTTGCATTCCCGAACTCCTTTGGCTGCCGCTGGGAACCTCCAATAAACCGGAATCAGATGAGGGTGGAAAAAGTATGTTTTCATCACCATGTTAATGTGGGACTTGAAGCTTAGATATGAATCTAAGATAACACTAAGACTTGTAACCTCAGACGTGTAACACAAACAGCTGTGTTTTAACAGATGTTAAGCACACAGACCATTTTAAACTGTAAGGAAGCCTCTATGGGCTTGTTTTCTTGATACATTCGTTTTTTTCGAGACACAACATTGGAGGGATGTGGTATCAGCATAGTAAACATGTCCGTACATCTCAACCTCATGCTTTTTGTAAGGTCACACAGGGAAATATGTGATTATCCATTTCCTATTTTAGCTGCCTTGTCTTGGCATTAGTGGTCAGTTCTTTTTAGCTTTCTGACATACCTAATTATATCTAATATTTTATCTGTCACAGCTGTGAAACAGTCTCTGAAATCACAGAAACTGATATCTGCTATCTAGAACAAGGATTGGTTGCAAAACTAGGCATACATCGTAAAAATGCAGTTGATTATATCAATTATGTTAATGAGTTTTTGTATGCAAAAGAAAACATTTTGATCTGCTTACAATAATTGTTGAATTAATTGGGTTTCTTACAAATAGTACCAGCAGCTAGATATATCAAATGTTTGTCAAATAGTATCAACAATCTAATCCCAAAAATATCTGTATTAAATCACTTTCTAACCTTAATATTTATTCATATTTTATGTTTTATGTTGATGGCTTGAGTTATACTGACAAGCTGTCAGAAATGATGAGGCATAAATCTCCCCATGCAATTTAATGAACTTTTTTTGAATCTCCCGTCTACACAACAAACTTGGGTACTATTAAAGAAACCTTGAACCCATTAACACATAAGTAAGTGAAGACTCATACACCTTGGACTCTGACCTGATTTTTTTTCATTTTGTCATTCTTCATATGAAATGACCTATCCATCCAAAGAGATGAGTCCTCTACACGTAAAAAAAAGCTCCATAGCTCAGTATACTTCTTTTGAGATGGAGAGGCGAGAAAAACAGAATGAGAGACACAGAGGGAAGAATCTGCATGATCTACTTAAATGTTTCTCCATTCAAATGTAATAGCCCACAAACAGACGATAAACGATCCTCAACTATCCCTCAGCTCCTCTCATTCTTTTCAGAAGCTACTAAGGAGAGAGGGGGTGAAGAGAGGGGTGGCTGTGAAGCCAGGAAAAAAAGAGAGAAAAAAAGGAGGCAAAAAAAGTTAAGTTGCACAAATCTGTGGAGAATAGAAAACGACAGAGAATAGAGTGTGAAAGACAGAGTGAGAAAGGGAACAAGAGTGAACTAACCATCAAGAGCTTTTGATACCCTCCATAAAATGTTCCTTTTAAGAATACCCATGAAATTAGCTTGCTGAAAGAAAGCAATCTCAATCGATTCAATCCTCGCTAAAAAAAACTTTAAAAACAGCCACCATACCTCTAGCTCTTAAGAGTCTCTGCGGGACATAAAATAGCTTCTCGCCTTTTCTCTCTAACCCCCCCTCTGTTTTTCCCCTCGCTGTCTTACTCTCTCAGTTTTCCTTTCACCTTACCTGCCATCTCCACATTGGCACACTGACAGAAAGAGGAGAAATCTTTAAGTGCAGAATTGAAAAATGGGGGTCAGTCCACACTTTTCAATTTGTGTTTGGCTCTCTCACTGCGCTGCCACTTGTCAGCTTCAGGTGGATATCTCGGTCTTCCTTAGCAGCACTCTTTACAAGGTCCCAGTATATCATAAGCAGTGCCCCTATTGTGCACGTAGCTAAAGACTGTTGGAGTGTGTGACCTGCACAGGGTCAGAAGCCCTACGAAATAATATTCCGGTGTGTGCTATGTGTACTACTTAAGGAAAGCGGTGATGTCTGATAGATGCTTTATTTACATTTGAGGACTGAACTTTTAAATAAGATTGTATATCAACTTCACAAGGCTTTATCTTGCATTTTGTCATTGCAGAGGTCCCACTTTTTCAGCATTCTCACTAATTTTCTGCTGCAAGCTGCCGACATACCAAAAATGAAAATCAGGTTTGGCTACATTTCCACCTGAAGAAGGTCACAAGGACTGCACTGACATCTGGTAGATTGAGAGGCAGTATTTTCCTGTATAGGCTACTGCATATTGAATTGGTTTAACTATAGAGAAATCAAGAAAAGAAATTACTGTAGGACGAACGAAGAATAAAGGTGCGTGATAAATGCGAAATGGTCCAGTATTAATGATAGCTTTGAGAACACGCTCAATTTTCATTTACTAACTACAGGTGTGGAAACTAAGATGAGCATCTCAGCTGTCATTTAATCTGAACTAATGGAAATTGAAAATGAATGCAAAATGAGCTGTCAGTGAGGAGTGAGGCATGCTCTCCAGCAATCTAAATAACTTTTCCTTTTCTGGATCTTCCAAGAACTCAGCAAGTCACAAGTTAGCTCTCTTAAAGTAGAATAAAAGAGTAACTTTTAGGCAAGTAGGCTTAAAGTTGTCTTTCTGGGGGACCGAGTGTGGGGGCCAGGAGTTGTCCCTAGGACAGAGTGTCCGGCGGCGGGGAAACCAGGGCAGGAGAATCCCTGATGGACTCCTGGAGCCCTGGAAACCTGGGTGACGAAGTGAGCAGAGGAGAAGAGGAACTTCTGCAAGCTATCTGCACTTTTAGGGATCAGCGAACAAAAGCAGGTGGAAGAGAAGGAGGAGGACAATGGAGTGAGGAAAAGTAGGAGGACGTTCCAGAAAAGAAGGAGAGTGAGGTAAAGGGAGAGAAGATGAGGGAGATGGTCGACCTCGTGAAGTGGCAGAAGCAGTAGAAATAGCTGCCCCACTTGTAGACACACTTTCTGTTGCTAGCCGACTGTCCTCGATGCACTGGGGTAGCTAACCTATATAGGCCCGCTCCACGCCGCAGCATCTTCCACACACTCAGTCTCTCCCTTTCTCTCTCTGTCTCACACACAGGCATGCACACATGGGAGGGGAGGGGGAGGCTAAAATCAGGCCACACATGCCGTAGCTGCTGCTGAGTTAAGTCACCTGTGCTGCTAGCCTAGCTTGCTAGCGGGCAGCCAGCTGCTCCTCTAATTAAGAGCCCATCTACTCAAGGGGCCTGAGCATATGGAGGACGATATAGCTAGGTACTGGTTTTATAATGCCATACGGTTGAAAACTGGCCAGATTTCCTAAAGCTGGAAACAGTGTATTAGGAAGATAAGGTTACTGTGGTCCTGACCAGACACACTAAAGGAGTTTGGGAATACTATGATACCTCCGACATACTTCCAACACACTGAGACAGTTATGAGCATGTTCAATAGATATTTGAGTATTGCCCTACTCTCTTTTAATGGACCAATACTAAATATCTGGTATGCTAATATCATGCTGTTTTCCACCTGCAGAGTAGATGAGACACTTAGTGACACTCCTTGAATTCAAATGATTACCCGCCAATTAATCAAACCACTTCACCTCAGAGAGGTGATATAATTGAGTGAATCTTCAAAGATTAAATTTCTCCTCATATATACTGTACTGTAGGAGCAAAGACAGAGGATCTTTCTCACTACCCTCCTGGTGAGACAAATCAAGGTGATTGTCTGAAATTAGTTTTAATTGAACTAATTGAAATTAGCCAGAAACTGAGGGTATTACCAGAACCAAGGATATCAAACAACTTTAAAATCTGTAACCTCTCAATACACAGTCCACTTTTCCTCTGGGCTTTTTTCCAGAGAAAAATGTCTGGACAAACAGTTACTAAGTAACCAAGCAAAAAATGTAATTCAAATAAATACATGCTCTGTAAGCGGCATTACAATACTAATGTGCAAATTATGCCACGTGAGGCCAAACATAAATACACACAAACAACCACAATGTTGAGTGAATTAAAATGTCTGAAGCATAAACTGAACCTATTTGACTGAAGGTACTTTGACACTTTCATCAGCAATTTTATCAACTTTGCGGTCCAAGGCCAGGACTAACGACTGCTTCACAAAACAATGCTTTAGCATCCAGTACCAACAGACATATATAATTATGTGACGACATTTCAGGCTACATTATGAGAAATGCATTAGTCAGTGATGGTAAATGGAGCACAGCACAGACATATCTAAGGCTGTGTATGTGTTAATGTGTGTGCTTGAGTGAGAAAGTGAAAGAAAGAAACTGAGAGGGAAACTTTAAAAACACGGAAAGAAAAAACTGATAGAGGAAGAATGATGACAGTTATGGTAAAATTATAGGATTCAGAGCTGTAACTTCATGCAGACGCAGTAAGCAAAGTGGCCTGCTATTCTGGAGACTTGCCATGCACCACACAGGCAAAGTAGGGGGAACGTCACAAGCAATCCAGCACTCCACTGCAATGCAATTTCACTGCATTTTATGCCATCTACAGCCCTGTGTGGCCCTGGTCAAGAGTGCACTATATGCAAATTGCACCTGAATCCGTGCTATTTTTAAAATTTTAGTTGGTGGACACGCCACTCACTCAGAACGTTCTAAAATCACACAAACCTCTATCACAATATGTATGTTTTCCATGTCTATTTCCCTGTTCATTCTTTGAACAATAGACATGTCTACTGCATATTCATAACCAAAATGTAGCTTTATTTCTGGTAGAGTAAAGATTAACATCTGGTTCTTACCTGCAACTTTCATCCAGAAGAGCTTGTACTGTAAAAGCCTATCCATTTAGCTGATTGACTCCCTTTATTGCCATCTGAGGCCGGCAACTATGTTTTCCATCTGTCGTCTCTAATTTGAGTGGTGGCACATTGTTAAAGCATAGATACACACACCAGATGCACTGTAAATGCCTTAATCAGATCTTGTTCCGCTACCACTACGATGTTGCTGAAGATGATGAAGTCAAAAAACATGAAACTGGTCTGTTATAGTTCGATATTCTACACAGGCTGCAAGATTATGGAGTAGAAATCATGACAGGTCTTGGAGGCAATGACACTGTCAAAGTGAAATGGATAAGTAAAGTGCACTTAGCTCCATGAAAATTCTGAAGACAATAAAAGCCTCTTTTTTTCTGTCTAAGTCAGAGGACAAACTCCATGGTTCATCGCCTTGTTTCAAAGGAGGTCTGGCAAGTGTAGCACCTGAAGCTTGCACTTCAATAGACCAGTGGCTGCAATGAACAACACAATGTCGTAGAGCAGAATAATAACAGTTCATTTAATTGTTAGTTTATTTTATAGTTACAGTATATGACCCTCTTCAGGATTCTCTACTCCATTGCGAAACTGTCAGTAAATGATAGTAGAGCTGCACTTTTTGAAGGGAATAAATCCTACGTGTATGCCAATATGTTTGGCCATGATTGTAACAGGCTCTAACACATCCCCTGATAATATGTGCACCCATAGTGTCCCACGCCCCTCTAGACACACAAAGCCAAAAGTGCATCAGTTTGTGCACATGGAGAACTTGACTGCTTGAACCCTCCATTTACGAAACTAGCATTCTCAGTTTCTCTCTCTTTCTGTCTGTGTCTGGGTGTGCACTAAGTCACGGTAGGACTTTAATAATCATCATCATCATAACAATAACAAAACAATACATAGCTGATAACTTTGTAGTATAACTTAGAACCAGTGCAGGTAGAGATACTCTGCCGCTGTGTGCTCTGTGAAACCATAGCTAAAGTCAAGTTCAAAGTAGTGGAAAAGTTATTTGGTGTTCTGCAGCACATACATGAAAATCATACAGAGGGAAGGTTTTACTTCTGTTCTGTGCAAATAATGTATTCATTTTGCACTTGACATTGTATGAGTATAGTCAAACATTATCTGTTGTGTATGTGTATAAGTCAGTGTGTGTATTGTGTACCCACTCGCTCACACAATGACACAGCTTTTCCCCTTTAACAATTTTTCTTGCCAACTTTACACACAGCAGGATTAAAGGTATGAAAGAACTTTCTGAGGAGAAGAGGGGATGGAAAAAAAGTGTTGAGAAGAGAGAAGCGAGAAACAAAGAAAGACCCCAAACTCTGCTCCTGTTTCCGTTACAGCCAGCCATTTTTAGACAGTCATCCATTAAGTCTGCTGCGTTCCCATAATGTCAGCCTCTAGTGAAGCCAAAGAGGCCATGTCAACAGAGGGCGTTGGGCAGGCAGGCTGGTAGGAAGCAGCACAGCACCCGCTCTCAGCGCTGTGGGAATTGGAGGAGGAGCAGGTAGTGTGGACTCTAATATGAATGTCACTGCAGTACAACATCTTAAAAAAGAGTAAGATGGATTAGAGCTTTAGCTCAATGTGAAAAGATGCTCTTAAAGAGGTGGAAAAGAAAAGAAGGAAGGGTGGAGGACAGCTGCTGCGGCTCAGCATAAAATGCACTGTCACAGATGGGATAACAAAGTAAGACAATAGAGAAAGGAAGGGGCTTGCGAGGAAGATTTGTGTTATAGTTGAGGTTCATTTAGTGATATGTAATGTTATATAGAGGCGTTAAAACATAATGTACATTTTCAGTGATAGAAATGTAGTGCACTGTGCATTGTTTGTTGTGTCTGACAAAGGGTGTGTGGTCTGTGTGTATCTCACCTCTGGCCCCATGTGTTCTGTCTGTGTTGTGCGGTCAGTCATTTGGCAGTCTTTCATCGTCAGGGCAGCTTTGGCACTCTCCTGCATACAAAACAAACATACCATCAGCCGTGTCCAAAATCTCACAAAGAAAGAACAGAAAATACGAATTAATCAGAACAACTAAATGCTCTCCCAGCAGACATATGCCTTGCCTCCACTTAGAACGCTTAGTATAGTTGGCTTCCATGCTTAGCTAGCTATCAAAAGACAAAAAACACAACTCTAAAAAATCTCAACAAACCTAAATCCTTTTGGTGCCCTGGAATTGTTCCAACGGCCCATTATTCCAAAACCCCAATTGTCCAAAAAACAGAATGATTTACAACCCTACAGTATCTAACAGCCAATGAAATGAACTGGGTGGCTGATCAATTAAAAACGAATGGATATACATACCAAAGTGAAACCAAAAATAATCTAGCATCTTGCGTAGAGCCTCTTTTGTGAAACCGTCATCTACACCGAGGAGAGAGATTCAGATGGACATTTTTAATCATCAGATTAACATGCCTATAGATGTGTGTATTGCTCCCTGCTTGTGTACCTATATCACGACCCAAACATTTCCTGATCACAGCACATAAATCCATAATGGTCTTTTTGTTGAATCATTTGTTGAGTCCAAGAAAGCCACATACATACATACATATTAATAATTGTGCCAATTCAGCACCATGGACAGGGCCGGCAGTCACTGAACTAACAACAGCAGGGAGAGTGAGTATTTGCGGAGCATTGAGCGTTTGTTTTAAGGATAACGGGGGTCGGACAAATGGGCTTTCAGTCCAAAGGGACATTTTTTGGACTATTGGGGTTTTCGGAATAATGGGCCTTCTGAACAATGGGCAGTCCCCACCCATTTTTCCCCCTTAGCTGCCTTGCCTGGAAATCCAAGCGGTCATAAAACTGGGCTGAATTGCAAGATAACTTTTCTACATCCAAATATTGGAGCAGGGACCCTCCTCAAAGAGCACCAGCAGAGAAGAATTCATAAAAAGTGACAGCCAGTACTGGCCAGCCAGCAAGAAAGGTCCTTCTAGGAGATAATTAATAGGTTTCCTTTGGCAGATTTACAAACGGAGGTAATGAGAGAAAAGTGTTGGCCCTGCCTTTCAAAATACAACACTTTTACCTTGACCAGGAACCTGCAGACTCCTGTGTTACCTCTATGATTATTTTGAAAAGGCAGGTTGCAAGTCCTCTGAATGAGAAGAACCCAGCACTATTTCCACTGGGAGCGTTTTATGACAATGTCACTAATCATTCTGACATGCTCGCCCTACACTGCTCATGGGTAGGGGAACAGAATGGGTTGAAAGTTGCAGTGGCTATAAAATATTGAGAAATTCATTAACCTTGATTAAAATTAATCCCCCAAATTAGGACCAGGTGTAAGGATGGGTTAATGGTAAGGAGGATGAAAGAAAGGTAGTTTATCATATAGCTCTAAACCAAATATATACTGTCCTTATCAAATCCAACAGAAGCGAGCAGACAGATTGAGTTAAAAATCTGTTTTCATTAGTCATGCCCATGCCTACATGAAAAGCACGGGAGGCTTTCCACAGCTAAATGTTGGAGTTGGAGCACAGTCCTTTAACAAAATGCACCAGCAGGGAGAGGAGAAAACTCATAAAAAGTGACAGCTAGTGATGGCCAGCCAGCTAGCAGGTCCTTCTAGGAGATAATTAATAGGTTTTCACTGGCAGATTTACAGACGGAGGCAGAGCGAGGAGAGCGTTGGCTATGAGCTGCCCTTTCCTTCAAAATGCTGCACTCTAACTTAGCTGCAGCAGGCAAGGTATCCCTTTTAGACTCTCACACATAGACACATATATACCCTCACAAATGTTCACAAGCAACTTGGCCCCCACAAATGCACAACGTCATCCATTTGAAACAATGACAGAATGACCTTTGTTCCAAAGGCATATGGTGCAGATAAAAACAAGGTTAGTCTGTGGCTACAGCAAGGACTCAGGCTAGTATTACACAATTTATCAATATGCACACAAAGAGATATATGCAGACTTCTGCTCATAAAAACACACAAGCAGTATATGTCTGGAAATCAAATCCAGCTGGTGGCAGGAGCCAGAACAACCCTGTCAGAGAGAAGTGCCAAACAGATGAATACACACACACACACACGCACACACACACACGCAAACACACACATTCAAGGCTGATCAGCATCTGTGTGTGTTTGTGCATGCATAAGCAATTGCATGGCCTAAAGATTGATTGATGGATCCATGTGTGATGTGGGGGGAAAAAAAATGTTTGTGTGGCTCCACCATATGGGAGAAAGAGAGAGAGAGAAAAAAGACAAGAATCAGAGTGAGGGACACAGAGTCTCCAAACTTGGAGACTTAAAGGATAAGTCAAGTGTTATTCTATATTTATCAACAAATCCTGTGAAAAGACCAAAATCAACAATGATTTGATTCAACTAACAAGTATTGCTTGTGTATCCAAATCCTGATACAGTCTAGCTAATTCCTCAGTTTTCTAGACCTCTATTGTTGTCCAAAAATACATCACTGGCACTGGCTGACATGTTCCTTCATTACCATGAACATGAGCACTGTAGTTTAGTTTGATTAAATCCCAGAGACAGTGTCCTGCTGCTGTAAATCCTCACTACTGCACCGAATCTGCAGCAGGAATTAGTCCAAAACAAATGCGCTATTTACTTGTGTTTTAGTAACGTATGCTAAACAATAGCTGTTTGAAGAAACGTCTCATCCTTGTTAAAATTAAACTGTATATTTTTTAGCTCTTTTTATAAATTTACAGCTTCAGTTGGAATGAATGGGCTGGGAGCTGAGAACCACAGATGGGGATGGCTGGGGAGTTCAGAAACCATTGAAAAACGGTCCAATGTGGACTACATGGTCTGTTTGGGTGTTTTCACTAAACTTATTGACAATAAGAAATATATATATCACCAGCCTTATCCATTAAGTTGGCTACTTCAAGTTAAGTTAAAAGGTAACCTTTGCTGTGCATATGCTTAACTTGATTTCTGTGTGGCACATTCAAATTACTGACACCTCCCACGTCTAATCGTCAACTGTAAGGCTGCCAGGTTTGTCTTGTGTTGGGGATTAGGAACGTAGATTGCAAATTCATTTAAAACAGCCCATTAAATCAAGGTCTTACCTTCCATCCCCAAAAAATCAGGTGAAGCAGATGTAAATTACACAGTACATGTAAAATCCCAATTAAAAGTAGATTAAAGGTAGGGTACACTCTACAGTGAAGTAAAATTTCGATTTAAGGGTTATACAGATTTTTTTTTTTTTTTTTGGGAAATAGTCTAGGCTACTACTTGATGTTTATGTCTTACTACACTGTAGCTACAATAAGTGGCCACTTTATTATTATATATTATTTAGGTTGGGGGGGAGCAAAGAACATTACGTTGTACTGGTGTGCCTAGTAAAGTGGACACTGAGTGTAGATATCCATTAATACTTACTCACTGATAACAAGTGCTTGAAAGAGACATTCAGTAAATGTGTGTGCCCACCTGGGGATATTTTTGAAAGTCCTTGGATCAGACCGATAAAACAAACATTAATATAACTCTGCTAAAGTGCCATTTGTGTTTTTAATCTGTCATCTGGTGCACAAGCCCAAGAACATATCAAAGTTCCTGACACTTAGATTACTTTTAGATTATTTTAGGCTGTGGCATGTATTTATTAAATATAGAACTATCTATAACAAATGATTCAATGCAATTAAAAAGGTGTTTTAGTCTGTACAGTATGTTACTTTGCCTGTAGACATGAATTTCAGAGAGGGAAATTATTGTTAATACAGCTAATTTCTGGAGTGGGTATTGTGCAAGAGAAAAGTTCCAAGTCTGAATAGTGGGTAACTCTAGACACATAGGTGCTGCTGCTGGGAGAGAGAGTTTTCACAGGCAAAAAAGGAAAGAAGAGGAGGAAGAAAAATGAGATGTGAGTGCCAGAAAGTGATCCAACAAACAGATGCCAAATGAGACTCAAGTCAGTGGGTTGGACTGGCATCTCACAACAGTGCCATTACACTGGGACTTTATCCTGCTAAGGCCTGGCATAATGTCTACATTACATTGCTTTGATAGAACAGGTGACAAATTACAGACGTGTAGATGACAAACGATGAGAACTGTTGCAGCATGGAGCATTTGTGCAGATGATCCAACAATCGAGCTTCCAAAAGGACGGGAAAAAACACAATATATTTTGCATTTAAAAGACTATTTTTCAGGATTTTAATTTGGCTATTGCGTTTATCCAAACACGGAAATGACTCAATGCTCCCAATCCTTGTCTACATGGAAATTTGTGAAAACATTACACTTCCCTCTTGGCTGGACTGGAGTCCCAATAATTGTGCTATTACATTAAGCTGGCGGGAACAAGCAGTTTACATTAACAAAGATGGAAAAGATGGACTTTCTGGTGCCACGCCATGTGCTATTGATAGTGTGACTTCGTGCCAATATAAAACCATTCTCAGATTCATTTCCTCGCTCTTTCTGCGGTCAGTCTTTCCTGTCACTCCGCCCTCTGCTGTATGTAGTCTCACACAGCAGAACATCATAAGAGGAAAGAAAACTGACAAAGCTGTTTGGCAAATTCATTAACGAAAGTAAAACTTTCCAGTACTTTGAAATGTTTTTTAACCTTTCTAAATACAGAAGGGTTTTTTCATGCTTAAAAGGGAATGAAAAAAAAAACTGTGCTTCAAAGGCAATTAGTCTTTAATTTAAACCCGAAAAAACAAATCATTTAAAAACATTCAAGTTATTTTAATTATTCATTTCAAAGTTTTAAAAAAACAGAGACCAAGAGAAAGAAACTGTGACAGAAATAAAATTAGATGAGCAAACCCTCCATTTCTTAGAGACTATGAGCTGCGCTCTTATTAGTTAGAAAGACTTTTTGGAAAAACATTTTGCTTTTCTGAATTTGTTTATATTTCCCATAACTGCACCTCCTATTACACTGCAAGATATTTAAATTCTTAAATGTTTCAGTAGTTTTGGCACCCTAATCAGTGTTATGTATATGTGTTTAGTTATAATTTTATAGTGAATAATCATCATCAGAACATTCAATCGTCTGGCTGGTAATGCATAATCTAGTACCCTTTTCTATGTCAGGAAGGCAAAATGGAGCTGTCATTCTTTAGTATTTGTGAAAAATCCTTTGACAAAATAAAACAATTCGGCATTTTTTCCAGCTTTAGTAATACTACAAAATTAACACATAATCATTTTATTCTGTCATCACATGCAATATGCTGAACACGTCATCACAGAGAGGATACTACTTTGACTATCCAGTGATTACTGTATAAACCTACTATAACTAAAAGTCATTTTGAAACTGAGAATACCATCCCTGAAAAAAGTGAATTGGTCTGACTTCCTCTATGTACACATGGTGCAAAGAGGAAGTCAAACATCAAGAAAAATGCTGATGATGTTTTGTATTGCATTCACATTTGAACACAAACGAAGATTTCCTGAGATCTTACCAGTTCACTCTGGAGTCGGAGAATCAGTTCATCTTTCTCTCTCAACTGTTGCAGCAAGGCCTCCTCTCTGCCAGGATCCTAAACACAATCAACAAGACACCATGTTACACATTACTCAGGACACTGCAGATAGCAAGTGATTTATCCAAGGCACCATATTCCCACAAAAGCAATAGATAGAGCCTAAGAGGATGACAATATACAAATGTGTTTGTGTGTGTGAGTCTCTGGTTGTTTCCATAAATGTTTACGTGGGTTCACAAGTGTTTTTATGTGTATTTATGAGTGTTTGTTGCTTGTCTTGCTAGTGTGTGTGTGTGTGTGTGTGTAATAAAGTCGTCATGTGGTGCATGCTACAGGACTATGATCTCCCCTTCTTTCTCTCTACGTCCACATGATAAACTTGGTGTGTCCCGTGGCGGCACCCCAGAGCACACAGCACTTTATTATGACCTTGTGTTGTCAGGGGACATGTTACTGTGGGGAAGATAGAGAGGAGCAACAGAGAGAGAAGAAAGAAGAGGGAGGAGAATAATAACACTAATAAAAATAACTCTTATGGCACCTTTCAAACGAACAGTTACAAAGTGCTTCACAGCAAACAAAAAAAGAGGTGATTATTCTAAAAATGACTAACATTAAAATGTGTTTGATGTTTATAATATATTCATGTTTATGACTATTATTGTGCAGCAATCGTTGTTTGAGTGGTTTGTCTCATTTATCCACTGCACAAATTAAGTTCCTCAAGTAAAATTATTTAACAGGACATGTGTATAAAAGTTACTAAAGTGCCAACCTGATTTTCACTGTCAGGGTTTTCCCAGTCACCTTTAGACTCTGCTGGACTGTCAAACAGCCAAGAGGGAGCTGCCAGAGGATCTCAGGCTATAGGAAATTAATCTGAGCTCCAGGTGTTGCAGTTTTCATTAAAATATTCAAAATAATTCATTATTAATACAATGGACAGGTAGCTAAAATGTGGACAGTGAGTGACAGTGAAAAGAAGAGAAGAAAAGAGGAAAAAACGAGGAAAGAAATAAGAAAGCACGAGAGAGGGAGCGATAAGATGGGGAGAACGAAATGACAGAAAGACAGACGGTCATTACCTCTTCAAGGACATAAAGGTAGGGGAGAAAAAGAGGGACAAGATAACAGGAGGGAAATGAGGGGGAAACGTGAGGAAAGGGGGACAGTCATAGAGAGAAGGAGAGGACAGAGAGGGCCTGAGGCTGAGCATGATGGTCTGAGACCGTGGGGAGCCATCTAGCTAAAGGACAGACAGAAAGTCAGAGGGAGACCACAGGAAACCATATAGCTACAACACCGTCCTTTAAATGACCTCTCTGACGCAAACAGCTAGCCTGACACTTTTCCTCAAGTCATATCAAAAATTAAAAACATAAACATGATTGTTATGATGAACGTAAATATCTTGAAGTAAAAATCATTTAAAAAAGAATTTTTTTTTTTCTATTGGCTGCATGATAATGACACTTGTTGCGTAGTGTGGAGGGACGATTCAGCTCACAGTCAAGTGTACTCAGTCTTTGCTCAAAGGGAACAAGTTCGTACAACATGTCGTACAGGTGGCCAATCACACTTCTGTCTGTCAGACGTTAGTTAAAGAAACAGATGTAGTAGAGGGAGAGGGTTTCAACTGCTGTTCGGCCACCGGACAAGCACTATCCTAAATAGTTAAAGTGTTTCTGAGAAAGTGTGGTCTCATTTCCACACAATCATACCAATAAACACTTTCCATCCTAACTTCCCACCTCCAGCTAAAGAGGTGCTGGCCATGTTTCACAGACCAATATACTCAAAATCTGCAAGTGTCTTAAAAAGTTTTGCTGGTTTTTGTTTTCTGGCTTCCTCATTTTACAGGTCGAATTAATGCTGAGGTCTGTGTGGGGGCTTTACATAGGCACAAGATAATGGTCAAGGAGGACACAGCTGAAAGCGTCGCTAAGTGCTTCCAAGGTGATAAAACCTATAAAATACTACCTTATGCACTAGGAAATAGAAAAACAATTAACAAAAACAAAACCCAGTGGTATTGAATCAGAATGGACTCTGTTTACCTGGCTGTACAGGGAGATACTGGTATTTATAGATAATAAGGACATTTTCTTTTCATACTGTCAGAACACACACACACACACACAGCACAAAAATTACTAATATGAGATTTGGATGGGACTGAAAAACCACTAACATGCTGTGACAATTACTACATTAGTCAGCCTCTAAAATTAATCTCACCCGAATAGGACTGAAGGCTGTTCTAAATGAGCTGTCTGGCTACAACCGCACAGTGTGTCGGCTTCTGTGCCCTGTGTGTGCGTGTATGACACTTTATGTATATCAGAAGTTTTAAATGTGTTGAACATGCTTATGACTAAATCAAATTTATAATTTTTCTAATGAATTACATTCCCCTTGTCAGAAGAAATTATTCAATCTGTTAACTTTTTTGAGAAACAAGATTTGAGAAAATGTGAGGGTTGTTATCTATTATTTCAACACCGCTCTTCCTTCAGTTTGTTTAAGAAATTGTAAATGTCTTGGGTGCATTCTCCTTGTTGTCTTTATACCAATTTACCCAACCTCTATCCACAACTTTGTGCTTCTTAAACCACAAGTGCTTGTGACTTGAAGGGCCTGGAAGGGATGTATACCTTGACCATACATTCCTGGAGTGTCACTACATTTTAATGCTCAATTCACCTTTAGTTTTTAATGCAGTCTGACTAACAGCCAAGGATTCTTGGTCAGAAGATCCAAAAGGAAACCCATTCTACTAGTGGTATGGAGACCAAGTAAATCACACATGTACTATAGGCAGAGACCATGCAGAGCTCCATATGTGATCACAAGAATCACAAGAACAGTCATTCTAAATCTATAATAAGAAAGCCAACACAGGTGAGATATGATGATCTCCAGTTAGACCATGATTGAACAGGAGTATTGGACAAAATTTAAAATTTAAAAATAACAAGGCCATCTCCATACATATTACATACATACATCCATATATAAACCTAATTTCCACAAATTGTTCCCTTTGTACAAATTGTAAATTACTTTATATAGGAGTTCTGACCATGTTTTGAGTATATGGTCACAAAATGAAGTACTGTATACTGAAAAATGCCAGCATGCAAATCAAGTAATATTTAGAATTTCTTGATTTTCAATGTGGTGCTGACGGACACTATTGTCCTGCAATACAGAAGGGAGATGGAGGAGCAACTCACGGCTTGAAAATAAAGAGCAAAAAACAAAAGGTTGATACAGCAACCACTTACAACACAATACAAACAAAACGTCATGAATCCTTGGCATTTTACATTGTGCATTTTACTGGCTTTTTTTTTTTTTATCTGAAAATTGGATCTGAAAAGGGTTATTTTCCAAACCCTTTGTCTGATTGATGTCCATTAGCACATTTCCTGTTGGTACAAAATGCAAAAGCACTTTACTTCTTTGTATACTAAGTGCCAAAATAGCACACCCTCAACATTAAGTACAAAGTGGTGTACTTAATATCTTGTGTGGAACTGGAGCAAAAAACTAAGTACAGAAATTACCACAATGTAGGCTGCTCAAGCTAAAAGGAATCTGGTGTGAAGAACTGATACAAGTCAAAATTTAATACAGGGTCTGACATAACCGATGGCCCGGGGCCAGTAAAAGTTTATAAAGGGCAAGTTGATTGGCCAATCAGAGTCATACAAGGTCTTTCCCGCCCTAGCGTCATTCATCCATCATCCATAGTGTTATAACTTCATATGACCGGAGGACTTGGTAAATAAGACTAATATCCATAGACTTGACTTTAACTGCATGCACTCAACACTTTAGTGAAGACAAACATATTCTGGGTTACATGCGCTCTGTGTTAAACCCACGTGGCAGACGTTTGCCTTCAGGCCTTTCTGGCAGAAAGCCAACCGGACGAAGCCCACCTTGTGTTAATCAGTAACGTCATCACATCAGTGTAAGTGCGCAGTACTACATACTGCACATATTGTACATACTTACTGGTACTCGTTAAAAATAACTGTGAAACAAACATACATACTTTTGTGGAAGCGCCAATACTCCTGGTTGGAAAACAGCAACTGTGGTATGTTTTGTACAGCTTGCCGGCGATTCCCTGCAAAGGCTGATCGGGGGGGGGGGGGTTAAAGGGACAGGTGGCTCGCGGAAACAGACAGACGGAGCTTGGAGTGAACACTAGCATGCAAACAAATGTCATTATATTCTTCTTCTCACTGTGTCATATCTATCCATATTTGCTAAAATGTTATTATAATTTATTAAATTGTGGAAAAAAAGAGTTACTTTCATTTTTTGGCTGCCGGGCCAGTGAAAATATACAAAGGGCCAGTACAACTCTGTAGTGGGCCAGTAGGAAAAGTGTGAAATGTTACGTTGGACACTGTGATACGTCTTGGTTCTTGGTGTGGTTACGTTGTCTAATGTGGCTGCTAGGACACCCTAACTCTTTTTTTTCATGTCAAAGGCACAAACCTGCGCGCACTGATCCAGCATTAAGTTGCCTACCTCTTGTATGAAATATTTGTCTTTATTTCTGCCTGCTTGCTGTCTCTGTTTATCTACTGTATGTCTGCCTCACTGACTATAATTATGACTTTAATAGCATACTATTTACGCACATTGACAGAAGAGGGCGAGAGAAGAAGCTTACGTGTAAAAAAAAAAAAAAAAAGAAGAAAACAATAAAGAGAAGAGGTTATGAAAAATGTCATTTGCACATATAGTTGGTATCATGCCTTCAAGAATGGACAATAAAAAAACTGACCTTTGTCACCTGTCTTTATGAATTAATTTAGCCGTCAGTAGAATCTAAAGATCAGGTCACCATTACCTCCCAGGTATGCTAAGATTCAGCAGCTTCAAAAATAAAGATTTCTGTGCATCTGGACACAAACTGTAGATGACAAGCTGTAATCCTCCTATATAACCTGAAGGACATGTTGTGTCTGGTGAACAGCGGCAGTCATGTGTTGCTATTGGTACTCTAACTGTCCAAAGCACCTCAAAAGGCAGTAAAGCTGACACCTCGTACAGAAACAGTTAGGCAGCCTGTCAAACCAGTTCTGTAATATTTACGCTGTTTGAAATAGAAGAGAGATGGCACCTGCCTAGATGTCCTAAAATGTAGGAATAGCCACTGAGCTGCCTTTTGTGTGGAATTATCACTGAGACATATTAATTATAGCAAAAGAGGTTATAAAAAAAATAGGCTAATTAAACTGAGTGAAATACGGTACTTGTACCGTATTTCATTTTGCAGAGACTGGAAACCAGAGACATCAGTGATGTAAAAAAAAATATATATATATATATATATATTTAGAGGACCAGAAGCTAGTTGCATGGCTTTAACTATGGCTTAGATCTAACAAATACAGAATTCAGATATAATTCTTGAGTATTTTAAGTAGGATTAATTGTCTATGTGAATTAATTAAGACTTTTTTAGAAACTAAAAAGCAGAGCTGCTCCGCTCCACTCAAACCAGCAGAACGCTTATGGCAGCTAGAATAATTGAAATTATGTTTTACTGTAAATATTCAAAGCTGAGTGTTATGGTAGCGAAAACAATCTATATCTCTTTTCCCAAGGTTTTGCTCCAGTCTCTTAAATCTCATTGCTCACTCCACAACCAACAAATTATGAGTCAATTTTTCCTTTTATCAGCAGGGGTCATGGAGTGTTACTACAGATACACAGTTGCTTAGTCTTGAGATAGCCCAGGGTAGGCTAGTTAACTTGAAACCTTTTGGTCTTCCTTTTTAAACAACTATTGCAAAGTAGCATTTGACAAGTCTAACAGAAAAAAATCCAGACTGACGTAATGCAATAGATAGGTCTAACATGTCTTTGTGCAACCAGCCCCAGACTGAACTGACTTTCTAATATGTTGGCGTAATGAATAATTTGAGATGTAAAAGGCCTCTTCAAATCTCACTATTAAGGGTTTTGATTTTATCTCAAGAACTCATATCACAGAAAGACTGATATGGACGAACAGAGACGTAGCCGAAAATATGGACAGAAAATCCCGAGAACTCTTTTGATCACCTCTCCTTCTCTTTCACACATCAGCACACTTCAGTTTGAGAAACTGGCCATCCTAGCTGTTAGTGTGAGGCTCAGACAACAGACAGAAACAGTGTTTCGGGAAAAGGTCATCTGGAATGAGAGAGCCAAAAAAGAGATCAAGAAGGAGACAGAGAGAGAGCGACAGAGACAGATGAGACTGGCAGTCTGTTTTGTGCATTTTCTAAAATGACTTTTTGTAGGTCTACATGTTTATATATGTGTGAGGACATATTTATGATTGCCTGTTTGCACAAGTTTGTTTTGTATATGGTGTGTTTGCCCATGAAACTTGTATCTTTACACGTTATCCTGCACACATGTATCTTTTTAACCCTCTCATACTGCGGCCTCGGTGTGGAGAACGGTCTATATAAATTTGCAGTCATTATAATTATCCATTATTAATTTCTAATTATGCAGCATCTGACACAATGAGAAATGTTTCACTATAAAAAGAAGTTCCTCATGTGCTGCTGAAACAAATGGGAATGTACACAAATGTCAATTAATACAGGTACAAAAGTTGCTTCAGTCTTCTAAAATACACTAGAACACTTTAACTGGGACAAAATCTGGTAAAAAATCATGTCATGCATTGGGTCTAAATTAAACTAGGGCGCACTGTGACACGGCAGCCTCTCAGGTGGCTACCGTAGATTATTTTTATACCCGCACAGTCGTTTTCTGGAGTGCCAGGACAAATTCTCTTCTTATTGCCCCTCCCCTCAAACCCTTTTTTCTTCTTTCCCTCGCTTCCCTCTTTCTCTACCGCCCTCCTCCTCAAACTCTTAATACGCCCTCCTCTGTATTAATTCTCTCCACTTTTACTGAGTTAACCTAACGTAATGTCATCTAACTGAATGCATTCCTTTTGTATGCACCTAAACTATAGCTTCCACTTTTTCCCCTAAAGCCTTTCTCCCTGATCCCCTCGCTCCTCAAACTAAACCTAAATTTTGTCACAGGATGTCTATCTTATTCTCAAGTAGAACAATATCCTATTCTCAGCATTGCAACTATTTCCTCATATTCACCTTCTCCTCATGCAATATGCCCTCTCCATCTTTATGTTGTTTCTTTTCTGTGCCTCCAGCTCTGTCAAAAGGTTAGCCTTTGCCTCCCACCTTCTTACTCATTCTCTTCTCTCTCTATATATATACACACACACACACACACACACACACACACACACACACACACTTCTTTTGTTCCTCTACCTGTTTCCATCTCCTGCCTAACCTCAATTCCTCCAACTCTTGCTACTTTCTCCCTGCTCTTTATATCAATCTCCATGCCGCTGCCACTCCCTCAGTCTCCCTCCCTTTGAGAAACCACAGTGCACTTGAGGAGAGGTTGAGGATATTTAGGATGAATTCTCCATCGCTAACTGGAAGAAAACAATATATCTGAAAAATGTGCATTCCTACAATTGACAATCGGAATAGAAGCCTACAGATTTGCTTTCAGCCACTGTTAATGAGTAACAAGTTTGTCCAGATTTTCTTAATGCTTGGAGGCCAGCTGGTGCTTGTTCTTCAATAAAAGTTTGGCATACAAATATTTTAATAATCTGATGCATAGCCTTCTTAATATTTAACAATGAAGTTGAAAAAAGTCCCCCCCAAAAAATCCAAATTTTCACATTTTTACACCTAACCAAGTTTCCCTGAATATCCTGTAATATGTATAAACATTTTGTCAGTCTATATGCACTTCGTAGATGTGCATTGATTCAATACGGTCATACGGGCACCATTCCTCCCTCCCTCCCTCCCTCCTAGGATCCACACCTCCAAGGTTTTGTTTGGTTTGACATTTTGCTGACTTCACCACTAACATTCACATTCCTGACAACTGGATGATTTCATATTTTTGTTTTGCTATTTACCTTAATTATTTATCGGTTACAAGTCAAGTCTTTTTTTATTTGTGGTTTGGACCGTTTAATCATACATTTGCCCTCATTTTTTTTCTAACCTCTCTCGATCCAACTTATCCAGTTGTCCACCTTCCCTGTCCATCCGTGCATTCCTTCATGAGAGAGTTTGAGCCACAGCTGCTGTCTTCATGCTGTGTCCCACCCTACATTTTTTATTTTTCCTTATCATCCAGCTGCCACTGATACTTCATGTAGGTCAATAAAGAGGGCATGCACTCACACAAACAACCACCCTCTTTATCACACACAAACACAAATAAAAGGCACACAACCTAAGACACAGCGACAAATTGTACCAACGAAAAATAGTGTATGTAGCCCTATGTAAAAACATGTGCATGCACACACTCACATGTACACTGAGTACAGAAGTACACTCAATAAACAGCCGTGCTCAATATTTGTTGGCACTGTGCCAGATACTGAGGCCTTAGTTTATGGTTGTGTTTTACTGTACTATGTATGTGAAGGAAGGGAAGGGCAAAATAATACACAATTTTCAAAACAATTCAGTTCATATAATAAAACCAAGCCACCACACAAGTACCACAGAGTTTAGGAGCCTCGTCCCGACTGCTCCTTTCTCCTCAAACAGTCTACTGAGAACTCTGCTGCCACCCAACTAAATCCCAGAGAAAGCTTGACAAAAGCCCTCTCTTAGTAAACTTAAACCCTGCTCACACACATGCACGCAAGCACGCACTTGAGCACTCACATACACACACACACACACACACACACACACACACACACTCCATGCAAAGAAGAATAAATCTCATCTAGATTGTTTATTCTGGTTGCACAGCTCTGATGGACTATGTTGACAGAGGGGGTCCGGGGCCTGTCAAGGCAAGCAAAGCACTTTACCCCTCTCTCATTCAATTTATCCATACCCCCCTCGCTTTTGATCAGTCTTTTTGGCTACCTTCTTCTTTATAATTCCCTCTCCTTGTCCCTCCCTGCCTTGCTCCTTTGCTCTCTTGCTTCCTATTTGATCTCTGTATGATTCATTAGAAGCTGGTGTGAAAAAAGGCTGTTAATTGTTTTGATAAGGTTAAAACTGAAGGAGACACACGGATCCAAGGAAGATTGTTGATCAGAGACAGACTGCTGTGTTCCTTTAAATGAACTAGCTGGCTCAGTGTAGCTGAGCGTTGTGTGAGTAAATTATGGCCAGTGTACAGTTTGATTTGTAGCTTCCTAAATGCACAACAACAGAGCTCGCGAAAATACTGTATGTGTATAAAACAGTTTTTTATAGCTCTATTTATATTTTATGTTGTGTTAGCCCACCCTAAACATTTGAATCTGTGCTTCTTCACAGTCAGAACTGCGACGTTTATGCTCACACTGTACGGATCGATCGACCGGGCCACGACGTGGCTGCTCACACTGATCGTAGTTCCAATAAAGTTTATTCAACAAGACAACCGCATCCTCAATAACGTTGACAAAAAGAGAGAAAAGCTGCGTTTCATTGTGCAACTCTACTATGAACGGAAAGTAAGGCGAAAAAAGACAAACATGGAGCCGCACATGGCTGGAAGATGGGGCAGCGTAGTTTAGTTTTATATCACAAAAGTATCAGGAATACAGGTCTAGCCACAACATGTAAAATACTACTGCAATAACATTGAAACAAGCTCACTAGAGGTGCAGTTAGCTCACTCAGTAGAGCGCCTGCCCCATGTGCGAGGCTACAGTCCTCACCGCAGCGGGCCCGGGTTCGATTCCGACCTGTGTCCCTTTGCTGCATGTCATCCCCCTTTTCTCTCTATCTCCCATTTTCAGTATCTTCAGCTGTCTCTGTCCATTAAAGGCAAAAAGCCCAAAAAATATAATTTAAAAACAAGCTCACTAAAGTTTGTAACAGACCTTTTGACAGCAGCCATGTGGGAAATCAGACTGTGGAACTGCTCAAACTGCAAACAGCCAACCAAAACGTCGGACCAGCCAGAAATCCATCCAATCGCCTGAGAGCCAAATCGTTCAATTAATCAGGTGTTGTGAACCCCTCAAACAGCTTGTCAAACAACAACCAATCGTGCAGAAATTTGGCCCAGTTCTAAAATTAGTCGGGGGCAACCAATTTGGGGCTGAAAGCAGGCTTTGTCCATACAGTGTTAATAACCGATTTAAGTGTGGGTGTTGCTTACACTCAAACTTGTTGACACAAATGACATTCGGTCGAAAGTTGGCCCAAGCCACTCACTAACCACCCTCTCTCAAACACAAATACACAAATTCAGCATTGTGCATATGTATAAAGCAACATAAAATGGTCTGCTTTAGGTTACCTTCAGTGGAAGGGACTTTTCACTGCACGGGCTAATGGGTAAAGACTGGAGGCTGCTGGCGGGACTTGTCTCTGTGCTCTGCAAAGGACAAAAACATAAATATACAAAACACATCAAGATGAGGTCTGTAACATACATTGTAAGTGCTGCTGATAAACTAGCGATGTGCACAGAATGAGCTTTACTGGGTCAGTAAACAGAGTTAAGGAATCTGCAAGTATTTTAGCGTTTACTTTTTTTGTAATTTCATTGTGTTGTTAAGCAATATTGCCAAAAACTTTACACATAGAAGTCTGGCTACTCCTTCAATAAGAAAATAGAGTGAGGTATTAAAGACTAGTTCTATCAATGCGTGCTCATGTAAGCTGCAGCATCCTAAACCTAAGTGTAGTAGAAATCTTTTACACCATATCTGCAGGGCAATATTATATCAAGTCTCTTAATCTAGGTTTGAAGCACCTTTGGTTCACTAAAATGTAGGATAATAGGTTTCAGAGAACTTGGCTCTGTAGATCGAACTCCATGTTGTAACTTGTATTATTTTCACCTGGTCTCTTACATAATCTCTGTGATCAGACAGATTTTGGCTCTGTTCCTTGACACAGGTGTTTAGTGGGCAACAGACACACACAGAGCATAGCTGTATACAGGTATGTATCCATGTGACAAAGGGTGGACATGCTGTCACACGCACAAACGCACACTTCCTTAAAAAGAGCAGACGCTGGTCTAAATGTCACCTGTGGGGGCTTATGAATGGACAGATGGAGAGGGCGAGAGAGGATAAAGTCATGTCTTCAGCAGGAACTCATGATAATGCATGGTAAGAACATGACAGCAAACTCAAGGAGGATATGACAAGATACATGACAGAGACGCGACAAGGGACAAGGAAAGGTAAAATGAAGTATCAGGTAACTAGATGTTCCACACACTTGGTTTTCTGATAAGGTCTATTTCTTGCCATCTGCTGCCCTCTTGCAGATTTATATGCAAGCCAGACCCTCTGTTGTTTGAGAGAGATCACCATACGTTCAATCAAGACTCCCTAAAAAGGTGCTTTTAAGGCTAAAATCCTGATTGTTTGTGCATATTTTTGGCCAACTTTCAGGTTTTGAAGGTAGCTCTGAGAAACATCAGAGCCCAAATCTTTGCACAGCATTAACTTGACAGTTTATTGGTTTGGCTGACCTTTTAAAGAAGCATACCTCCCTATCAGAATTATAGGTGTGCTATGGCGTCAGGCCCTCAATGTGTCATCGGTGATCAATGGCTTTCCCCATGTAGAGAGACAGGCGCACACTCACTGACACCCATACACGCTCTGTCTCCATCTCTTTTCGCTCTAACACATACACATTCTCTTTAAGGTCACCCCTGTCCCACAGGCCTTAACACACAACTGTCCCCACAATTAGATGTGGTTCAGTAAAAAGCCTTTTAGATTTAAGAATGGGAAAAGCTGCCTGGGAGCTCTGCATTTAATGACTTGCACTACCCAGAAGCTAAATGTCTAAAGATGATGAATGGCCTAAGAAAGGAAATCAGGTTTTGTAGTTTGCGACATCTCTTTAATCACATTCACACATCAGTTAAATCAAGAAATGAAAACCTTCAAATAACTCAAGGTGCATTCATGCCCAGTCTCTCTCATTGACGTTTGGCAGCACCATTAACAATATACTGTCATGCAATTTAGTGAATTCTTTGGCAAACACAGGTTGAGTGCTTTGAATTTGAAATTCCAACTCTGCTCGGGTAGTTTCTTTCTTTGGTTTATAACCCTGGGCTTCAGGAGTTCTTGTGTTAAACTAAAACTGTAAAGGAATGGTTCTTTGTTTAACACCTGCTCCCTACACAGTAGCAGAATTTAGTTGAAGGAGTTCACTTTTATTGGTGATGATGAGTAGCACATTAGCCAGCTACAGTATGTCACGATTCTGCTTCATTCCAAAAGCTGGTGGAACAACGGTTGCAGACATTAACGCCACCGCCTGAAATGTAATGAACAACAGCATTTTCAACTACATTTGATCATATCCACAGCTATCCTTGCAACAACACTAAGCTGCTGAAAAGCAGGCAGCAAGAATAAGCTGCTGCCACAAGTCAAGCAGCTGCCTGGGGGTAAGAGTCACTGGGACGGACAGAGGGGCTGCAGAGGCACAAGCTAACAGGGCCTGGCGGCGCATGTGTGGATATTGCACAACCATGCCCACAAAGACTGTGAGTATGTGCTGTAACAAATGGGGCCATCACAGTTTTGCTAGAATCCATGGCTGACATTGACAAATGGGGATCATTGTGTTTGGCAACATTAATGCACAGATGGACAGTGGCATTTTAGAAAATGTTCCTCCGTGCAACCAACAGGATAAACTGCTGAAAGAGAAATAAATCAAGGATGGAAAGGGTCTCTCCAGCTGGCTTAAATATGCTAATTTGACAAATGTGAAGCACAATAAACGCAGGAAATTATAAGGTGTGATGTATTATCTGGCGTGTTGGTCATGCATGTTGATATGCATTCTTCTATGCAGTAGTATTTTTTTTAAAGCCTTTATTACAGACAGTAGAGAGAGATGGTAGAAAATGAGAAAGACAGATGCGACAAAGTTGAAGTTGAACTGAGGACGTTGTAGTTTGCATCTTAAACCCTAAATTGGCCCTTGTCATAACCTTTTGACAGCAACTGAGAAACTGGCACATTACATAACTGTTGATCATTTTATTCACCATTTCCAGGTCTCCTTGCTGACAACCATTAGGTTAGTTCAGCTACATCTATGTCTTTATACATAAGGCTGGCTAACAGATCTGCACTTAGCATATGCATTTAAACAGAAAACTGCTGCACAATCTTGACTGTTATTGACTTATGTTATTGTATTTGTGCACAAAAGGTTTGACAGAGTGATAATGTCAATTCTTGGGTATCATGTAAAGATCAACTTCGCAATTTGCATCACGCCA
>CM022476.1:14061737-14358152 GCA_011952105.1 Coreoperca whiteheadi
GTAGAAGAGAAAAGGGGTTTTTTTTTTTGGCCAAAAAGGTTGTAAAAGGGGAAGATGTGAATTTTTTGGGATCCATGAAAAAAACACTTTCCAAATTTCCCCCCCCCCCCCCCCCCATTCTATTAGGTTGCTCAAGCATGCTACCGTACAAACAATATTTTAAGACAGTTTTAATATTTAGTCATTTGGCAGACACTTTTTTATCCAAAGCTTTAAAGCAAGTTTTTAAAAGGTCCTACAAGATTTGCTGCAGTTGTGACTGGTGGCATGGAGAAGAACAGATGCAGAAAATCTTGGCAATAATAAGAAAAACACTGGACTTTTGGACTTGAGAGCCTGTCAACAAAACTATTAAGATTATGCTGCATGAGTCATTTATGGTAATTTTTGCCTCTCTGAAAGCAGCTCCTAGCCTTTTCAGTTGTTTTGAGGATGATTGAAATGGAACTGTGCTGTGTTACGTGTGACATATGAAGCTGACCAGTGTTTTGACTGACATTAGAGAGAAGAGAAGAGAAGAGAAGATCATTTAGGGGCTATAAGTTAAGTAAACAAAAGAAAAGAAAAGAAGATGGGGCTCAAAAGCAGAAGGTCAAGCAAATAAAATGCAAAGCATACAGCCATGCAGAGTCACCCTCCCCTTGCTGTAGAATGGATTACATCCGCTGATGGAAGGTAACAAAATTTGCAAGTTAATGACACAACAGAGCAAGCAAAGAGGGCAAAGTATCTCCTCTTTCATATTCATGTTCTGCTGCTGTGTACCCTCTCTCTCTCTCCATCACCACTCTAGTTTATGCCTCTCTCCACTAATTATTATTGTATCATTTTCATGTCTCATGTCTCTCTCACAGTGGTCCTGGGAAGAAAAAACAGAGATGAAAAGTAAAGAGAAAGGGAGAAAGCCATACATATGCCTGTGTGGACTGTAACTCACAGATAGGCCCTCACAGCTAGCTTTGATCTTAGTTTAGAGGTACTAATGGTGGGGTGTTAGGGAAGGTCTGGTCACCCTTTTATATGTTTTTTTGTGTATTTGTCTTTGTGAGTGTGGGTCTGTATAATAATGCTGTATTTGGTCAGTCACCCATGTAGATTACAAGAAAACAGCAACCAGACATTGCTAATGGATGTTCTTTCAGCTCAACTTCCAGAGTTTATGGTATTACTAACATCTCTCTTCGGTATATAAATGACTCATACACTTACAAACCATAGTGACAAAGGGTATTAGTGAAAATATGAGCAAAACAAAACATACACAACACAATATATTAAACACCAACAAACACCAACATTCAAATAACTACTTCTATTGCAGCTGTGCTTAGACGACTTTAAAAAACAATTGTTTAGGCCTCAGCCACTTTCCAAAAGAGCTAATTATCATTCTGGCCTGGCGTGGACTGGACTCTTACTAAAACTGAAATTTACATTCAGCAGTTGATTGTATAATTTATTATTATTACTTGGAATCTTCCCCCAAGTCAAGCTCTCTGCAAATTGCAATTACCCCAAATAAAGCATGCGAATCACATTTACAATTTCATGTTCTTCAAAAAAATTCTCAATAAATGATAAAATGTTGAAATTGCTTTAAAAGCAATAACATTATTATGTTCTATTTACATTCGGGTGTGAAGCAGTCCCACAGTTAAAAAGATTGCATGACTGCACAGGGTGGCCATCAATATGGTTCCCTGGTTTTTACAGTTAAACCATGTGCAGCTATTGCAACGTGTCAGTGCTTTACTAAGTGACCATTACAGCTAATCACATCTATAATGGCAGGGATGTAATTTCAGTGGTTTCCCGACATTCACAATGAGATGGCCTCATAGCCTGAGGTAAAACTTTGAGGAGGCTAAAGTATTCAAGAGCAGAGAGATACTCCAAAACAGGAGGATTAATGTGTGGAGACAGAGTATGTGTTCATATAAAGAATATGATGGCAAACACTCAAATAAGACTCCCAGTTTCCTCTTCCAAATGTAGAATCTGATTAAATTAAAAAAACAAAGTGATTACAGAGACCTTTTAAAGGCAGAAAAGCAACTACATGGAGATCATTTCATGGAGCTGAAATAGAGCTGAGAGGAGAACTGTTTTGGTTCCAAATGCCAATTGTTTCATATTATTTGCTAACCTCTTAATAGAAAAGTGTTTTGGGATGTAATCTTCATCTTCCCAGTTAATCTGAGTATAAACCCATGTTAGGAGGAATCCATATGCCTGTATCTGTGTGTGCATGTGCATATCCCACCTCCTGCAGTGTCCGTCTCAGTCTTAAAAGCAGGGTTTTGACAGCAGTACAGTCCTGTTGCATCAGTCTGAATGGAAGGGTCTCCAGCCCTGGAGGTAAGGGCTCATCCTCCCTCCCTAAACCCAGCAGCAGGCTGGTCGGACGGCTGGGCTCCCTGAAGGAGAGGCAGAGTAAAGGGAAGGGAGAGAAATAAAGAGATTTAATGTTAGCATGAGTCAGTGTGAAAACTTGATCACTCCACATGCAACCAGTGGAATCTCATTCTTGCCTTTGGCATTACTGATGGCGCAGATGATACATTACACAGTAATGTCGAGACATCAGCTACTTCTAAATATTCCCAGAATCTTGTATATGATATCATGTATGACCAACAAAAATTCACAAACATGGTCTAAACAATAACTTGTCAGCATGTGAAACAATAATGCAACACAATAAACAATACCAAATTACATAACTTATAAAGATCTGTCTGCATTACACTAAGAGCAGTGGCAATACACTCTGGCCAATTTTATTAAAGCCACTATGAAGATTTAGAAATGTTCACGTTTGGCATAGAATCAGAAAAGGACCTGAAACATTCAGAGTACACTGCTACAGAGGACCCCCTAAGAACTCCATTTTAATGAACACTCATTTCTATAAGTCAGTTTAAAAATGATTTTAAACCAAAACCATGAGGTGATAATATACTCCAACAGACAAAATTAAAGCATACAAATGCCTGCCAGTGTAGACGCACGCACACTAATGCATTCAAAGATAAAAGTCCGTCTTCTAATCCTGCATCTCACCATCATTATCAACTCAAAAGGATACTTCATTGTCAAGAGCTTTGATTCATTATAGCCCATCACAGTTGTGAGATCCTGTCTGAGGATTCTTAATCTAGTGTTTTGTATTATTGCATGTCCACATTTATATTTCTGCAGAAGCAACCCTGTGTATTTGTGCATGTAGCTGATATGAGTGAGTGTGTGTGTGTGTGTGTGTGTGTAGGAGATCTCTCGGTTGGAGTGCTGCACATCAATCATTTTTAATTAACAAAGCTTTCAACATTAAGCGCAGCAGACCCCCTGGCCATTTGACAGATAGAATAGATTAAATCTCTCCAAAACAGACAAGTTCATAAGTCACTGTTTAAGGCCTGATTATTGACAAGCCTTTAAACCAATGTAACTCTCTCTTCCTCTACACCGCTCTGACACTTCTGTGGTGGCGTAGGGTTGGAGTCAGACTCAAATGAACACAAACGACAGGGGGAGATCAACAAAAGTACTGTTTTAATTAACAGCCTCATAACAAAAATCAAGCTCTCCTTCCGTTTTGTTGGTTTCAACTGTTTCAAAAGAATTATGTGACTAAAGATATAATTCACTCGGTTACATTTTGCCTGGCCACTCACACATACAAAATGTCAAGTGCATTAGGAAAACAAATGCAAAAGCTTACTTTATGACAGTATTGCGCAATTATGAAATGAATTTCATGGCTGTGTGGCTGCTGTCGTAGTTTATAATTTTGATTTTAATTATTTGATGATTATGGGGTAGTAAAAGATCAATTCTGAAAAGCCGTTTTCATTTTCTACATTCTCATTTTAGGATTAACATTTACCCTAAGTTAACAGTCGTCCATTTAGCAGTTTTTTCACACACCAATGACTATACAAGAACACCAACTCTAAGCTGTTGAATTATGCTTAACCTTTCAGAGTCTGGCCTGGCTATGTTGAACACGGAGTTCTGTAAATGCTGGAAAGTGAATGTTTCAAAAGCTCAATGTGTCCTTTTTCCATTGACAACAATTAAAAAGCAATTTCCGTCAGGTTTTCAATCAATAAAAATGTGGAGGAGATCCTTGCTTGGCCCAAAGAGATTTTCCAAATGTCAAAACCAGAGACATTACAAAAGTCTGTTGAATCGTCAGCTTCAAGGCCAATGTGCCTAACTACTAACAATGAATAAAATATTTCACACAAGCACACAATAATACAAGTGACTTTCAGTTTCGTCACGTTAATTCTGAATTGGCTGTGAAGCCTGAGATGCACAGTAGCATGATACTGTATCTTATGATCAATTAGTCTAGACAAGTCAAGTTTATTTATAAGCAGATTTAAAAACAACAGACGTTGACCAAAGTGCTGCACAAAATTAAAAGAAGCAAGCTGTGAACAGCCGGGAAAAAATTAAATGGTACAATAACGCAAAGAAATAAAATGTATCTAACACTCAATCACAGAAACAAATGCATACCCACATACATACATATCCAACTAGAATCCAGTATTAGCAAACTCAGTGAAAGCCAGAGAATAAAAATGGGTTTTCAAAGTGTCCACTAAAGGGGTGGTCCTGACTGGGATGGGTAGGCTGTTCCATAATTTTGGAGCAACGATAGCAAAGGTCCGATACCCCCTATTCTTTAATCTGGATCTTGGGATGACCAAAAGCATCTGGTCAGTAGACCTCAGTGATCTCGAGGGAGTGTGCAAAGAGAAAAGGTCAGTGAGGTAAGGAGGTCCCAATCCATTTAATTATTCAAAAACAAACAATAAGATCTTAAAACCAATTCTAAAATGAACTGGAAACCAATGTAAAGAGGCCAGAATGGGTGTGATGTGGGCACACTTACATGTGCCCGTTAAGAGCCAGGCAGCAGTGTTTTGGACCAGCTGTAGGTGTGACAGCACTGACTGTTTGACACCTGAATACAGACAATTGCAATATTCAAGCCGATGATGAAGGCCTATATCACCTTCTCGAGGTCGTCAGAGGAAGGAAAGGGTTTGATCTTTCCAAGAACCCTGAGCTGGCTCTGACAACTGCATTCACTTGTTTATCAAAAGTGAGCGTCTTGTCAAAAATCACTGAGGGAAGCATGTAAAGGGAAAAGAGGACCAGAACGAGGATGGAACCCTGGGGAACCCCACAGCTGAGGGGAGTTGATGAAGGTGAGATTTCAAACATTTTCACTGAGAAACTTATATCAGTTAAATGTGATTTAAACCATTTAAGGGCAGTTCCTTTAATGCCAACACATTGCTCAAGCCGAGAGATGAGGATGCCATGATCCACAGTATCAAATGCTGCGCTTAGATCTATAAGTACCAGAACTGCACAATCCCCAGTCAGTTATTAATAAAAGATCATTAAGAACTTTTAAAAGTTCAGATTCAGTACTATGAAGTGCTTTAAAACCAGACTGAAATACTTAAATAACACCGTTATCATCTAAAATTTTCTGAAGCTGCACAAGAACAATTTTCTCCAGAACCTTAGAAAGAAAAGGCAATTTAGAAATGGGTCTGAAATCAGAGAAAAGTATTTCCATGTTTGGCTTTTTAAGAAGAGGCTGTACCACATAGTATTCTTAAAATCAGCAGGAACAGACCCAAAGACAAGACAGCCATTCATAACCGATAATACACTTGGCCCAACAGTATCAAAGACATCTTGAGAAGCCGAGAGGGAACAACGTCCAGGGAGCAAGTTGTGTGCTTCAAGTGACCAATCACTTTAGTCAGACAGAAAAGAGACACAGGCTCAAAGTGGTGAAAAACAGCTGAACATATGGGAGGGGCAGATGGGTCATGGGCAGGGGGGAGTGATTTGTGCCCAGAGAATACCAGAGATCTTATCAAAAAAACGTTTTTGAAAATGTTTTGAGCAATTCTTGATAATTAACTTAACTATAGTGAAGGAAAAAGCTGGAAAGGTAATGTGTACTTACCAAAATAATTATGTAGCAAAATATCAAGAGATGCTTCTCATTCATGATCTATTCATGCTGTAGGGACAGAAATCACTCCATAGTTAAATGACAATAAACACTACTATAAAATGAACAAAAATCAAACCAATAGATTAAATCAAATGTGTTTGAATAAACTAAATTCCCTCCTGCATTTACATTTCTCTGCCAAGTTGTGATATTTTGACAGAAGTGCATAAAGGGGGACAGTGTACCGAATCATCTTCATGACATTTTCAAAAGGTGAGCTGAGAAATACCAACCTCCTGTCTTAAAACCACAAAGACAACCAGCAAGTTCACAGTCTGCAAATCAAGAAAAGTAGGAGAGGGAGGGATGGCAGTAAAGAGAGGCAGACATAGACCCAGAAACGAGGAGCTCTTTATCATCAAGAGGCCGTGTTCACTTTGACTGATAGCCATTTAGAGGGGAGGTGAGGGGAAATTAGATGCCTTTCGTCCCATTCTCACAGAAAAATCACCAAGTAAACAGAGGCGGTGAACATTAAGTCAGGCTGCAAATTCTCCAGGAAAAATGTTCTTTGAGCAAAACAAGACCATATCACTAAAATATCGATCAACATAAGTCACTCCAAAGACTTCTCACTGAAAAGGTCAGACTGAATTGCTACCTCATTTGCCCTCATAAGCCCCTTTTACACAGCCTTTTCAAGGTGGGATTTTGGCGTCGTTATTCTGCCTCGCCATTCTGTATGACACGTACAAACACAAAATGGGGGGCATTGTTGTTCCGCCTTTGAGCCGGCAGTGGAGGTAATAACAAAGCTGGTTGAGGTTGTGGTTGAGTGAGAGAGCGAGCGGCAGAGAGTGACGGTGAACGTGAGCGGTGCAGAGGAAAAGTTGGGCAGTGAAGTTGTCAATCTGGCAGTAAATGTACAGCGAAGGTTACAGTTTGTCCGTGAATAAAGGCTGCAGCTTCTCTAGACCAAAGCAAAGCTCCCGGGTGTTGTTTCCCAGCTGCTGGAATAGCTTCGCTAGGACGATCAGCTCCGCCTTTGTTGAGGGGGTACTTTCCGTAACGCCGGCACGCTATCTAAACTCACACACTGGAGCAGCATTATGCTGCCGTTGTTTGGTTCAGTGTAAAAATGAATAAATAAATAAATAAAAAAGGCACATTGACAGCTCTTCTATACGGCAGTAAACATCTCTGTGTAAAAAGGCCTTTACTGGTTCACCATCCCAACCCGTTGTTGAACCCTACGTCTTCTTCAACCACCCTTCTCTCGGTCTACCCCTCCTTCTCACTCTCTTTCTAGTCATCATCCCTCAACCGCTCTCTCCAAGCTCCACTCTCCTCTCACTTTTCTTTGTTCACCTGCCCTTCCCTTATCCACCCCCACCCTACCTTTCACCCGAGCACTCGTCTCCTGTCTCTACAGCTCTCCTCTTGCCCCTTCATCTCTTTGTTACCCCTATCACTCTGACAACCACTACACTAAACTGATGCAGTATTGAAGCCTAAGGTGTCCCCCTGGGGATTCTGGTTAGCACCTCAGACAAATGTCGACGAAGCCTGCTGTCTTTTGAGGACAGGTGAGCTCTGTCTGTCAAGCAGCCACAGGTGCTTTTTTCCCCCCTTAAACTGTATTCTTTGTAGCTTTTGTTCCTGCGTGGTATCTCAGGTTAGAGTTAACTTTTTCCATTTATTTCTCTGTTGCTCCACCCTGCTATCTAGGCGGGATGAATTGAGCGTAAATAAATGACACATGATCAATCATGCTCTCTTCTCTCTGACAGCTTGTGTCAAGTGGCGCAGTGCAGTGCCACAAGAAAGTTTTTTTTTTTCACTCAAAGTTGTTTTTGTTTTTCTGTCTGTGTGTTTCACGGAGTTGACACTCTTGCCCTTTCTCTAGCTTTCACCAGGGTTTTACCTCTGTGGTGCACATCAAATCCACAGAGCAACAGGAAAATGAGTGGGAGAAGGGTTCAAACAACACCCGCCTTCCCCAAAACAATACTCATTGAGGTGCCCTTATGCAAGGCATTTACTGTTTCAGGAGACGAGTGAAATAGTTCTGGTTAAACTGAGAAACTGAGGGCTGTACAATGTGTTTTACTGAAGGTAATATTTCTCAAAAAAAAAAAAATAATGGAAATACCACTAAATCTCACCTTTACAGTGATTTCTGGGTTGTTTTTCATGCTGTCTGTAGCAGTAGAAATGGCATTTTGTAATGATTTTTAAGTTTTCTTCTACTTCAAGGAATTAGCCAACCTTGACTACTATGAATAACAACCTGTAACTAATTAGCAATGGCATTTTAAAGTATCACCTGGCAATATTTTGTGTGAATGCAGGAAGTAGTTCATGTAGTGAAAGGCATGTATCGTAAAACTTCAATTAATAGCCTGGGCTTTTATTTGCTTTAATCACTAAACTCAACTTGCCTATATCTGGGACAGTCGTCTATATGGGACAGGCCGTTAATTCCTTTCGCAAAAAAACTCTTGCTTAGCAAAGATGGGAAATACACTAAATAATCGAGGAGTGGACACATTCGGAATTTATGACCACTTCAAAGGGATTGACCACTTTTTTTGTCTCACGTTCGCCATGCCTGTAAATCTGAATGAATTATATTTTCCGTAATATGAACTGAACGATTTAATTGTGGAGAATATAACCGATCTGTAGCAACACTATATTGACAAAAGTTTAAACATTAATATTTGTATGCGCGATCGAAGCAGCTTAGAACATCTTCAAGCAGGCGACTCTAAAGAACTTCTGTGAAAACCAGACCCGGCGTCTAATTGAGACGTGGGCTCATTTGTCATGAGCATGCAAAATCCTTGATTTTGACACCAAGGTTCACATCGCGTCTCTTTCTGTACTGGAAGTCAGTTTTTACATTTCCATTATCTAAACATGACCACAATGTTACTCTAAACTTAGCAAGGTGGATGTAGGGCATACAAATCTTACCTTAATCATGCTTTTGTTATCAAAAGCAAATAATGTAGGAATAAAACAATGTAAACATCGCCAGTATATCTGCAACATATTTTGCAAATGCCAAGAATGAACATTTTTTAGGATAATTGTACCAGCAATGGGCCATTTCCTACACAGATGTTAGGGCTTTTTGTGGTTTGATATTTTAGACCTGAAAACTCCCTTCCAGTTTCAGCGGAATAAAACTGAGCAAGAAACCTGTTAAACTGAATGAAACCAAGGTTTCATTGAGGAAGGAACACAACTGTTTTTTTCACTGACAACAGCATTGAGATTTCTCTGTGAAAATATTTAAACGCACTTTAATCCATGTATTCATTTGCAATTAGCTTCACACTGACATGGTCACGCAGTACCAGTTTTAGCCACTAGCTGGTGTGATACTGTCTTTATAAATTCAAATTAGGACTGTGTCCATTTGTGTAATCTTCCAATTGACTCCTATCACGGAGTCGTATTATCTGCACTTATCTGCATACTTATAACCTGTTCAAAGGTGCAGTGTGAGTCCATGTCTGTGTGTGTGTGTATGTACAAGAGTGCAAGTTGTAAAAAAAAAAAAAAAAAAAAAAAGAAAGAAGAGAAAAAGGGAGAACGAGAGCGAAAAAAACAGGGGGAGAGCGAAAAGACCGCACACCCCAAGCAAAAAAACCCCCCCCCCTTTTTCTCTTTTTTTTTTTTTTTTTTTTTTTTTTTTTTACAACTTGCACTCTTGTACATACACACACACACAGACATGGACTCACACTGCACCTTTGAACAGGTTATATGTATGCAAGTGCAGATAATAGGAGTCTGTGATAGGAGTCATTTGGAAGATTACACAAATGGACACAGTCCTAATTTGAATTTATAAAGACATAGTATCACACTAGGTAGTGGCTGAAAATGGTACTGGGTGACCATGTCAGTGTGAAGCAAATTATAACTGAATACATGGATTAAAGTGCAATTAAATATTTTCACAGAGTTCTCTCTCTACAGTCTTTTCAGAGTAATTACATAAAGAAAGAAAAGGTAAACAGGGGAGAAGTGTGAAAAATGACCCCCTTTCCATTGTACTCTTATTTGTCTTTTGCGCTTTCTGTCCACTACATTTTATCTTCTATTCTCCTCTCTTCATTTCTTTTCATGTTTTCCTTTGCTCCCACTCACCTCCTCTCCTTTCAATATGTAGTTTTTCCTCTATTGTCTTTCTGTCTCTTACACTCTCCTCTCCATCCTTCCGGCTCACCCCTCTCCTCTCAGAAGCCATTTCTCATCAGCAGCGTTAGAAGTGATCCATGGGTGCGGATAGCTCAAAAACACCCCAAAAAATAAAAGTGATCCATTTCACCAACCAGAAAAGGCCAATTATCTGCCTTTATATGACCACAGTGTTTCATTACTGGGCCGTTGGCGCCCAACACTGACACATACCTGCACACGCATGAGTATGCACCTCCACACCAGCGATAAACAACACACGCATGCACGAGAGAGAGAGAGAGAGAGAGAGAGACACAACAACGAAGAGACACACATTCATAGATGCACACTTAGATGTCTGGGTTTACATAATGTTCAGTTAGTGCGTGAAGTGATGAATAATGACTGCTAGTCAAATAAATTATGTGTGATTGAAGTGCATTATCTTTAGCAACAGTGAAGAGGGGTAGGCTGTACCCTTGTCAATCAGCAATATAAAGACTGGATTGTCTCGTGAATAATAACAGTAAAGGAGACTTTAATACTGAGATGAGGCAAGAAAGGCAGTCAGCCCCATGTGCCAACTTTTCTTTCATTCATTTTTTATTAACAACAAAAAATATATTGATGGGGACAATCCAATACGGGTGTAATGCAGACATGTGTGTGCCACATGTGCACTTGTATGCATGCACACGTAAAGTATAACAGTATACCACAGCTACAGGAGAGTGATCGCCTCCATTTGTCACTCCTTCTTTCCATCTGACAGACACAGTGTGCTCATCTGCATTCAGCACCTGAAGCTACGGATGTTTAATGCTGCCATTAAATTCATCTCTGACATCAAGTGCATCTGTGACTAAAGAGTGAGCACAAGCCAAGCTCCAGGCAGTGAATTTAATGATGAATTCAAGTCTTCAGACAGAAAGGGAGAGAATATAAAACAAATTTAAAATGGCAGGGGTAACTTTCTGATTAACCTAATTGTCCTTTCTGCTTTCCGGTGCACTCCGCACACTGAATCGGCGCTTGTTTTGCAAGAGATGTGTGCTGTCTCTCTGACTTAGTATGTATTACCATCTGAGACTGTCCCCTCGTCCACTGCCTTGGCCTCTGTGAGTATAATAATGTTAATCCCATAGAAAAAGGCTGAGAACCACCACACTAGCTTTTTGTGGGGGAGCAACTATAGGGAATTATCAGAACACACTAATTACTATCAAAACTTCTTGTTGCTTGGAGAGCTCTATTTAATATTGGTCCCCTGTGTCACATTACATTTTCCTATTTCAGAGAACATTGCCAAGCCACATTGCCCAACATTTTATCCTGTATTAAAGCCTTAAAGCAATATTCCACTAAAGTAGAACATTCTCATTTTTTAACACAAAAACCATGCTATGAGTTCACAAAGTCCACTACCACAAGTGACTGCCCCAGGAAATCTGAGAAATGTTACTCTTTTGAGTTTATATTCTTATGCAAGCACTCTATGATTTCTTCTACTGTTATTTAATGATACTAGTGTTTGTTGCACTTATTTAAAAGTGACTCTGCCGGTTTGCAATTCTCATTAAGGATAATTGTCTAAAATTAGCATGAATAGCAAAGGTGACAACAGATCATAAAAGCAACCACTGGTTGACTGAGGCGAAATTTCTTTATAAACAAAAATCAACAAATCCATGTTAAAAAAATGCAATTCCCCCACCCAAAGGGAATTATTGTTTGGAGTGCATATTAATGTTCCTCTATTCTATTCATTACTTAAGGACATGATAATTTTACGCTAGTTATTCTAACATCATGAAAATAAAGGACCAGAATTTCAATTGCCTTTTAATGTGTTGTGATTGTGTTTATTGAAGGATCCTCAGCCTCATTATACTTTACCTGACCCGGAAGCTACGAGAAGCTAAAAGTGCAAAGGCTCAGGTAACATTTGCAAAAGAAATATAACAGTAACACCATTAAAATCTATATACCGTAGTGGGTGTATGATAATGTATTCTTAGCTTTAGTTGATAATATGTATCACAGTTGTGAGTAGATAAGAATATAGTGACAGTGCTGTTTAACAGTGTGACACAGAGCTCACATTGCTACAGGAAACCTACATTTATAATGCATCTTGTAACAAACAGTGAAGAGAAAACACAGGGGCGGATCTGTACACTTAAGCTGCAAAATCCCAATCTAGGATATGTTTTCGGTAAGCGGACAAACACAGTGTGCAGCTAATGTTGAGAATGGTCTGCAACAACATGAAAATAAATTAAATTAGTAAATGTTGTCTCCTTTTCATCTTGTCAATGTCTGGCTGCCTCATTTCCCTTCAAGGAGCCAAATATAATGGTTTAAGATGAGTCATAGTTCTGATTTGTTGTTATTTGGTAGTGGCATTGCTGTCACAACCATGACAAAATAATAGCACAGATGAACACAAGTTCCCATACTGAGTCAGAGCAAGGTACAAATAATTGACACACAATAATTGACAGTGATTCTGTATGCGTGACTTCATTGTGACAAACTCGGGTCAGATCCATGACAAATGTTCACACTTGATATTCTCATTGACAGCGATTCTAGATAAACGTTAACCCACATCCATTTATTCATCCTGGATCTTTTAGTCTTCATGTTTTTTGACTTGGTGCGCACAAACATCATTTTCTGTAATAATCACCTGCATAAGCTCTGATTCTGATTAAATGAAATGGAAATGTGCCACGGTACCAGGAATAAGCTTCCATAATCCAGGATATTAAAAGGCAAGTATGCTCCTCATCCTCATTTCTTTAAAAGCTGTTTCCATGGCAATACTGAAATATGCTGTATATGTATGTATAGAGGGAGATTGGTGAGCAGGATATGAAGATGCAAATGAATGTTTATTCAAAATAAGACACTATAAGTTGCCTAATTAGGTATTATGCATATAGAAGGCTACAATGACAGCAAGTGGAATCTTGCTTTCATTGTGTACTCTACATGTAATTTACTGTACCCTTGCACAAGTTAACAAGATGATCTGTAAGTATGAGATCTGTCTGTAATGAAGCAGTTTACCAGTGCTGGGAAAAGTCTGGTTTGGTAAAAGCTCAAAAATACGCCTACCCCACCTCTAAAGAGCGCTCATTAAGAGAATGTATCTCTTTTGTTCAATCCATACACACGTAAAAACAACACTTTGTGGTTTTAGGTGGAGTCTCATGCTAGAACCTTTTCTTGATAAACAAGTTTATCCATCCACCCAGCACTTCTGTGTAGCATCACCTCCAGCTATAGCCTGGGTTGCCAGATATGGTCAGTGAGCACAGGTTTTAGGTTTGGTCACTGAACAGGTAAAATGGTACCAAACTTGGCAACATCACTGTGACGACGAGACTTCGGGATGCTGTGTTTGCCAAGAAATAATTACAGCACAAAACTTCCCCCCTCTTTTAGTCCCTAGTTTGTGCTGATATTGATGTTAGCTGTAACAGAGAGCTACTAAGCACAAACAAGAATAAGGGCAGTTATATCAGCAACAAATTCTCATGGGAAATATTCAGTATTCGCTAAGTATGCTTTTTTTGTTGTCAATAATTGGAAAGAATGACTTTGAGAAAGAAACAAACAGGGTGGGAAACATCTCAATGTATCTGTGCAGAATGCAAATTTCAGCTTTTTGCTGCACATTTTCTTAGAACCATGCTCTAATCTAAGCATGTTGGAACAAAAATATGCTCAAGATCAAAATACAGTATGCTGTAGTCCGCAAAAAAAAAGACAAGGTAAAGAGACGAGAGGCAGAAGAGCCAAAAACAAAAGAGCAACCCTGTCTTTGTTATTGAAATATCCTTCATCAGCTTATAAAGTTCAGGAAAGCAAAACACTAATGTCATGTCTTACAATCTGTTAGTGAAAGAGTGACAGTGAAAACCGCTTAAATAATTCCTTTCATTTCTGGAACAGACCACTTGACAAAGAAAGTAATGGAAAGCAAAGGAATGACTTGCCAATGTGATGTTTTTCTCTGCGTTACAAATTAGAACCACAAGTTCCCAATCAAAGCAAGAGGGGAAAAACCAAAAGCCAACACTAATTAGTCTCCCTGTGTTGAACATTTAATAAACCCAATGGAGTGATGAAAATTAGAAGCTAAACAACAGCAATGGACAGAAATATGCATGACGACAGATGCACTCTACAGGACTTTTTAACATGTTTAGCCGATTAGGCTGGTCTGAAAATGACACGCTTTTCCTCCGAGGCTTCTGAAGAGCATGATGCTTAGCTAGTACGAGGAATCTGTGAGAAAAACAAAACTATCTCCTTAAAAAGAATGCGGAATGTAGAAAAATGAGACCCATTTTCTTTGATATACACTGTAAATCCGTCCAAAAACCACAGATAAATACAAGATAAAACAGAGTTTTGTCACCATTTGTTAGATTAACAAATCTGGGATCATTACATACCAGCAAACTGAACAGAGAGGCAGGGGAATCTACTCCGTATTCCCTCCAACTGCCACAGTCTGCTGTGTGTGTGTCTGAAAATCATGCTGCAGTGCATTTTATCTGTCCCCAGCTCCACTCCAAGGCTCAGCTGGATTCTTTATGCTTGTCTATTTTTTAAATGTGCATGTGTGCATGTGAGTGAATGTTTGTAAGTATATGATTTACTGTGGGAGGAGATTTGTGTGTTGTTTTTCGCCTTCTTTACGCTTCTCTTTGCTGCTCAGCACTGTGTAACGACCCAGCTGCCTAAAGGATGACAAGTATGAGTATACTGTCTTTCTTATACTCCCCTCTCTGTTGCCGTCTATGCTGCATTTAGTTTACAAGAACCAGCTTATTCTGTTTCAACTGTTCCTGTTCTAAGTCCCCTACAAATGAGGGGCACTCAATGTGCAATGATTGCGGAAGTGACCCTGTATAGCTCAAGGGATGTGGTAGGATGCTCATGTTTTTTTGGTAGTATACTTAGTATGGCTTGGCAGGCTGTTAAATGAGTCTCAACAGCTTGATGTAGACAAGACAAACCTTGTGCATTCTGGGAATATAAATCATTTAATTAACTTTAATTAAGTTCTCTTTGAAGAGAATTGTTGACATTTTTCTAATAAGTCTTATGCCAATGTAAGTGGAATGTTATAGCTGCACATTAATACTCAAATCAGAAGTGGAGTTATGGGAACTGAGACTTTCATGAGTGTCCACTGCATACTGACAGACAAGGACAACTCTGAGTGTTTGCGTCTCCTCTCCTTGGACTAACTGTCTTCTGCATAGTAATCAATAGCAATGAAAAGAGAAAAGGGAAAATAAAAGAAAAAGAGAAGGGGAACACTCAACAGGCAGACTGCCGTTACCATAGCAACAGGCAAGCTATATCCCAACTGTCAAAATTTAATTTCCTCTGTGTCTTTTTCTTTAGCAGAGGCGTGGGAGAAGTCGATGTCTTAACACAAAACAGGCATTAAGATACATCACACAAACAAATATTTAGTATTCACCGGCCTCTGCCCCCCTCCTCTACCAACCAAAAGGCACTGAGGCACACTCATTGTCATGCAGTGAATATTATCTAGAGTAAGTACTGCAACTGGCAAAAGTGCACAACAGACCGAAAAGGGCATTATGTAACAAAGCACATGAGACTAAATATTCATCATTTAGCTGATGCCAAAAAAGTATTTTTGGCCCATCTACATTCTGTCAATATGTAGCCCTGTATGACTGCATTCATTTGGTGTTTACAGGATTTAAATATGAAATGCAGCAGCTGTGTTACAAGTTCATCAGAGAGCAACACTACACTACTCTCTGCTAAAATAAATCTGACCCAAATCTGATTTATTCTAAAAATTCTTAAAAACGTTTTACTATAAAGCTACTGCAAAGCCATGGAAGTGAAAACATCTAGAGCTGCAACGATCAGTCAATTAACCAATTAGTCGACCAACAGAACATTAATTGACAACTATTTTGACAATCTAATTATGGTTCTAGTCTTTTTTTTTTATTTATTTTAGGGACAGCTGAAGAGAGACAGGAAATGCGAGACGTACCCCCTTGTAGTCGTTTTTTTAGGCAAAAATGCAAAACCTTTGATGGTTCTAGCTACTCAAATGTGAGGATTTGCAACTTTTCTTGCATCTTTGCAACTTGTTTGAGAATAAACTGAATATTCTGGGGGTTTGGTCTGATAAAACATGACATTTGAAGACGTCACCTTGGACATTTTAACGGGTGTTTTTCATTATTTCTGCATGTTTTTGATAATGAAATTAATTTCTTCCTTTATTGTCACCATTTTAGTTTTATCCCAACCTGTCAATGATTACATGATTAAAACTGTTGTAGAGTATACTCTGTTGACTGATCCCTGGAAACCAGCTACTGTGCAGCATGTACGAGGCGATGGGGGACAATGTGACTCCATATTTCTTTGTCGTATATTCAAGTGAATATAAAATAAAAGTCTCTGATGTTTCCAGTCTCTTTCCCGCCCAACTCTTCTTCCATCTCCCCCTCGCTGTCTGTCTCTCTCCCTCTCCACACCTATGCACCCACAAAAAATGGCGTTTACAGATATAGCTTAGTTATTGTGGTATTAATGTTTACAAAGTAATAAACACAGAGGATTAAATGCCTGCCATCAAAATCATCCAACTGTCATACATCAAAGAGGAAGTATGCGTGCCAGTGCAAGTGTGCGAGTGTGTGTGTGTGTGTTTAGCAGATGTTCTGTGCAGCCTGTCAGACAGCCAGCAGTATCCTGCAGCTGATACTCTCTCTGGACAGGCTGACTGACTGACAGGTGTGTGTGTGTGTGTGTGTGTGTGTGTGTGTGTGTGTGTGTGTGTGTGTGTGTGTGCATTTGTGTTTTCTTGTGTGTGAACAGAAGGGAGCTTGCTTTGCCTCCAGCAAATCAATGTCCCCTTGAGGGAATGTGGAACCTGAGACAAAGAGCGGGAGCGACTGAAAGAGAAAGAAAGAGTGAGCGAGAGAAAGAGCAAGCCCTGGGCAAACACATTTTGCTCTCTTTCCCCTCTCCAATCTCAGCTTCTTCACTCATAGACTTAACACATTTCCAGCAAAATCTGTCTGAAAATGTTCTGTAAGAAGAAATCAGTTAAGATGTTGAACTACCACGGAGTGAAATTAACCCCTGCCAGCAGCTACATGTTGATCAGGGGAAGGAAGTTAGACCTGGCTCCGTTATGTAACCTGCCCCAGTGTTTCCAAAGTCGAAAACGATCTCATGTTGAACATTGGCATGGATTCCCAATTCCATGCTATAATGTTTGAAATCACGATTTGTCCTCTTTTTCTTTCATCCAGTCTTTCTAGGTTTACTGAGGTTACTCTCTGCACTTCCACTACAAAAAGTGCTCCCTTGCTGTGGAGAAGTTAACTGAGCACACACTATATCACGTCACTGTCTCACTGTCAGTAGCACACACACTGGCAAACTGTGTGATGTGTCTACAGTTTGAGACTTGAGTCATTCTGGAGTAAAAGGTTCAAGACTTTAGTGCAGACTGTTGGGTTGTAATAAAGGTAGCACATAAAAGATGAACTAATTATGGCATTACTCAGGAATACCATGATTTATGTGAATTTATTGCATAACGTTTAGCCACGCTAGCACCATGGCTGTAGGGATAGAAATGTCGCCACTTTGGGCCAGTCTTAAATACTGTTTCTCATCAACTATTAGATGGATTGCCTTGTAATTTGGTACACACATTCCTGTCCCCCTCAGGATGAACAGTAACCACTTTGGTGACACACCGGAATTTTATCTAACGCCATAATCAGGTCAGAGTTTTTAAATTACAATACTTTGTTTTATGACAAAATACCTATAAAACTATTAAACTGGTTATATTATGCCTTTTGGCTTTTTCCGTTTTCTTTATTGTGTTATATATCCTTTTTATACATGTAACAGGTTTGCAAAGTGAAAGAGCCCAAAGTCCACCCTAAAGGGAGATATCCTCTCCCACAGAAAACACGGCTCCTTAATTGACTGAAAACGGCTCGTTTGTAGTCTGGAAGAGTTCAGTTTGTGTTATCGCCATGTCGAGGAGACGCTGTGTTCCGAAGTGCGAGGGGGAAATTTTCTTTGCATGGATTTCCAAACGACAATGAATTGAGGAGTCAGCGGCTAAACTAAACTACAACCCCAAGCTTTTGCTGTGTTCGTGTCATTTTTGCCAAGGACTGCTTCACGAACCGGCAACAGTTCAATTAAGGGTTTGCAATACACTTACTCCTGAAAGACGGTGTAGTCCCGACTCTGTTTGGCCAATATGGAGATTCAGATTCACAACTTGTAATTATGTTTTATTAGTTGTGGATTCTATTTAAAATAAACAAGGGTAGTTTTACAGAGTGTTCAAGCGCGGAGTTGTAGGTTGTAGCTAACCCAGCTATAGCTGTAATGTTGTACCAGGTGGAAAAGCTAGTGAGTAACTAATACCAGCTGCTATGTTACGGTCGCAGTCAAATGTAGGCCTCTGCTAACTTTGTAGCCAACATTATAGTGTTCAAATGGTTTTGCTCATCAGCTTTTTGCCCACAAGTACATAAAACTGTATAAAAAAAAAAAAGATTGCTTTTCGATCTCAATATGTTGAACAGTATCCAAGTGTGCATTTGGATGTATGTTTATAAAGTCACGTTACAGGCTGAGGGCACCAAACCACTATAACGTTAGGTTTCAGCTAATTTGGCAGCGTTAGCTACCGTTATTGTGTTCAAGTGGTTTTGCTAATTAGCTATAGGCCCAACTTTCAGAAATATGCCGCTGGTTTTTCGATCATAAGATGTAGAACTTTGTTTCAAGTATGGAGGTGAATTTATGATTACAAGCTGTTACATTGGCAATCCACTTACTGTATGTTTGGTTAAGATGATAACACCCCCGGTGTTTTTTTACAGCCTCAAAGAGCCGCTAGCATTGCTGTAGACTCTTCAATATGTAAAAATAAATTAAAATTAACGGTCATCTCAGAGCGAAACAAATACAAAATAAGGTTAAAGCATTTGAAGCTACACAGCTCAGATCCTATTCCCTCATCCATTCATTCATTAATCTCCTTGTTCTGCTAAGGAATAGTATTGGAATGCACTGTCTCTGATTGGATATCTCCTCATATTATGGAATTTTTAGCCTGAACCGCAATGCTCGAGTCCATGCACACTCAATCAAACAGAAGACAACGGGTTTCAGACAAATGATATTTGAGCCTGACCTTGTATACAGAGAGAAATAATGCAAATATTTTTGTGCGTGTGTTTCATGTTCTTATATCCCGCTGGGGACTTAAACCTGAATGCACACGGACCCACGGGTAGAGACTGGTTTTTGAGGATTAAGACTTGGTTTAAGGGTAAATGTTACAATTTGGTTAAGGCTAGGTTTAGGCATTTAGTTGTGATTGTTAGGTTTAGAGTGAGGGGATAGGGTAAACATTATGTAAATGACTGAGAAACAAACGTGTGTGTGTGCGCGCGCATGGACATGAATGGTCCTCCAGTGCTTTCAAAGACCAGTGAAAAAGTGGGACTTCATTATAAATAAAACAACCAATGAACTGTTTGACAAAAACCTTGGATGGGTTGAAAAGGTTGACTCCCAACTTGCATGTTTCACTGACACTGTCTAGACACAGAAAATGTCTCTCTATTTAACGTTCAAAGAGTGTGAGAAGCGTGATAAAAACCCTTCTCAGAAAAAAAAGAAGCCAAGGCTAAGTCCAATGCTGTAGAATATATCCTTCAACTTCTACTTAAGAACCCCTCACACAAATTGACCAGCACTGTCTCTGCAAACAAAGAGGATCATAGCCACTTTATTCAGGCGAATACATGGATAGACACATACATTTACTCTATAGGTGCGAGCAGAAATAAAATAAATTCAACCAGGGAGAGAGGAGCACTGAAAGGTAAAGTAATAATAATCTGCTTCCTTGTCAGACACACCACCAGACAATACCACTGGTGATACAACCCCTTTATTACCCACTGACTTCATAAAACCAAATAAGCCCTATCCACAGACCTGCTCTATGTGTGTGTGTGTGTGTGTGTGTGTGTGTGTGTATGCATCTTTGTGAAGATGTGTGGGTTTGCATGCATCTATCTGTGTGCCCAGCAAGACCAACCCTGCTTCGTGAGTGTAGAGAAAAAGCAAGTGGCCAGATCAAATCAGATGTGGAGCAGTGGTGCTTACATGTACAAACAGAAACTCTTAAGTGTTCTCTTTCAGTTGTCAGCTACTGGGAGACAGAGGAGAACAGAAAGACAGCTTGCATATTCATTCGAAGAGAATTTATTTATTTATTTACCCTCTGTCTTTCTGTGCTAGAATCACGTCTCATCTCCAAGGGAGGGGAAGACATAAAACATGTTATGCATTTACAGGGAACATTCAAGTCAGCAATTCCTAGAATAGACAATAACCCTCTCTCTCTCTCTCTCAAGTGGTGTAAAAAAAAGAAAGAAAGCTGCATTGTCACTATAATGGAATTAAAATAGACTGTACAGACAGTCTACGCACCTGTGGCCAAGTGGGTAAGTGCATCAAAACAGATCCTTTAGTCACTCATATGCTCCAATTGAATGTAATTGAATCCTATGTTAGGCCAGGCAGCACCAGAGCATTGAGTACTGTCTTTTCTGTCCATGATTGTGGTTCCATTATATCATATATACACAAATACGAACACACACACACACACACACACACACACACACACACACACAAGCGCGTCATTTCTTAGCTATTTGTCTTTATTTGCTTTGTGAGTGGGCAAGACAACTCTGCTCAAAATGTGCCCATAATTACACTGATATCACTTGAGAGCACATACAGTATATTAATACAAATATACATACCTCTGATTGTTTTCTTTCCCCGGGATGCGATCTCCTGATGGGTCCATGGGGGAGGGAAGCAGGTTGAGACAGGAGGCCAGGGACTGGCTGGAGTCTTCTCTGGACACTGTGCACACACCCAGAAACACACAGAGTCATTATATCAACTAGCTTTTCTAATTTCAGTTGACACCTAAAATGTGCCTAAGTACCTAACTTGACCACAACATATTTTATTCATCAAAAATAATAACGCACTACTTAACATCTCCCTTCAAATGAAATTAGAGCTATAAAACACCAGTCGTGTCACAAAGTAGCTTATTAAAATTCAGTAGTGATAGGTTTGAGTAATGATGATACTATCAGTTGTTTAAAAAAAAAAAAAAGAAGAAGATATGTCTACTTTTAATGGCACATTTGACAGAACGTGTGGAATAAAAGTTGGTGGTGAAGGCCAGGTTTGGCATTTCTTCATGTCTTTGTAAAGGTCCCGCGCTCTCTCTTGCTGTCCCTGTCTGATTTCACAGTGCATGAGTCACAGTTAGAGTAGGAACACAGAGAGCTGAAGCTGAACACTGCTGGCCATACATTGCTGTGAAACTTCTAGCTTTTTAATAAAGGCTTCAACAAGCCACTAAAGAGAGGTAAAAATAAATAAATTAAAAAAGGAGTGCCAATGAGAGTGTGTGGGATACGTGTGTGTCCAGCTGTGTGTGTCTGCAACATCTTCATATGCAGGTGTGCATGTATCTGGTTTGTATGCTTTGTGTATACAGCCTGTGTGAGCAGGTGTGTGTGTGTGTATTTAAATTAGTCCCCTTAATTTGAGTGTGTGGAAGAACCATATTCTTCCACCGCCAGAGCAAAGTCTTAGTCCCTTGACTTTATGAGAACAATTCATCAAACCTTTAATTTCATGCTACAGTCTGCAAACCATTAGGTCTAATGACTAAGCACGCAAGCTTGTGTGTTAGTGTGTGTATTAATGATGGTGCTTCCTTTTGCTCTGCATCAGCCAGTGCCTTTAGAGATGTTTTAAATCTGTGTGTGTGTGGTGGTGGTGGTGGTGGTGGTGGTGGGGGGGGTGCTCAGTTCAAACCCCCATAAGCACTGGAAATTCAGTTTATAGGGACTGAAGCACCTGTTGTACTCTTCACGCCACAGTGCTGCTGAGCATTTTACTTTATTTGACTGCAATTGTAATATTCTGTGAGTCCATATGGGACTTAAATGTTTCCTAAAGACGGATGACCCTAATTGTTTATATTTATATATAATTTGACTCTGAGATCTGTTAGATAAGTGTCGAAGCTACACATGTTCACCCACATGATGAGAGTCAAGCTGAGAGTAAATGTACCCCGTCAAACATGTAGCCCCTGTATCTGAGTAACCTCAAGCACAGAAATGGAAGGTGATCACATTTCAAGCTCTTGTTTACCCAGTTCAGTCATTTTATTCATGTGTTATACTCAACCACCGGCTGTCCAAGTCGATGTGAACATTGTCTGTCTTTGCAGTTTCATGTGAATTAACATGAAGCAAACATTTGCAATCAGAAACATAATCAATACTGACACTATTTGCAAGAGCTTGTATTTTTGACATATTACCATAATGTCCCTGCAAGGAATGAAGAATAGAGCTTGCAAATACAATCAATCATTTCACTTCACTGTGTCTTCTCACAACAGTAAAATAGCAAATTCCTTCTTAAGACATGAACATGTTAAGAATTAACACTTGAATTAAGATTTTACTAAGTTAACTTAACACATTCAAGTGTGGTGTGGTTACAGCTGCCCACCACATTCATTCAAACTTTTCCTTTTGTGTTGTATGAAAGGAGGTTGGGATTGCTGTGTTGGGTACTCCATGCTGCACTGTGGCAGAACACAATAATACTTCTCCTCTGACAGTCACTTTTCAACCATGAGGCATGTCAGGAGAAGTGTGACTGAAATGCCAAAACAACAAAGGAGATAAATCGCTGTAAATGAGGCAGCTACATCAAAGACGTGGCAGCACATGTGAAAAGAACCAGGGAGGGTACTGGTTTCATGTTTTAAGATGATGGAATAGAGGTGGCTTAATGAGTGAAAAAAAAGAGGCAGAGAGTGAAGAGAAACAGACCAAGAGAGAGAAAGACAACAAAGAGGGAGTGAAGAGAGGAAGAATCAGTGGCAATGAGAGAATCTGAGCAGACATTCACTTTAATAGAAGGAGGGATAGATAAAAGGCAAGAGTCTGTATGTGTCAGATTCTCTCTTGATTTGAATGCTTTGTTTCTAAGAATTCTTTGGTTTCTGTCCTGAGGAACAGTGACAGAACGATTTGGGCAAAATTGCCCTAAAAATAAAATTTAAAAGTAACATGTATTTGACTCAGCTGCTGATAGTGTGTAACTCTGCATTTGACTTTAACCCTTTACCTACAGTACTTTAGTAATTGTAAAGGAAGCACCAATGCATAATTATTTCGACAGCTGCAAAAAATCTGCTTGCTTGATACAGGGGAGCGTGGAAAAAGTGAGCTGGTTTATCATCTGTAACTTCTCCTAGCCTGTCGGGTGCTTCACCCACGCACTTGCCATAAAAGACTTCTGCGTAGAGACTCAGATGTCACGTGGTGAAAAAAGTTACCGTGTCGATGTCGCTGATCATCAGAGAGGTCCAGGTCTAACATAAGATCGTCTTCATCCAGCTCTGAGGAACCCAGGTTGTTTAAAACATCCTTGAAGAGAAAAACAAAAGCAAAACCCCAAAACTTAAAACAAAGATTTTAAATATATAGAGCTGAAAAAATCATGAGTAACTATTATATGCATAACAATATGATCGATGTAGGATGTTCTGTATTCCTAATAGAGAAAACATACTTAAGAGAGCGGTGCGCTTCAAGTGGGCTCGAGTTAGAGGGAACATCGGAGAGAATCAGCGATACATGTTTGAGCCTCAGTCAGACCCAGATGTGGAGTCTGTTGTGCACCAAATAAGCGACTAGCAGACATATCAGAATGGTAAGGGTAGTAAGCATTCTTCTATTTGCTTATGCTGTTTGTTAGCTTGTAACTGGCAGCGGCTAACACAACGTTAGTGGTTGTGAAACATACAATTGGCTTTTGAATTTGTAAAAGTCCCAAATCGTGCTGGCCCAGAGTGCGTTTGAATCTCAGATTTTACGGAAGTGTACAGACATCTCACCTCTCTAGTGACAAACTTTGCACAGATGCAAGTCAGATAAGTCAGGATCTGACATTTTAGGAGACTTAAACGTAAGAAAAACAAATTGTTGAGTGGTGGGGTGCTTTAAACAATTTTCATCAAAGCCATCCAGGTAGCTCATTACATTCAGAAAGAGATTCCCAAACCAAAAAAACCCACTAAAGTTGATCAAAATTACCAATAATAACGATGTTACTTTAGTTATTAGGTATGTTATTAGGGAGTGGGATTTTTTTCCACTTTCCCTGCACTTAATGAGATATTTAGTTCCTCATCATTGCATCCAAGCTCATGAAAACATATTGGTGCTCCTTTTATTTGGGGATCATTACGGTTCAGTTTGAGAAAGCAATGAATGTGTCAAATGAGGCTGTACTTTTGTGCGTAACATCTGTCATCATTCCCCGTTCTTCACAAGCAAAAAGATACCTGCTGAACAAGAAACACTTTGCCCGTCTACAGTATTTCTCTCCTCTCTCTCCATGATAAAGAGAGGCAGCCCATTACTTAGTCATGTGATTTATAAAATCATATGCATAGTCCAAACCTTCAAAAGCATTTGTCTCATGACTAACTTGATTTCATAGGCTCTAAAAGTCTTTTCCATCTACCTCACAGTGAACAAGGTGTTCTTTGCCAATAGGAAATAGCAAGCAGCGCTGGTATCCTTACTAAAAAAAGAAAAAAGACAATATATTTGCTTGAGCACCGTGAGTACTGCTATTGAAACTATACTAATACTTTACTACTACTAGGGTAGCATACTTTAGCATGTGGAAGACACAAAACTTGCGTACAGAAAGGCCACTGAACTGCAATAAAGTTTGGTGTCTGAGTACTAAGTTATGTAACCCACTACCACATAAATGCCCTTGTTGGCCACATATCAAAGCCAGAGGTATCTCACTTGCATCCTCCTGCCTTGATTTAGTTCCCACCTTTCAAACTGCATGAAATATAAACCAATGAGTTTACCGACCACTCTAAAACATCTTTTGAACAAAAAAAGTGTGTGGAGCATGTATTTTCTCTCATTAAAGACCTTTAAATAAACTCAGATGACAGTGACAATATTCTCCAAAATCCAGCAAAAATTATTGAAGAACGCCATAAAAATCCATGATTCATAAACCCCCTCTCCAACCTGGTGGCCCTGAATGGTCAACAGCATCTCAACTCACATCATACTTTCAATATTTTTTGAGGAGACTTTAAATGTTAGAAATTACTTATAAGATTTTCCCAATCCCTTATCTACTTACTCTACTATAGGGAGTCATGTTTCAGCACTTAATGCCCACCACAAAGTATTCACTTGTAATCTTTCAGTAAATGCTCTTGTGTTCTTGTCATTATGAGGTATAATGATGCATTCAGCTCCTTTTGGTTCAGTGAGATTTCAAAAGTCAATGCTGCCATCTGATGGTCATTAAAGGGAAATCCACTGCAGAAAAAAAGTTGTAGCTCCAAGAATAAAGGGTGGCAAATAAACCGATTAAAACACTACATAGCCTTGTCTTAAAGAAAGTATAATTACTGTAGCTATATATAAATTATTGTATCAGGTAATGGAATTGGTTAAAAAAAAAGGATAAAATATGACAGTCATACCAGACTACCGGTAGGAATTACTGCACATGTCCATCGACAATACCCTTTTTCTTTGGTTGAACATTTTCACTTAATCACACACACACACACACACGCGCGCAGGTGAGGTGAAGCACTCTTAACTGCCGACATGGGCTTTCCTGGCAATATCAGCACATTTCTTTCCAATTACTCTGGACCCAAACGGACTTGGTAAGACCAAGGTCAAATAATATTTGCAGATAATTCTGGAGTAAAACAATGAATTGCACTGAGAAACACGGAATTGTCCTGATGCGGCAAATCTCACCAGTCTGATAACCCTGCAAGGTCAACATAACTAATTATTCATCATGAATAGTGCTTTGACGTGGTTCTGAATCCATTTTATCACCTGAAACAACCTTTTAGACAAGGTTTTCAAAATGAAAATAAGTGGATGATGCTTACTATAGGATTTCAGAGCACTTAATATTGGTTGAAAGACCTTGCCTGAACTTTTGTGCACTTAAAAAATGAAAAACTTAAACCAAAGCAAAATATCAAGAGCCAAAAACTTTCTATGCACCCGTCTCATGGGGTATCTCCAGATGCACATGAATCAACTAACCAACTCTGTTTAGCTCTCATCACTGTTGCTTAGACATAACAACCTCACAGCCACACTCTGTCCATTTGTCAGCGTGTGTGCGTGAGAGAGTAGAATTTCCAGACAGCTAAATCAATGTTCTCCAAGGCCTTACCAATGTGAGACCATTGTGGACTATGTACAGTATATCACTGTTTTTTCATGGGATGCTCAGCGCAGAAAAAGACCAGAATGCATTTCAGTGTAATGCAATCGAACAGAAGACCTCATTTCAAGCATTAAAGCTAATAGCTAAAAGGTATTGGAAAAGAAATGAAGACCCATACCGTGTGATTCTACTGCACACAGACTTCATTTGAAGCTAAATTACCCATTTTAATGTGCCCCTCCAACCACAGAAATGTGTTAATATGATTTTACAACCCAGAGATGTCACCTTTTTACCTCGCTTATGTGATTTGAGTGAGTATAATCCTTGAGTTAATAGAGATAATATCAGATTCGGGTCTCATTAAAAGATGGCTCCATCTCTTAACTGCCAAGCAGAGTGACATCCAAAACAGGGATAAGAGGAAGCGAGAGGTTCTTCCGTCCATTAAAAGCCATTGGTTTCTGTTCAAACTCCGTGGCAATCACATACACAGACTATGAAAATTACATTTATTCAGTGCTTTAGGGCGGTAAATGCATTAAGATCAAGAGAGAGAAATTTGGATTTGCAGCCAGGTATTATGGCTTCTAGCAATGGAAAATATACAGACTTACAAATGACTTTCTTTCTGTCTGAGCAGACACTTCACAGCCAGTTGTGTTTACAATGTGCCTGAGGAAATAAAGGATTGAATGTCCGGTCAAATCGCAACTGTTTGTTGAATGAAAATAGACTGATCATTACCCACAATGACTCACTACCTGACATTTTGTTGTTATATTTTAACAACTATCTGCTTCTATCAGTACAGAATAATCACTCATCCTAGAGCAAAGCCTTTCATATTCAACATGTAACACCAGTTAAAATTTAAGAGGGACAAATACTAAATCCCAATGCTTTATACTGTTGACTTTGTTATCAACAGATTCACCATGGTCATACATTTCAGGTACATATTTAATTCAGGATTCCTATCACATATTGTAAAGTCTACACCTTCATGAGAACAATGTTCTGAAACAGAAAATACTACTGCAGTCATAACTTAGAATGAGATATCTACATTTCCTACTGACGTGAAAAGGATTTCCAGAAGATTAAGTTTGAGATTAAGGACATATTGGAAGGCATCTGCATGTCTATTAACCTTTTTTACAACAGACATTTTGACATGCCATAGCAGGAAAAGCATAGTTGTAATTAATAACGTGAAAAACAACTTCAATCTATTTGGGTGCACCAGTTTCCGGGCCCTGGTAATCGTGCATGCTGGATCAGAGGAATGGCTTAAGGCGCGGTCAGACCAGAGTTTGCCTCCCATTTATTTCTATGCAGAACAGAGCGAGACGAATTCACTTCTAGTCGCAAATTGACCCGCATCTTTCAGTTCCTGCAGCTTTCAGTTTGGTTGAACTTCAACCTGTTTGGAGAACCTAACGATTGGGTTCTCCAACGTCCAGCCAGTTAGCGACAGGGGGTGGGATTGACCTCTCATTCAGGAAATACTGTTTGTTTATGTTCTTGTATTATAACTGCATAGCGAAATAACACGAGCAGCAGAGAAGGAGGGGTGCTGCTTGGCTGTAGTGACTGAAAGGACAACGACAGAACTTAAAGACAGTGTTTGATAAAAAGCTGTATAATTTCCAACTTTAGAGTGCTGTTGTTCCCCCGCTAGCCATGCTCCCTCTGTTTATGCTTATTACCCTACCCATGCTATTTCCTGTCCTGCCTGCTTTTTGCCACACCACACAAATAAATATTGCCTGGCAAAATACAGCCTGAAAGCACCTTCACTGGGACACCATCATTGTTACACCTGTGCTTTTTCTGCAATGACTACTCAAAATACCTACAATGAAAAGACCATATTGTTGTCTAGGGTGATGGCATGTACATCTTAAAGCTCAGTAATAAATCTTGAGCACTAGCGGTATATTTAACTAAACAGAGGCTTACATTTACCAGTTGGAAGTAGTAAGGTGTGAACACTAGAACAAGGTACAGGATTAAGTTATGACTACACACATCCAGCTTACAATTCAATTTGAAAAATGTTCATGTAAGTTTCACGTCAGGAGCTCACTCTTGATATTCATTAAAAAAAAAAGACAGAAAAAAAAATCTCTGATTAGCTGAATGCACCAACATAACCGAAACGCTATTAAAAGGATCGTCTTTGAGCTCTTCAGCCACATTACCGTGGACGAAAAGAAGCTTCAGTGAATTAAAAGAACCAATCTCGTGTCTACAGCAGAGGTAGTCCATTTCCAATACTCGAGGGTTGACTGGAGACTGGAGTCCTGCAGACTCTTGTTCCTCTCTGATAGCTAATGAGCCCCTAACTGACTATCAACTCCTGGGTACATTTACCGTTTTATTAGCCTCTACATTGTTCTATGTTTTAAAAATAAATATATTTAGAATATGAAAAAGAAGTTATCTTGACATAATCACCATTCTCTATTAAACATAACGAGTGAGATAATAAGGGCATTTACCTATTCAACCCAATATTAGAAGCTATTTATACATGTCTGTGAACCGGCTGGTGTTCCCAAGACAGAAGTGGTGTTAATATGAAGTCCATATCTTACAATAAGTAGTTTACGCTCTTTAGTAGTATGCAAATGAATGCATGATGATCATTGTTTATAATAATACACAGTACACAGACAGTTGTTAACCACAATAATTGCACAATTTATTTATTTTAATTCATAATTTAATCACAATAATAATACTACTGCTGTTTCTTTTACAGCATTTTGATTTGAAGCTTAATTTGATTTTATGTGTGTGTGATAATTGTTACTGCTTTTATATGGTGTCAAATAACCATATTTGCAAAACATCCTCATTGGTTTTTATTTTAAAACACAACTGCCTGGTTGTGCTTATTGCAAATTCTGTCTGGGAGAGGAAGTGAATCCTTATCTGTTGTATGATTAATACAAGTGTCACTTATGATATCTAGCGTTTACAAGGCAGCAATCAGACTGGAGGATATTAAAAAAAGAGGCACCCTGCGTTACAACATTGTCTAGCAAGCAAGCTGCAAAGCACCTGTTGATATGCATAAAAGTCAAAGTTAAGGGGATTGCAGTTGAACTATTCCGCCATATATGTCAATCAAACTACAGACAAAAGTGCCTGTTCAAAGTTGTTCAGCTCGTCTCGGAGATAAGAGAGAATTTCTTGAGAACGTCAAGTAATTCTTTTTTGTCAACTGGAGTTGAATGTAATCACTGTCAGTCTGCCACACTATTATCACAGCTGTCATTGAGAAACTAATGAGCAACCAACACTGTATATGCTGGTAAAATAAATATCTCACAGCGTCCCAAAGGAATATCAAAATAACAATAACAAATGGATTGAGATCGCCAAAAAGCTCAAGCAAACACAGCCTCGCTTTGCCTCACAGAGGCACCTCACAGGTTTATCTCTGTGAACGCAACAAATTAGTCATTTGTCACTGCAAACCAAATCTTTATTTGCTTTATGATAATTATTTTCTTCCTGTGCTGCGATGACACAGCAAAAATAAATCACCTCCACCTGGCATACTGTTTAGTATGGTCTGTCTCTATTTTGCCCTGCACAGGTGCCGTGTCCCACAGGCCTCCTTAACACACAAACACCACCGTCAGCCACATTGTATACGCATAAACAAGGAGCAGACCATTCCATTCCTTGTATTCATACCCTCACCGGCTCAAGTTATATATTTACTTAGAAGATGTTTTTGTTTGCATAATGTGGTATTGTTACAAACACACTCAGGCAAAGGTACACTGCAAATGCTCATGTGTCTCAATCCTGACCTTTTCATTAGCTACAAAGTGCCCTCTGTTACCCAATAAACTTTGATGAAGTGAAAAGGAAGAGGAGAAGTGATAGTACATATTCAATATACACTCCAAGGCTCCTGCTTTTTCTGCAGGACTTAGGCCCCTGAGAGGCCCTTCATAAGCCCCGAAGAAGGAAAGAAAAGGATTACTCCATGTTTAGTGAAGTGTATGTCAAGAAGCAGATGCAGTCTAAAGTACATAGCAACATGCTGTGTATATCCCTGTCCTTTTTAATCTCTTAGCAAAAGCCTACAGTCCCTGGTAAAATAAATGGGATTGACTTAAAACTAGCTTTCCTCCCACAGAACTTCCTCGTGTGTTTTAAGAAAACCAACCCATACACAATAGGAGCTATAGCCTTTCCCCAGAAACAAATGTGGATATAGCTACAGTATGCAGTGTTTGTTGCCTAAGCTAACAAACAGGATATAATGCTTAAATCCTACAGATGACTCAAGAAGTTTTTCAAAGTACTTCATCCAGTCGCACTCACACTGAACTTAATTTCAGGGCTTTGCCTTAAATAGCTTCAAATGTAAGAAACCAAACTTGTATTATGTGTTTTTCAAATTCATGTGTACACATATACTGTACAGTATTACTTATTCAAAGATTGTTCTGCTTTTTTCTATACCTGTACTGAGTGACACTTTAAGACTTGAGGTGCCACCATTAAATGTGTGACATTTCTCACTTGGCTCTCTCTACATTCCATTAAATAACATCTCAAAATGAGTTGAAGGGAAGTCTGTTACTGAGATTACCAGGATCCAGAAAATACCACCAACGCACCGGCTTTAGTCCAAGACTAAATGTAAACAGGCACAATTCATTTCAAAATAAGCCCTTTGAGCAAATATTTTTAGATATTTGAGTTTTCAAATTTGAAGTGAGTGAAAATTAAAAGCACTATTTTAGTGAATCAAAGCTGCTAAGTACCATCGAATGCACTATTCCCAGTTTTGCCCTGAGCATGCTAGAACACTTTTGGCATTTTCATGGCCAGAGGCATGGGTACTGGGTGAGATTAGGGTGTAAGCAGCTGGTTACAATTGTGGCCAATTACATCCACTCTTTTCATCCCCTTTAAAAGCAGGGCTCTCCCTGGAATGATGCAATGGCATTTTGGTAATCTAGTGGCGAGTTTTCCTATGAGGAAACTATTATTCTTGTCCTGTATATGCAGATTTGTAAGTGTGAGTACGGCCCAAATAAACTGCCGGCAGATGGTGTCTTTTTTTTAAAGTTAAATTCAAGTTTGTGGACATATTCACACTTGCCCTGTGTGCTATGATCGTTTGCAAAGCCAACATTATACAGTACATTCTAGAAAGCCCCTGAATTACTCACTCAAAGCAAAAACTCCTAAATGTACCTTTTCACCTTGATGCATATTGACATGTATGCATGCATATGAAGGCACAGAAAGACTTAAGGGCTTAAGTATGAAGTATAGCACTGAAAGACGCATGCGCACACACAGTAAAATAAACTGTAGTTATTTGATTAACTTCAAAAAGGCACACACAAGAGTATTCATCATATAATCTAGAGACTCTGCACACGCACACGCACACACACGACCTACCAGACTTCCCAGTTTGGATGATGAGGAGTTGTTTCTGTGTTTGAGCAGACCACATCCCTCCATGCCCGGGGCATCTCTGTGGTTTCCATGGATACGAGGCCCACCAGCCCCCTCAGACGAGGAGCGCAGACGCCTTTCCATCCGCATTACCTCATGATAGGGGCTGACACTGCTACACAGAGAGGCTGGAGGAAAGAAAGAAGTAAAGAGAGGCAGAGAGAAAGAATGAATTACGGTGAAACTGTTGTAATACGGATTCCACAGGCAGAGACATAATCATCTTTTTATTATATTTCCAATTCGTAGCCGTCAGCTCTACTTCCTGTAGAAAATATGTTTATATTTCATTAAACTTATTGACAAAGCAGCTTACTTATTCAGCATTTTAAATTAAGTTAAATATTCCCGTTATGAAGCTATATTGCAGCAATATTGCTTTTGGTCAAATGGTATTTATGCCTGTTTTGTAATAATCAAGTGTGGCCTGAGTACCCACACCATGCTTCCTGTGTATCAAAACTACACAACGAATGTGAGATTTTAGGGGGGAATACTCTTCAGTCAGACAAACAGTAGATTGCTATAATTGCTGTATTGTGATCTACCAACAGATAGATGTGAAAACAGACTCTCTCTCACACACACACACACACACACACACACACACACACACACACACACACACACACACAGTTTCCCCACACATGCACATAATGTGTTTGTCTTCCTTCTTGTCTTTGTTCTCGTGAACTCACTCTGTAAAAAACTGAGCATGCATATTTGCAGTTTTGCCTTCGCACTAAGCAACAAAACAGTGAAGACGTCCCATGATTACCATGTCTCCAACCATTTTACTTGAGGTTCAGACCATTTCAGCCAGAAAGGAAAATCAGACCTACAGTACATGGAGGCCCACATTACAGAGGCCTGTGTCACTGTTTGCAAATAGGAACACAGTAAAATTCAATTGTTGCCGAGTCCAATAGCCAAGCTCATTCTGCTATCGCTGTAGTCTGTCTGTACTTCCCACTGCCTGGAAGCTAGAAATTCACCAAGTGTAAATCAATATTCAACTACTTTCCCGCAAGCATGTATTGCAACACAATAGGTGTGTAGGTGTGTGTGTTCACAATAGGTCACGGATACCACACAAGGGATTGCTGGCAGATTACCCTACAACTTTAAAATGCATAATAGCACACATCGTAGAGTTACATCAGTCACAGTTACAGTTCAGCCAGAGATTCTAATATAAACAGAAAGATGACAGCATGTCAAACTGAGCATTTCATACATATACACTCAAATATATAACTCAAATACTTCATACAGCAGTGTTTGTGCTGGAATGTGTATAAATGTCCACATTTATAAATGAAATTGCAGTCGTAATTATTTGTTGAATACTCTGACTATGATATTTTGATCACGACTGAATCTTGATGATATTCATTAGTATCCACATCTTTCAACTGTAAGCAGAGCAATAATAACATTTCAGTATCGGCCAATATACGCAATTATCAGTTGCAGCAACTAAACTCTGATTCTAATTACATGGTTAGTTACTTCCTAGTGAAAACCCAAATTTGCCAACAGTCCTTGGATGAGCTATCTCTTTTCCTGAAAAGGTAATAAACTCAATTATACAAGACTGTGTTGTAAAATGATCAAAAAAATCTATCTTGTATCCTGTATGTTTGATCAACGTCTGTCATGAGGTAAACAACTGTTACACAGTAATGGGCTACAGATTTAGGGTGATTTTTCTTTGTGTTATCAGAGAAGCCTTGGCTAAAAAAAAAAAACCTTCTTTCCAATATGTTACAGCAGCCGAAGAAGCAGTGAGGAAGATCGTAACAAATCATCGGTGGTTAAGAAATACATTTTCAGTATGACACACACTGTTTCACTACTGCCAATTGATTTATTAGACTTTAGACTAGGCATTTTTTTCTGAGTCCGAGTTACTGCTAGAAGGAGTGACAACTACAACAAGAATTGACTTATTTTTTTCTAATGTTTGGAAACACTCAAATTGTATCTAACTTTCAATTACCAAAACTGTGGAAGGTGGAAAAGCATTATGTTGTCCAAAGAAGTCATCTAGTATTGAGTATTATAACACTTTCTGATTAGCCAAGTTTGCATCACCCCCACTTATGAGTTACCCGGGGGAATCTCTTTGAGAGGCTTGGTAATGAACTCTCAAAGCTTTTTATTGGCTATGTTGTTCACACTTCTTCACTTGTTCAGTCATGCATAAGGAAGTAATAAGACCAAACAACACTGAAGGAGCAGGAGCATGGCATCACTTTAACCACATAATAAATGTTTACAGTCAAACTCATTTTGGTAGAGATTATTGTAAAAGTTTTTGATGAAGACATAGATAACAGTGACTGGATACTAATAGGAATTTGCTCATATCATACTTACGAATGAACATCACCAAAAATGAGTCACCTTAAATTATTTTGTGGCAAAACAGAGTTCACAGGCCTACACTAACACCGCTGTATAGTGTTTTTTACTGTCATTATTGATGTTTGATATATTTATTACTTCAATGACTTTATATATAACCCTCAAGAAAATATCAGCGCTGCCATAGTGCCTGTAGTGCTTGTTTTGCAAGCCAGAACGCCGCTTTCTCTTGCTATTTCTCTGGGATCGAATGTATCACATTTCACCTAACAACTCCACATATCCTTTCCATATTTTGGCGCTGTTTCTTTTTGAAGTGCAAAATGTCAGTAATTATTATGGTAACTGTGCTCATGTAATTCATATATAAAGGGAGTGAGTCCTTAAGTTAGATAGCAAGTAAGGAGGCAAGTAAACCAAAAGAGTGAATGGAATAAAAGGCATATACGTACATCTAAGTCACCAAAGGAAGCGCATGTGTCACACTAGCAAGCAGGAGGCTACATTTACCTCAAACCTAATTGTATATGCCCGCATGCATCGTCACTGCACAGCAAGAAGTCAACACTGTTCCTGCCTTTGAGATAACATACCTGGTCAACAGTTTCATGGAGCCCTCATCACAAAAGAATGTCAAACAAGCATGGAAGCCAAGTTTGTGTCTGTCTGTGTGTCTTAGTTATCATGAGGGATCAACCTGGTTCCGTTAACTCCCATTGAGCACTAGTGCATGATATCTGAGTCTGGGTGTGTTTGCATATAAATCTGTGATTTACCTGCTAGAGTTTGCATGAGTTTCATACCTGCATGTGGTTTCCTCAAGTGAGAGGACCTGGGTTCGTGGCAGCCACAGACGTTTCCTCTTTCTTGAGCAGAGAGCGTGTTTCTTGCCCTCCTTTCCGATTGCTCTGGGTTAGAGTGACAGCCCTCGCTGCGTACCACGCATGCCTCGCTCTCACTTGTGGTCTCAGTGTGGTAACCTGCCTTCCTCTCCTCCACCAACTCCTTCCTCTGCTCTGCTGACACCTCTTCCCTCGCTTCCTTTCTCTCCTCCTCCCTCTCCTTCCTCTCTTCCAGTGATTGTTCCTGCAGCGGTAGGCAGGGTACAGCTGTCTCGGGCTCTGAGAGGGAAATGGCAGTCTCATAGTCCGTGTTGTTGGCTGTGCTGGTGTCAGGGAGTAAAGGTTTTTCAGTGCTGGACTGGGCTGGAGTGAAGAAAACCTGAGGAGAGGACAGGTCATTGAGAACGTGTAAAAACAGACCGTTCGTCAATAGCATATTAAAAGGTTACATTCAAATACAAGAACAACTGTGAACGAAAAATGAGGCAAAAAGCTAACGGTTTACAGAGAGGAGAACCCACTTTGGCGCGCATTTAGTAGGCAAATAGCTTTGTCCTCAGGCATCATTGTGCATAGATAGCACAGTCATACAGTATTTATTCTTCAATGAGCTTTGTCTGTGCAACTGGGTAAATGGTTTCTTTTCTGGAGTTCCCTCCCCTACCAGTGAACAAAATAAGAATCAGTTCTTTGAAGGAGGAAAAGTTGTGGGCTCATAAGTGTGAAATTTGGAGGGCAGTTTGCAGACATGCGTAGGTTCTCTTTTTCATGCCGTAGCTCTTTCGATAAAAGGACTTTTCATGCCCGCTGCTCAATTTCTATGCCACATTTCAAATTCCACACAGTGGTCATAAATATTCCTCCTTTATAGGTTTTGTTCTTGACATCCAAGGGCACTTATGGTTGTAGGGTCTTATATTGCCATCTTTTTACAAATACATTCCTGTTTGTACAAGCAAAAAGATTTATTGTTCAGATATTTTAGCATGCGTGTCAAAATCTTGCATTTTTATCATCAAAAGTATGCTGTTGCATTTTGATTACAAGCAAGCTTTCAACATGACACATACTGTATGTGTATACTGATTGACACATTGTATTCCAAAGCACCTTAGATGATTGATCGATGATAGAGTAAAGAGTGTAAGATGTGCTACCTGGGAGGTAGAGACAGCCACACTGAAGTTTTCTGGAGCAGGTGGGGGTTCAGGTGGAGCTGTGTCAGTAGGCAGCCCAGGCACAGAGGCAGGTCCTGGGGCTAAACCAGATCCGGGGCTGGGAGCTGGAAGAGCATCCACCTCGGATACAGAATCCTCCGTGATGGGGATGAACTCTGAAGGGGTGATGGCTGTGGTTCGGTCCTCTGATATCATCGGGGACTGGAGTGAGCTCTCACCACCGGCACCAAGCAGCTCGCCTGGCCATGACCCCGGAGTGAGCTCTCCAGCCCCTGGGGTGATGGTGGTGGAGCTTGGAGGTTCCAGATTCACTTCTGGTGGTCTAGGGTGATCAGAGGTCCGGGAGAAGCGGTGGTGTGCTGAGAAAGATTTGGGCAGCAGCTGTTTCTTCTGGCGTGACAACCGTTTGTTGTTATTGCTGCCACCACTGTAGTCATCAAGGAACCCGGAGTCGTCGCCCTCATTGGCCCCTGAGCCACTGATGCAGTTTATAAATACATTTCGATTGGCTGTGGAGGAGGAAGAGGAAGGTTTGTCAAAATCCTCTGTCTGAGACCGTGTGATTTTCTTCTTATGGCTGCCAAACCCAAATGAGTGGCGTGACTTGGGGCGTCCACCTCCATCACTGAACCCCGTTGACAATGACGTTGTTATCGTCTGCTGGTTATTTCCGTTTGTGACGGTGCCCTGTGTCAGCGGAGGTGTGAGGTTTAGGTTGATAGGCTGAACACGTGGCTCACTATTCCGTTTAGCTGTGAAACTGAGAGATGGTGTGCGGAAAAGGCTCCGGCGTTTCCCGGTACTACCGGAACTGGAGTTGGTGCTGGAGGGCGAAGAGCTGTGGACGCCATTTCCCACTCCGCCTGAAGACGGAGAGGAGGGGAGAGACTCCTGCCTCTTACTGCTGCTGCGGCGGAAGATTGGCAGGCGGGACACAATTGTGGAACGGCGTGAGCCTGATTCACCCATCTAGAAGCTGAGGCAGTGGGGCACTGTGAGGGTACAAACAAACACAAAGAACATTTAACGGCTGTAACATTCATCACCACAGATTCACATTCAACATGTACCCAGACAAAAAGCTGGCCAATAAGATTAGATATTTTAAATCTGTTGTTGTTAAGTGATGAGGTACTCAATTATTGTGACATCCACAACTTTGAACAAGCAATATTTTCTCTAGCGTGGCAGGTAAGAAATCTCAAATAACAAAGCCATTGTTCACATTCACTAACATTCAAAGCAAATGCTGGACCCATACACAACGGAAGAGCACCTATTATTTTACAATTTTTTTTAAAAAATCAATACAAGGAGCTTGAGCATACAGATTGTTTGAAGTGAGAAATCTCACATTAAGGGATCACATTTCCAACGCTGAATGAGTCAAAACAAGTTACTGCTGCATCTTTACCCTGCAGATGCTGCTGCTGTTAGATTTATGCTTTTCAGGCACTGGTGATACATGTGTAAATAAAAACAGCGTTGTTTACCCTGTTGCTGCTAGGCTATCTCCCTGTGATGTGTGTATGATCAAAATACAACTGTCTGAACATTCTGAAAAGCAAAACATAAAACTTATTTCCAGTATTTTTCTATAGGTATAAAGCGGTTATCAACTGAAAATACCCAGCATTCTAAAGATGCCTAGCTGAAGTGCAGTTCTGTTTCTGGTACATCCATACATGGTAAGAATAAAGATAGGATGGGAAAGGTCACAGAAAGAAAAGCTGAATTAATTCGGTGTTTTTAACTCTAAAGCTCACTGCCATTTGATATATTCCACTAAAAAAAGAGACATCACAGTTATTTTCTTATATTTATGATGAGGCAAAACAACATGATCTGTACCAAAACACAACATTTTGTCAGGCACACGGAGCTTATCCTCCAAAGATTGTGTGTTCTAGTTCGGTCTAAATCTGATTTAAAGAAAGTCTGTACGTGCATATGACTACTACAGGTATGAGACCTGGAGGGTTGACTGACTCGTCTTTAACATGCCACATATTACAATTAACATTTATCTGACCGCTAAATCATGAAGAGACAGGACTGATCCAGAGGGAAAGCAAGAGAGACAGAGAGAGGGAAAGTGAGGAGAGAGAGGGAAAAATCACAGGCAGACCATACAGTACTACTACAATTACTTAAGTTTGCAGTGGTGCGCACTATACATACAGAAAAAGTGCTGATTCTGAAACAGTCCTACTTCTCTGTGCTCCCAAGCATTTTGTGTATGTATTGCTATTGAATTGCTTTAAAGCACAACATGCAAAACAAAACAAAAAGCAAAGTGGGAGCCTGCACTGCCTGCTCCGAAAGGTTCTGTAAATGACATTCTGAACAATAATATAGCAGCAAACAACTATTTGCTACATAAAGATATAATGAAGTAATGGCATCTTTAGCAGACGATGACATCACACCCCCTCTGTCTAACAAAGACAGTTTTGGTGAGTTTAATTTTGTTTCTGTCCAGTTTGAATGAAGTGCGTTTTACGATAATCTGCAAGGTAAATTTACTGCTTTTTTCAATGGAGTCTGGTGCGCCGTAGCTCCATTTGTTTTGGTCTGAGACACTGGTACTCTAATGCAACATTTATTGGCAGGGAATGTCACTTACAGCTCCTTTTAAAGATTATAATCAAAGACAAAAGATCCATGCTAGAATAAAAACATTAACTGGAATCTTGGAAAAGATGAGTCTCTGAGAAAAGTTAAGATAAGCTTTAATTTCCTGTCCTGTGGCTCAGCTACATTAGGAATATTAACTGTCAACCCTCTCATCTACACTGTCTGTCTTTGAGAGCTAAAAATTGATTGTTAGAATACAAGGCTCTGCCTCATGTAACAGGGCTCGACAGTAACCGTTGGCAGGTTGCAACGACAAATCGTTATTTAACGCTGAAATTCAACCGTGGTGTTCGGAAGATTCAGTAATTTGTTAAGCTATGAGCAGAGGAAAAGTCCGCTAAAATGCCATAGGCTTAAGCTAATAATAATAATGACATTATTATTACCCCCTTGCGGGAGGGAAACACTGTAGTCTGTTTCTACACTGTGTTCAGACTCGGGGCTAATAAAACAGTAAAACCAGTGTAGGCCTACTCTTTTTCCCCCACCCAGTAAATTAATCAGGAATCAATAAGGGAATCGATAAAGAATCGACCCAATAAGCAGGAGTGATAATGGCATTGGTATCAATAAAATCTATCAATTCCCATCCCTAGTGGCAATCCCTTTTTAGCATATAAAAAGTAGGGACAGCAAACAGCAAAACTTGCACCCCAAAATGAATACATTTTTAATATTTGCTGCATTAATGAAATGTTGCTTTTCCACGCTGCACGTGCGTAGGTGAGTTTACTCGCGTGTGCGCAGGCATCCGTTTTGAAGACAGTGGCGAGGCAAATTAAGTTGTTGGACTGCGGGGTGCAAAGTTCGACTAACCCGTCAACATCACAAACGAGTGCTGGTATTTTGTAATTGAGGGTGGCCATGTAAACTGACAACACTAAATATTCACATTCTTTAAGGTATCAGATAAAACACAAACTACCAAGAATTTTGTAAACGGACTACTGTGATAAAGCTTTTAAACCTTCTTTTATATCACATTGTCTTTATTAAGCTGACATATAACGGCATAGTACCCTAATTACTCAAAATATAAGGTGACTAAAAATGGCAACCATACTTTCAGTTTCGGTAACCAAAAGCTGGTGCCTTTGGAAAGTTAGTGTTGAGCCCTGTGTAATCTTCATTTACAAAACTCTTTCTACAATTTTACAATCACCAAGTCTCTTAGTAAACGCATTGCAGGCACGGTTATTGTCTCACTGTTTTTAGGAACTCACCAAAGGTCCACCTGTTGAGCCATAGCTTAAAGGGAGACTTTCATTTAGGTAAATACTCACATTTTGATTATTTTCTGCAATAAATTAGCCAAACGGTCACTATGTAGTCCTCGTAATGTTGAAGAAGCTGCCTCTGTGAGAGCTACTGAAGTGTTTTGTTTTCTCTGTGTAATAAGCTTACATTAACACCCTTTGCTGGAGTGGCTTATGAGCGTGTCACCTCCTTGAAAGTAAGTTTGAGTTCTATATACACAGTGATTCAGCTCCTATTTTCATGCCAAGTTACCTCAGTTTAATATCCAAAAAGGTCCATAAATATTGTGGAGGCCAATAACATTTACAGTAATGACCACGTAAACAATGACATGATATCCACATACCAAAAGGCTTCTATGCTTTGCTCTGTCTGTCCTGGATCTGTCTGTGCAAGCCAAAACACAACGCAGGTTAGCAAAAGCCTCGTCAAAAACTTTCAAACCCTTTTGAGACGTCGTCCTTTTTCAGATGAGCCAGCAGTTCAGTGGCGTTTAGCTCCTTATCACCACCACGCAGCCATTTCACCAGACCATGGCACTCTGACCTTGCACATTAAGACAAGGTAAGACATCAAACTAATTAGACAGAGACAAAAACAGATTGAGAACACCTCTGTTATTAACCATACCAATCAGTTGCAATAAGAAGCTATTTTAAACAATGGCTTATAGGTGCCAGGCCTTATGAGTATTGAAATGTCAGTAGGATATACAGTACGCTCACATTACTTTAACTTGCCAACTGTTGCACTGTTGTCTGGTATGGTATGATTTTATGTGCTCGGGGACAGTGCACAACATCACAGCGACCTTAAATAAAGGAAAGATGCATGGTGCCAGGTTATAGCAAAAAATACTAATTTCCACCTGTAGTCCTTGGACAGGTTGTTGGACAGATTATGTCATTGAAACACGTCTCCCCACCAGCATAATACAAAATCACTAACTGATAAAGTGCAGGCTACCTCACATGAAGGTCCGCCCCGGCTAAAGCTCACAAAAAGAGGTAAAAGAGAAGTGGTACTGCACAGAAGCAGGGGGCTTACTTCCTCACTGCTCGGTCACTGTACAAGAAGTGAGACTACCTGTGTTAGGTCGGTTCCTCTTCCCTTTTCTCTATACTGCGGTTAGTGATAGTGCTGCCGTGTTGAATGACACCGTGAAGAGCAAACACGCGTTAGATTCGCTGCGTGTTTAACTGACTTCCATTTGAATGTGGACTTTGTGGAACTTGACTGAAATAAATTAAGCACATTCAAAGTGGATTCACCAGTACATTTCTAAGCTTTACAGATGCCTGCAGGTTTCTAGAGTGCATCATTTTCTGAAAATTTCAGAAAACGCTTCATTTTCGAGCAACGGCCCACAGTCACAGTGAGCAAAAATGATAATAGGCTCACCAAAGAAATGCTGCTAATATCGATGGGAAAATACCACAGTGTTAATCAGTACCCAATTAGCTCAAAGGCTCTGCAGTTGCATCAGAAACACCCTAAAAGGTTTTGACCAAATATTAACTTTTATAAAAGAGTTGTTATTAATATTATCAGCTACTGTTAACAGCCATCAAGATACCACAAATTCACTGCCACAGTTCTCAAAGTGTCATGGGAACATTTTTATTTTCGCAGATAGCTGTTGACTGCTTGTATGAAGTCATTCTTTATGTTCACTTCATTTCCTGGCAGGACTTTACTTAAACAACAGAGTAATCATACTTGACTGTAGAGCCATCTTTCAATTTCAAGCGCAGCCTGCTGTGAAGCAAGTTTAGCATACAATAGCTACACAAAATACGTTGGTAATGCATTGTTTTCAAATCAATAGCCCTAGGAGTTCAGGGCAGCCCCCTGCCATGCTCCTAATGATCACAACATATGCCCAATAAACCAGCTTAGCTTAAAGTCTTTAATTCCTGCATTGCCGTGTAGTTGGCATTGTCTTATCAACACAACTACAGCCCTAAGCCTATACTAGTTATATAATAAATCAGGAGGTTAATGTACCTCGTCATGATGCATGATTACATGTCGGTTTGAAAGAATAAAAGGTTACGCACCCTTTATAGCTGAATAGCTAGTGTGAATAGCTGGGTGTTTCCAATAAAACAGGTTCTTGATGGGATCTTTTTTCACAACAATTACCACATGTTACATGCAAACCAACTACATGTAATGGGAAACTACATATTAGGCAAGACTGAACTGCTGTACTTAGTACTGACTGAATATAGAAAACAATATACTTCATACAAGCCTGCACAGTTTCCTGGTGACTGATATGGCATCCTGTGATTACTTAACCCAGTAGATCTACCAAAGACTCCTTAAGGTTAAATAATTCCTTATAGCCTGGGGGGATTTGTTTTTAGAAGGTGTGTTGCTGGCTTCAATGATGGAGTGGGTGATATTGTCAAAACAAAATATCCCAATAATTTTGACCAAATGCCTCTATATTGAGGCACATCAATATAACGTGGCAATATATGTAGGCCTACACCATTAGTTTAATCGCAAGAAATGTACACGCACATTTTGAGGAAAACAATGCTAATGTGGATGGGATGGCCGATACACAGATACGGGTAGTCACTGCTCATTTAACTCAGATACAACATTGAGCTATCTTTGAAAATGAAACACCAATATAAGATACATATAAGTCACCACATTACAAGAAGCAGATTCCCAGATAATAATTTATCTATTATCACATAAACTATGTCACATCAACATATGACCTAGCTCCTACAACCTATGTCATCTGTTTGTGTTGAGTGTGGTTGTACTCATGGCGGGCATTACAAAACCTTCTCTATGCAAGCCAGGACATGTGGCCAAAACAACAAGCTATCTTGAGCAAGAGTATGTCTTTTTAACCAGGGACATGCCAAATGTACTGTAGTCTCTCACCTTTGGCCCCAACAGAAACACCGCTACCCTGAACACATCACAACCATGTTGTTTGGGGCCACTACAGAAACAAGAAACTGCAGACTAAAAACCTCTGCCAATTCAGACTACACACCCCATTATGTGAACATTCGACATTTGGATACCGTACGAGGTGATAACAATGAAAGCTGGGCTGGCTGAGAGCTGAACACACTGCAACTTAAGAAAACATATGCAAATAGACCAAGCACAAGCAAGGCCCTTCGCAACACATACGTCGCATTTAAAAGCATGCTGCAAATAGATAAGGAGCACACGCAAACTGAGAAGAAGCGTCAACACGTACAGGACGTGGCAACACAAGCACATTCAGAAATGCTGAAAGAGATTAACAAAAAAACAACAGATGAGACAATTACAACCAGTAATACAGGACACAATTGTCTCACTCAGACAATGCTGGGATGGAGAATAGTTTAAAAAAAATCAATTAGGCCTAATCTACTGGCACAGCCTAACAGATAATCACAATATTCTAGTTATTATAAATATAAACAATCAGAAGTCTGTCTCAGATAATGGACGGTGAACACACCAACATTCTGTCTCCAGGTTAAGCCAACATTATTAGTCAGAGCCTAAATTCATAGTAGGCTAAAAGTCATAGTACTGAACTGATGTAGTTTGTACAGGAATGTGCGGTCAGGATGGGTGTGTAATACATAAATACTGATCAGTGGGATCACAGAATGCTGTACTAATGACTTCTCCATCTGCAAACAGCGCGTCAGTGTGTTTCCATTGGCCGACCGTTGCGCTTGCAGGCTTCAGTTAAGGTGAATGGGAGATGGAGCGAATACTCACAGGGCGCACTTGGGCCAAAAATGGGTTAAGAATAGAAAAAGCGTCAGTCTCCATACGCAAGCCTAGACATTTACTCGAGACTTTACAAAGCTCCAGCGCCTCAGAAGACGTTTTACAACCTGTTTTCACCGGCTGAAAAATAACGAACACACTTGTGCTGAACACATGTTTCTAACATTTACAATGGCTGCTGCTACTGCGCCTTAATGATTGCTGGTCTCTCCACGGTTTGTGTCCGCATCATCAAAATCACAACAACGCATGGGCCTTAGCGTGTCGTAGTTGTGTGCTTACAGTCCTACCGCACCAACAGTTCTTACAACTGTCCAATGGGCCCGGCTGCTTAGGTTTATATTCTGTGCACGAATTAGCGATAGCCCGGTACCAGACCCGCATGAGATGCGATGCGGAGGTGTAAATGCAGGGAACTTAACCAGCAGCAGCGCGGCGGGACGCCAACAACTGTCAAAACGAAACGTCAACAACGCCGTGACGCCTGTCGACCTTAAATCCAGACTGTTAGCTAGCGGTGTCGTTTCACTGACACGTAAACTCCGGCGCTAACGCTCCTTACGACATTACATCATTAAAATGCGGTGTATCGCTTTCTCCAAGCCGCAAAGGTCACCGGTGCGCGGAGGAAATGTGGACATGTAGCAGGCGGCCGTCCAGTGTTTCCGCCGGTCGGGCTAGCGGCAGGCGGCGGACACACGCACAAACGTCCGTCCACGTAGCGTACGTTACCTTCAGCGGATTCCCGGTGTCTCAGCCGAGGCCGCTCAGTGCAGAAACAGCTGAATGTACCTTCGCTTTGCGGTCATACGAGCTACTGTAACCTGCATGAGGGTATCTGGAATGGTACAGTGGTACTGAAGTCGTACTGAGGTAGCACCTTGTGGTTCACTGACGCCAGTGTTACACCTCAGTGACGTGGAGTCTCTCTTCCTCCTTCGTCTCTTCCGCGTTGCTTAACGGCAGGCCGCCGGCGTGCACAGCGTAACGTCCCTCCTCCTCCTCCTCGCATCGCTCAGCATCCTTCAGCAGGTGGACGGAGGGACAATCTCCTGTCTAATCTTTGTTCTTCTATTAATGTTATATGGCGGTTGGCAAACAACTGTATCTAATCTTTCTCTGGCGAATATCGTCAATAAACCCAACCTGAGGTGCGTCATTGACATGGACTCTTCTCACGCATGGCCTACCCAATATTAGGAGTGAAACTAAAGCCTTATTGAACGGATTTGGTATTCACTTTGCAGCCCTAAAATTGCTATTCGTTCTCCTTTGGTATATTAATGTGGGCTATGTTTTGTGCACACACTTTGTTGAGCGACACATGGAAATTGAAGTAGGCCTTTCACTGCAGAAATAAGCAGCATAATAGAAAAAACGAGAACACTAATATTGACTAGTTATACAAAACTAAGCATGAAAAAACAAAAATAAATAGCTACTAAATATACTGTAACTGACAGGATGTAAAGACAGCTCTAGAGCTTAGTGAATACTGTGTCCCTCTAATCTTTCATGCTTTGTTTTTTGTGTAATGCACATAAACGAACCACACCTGGTAACAGGCTGCCTGAACATTGGCACATGCCTCTATATTTACTATACAACTGCACAAATGTGAACAATGTTATTAAGACACAAAATGGACTTAAAAACACACTAGCTTTATTTGATGAAATCCCCACACAGCAAATTAAAAAGTGTAGCGTTTCCAGAAATCTGAGCGAAGAACATTTCCACAGCTTTACATACTACACGTACAGAAACCCACCACATCCAAATTCTCTGGAGAAAAACACGTAGGAAAAATGCACTGTCACTAATTTAGACGGCAGGAAAATAAATTTAGGGTTAGTGAGAAAAAAGAAAGAAAAAAATAAACCATTTACAAGTCAAGTAGTGTTTAAAATTCACTTTGTATCAAGGAAGAGCCCAAAAAAAAAAAAAAAAAAAAAAAAAAAAAAAAAAAAAAAATCTGAAAGTAAACTGTAAACTACTAACAGTGCAAATTGTCATGATAGGCTTAGGTCTGTCTAAACCAGTCTCTTCGATTCTACAGCCTGTTTAATAATATTGCACACACATTTATACGCACACCTGCAGAGCCAAACAGTTGCGGACATGCTACAGTTCCTAAAGTGCTCGCTTGGAATTAGATTGAGAGCCAGCTTGCAAAAATATTTGGTTCTAAATTGATTACTCAAAAAGCAGGCTAGGATGCATTTTAATATAAAATCAGCTGCAGTGTTGAGATTACAAGCCTTTTATCAGATTTCTATAATTATATACACACACGACTGTGCTGTGATCCCGCATGGAACATACAGACCGGAGAAAACCACCTTAAAAACAAAACGAGAACATTCAGCTGTTGTGTAATTAACAGGAATACATTCTGTGATGAAGTAAACCCGTGAACCTGCCCTGCCAATTCATAAATGCATAGACGTGTTTTAAAGATGTTGAAACAGTCAATTTTAAAATACAGGGTTCAGGTCTTCAGGATTTGAGAATATAATGGAGAGCAACACCTGTGAGACCAAAAATAAAAAAATAATTCACTGAAATCCAGTATTTCATTGAGACAGACCATTTCAGTCCAGCTAAAGCTAAGAGCATACATTTACTAAATGTTTAACCCAAAACAAAAACCATGTGTTTCACACTTTATAACCAAAACATTTAAACTGACTAATCAAACCAACACCACACAAAAAAAAAAAGAAGAAAAGGTTGTTAGTACCATTTGAAAAACACTTCGTTGACAAATAGTGATACATCTCTTTCAAATCCACAAGCAAACACCAGCTAACATAAAAAACATTTAGGATGTCATTTATTTCACTGAAAATAATATACTCTGGATTAATATGTACATGACGTTAAAAGCAAAAATTTTGAAAGATCAGCTTATCTGACGTTAAAGAGAAGGCGGAGATATTGAACTGACAATTGCGGACAAAGCTGCAAATCAAACCAAACTTCGTTTCTGTGAGGAAAGGTACAGTAGTTAAGGTTTTCCAGGCCTGACAGGTAGAGGTAGCTGGCATTGGGCCCCAATCAGGGCCAGAAACCTGAGAAAACACACAGATTACCCTAACCCTCCAGAAATCAAAATATACATGAATGTACAAAACAAACAAACCCATGTACAGGCACATACACAGTATACGTCTATACATAAACCAAGTGTGTTTACCCAGCTAAACAGTCTAGTGTGCTCTCTTCGACTCCAATATCTGAGCTGATTAAATCAAAGCCAATCAAACACTTAAGTGTCTGTCTGATAGCCAAACTCTCCAGTGAGATACTAATATGCTACACTTCATGTGTCGGCACTGCAAGTAAACGGTGGTTTCGATAGTATTGGTACTGAACAGTGTGTTTCGTGATAGCACTTTTTGTAAGAACCTGAATAACTATTTTGTAGCTGTGTGTTGCAGTCAAGTCAGCACCAGAACCAACACACTTTGGCCATTAGTGACTTTGCAGCTGTCAAATGGATGTTGAAATCAAGTACACGGTGTTCTGGTACCTGGCTGGTTTTGTGATGTTAAAGTCACATTCAGTGTTGTGCAGTGAGAGGCTTTTAAATCCAAGTAACTACTCCAGGATTCATGTTTAAGTTAGTAAAAGGTGAATGCTTTTGTGAGTGTGACAGTCACTGTGAGACATCAATGTGCTGATTGTGTAACATTTAAAGTGAAGAAGCTAACTAGGTAGTGATCAAAACGTGATTGTAAATGTTAACATGTGCGAGGCTTCTTTCGTCATATTGTGCAAAAACAGCTGAACATAACTGATGAGAAGTAGCGTTTTCTGTGATAAAGTCAAGAGTAAATAGGTAATTAACAAGTCATAATGAATACTATTAACTGTTATAACGACACCAGAGTCTGATCAAATTACCTACAGTAAAAACTCACACAGTATTTATTATACGTATTTCCGTTATGATTGTGCAATGACAAACATCTGCTTGCTAGAGCAAACTAAGTGAGCCATTTCCTAAAAAAAGAAAAAAGGCACGAAGGCGCTAGCTTCAGAAGTAGCTACAAGGCTCTCAGGTCCACCAACATTACATCTAAACCTATGCTGCTACATTTAGACAAATAGTTACAGAAACAAAGATCACCCAATAATTAATACACACACAATCCATAAACCTGGCAAAAGAGGAAGTGTAAGTTCGAAGGCGTTTTATGTTAACAATAAAGATTTAAAGTAGCTGCAGACTAACCACTACATTAACAGCTGATCATAGCTGGCAATTAAAACCAGGTCAAATACAATTAACAGATACAAAGACTTTGGTATGTAGAGAAGACGTTTCACATACCATATACCAACCACTGAAGACCTTTGTATGTGGACACTAATATTCAGTGTCATGCTCTTGTGTGGGGATCATACATTATACATGCCAACTCTAAATAGGCCAGTCTCTGGCAGAAATCATATTTTCACATTTAGGACCCATGGCCCTGATCACATCTACCTCATCTGACCTTCAGAAAATGGTTTGGATTGTACTCCATTACCCTGTCAATAAAACCTGCTCTTCCCAGAACATGTCAAAGATTAAATAGATGCAGGTCCTAATGCATCCACATACTCCATCCCTCCTCAGAAGGCCAGTCTCTTAGCAGTGATGAACTCTTCCAGTTGAACCTTGCCGCTGCCCATGAGGCCGAAGGCAGGATACATTGTTCCCGAACAATCCACCTGCCTCTCATAAAGGCACCTCATGGTGTCGGCATCGTAAAAATACACCCGGCACGCATCATAATCTAGACAGACACCCAAGCGCTGTGGCATGGGAAGCACACGGTTGCCAGGGTCACCGGGCGGTGCGTTTGCAGAGGATGAAGAAGCCTTGGGGATGAAGAGTTTGCCCATGCCCAGGGTGAGGAGGGTGAAGGGCTGGGTGAGCTCATAGCATGCATCCTCGCTGCCGCTGTCATGCCCACTATCGTGGTCATACCTGTTGAAAGGAAAAAGAGGGCTGATCATTTGTTATGGTTTGCATCAAATGTTTTGAAATCATGTCAAAGCTAGAGTGATAATTGTGTGAATTGGGGCAGTTTATCAAATTTGCTTTCTATTTTACACACGAAGTGTGAGAGGAATGAGTTTTGGCCATTTCATTATCAATTAATCTGCGGCTTATTTCCTCCATTAAATCGTTTGGTCAATAAAATTAAAATAAAAAAAGAGAAAAGGGCCCATCACAGAGTGACATCTTCAAATGTCTCGTTTTGTCTGACCAACAGTCTAAAAACACTAATACATTCAATGTACAATCAAAGACAAAAAAAATGACATAATATTTACTTTAAGAGATTCGAACCAGTGAAGTCTTAGCAGTTGATAATAATCAATTGATTATTAATTTTCAACTAATCATTTAATCTCATTAGGTTAGAGAGCTACAGAAATGTTGGAATTTGAAAAGTCATGTTAACTGAAAAAAAAATACAAAATCAAACTGACATTACTTGTACTTTCCTATTCCTCTCAAACAAGGACTGGATTGATTTGTCAGGTATTTTATTTTTAGGGGAAAAAATGCAAACTAAACCTCCAAATAGTTGAATGCTGCCTGGTGTTTAGCACCTTGCATGCAGTATGTAACATAGAATTTAAATGCATTTGTGTAAATGTGTTCCCTTACATGCTTTTACACGAGGTAATCCAGTCAGAAAGGCAGGCTTTGTCCGTGGGTAAGCTCTTCACGAGTTTACACTGGTTCTCTTACATCACAGGATTAGGTGTGACTCAAACACACTTATCACTGTACTGAGATTGTGTGTGTGTGTGCGCGCATGTTGCATCCAGGTATGTAAAAAGGTAAAGAAATTGAATTTGTACAATTTGGTTTCACTAAATATCGACCGATTATGGAAAAAGTGTGAATTATATCTGTGTTGTGTACAGAGACATGTGCTTGCATGTACCTTGGGCTGCTGGTATCTCTGGGATTGTGAAACCACTCAATCAGCTTTGAGTCAGAGGCCACGCCAACTTTAACCATGTAGGAATACGGTTCCACCTTGAAGGCCCAATAGTGTCTGCAAAATAAAAACAGAGAAATTCAATTTTGTACTGCAGGACTGGAAATTATGATTTGTTCCTCAAAATCCCTCGTGCAAAAATCTCCTCAGAATTATTAATGAAATATTACTCTCTGAATGGAGGCTGATAAAAATGGTACAGAAATGACAGTTTAATAAAGTTCCATCTCTACTCCCTCTCTCAAATATTTTATAGTCAGACAGCATGAGATATTGATGGTCTAATGAGCAAGACACCTGTAGTCCTCCACATTGTGTGCTAATGTGTGTACAGCCCATACCTTTTGTCTTCACAGAAAATCTTGCATTGAGGCTTACTTTGCAACAATAATTTGTTGTGTAGCAAATAAAGCACGCTGCTGGACACAACTTCTATGTACAGAGTCCCAGTGTAGTCCATTTTTGGCATACCTTCCCTGAGAGATGCCCGTGTCCCCAATTATGTAGTCTAGTCCGATGTAGCTGCCCGTCTGCACACGGTCTGCTGCAAGGAGGAAGGCCATGCCTGCTACGTTCTCCACAGTGTCCCGGCGCTTGTTTAGAATGAGCCGCTCTGTACTGAAGCCACACTTGTCGCTGAACAGGAAACCAAAAGCTGTATGTGAAGAAATTGGGGGAAAAATGAGCCAGAGGATAGACAAATGAGACAGCAAGGTGGACAAAAACAAAAGGAAGAGGAATGTGGAGGAGAGGAGGATAATAAAGTGACAAAAGTCAGAAGAAAAAGCTGATTAAGAAGGAAACCGATTTTGAGAGAGCATACAATTTGTGCACAAGGCAGTGGTTTATTCCCTCTGTTAGGGAATAAACAGGTTTGGAACTGGGTCGGTGACAAGAGGTGACACATGAGGGCGCTATAGCGCAATCTTTAATAGCTGCACAAAGACCTACTTACTATCATCATCAGCATCACACCATGAAGTATAGAAGCCTAATGAAAGTCAATCCTAATTTCGTAGGTGCAGCTACCATTCATATTCCTCCTCTGGATGCAATTAAATGCATTCTGCCTGTTCACTTAACCATCCCATGCAATCTGATATCTACACTGGGGAAGAACAGATCATTTGCATGTGTCTAGGGAAGGCCTTCCAACAACTAGGCCATGAGAATAGTATAAGCCTGTCTAAAGAGTGAACAGGCAACAATGCTGCAGTTTTATGTGAAGTTATGCATTAGCGATGCACTGATACTGGTGCCAGGTCATGTTTGTAAACAGTTTACCTGGATAAATAAATGTTAAAAAAAAAAAAGAAGAAGAAAGAAATACTGACAGCTATCAAGTCAAGCTAAATTGGAAGCCTAATACCAAATGTCAGAAATTAAGATGGTCTTCATTTTTGGCACAAAGTTGTATTTTATAATGATTAAATTTGGACTAAAGTGTTTTGGTTCACCAACACCAGTTGGGTCAATTTTATAAGTGTTGTCTTTGGAACTGGTTTTATTTTTAATATGAAAACGTGATAGCTACATCCATGTTGCTAAACATTTGTGGAGTACTGGACAGTAATGGCATCAGTCATTTAATAAATGAAAGATAAACAGGGGCAGACAAATGATACAGCAGTCTGCAACTTTGTCCCCTCATGCTTCGTCATGAGTAGCTGACAGAGACAGAGAGAGAGAGACAGAGAGAGAGAGAGAGATTTGTCCTCTGCGTTTCATTCTGGCCTGAAATTTCACCTCATTACTGAAGCAAAGTGAATCCATCCACACGGTCTTACACGAACCAGAGAACACAGGAATGTGGAAGCTCCAATCACAACACAAATGACAAGACTTGTGAAGGACACAAAACCGAGGCATATCAGATCAGGGAGTGATTGGTCATGTATGCAACAGACTGATTTTGGTGTAGACTCTTGCCATGGGAGAGGATAGAAAGTAGCGTATCAAAACTAAGAGGCACTACTACAGAAAACACCTCTGCTAACCCCAGACTTCTACACTGGCAGTATGTATAATCCACGCAAGCAGTCTAAAGCGAGGAGAACGTAATGATTACCAAGCAGAATATAAGTTAAAGTGACAGTCCCTTACTGGGACCATACAATTTGAAGTCAAGTTCAGCAGATGGTTGGGGATCATAGTTATTAATGAATTCCACCTTGCGTCTGTCCTGCAAGCTTAAAACGCCAGCAACAGATGGAACTGCAGGTTTCTTTTCCAAACGTTTTACAACACCCTCGACTCCCACCCACTGAAACACAAAAGCCATTACTATGGCGACAAACTAAAACACCATTGTGCATGCTACAAAATGAAAAAAAAAAAAAAAACAGTGAAGCATCTGTTATGTGATCATCTTCCTAACATTGAGATCAATGGAAAACACTCAGACATGCTCGGAGAAGTAAAAGGGAATAGGAGCCTAGCTGTTGCCTTGGCCAAATGAGGCCCAATAACGGACTGGTTCTCTAACAGCTTAATCCTGTACATACAGTTTGTCAACAACAGCAGCCTGAATTGATTTGAGTTTAAGAAAAAAAAAATGCAGTCAAAGTTTGCCTTTTTTTTTTAAATTAACATTTTGTCTTCAGGAACTCAGCCAATATCTTCACCTCCCTTCCTGCTATTTTCTTTACATCCAACTAAAGACTTAAAAAAGGACAAACCAAGAACACACACCCATCATGGGGGAAACATTACCACACCTCTCAGGCTTACCAGGTGCAGGTGGTGTGTGGAAGGTGACCTCAGGGCTGTGGGGGCTGAACATGGAGTTCCTGCAGCTTCGGACCCTGAAGGAGTACAGGCTGTTAGGCTCGAGGTCACACACCAGAGTGCTGGGACCATACACCCTGTCTGTAGCCCTCCAGACCCCACTGTCCTCACCGTCCTCCTGCGACTGGCTCGGGCCCCCGAGTCTGGAGAAAAAAAAAAAAATATATATATATATATATATATATATATAGGTGTCAAGCAATTTTAACCTTTTCCCCCCACATACCTATAGCTGGTCTGTGGATCTCTTCTCTTGCTGTTATTTCTTTGTACGTTTGTACCCACCTGCGGTATTCAAGCACATGGTGATCTGTAGGAAGGTGGTCATCAGACAGCCTCCAGCAGATTGAGGCCTCATTATAGACTCTGCTATTGGACAAGTCAATGAGAGGAGGATCAGGAACTGCAGAGGAGTAAAAAAAATTAAAATAAAAATGCGTCAAGAAAAGAAAACCAAGATCACAGATCTTATGCATAGGCCTACATGAGAAAACTACTACAAACATTCCAGTAAAATCTCTTGTGTCTTAATCATGCTTAGTACAGTACTTCAGCTCAATGACTTGGGTTGAAGCATATGCTGAAAGAGTAGCAAAGATTAGATTTGTCAGGATCAGGACTACCCACTGGGACAAGACTGTCTTGCATAATGGAGCCTGTTAAGAGGTTTTCACAGACTCAGCCAGGAAATGCACTTTGTAAAGCACCCCCACCTCCTCTTCACTCCCACTTTCACCTGGTCTTCTTCAAATCTCTTCACCATGGCCTCTTCTGACCCCTTCACGGTCTTTTTTCTCCTCTTGGTGGTTGTTAATATTTCCTGTGACGCATCAACCTGTCTAGCTCTGACCTTACATTCATCTACACATTCATCCTCTTATGTCAACAGCATCCGCTCTGGAAGGATTCCATGTTTTCCTCAGAAACTGTCACATTACTGTAACCACCATCACTCCCTGTGAAAAATCCCCTCCTCATCTCTTTTGTAATATTCCCCTCTCTCTAGGTCTCTACCCATCCCATTTTCTCCAGCTTTTGACATTCCCAATCCCTCTCTTTTTCTAAAGTGCTTTTCCCGTATATAGACCAATTCCCCTTGCTGACCACTGCCGCCAAGCTTTGAGCCTCCAAAGTCACTTGGCTAATCTCTTGGCTAGTCTCTTTTTCTCCAAGGCACAGCTCTCCTTCATGAGCTTGTGTCCTCTTATAGCCTTTTCATGTACAACTACATGCGCAGATACATTATAGAGTACATTAGATGATGTATGATTGAAAAGATTACCTTTGTTTCTGTTGCCATGCTATTTCATTTTACAGGGTGCATTTTTAAATTTTGTCAAGGAGAATGGATGACAAATATTCTTCTAAACCAACTGGCTCGAATTTTCCACTGTCATCTGTTGACCATTGCACACTGCCCCTTACAAATGCACTACAAAACAAATCTTTAAGTCACACTCAAGACTTTCACCCCTTCGTTCTTAACCCCTGTAACACAATTACACCTACCCCTCACTTTAGAGGAGCAGCAAGACAGAAGTAATGAGTTACCACTCCAGTGTAGGTCACATACAGGCATTCTTTATAAGAAACTAACCAGCTGCTACAATGACAAATAAGATTTCATGTTTTCACCTGTTTCCAACAGACAAAAACAAATAGGGCAGTCAGCCATCCAGCGGAGTTCAGGAACTCCAAAAAATAAGTCAAAATATCGAACACTTACAGTACAGACAGACCAGTTACCCTGCAGGGAACTGCTTTCCCTTGTGTCCAATTTCATTCCACTGCTCCTTCTACAAATGTGAGAGGACTTGACTTTCAAATTGTCATTTCCTTATAATCTGCTCAAATTTCTTTCTTGTGCTGTAATATCTTCAAGATGTTTTTTAAATTAAAACTATGACTTAAGGTGGAAATAGTTGAGAGAAGTGCTGTTCTCAGCCTGACATTTTGAGGAAACTCCAATGTGAAATGGAAGACAAATGGGCATTTACACAGGGTCACAGCTGGGTTAACATTGGAGAGCACAAACACGCCGTTATCCAAGAAGGGAAGCTATGACTAGGACAGGCTATAGGAATTGGGCAAAATCCAACACATACAGCATTATTAACCAACAAGATGGCTGACAATCATATTCAAAACTTTATAAGATTATTGTATGTTTTTCTTTGACTGTTGAGTAGATGACACTGTCAAGGACAACAAATAGAAACTGCTTTATAAATCAGCCTCAACATTTTCAAAACACTTCTTTCCTGTATAATGAATGCACAGTATAGAGATACTACAGTGGTTCCTCACTGCTGCGTCATCTGCCAAGAAGTCAATTTAATTACTGCAGTGTATAAATGCCCTTACAGCTTCTTTTCTCTGAGCTCAGACTAAGAGCATCATTAACTCCCACAGGCCCCGTAGATTAAAGTCACACACCAATGACTTCCACTGATTGCTGCATTTTCCCCAAAAGGATGCAGCAATGACTCATTTAGGGTACATTTTTAGATGAAAAGCCCAATTTATCCAGTATAGGGATTATAGGAGAGTGTAAAGAAACCAAATAATGAATAGTCAGTCATTTTGAAACAGTATCAGGGGAATATTTCTCAGCTTTATCCAAAAAGAAAACTGGAGAATAGACAATGGAACTATAAAATCATTTTGGGATTTGGGACAAGTTCTCTTTCTACTTTGAAACATCTTTACATAGTAAAGTAAAAACAAGTGCTTGGTTTGCACTTAAATGCTGCAGATGAGAAGTAGCAATTCTTCAAGTGTGGTTTTGCAACATTTCATCTAATCCTCTATCAGCTCCACTGTAATTTGTTTAATGATTAGCCAACGGTTTCTTCTTTTGATGAGTCGTGCAGAAAGTGGTCCATTAGTCTAGACAGAGCCAGCCGTAGCCTCGGAGATAAATCTCACATCACTGATTTTAAACAAGGCAACAGGGATGCAACAAAAGCCTACAGCCACAAACTCATGTCACTAACAGTCACTGAGACAACTGTCAGTTGCATCCACTTGGGGGATAATGGCTCTTCGCCAAAAAGACCTCAGCTTCGTCTTCGATGTCAACATTTAATCCCTCATTGTTCATTATTAATGTCTGGAAGCACATCTGCCACTCAGATCTAAGCCATTTACTCTGTGTTGACAATGACCATCTTATTCACATAGGGCTCTTTTCAGGATGACCCCAAACAGTCAACGGTGATTGACTAACTTCGACTGAAAGAACTGCCACAACTAATTGTCACTATTTGCAACCAAGATATTCAACACCGCTCTCCCCCAAGTTAGACACACACAATGTTGTCAGGTTCGACTCGCGCCACACTAAAAGGGCATTTGACAAAAGCCTTGGCCAGACGCAGCCAAATGTCACAAACCATGGCTCAGATGTAACAAGTCTGTCTCATTATCCAGTCCTATTACCATGCAGTTAAGGCAGGAATGTGAGTAAGGTGGACCCAAATAAACACCACACTCTGCTTCAGGTTAATGCAATAATGTGCAGTTGGATTAATCATAATTGCAGTACAATATATAAATGGAATTCTAGCACCTTAATCTGACCATGATTATTCAAGTTTTGACCAAATGTTGCAACACACGTCAATCCAGCTGCTTTATGACTTGACTTAGCCTCTGTCGGATATTTCAGTGAACCTCTTGTGATTATCTACGCTTCCTTATTTAGACATTTTTTGCAACCTGCTCAATTCTCTGCAGACCTTTGATCTTTGCTCTTGGAAGCTTTTATTGATCATTTGTTGGTATGTCTGATAACAAGTTTTGACCCTACCAAGTTCAGTCCTTACAGCAAATCTTGGGAGGGTAGAGCTCCTGAGTAGCACATGTGCTTTGACAGTTAAGTGCTGCAAATTTAAAATCAGACACATTCATGTTCCTGTTGGCAGAGCATCCAAGTCTGCTGTAACTAGTTTATTTTGCCTCGCTCATACCACCGTCTAGAATAGTGTGAAGAAAGTTAGTTAATGAAATTTGAGGGGAAAAAAATAAGTATGCCCATTCACACAAAAAATAAATAATAATCATCCTTTCATCCCTGGGAAGCTTCTACCTGAGCAGTCCTTTATAGAATAAGCCTTTGTAAAATCAGCAGACCAGTAAAAAGCTTCACAGAGCAGTAAAATCCACCATGAGCATATCCAGGGTTGTTAATCCAATATAGATTCCCATAAATGACCTCTGACCACAGCACACTTCACAGGGCTGTGCATATGATGACTTAGCTTAAGTTTATTCTTACCATGTCTTGTTTTAAAGAACAAGCTTATTTTGTTAAACTTTTAAAGCAAGTTTTGCCGTGGTGTAGAAGACACAAGAACAAAGATCGTCCTCATCTTCAGAGATGATGAGAAGCAGAAAACGTCACCATGTTTTGTTGACATGAACTAATGGTCACTTTTTCCAGCCACTTGAGGACAAAGCTCTCATTGCAGCTTGTCCTTTAACACAGTATCTGTGAGGCATGATGTGTGGAAACACTACAGTGGAACAATATACGAGAACCCCTTAAAAACAGGGTCACAAAAACAGCCTGAAACATTTGATTCAAATTGGGGAGTGATTTTCAAGTCAAATTTAATTAGCTTGTTTTGTATAACAATGTCACAGTAAATATTGTGTCTGGGGAAACAAAGCATGAGTCCTTATACCTTTAGCTCACACCATTGAAATAGAAATAAAAGTGGTTGTACCTCCACCAAAGCACATCTCTTTGATCAGAGTTTCTTCTCTGGATGTGTCCAGCACAAACTCATCAAAGCATGGGTCAGCTGAAGGGTGGAAGGTCCTTAGGGACTCTGTGGCCTTCTGGATCCTGAAAGACACACAAGGCAGACAGAACATTTATCAATGCAGGCTCACCGTGATTAGCATAAAATTACTTATATAAATTTACCAAATTAAAAAAGTAGCAAAGACACAGAACATGACCACTATTCACTGCAGGCAGAACAAGAGTTGGGAGTTATTTAGGTAGTTGCATCTATATTTATATTGACTTCCATAAACAAAAAGGATTAAAAATCATGTCCTTGTCGACAGGAGAAAACCATACAGGCCACGGTATCATGCTCTCAAGAGTAAAAAGGTTTCCTGATTATCCAAAGCTGCTAACGGAGATCAGTTAGTCAGCTCAGAGCAGAAGAAACTCTTATGCTGCAGTGTCCAGTCAACGCTGTGTGTCAGTCGCTCCTTGACTTTGGTAACCTCTGTGCACGTGACTGTGTTCCTGACACACTGCAGTCACCCAAACACAAATCAGTTTGATGCTCTCAACCCTATAAAACAGACCAAATCTCAATTATGAAATCTACTGGGAAACAGGAAGACATTGCTAATGATAAAATGTACTGTGTGTGGGCAACACAGAGCCATAACAGACTTCAGTTTGACTGTGCAGCTTGTAAAATAATCAGGTTTCGCTTCTGTAATGATTCATGTCTGTAATCATTACTAAGCTGCTTAATTATTAATTTAACAGTTTACAGTCAGGATTTTAGCAGTGAAAGCTGTGAACAACAATTCCTGTCAGGCCTGAGTCAGCTTCCTGTTAAATTGAAGGAGGACACCAGCGAGATGCGTAAGTGCACTGTTTGACTATTCCACTCTAAATGATTGCGATTCCCATCACAACTGTCACCTGATTTTAAGTGTTATTTTACAGAAGTAGTTCTCTCTCTATCTCAATATTACTAAATACGGTTAGCATTTGTGGTGTAAACATTTTATGAAATTACAAATCAGCAGAGTATTCATTTAAGTTAAAATGTTGGGGAAATGGATTGTCCGTATCACCCAGCTCTACCTGACGTGGAGCTGCTTTGCGGTCTGTACGAAGCAGGACTGATCCGTCTCTTTCAGCACCTCCTGAGCGTAGCCCACCAGACCACTGTTCTCCAACATGCCCTGGTACTCCTCCACCTGGGAAGTGTGTTTAAAAAGTCAGAGCATTTTAGCACTTAGCAATTCTGATCATTACAAACTTTATATTGAACAGCATCCTCAGAAGAAAAAAAAAATTAAAATCCCATAATATAGGTTGTTCAGTTATTTTCCACCCCTAATCACACATACAAAAAGGAACTGATTAAGTAAGTGCTCTTCATGGGTTAAATGCAAGCAGGAGATATTTTTCGACAGGAAAGAATATGGTGATTAAAAGGAAGCATCTATTTATGTAGAGGACAGAAATTAAATTCAATGCTGGTATTTCATACCTGGGCCTTGAGTTGGTCCAGGCGTCTGTTTCGAGACTGTTCAATGGACCTCAGCATCTCGGATTTCCTCTCCTGCAGAGTCTCAAACAGACGCTCAAAGTGCTCATTTGCTTGACGCTCTGCTAGCTGGCCATTTTCCTTTAAGAAGAAGAAGATACTTGTTATATCTGGTACAAAGGAAATAAAATGTTCTTTTCATTTATCCCTCTCCAAATGTACTATAAACATTTCTCAAGATCATCAGTCTCCTTGATTTCCACCCTTACAAGTATTGAGTTCTACTGCATTCAACTATAATTTACATGATTGGTGTTTTGTTGTGTTAAAACTTTGGTTTAATGTAAACCGTTAAAAGCTTTAGGATATACACTGTATGTCACCCCATTTTAAAGTAACAATGAAGTAGATGTTCACATTACACAACTTAAGTATATAGAGAGAATGTTTAATACACACACACACACACACAACTCTTACAAAACACCAAAAGCGTTGGCACATCTGAACACTACCCATTTAGGAGCAGCAAAGTGAAAGGGGAACAAGCTCAGAGGCTGAAACCCAGACATGCATGAGGGAAACTTGTAGGAAAATCCTGTGTTTCCTTGTTTGCATACTGTTTGTTTAGGGACCTTTCTTATTCATACACAGACCATGTGTGATTGTTCCTCAACTTCACTGACTGGTTTTGTGAAAGCTATATAAATATTTGTTTTCAGTAAGAATACGACTTATGTACAGGAATTAACACATGTTCATTCTGTTTTCTGGAACTAACAAATCAACTATTTGAAGGGCGTACAAGAGTTTTGATCTTTTTTCGTGGGTTAGGAAAGAATGTAAGAGCTATTAATACAAAACTGAAATGGGAGTGGGAATCTGGAGATATACGAGGATGATTGGAATGATATTTGGGAGGGTCAAGCTAGGACTGCCAACTCAAGATACTGGTGAGAATTCTGCTGGAAGAACATAAGATACTTTATGACTCAGGGTTTTCAGGGATAGGATTATGTTGGTGGCAGTGTGGTAAGTCAATGGCTGATCACTTTCATATGTTTTGGGGCTGCCCTTTAATCCATTCATATTGACAGGAGATTGCCAAAGAAATGAGAACATTTTTGGAATAAAAATTGGCTGCTCTTTTGTCGTATTATACCTGGGCAAAATCCTGGACAAACTCATGGCCCACAATGACTTTATAAAAAAGGTGCTACAGCTGCAAGCAAAAAAGCCATCACACAGATGTGGCTGGAGGTAAACCCGCAATCACTGTATGGAGAAATTGACCTTTTCCCTAATACTAAGATCTGAACAATATATTAAATACTCGAAAAAAACCGACTACATATATCAAGGGATGTAACCTAGTGTCTGGAGAATTGAAAAACCCCGCTCTGTACTACTGTGTAGCTCCTAACAACTCTTGTGTTTTTGTAACTTTCTTTTTATTGGTATTTTCAGGTTAAGAATAAAAAGAAACAAGTTAATACAGAAGTGGTGGGTCTACAATTTGAAGAAAGAAAATTTAAAATAAAAACAGAATATTTTTAAGAGATTAGAGAAAATGGCTGGAAGAGACACCAAATCTAGTCCTTTTGCCTGATGATATGTTAAATGCAATGAGTGTGAAGACTAATGAGCAATTTAGTCATCAAAAAAAGAAAAATTACAATAAAAAAGGAACATGACAAATGAAGTAAAGATTTGTTCATGCTCTAAAACGTTTGGAGCAGAGTGAAAAAGGCTGTTGGACTTGCAGCAGCATGAATCAGCTCTCACCTCTGTCTGATTGATGAGCAGATCAAGCTCGGTAATCTGAGTCCTGACCTGGTCCTCTTTGCTGATGAGGTAATGGATACTCTTGGCCAGCTTCTCCTGTGAGAGAATAGAAAGATCAGCAGCATTTACAGTCCGTTTCCAGGTCTTGAAACACTGAAGCGCATCAAGATGACAAATAAGATATTACTTACAACTGTTACAGAAGGGATATCTGCCCTTAACACTGCATACATACAAACATGCATTAAAATATGTCCCATTTAAAAATAAATAAATAAATAAGGGAACAGAGTGGAATTTATTCTCTACTTATGTGCTCACATTCCCAAGCATCGGCTCAGACACGGGTCACAACATTTTCCTCTGATGGAAAGTTCTGGACATGTGCACAGTGCCCTGTAGGACCCTGTTTCAGTATGCGCAGCATGTACAACATTCACTATACTGTTTCAAGCAATTAAAACCCACACTATTTCCTGGCTGACGAAAGATTCTGGGGCTGTTCAGGACATCGGATACATCTTCCAAAAATTTGAAGATACAATGCACACATCATCATGGGGAACAAATGGCCTCATTAAATATTAATCTCCAGTGTTCGTGTCAACACAGACCAGCTGATTCAATTTCACACTAATTCTGGGTCGACTTGAAGATTAAATTACTATTCAATATATTTCACTTAAAACCTATTCTGTTAAAAGGTTTGATGTTGGTTTGTGTTGCCTAGTGCTGTCATAGCAACCAAACAGTCCTAAACACACAACAGGCCTTTTCATCTCCACATAAGCTAAACCAAACACTCAAACTGATTGAAATGAATTCTACAAAGAGGCAAAAAAAACAAAAAAAAAAAACAAAAAAACCAGATGACCACACACTAGACCAATTAGTTTTAACCCCATTAGCCAGCCTGGGCTTCAGTTACCAAACAAAGACCAATATCTACAGTGTGGTGCATGCTAGCACAGGTAGAGGTTAGATATTATTACAGAAGGAGATGAGAGATGCTGGGGCCAGACAGTGATACCCCCCCACAGCACAACAAGAAAAGAAAAAAACCCTGTTTTTTGTTAAATAGCTTAGCTAGGTCCCAACACTAATGTGGGAAGACATTACTCATCAAAAGGCTTTTATTTCGGTTTCAGGTTATTAAATGCAGTTCTGTAAATCTAGTGACCGTTTGAACGTCAGAGAATAAATCTACCTTGAGGGGATCCTTATGTAAATTAAAGAACATAACAAAAAAAGCCTTTTAAATTCTACAACTTAAAACCTACTTCATATCAGTACATATCTAAATATCACATAAGTAGTTATTGGGAACTTCAGTGTAAAGTTGTAAAATCAATAATTCCACGTCCCAAGGCTGCTGTACTTGGCCATGACTCCATTTCAAGTCTCTTAACAGTGGCATTGTGCACAAGCTCACTTGATCCTTGTTATCATAAACCAGTATTGTTACACTCTAAATTACTCATCACAGACAACTAATGCATTAGCCCCTCCCCCAACGCTAAACCTATTTTCTTCACAAAGGGTTAGGTTTTCTGAATGTAGTACCTTGAGGATCTTGTAGGCACTGCTCATGGATGTGACTTTGTGGTTGGCGTGGGATCCTCCCAGCTTGCACAGGTGACACACGGGTCGTCGGCAGACCTCACAGTACATGTTCACCTTCTCCATCTCGTGCTCTGGACACATGAGCACCTGAGAGATTTCACAGAACAATGAGTTTAAAAAAAATTCACAGAATACACACAACTATGTTTTAACAGCCTTTAAACTGTACAGTGATGTGATCAAAAGCTAGCTGAAGTGAAACAGGAAGAGGACCTTAAATTAAAAAGCATCTAGACTGCTCTCTGTTAGCCAATTCCTGAAGTGTCTGAAAATAGAATTTGAAGTCAGCACTTTTACTGCCAAGATCCTCAGAAACTTTGAGACAGCATTTAGCCGTTTGATGAACAAAACGGATTGAAAAAGCAATGAAATATATTGACAGAGGCAGTAACCAAAGTTTCCAACAAGACTTCGCATTCTCAGATCAATGAATCAGTCAAGTGACCGTCACTTTAGTGCAAGTGCAATATATTCGGATTATGTCAAAAGTGAGAACATTTGGGTGAATGTTTCTATATTATGATTAAAAGTTATTATGTCAACTAATCAGAGGGACTACCATTCATGTGACATTCCTGACCAGCAATTAATGATCAGGAAAACCAGAAAGTGACAGATTTCCAGCTGCTTGCATTCAATTTTATTTATAAATTCATAGACGTCTCATTGCACTTTACCTATAGAGCAGGTCTACACTGTACTCTTTATATTACCCTCAACATCTAATTCCTTATCAAACATTTCCTATATCATTTAAAGACTTAGCAATGCCATTTATACATTTTAATGTTTATTTTCAACTAATGTGACAGATGTTCATATAAAAAAAAAAAAAAAATCACATTTGGGTGTCTCAGTCTTAGGGAAATGAACACAAGAGAAAACAAAGCCTTCCCCAGGCAGTGATGGTACTTGCCTTGGGCCTAAAATTCATGGTGGGACCAACATACTCATGCTGAGCTTTGGGTGTGCCCCATGGGTGGTGCAGCTTGAAGCACTCGTTGCAGTAGCTAGCCTTGCAGTCCATACAGCTCTTTGTAGCCTCCTGCTGCTGTGGAGGCTTGCAGATGTTACACATGATTGCGACGGCTGCGCGGGCAGCCTGGCGGTAGCGCTCGACAATGTTCTCCAGGGTGAAGTTACGGAACAACATGCTGATGCCACGCTCACCGAGGTCGATGTCATGCTGGCAGCCGGGGCATGGGATGGTGGTGACCCGGGGAGTCACAGACCCTCTGCGCCACCCCGGGGACGAGATGGAGCCTGGAGGAGAGCGAAGGAGGAGTAGTGAGCAATGATCATGTGTAATATAGATTCATAGCCTCGGGTCACCCAGTTTCCAATCTTTTCTGAGGCCCTATTTTGACATGTGAACAACAGTGTCCTTTAACTTCAAATTACACTGAAGGGATTGTTTCCAAGAGAGTCAAATAGGGGCTTTAAAGAATTTGAACCCCCGTTTGTGTTCAACAGATTCTGGGCTGACCTTCACAAAAGCAGCATTACATCATCTGCATGAGCTGCCAAGTATGATCTTAAGGCAAACATGCCTTTGAGAACTTAAAAATATCAAGCCTTCACAAATAGGGCCTCAGTATGCCTCCCTTTGTGCTTCATTTCCACAATGACCACTACTCCACAAAGACATGGATGTATGGAGCAAAACATTAACACAGGCAATTTATTGAGTAGTCGTCATACAGGGAAATGTAGCCGGGAAGAGAGGCTTTCCAGGAGCACTGGGGCTGACTGAAGAGTGATGAGCTAGACGATAGTCATGGGGAGGACGGCATCCTTGGAGCTCAGAGAACACACTGTCCTTATGAGAGATCAATTTTATATTGCAAGTCAGTATACATTTACCACAGGAATGAAGAGTTTTTAAGTGTTCACAATGATCTGGACAAAAGGAAATCATTCTATTTTCCTTAAATGAGTGATCAAAGAAATAAAAATGACAAGCAACAGCATTTTTAAAATCAAGCGATGTAACTATTAAACTGTGTGAAGTAAAACTTCTAAAGTTATAAAGAATCTCCAGCAATTCAACTTTAAACTCACACGTCCAGTTCAATGCATCAACACTTATTTTCATGACAACAAGACTCCTCTTAAAGCAACAGTGCTTTCAAGAGTTTCTCACACTGTGCTTGTTACTGATGCAGCAGCATTATAACAAGGCAGCAACACGAGGTGGAAATGAAGGAATTGTTACACAAGGTCACATCACAGATGCAAGCAACGTAACACTGTGACAACACACGCAAATAAAGCCAGCAAACTGAAGTCACTACACGGCAAAATAAATGACAGAAATATTGCGTCACGTTTTTGGGGGACTGGGGAAGCGAGGAGTGCTGGATTTATCTCAGTTTGAAAGCCAGAATTTCCACTTCGTTTCCGAGGACCTGAAAATTAAATCAAACACTCCTCAGGTAAGCGAAATACAGGAAGATTGTTTCAAAACAGCACTTTTGCAAAACAAGGTGCAGCTGAGGGAAAGCAGTGGCAGAACAGCAAACAGATAAACCATGTGATATGTGTAGCCATGTGCATGCTGTGTGACGTGAGCAGACCTGAAGACTGACAGTGCAGGGACAGTTTAATACCTGGAAGCTAAACGTGCACACTGAAAACTACTGAGTTTTGTTTGCCACACTTCAATATCCCTTCCTATCTGAATTCATAGGACAAAAGGGGAAAATTAACAACATGTTGGTGTGACATTGTGATGAAAAACTTCTAATGATTGTGATGAAGGTGACATGGTCTAGACAAGTTAAGTCATTGGATGAAAGGAAAAATCTGGCAGAAAGCCTCCATGTTTAAACCAATGAATCAGTCTTTGCAGGGCTGAGTCAGCTTCTCTAGTCAGGACAGCAGGTGTGAGCCAACAAGAAGCAGACAGGAGATGCCTGCAGCAGTCTGTACGTGTGTGTTGAATTGCAGAGGGAGGGAGGGAGCGTTGAGGGCAGAAACTGACGAGTCATTGCAGAGTAAAAGGGGATTGTCTCCTCCTCCTCCACACACACACACACAAATCTACAGACAGTTTGATACTTCAACTCCTGAAGCATTTTTACAAATATGCCGTGTCCTGTTTGATTAGCCTTGTTGAATGTATTTTACTATCCAACATTTGTACTGACATTTTGTTGCTGCCTGAGGGGGATTTGTATGACTAGTTTGTATAAAAACCAAATAACAGGAAAGGTTTCCTCATTTCTTACCCAAATATAAAATCTGAATCTAATGTTAATCCATTCTGACAGGCTGAGAAATCACTTAAGGTTTGAGTTTACTTCTTATTTCCTCCTGTTTCTTTTTTAAAGATTATAGTTATGATGAAACCACATCTTCATTGTTTGCTCCTATTTTATTTCCAGGTAGCTCTTGTCTATTCTTTAAAAAGGGATGAGCATAGAGAGGCTATGTCTTAGAAACGTCATCTTTAATACAGAATTATTTTTTTCTTAAAAACCATCCACAGAGCATGTCAAATAACCGCATTAGTTGGCCAACAAAACTGGTATTCAGTCTTGTTTTACTTGGCTGGCAATCTGACACTTCTTAATTCATCATGCCCAAAATGATTAGAGGTAGGCTGAAACAGGCCTGTGCGCTTATAAACTGTTTCTCAAACACTAATGATTGTCAAGTGATGCATAAACAGGGCCCTAAAGGCACACCGATATCAGCCAGTTAAGAATCTTTGCAAGCCCAAACAGATTGTAGGTTTTTCCTCAGTGTGCGTGTTTAACTCAAACAGAGACCATCAGTTCTCCATCTTAAAGCAGCTTTACTTGCCACCATGTTTTACAAAAGAATGCAAAGCTTAGCTAATGTTCAGACACCCATTCCTGTCCCACTTCAACTCCTAGGAAACATCCTCATCCGTCTCACTAATTTTAGTCCCTTCACTTATTTAGTCACTTGCCAACCTCCCTGTCGAGGACTCTACCTCCCGTCGATTCTCGTCTCTCCTACTTTACTCTGCACCAGATGCCGCTCCTCTTAATCTGCCTCACTTTACAAAAAAGGTTCTTACTGTTCCCCTTTCCTTTCACTCCTTTATCCTAAGCTACGAAACAAAATTGAATACCAAAGTTTAAAAAAAATAAATAAAGTAACCCAAAGTTTTTAATTTTATTTCAAATCAGATCACTTACACTCCGTGGACTTTATTTTTTTTTTAGAGGGGCATAAGCATTTTAATTTGAACTTTTATTACCTAGCATTAAGTGTCTAACAGTGTGAGTTTGTATGGTCATGTAGACAAGGCTAAAGTAGACTAAGAGAAAAGGTAGAACCAAAACTAGGGTTTCACAGGGGTTCTAGTAACACTGTACTCACTACTACAGTTATTCAAAACGAGGAGCCCGCGTCTACCTCGACTTCCAAACGACCTTCGCACTGTGGCTGCAAGCAATGAACAGAGAAGTGAGGTGAGACCAACATGAAAAATGAAATACATATTGTGAAGTGACGTGTGAAACAAGTGGGTCTTATTCTAAACATCACAACATTTGAGAAACAAAGCCAACTTTAAAAGGAAACTGAAGAAAAACTTGTAGCCTAGTCCAAAAAAATTAAATTAAAACTAGTTCAGAGTGAAAAACAACAACAGTGTTTAAAATATAAATACAGTATGTGAACAGTTATTAAAGTACAATTAACTCTTGATTTGTGCACTTAGCTTACATGGTCTACATTTGACCACAAATCCATGCAACTGAAACAGAACGTAACAGTTTTGGAAGGGGGGAAAAAAAAAAAAATCCCAGTGTGTACGCCCACATCAAGCTCTGAACTAAAATTTGCATTTCTGAAAAAATTAAACAACAAAAAAAAATAATTTGTGAGAACTGAAATCTTCACAGACATAGCAACAGTAACTTAAGGGGACTATGCTAAGCTAACAGTGTCCAGGCTGTAGCTAAGTATTTAACGTACAGTCATGCTGTTAGCAAGAAAACAAGTGAGAATATATAAATCTCAAACTATTCCTTTAAGAGTGCTTACACCAACTTTAAAGTGCACTTGTCAAGAGTTAGCTGTCGAACATAAATGCATCATGCGCGGTTTGTGCCCCAGTAACATAAAATAAGATGAAGTAGAGAAACAATGCCGATGAAGTTTTAGTGACTGCCTTCCTCTGTCCAAGCACAGCGAGGCTTGTCCAAGCTGCACACTGATAAATATAGCCTTAAGTCTTTTCTTTCTCTCCCTTCACCTAATCCCTCATCCATTCCTTACAGGCAGGTTGCGTCACCATGGCTACCAACGATCTGATCTCCCAGTGTTGAGGCGGTCTGCAGCATTACTCGGGTGTTCTGTTTGGGAGTTAATGTGCTCATAAAGTACTTCAAGGTTTCCTAAATAGTCAACACACAGAGAAGTTGTGTTTTGTAATCTGCTGATTAAATGCACTTACCACGGGAACAACCTTAATTAATAATCCCCAAGAGAATTTCACTTGTACAAAACCTGTGAGTAGTTTATGTTGACTAAATTAACTTAGTTTCTTTATGAGAGAAAACAACCTTATATTAAGTTTTAAATTGATTAAAAACAACGTGCATGTATTCACAGTCAGAATGAGAATATAGAAATGACAGAAAGTTGTCCTTGTGCAAGGCGTGAGATTTGTTTACTCAAAAGCAGGATTTGATTATTCCCTGTGTCAACATAGGGTCCTGCCAATGAAGAATGAACTCATTCAGGTTAATGGGGGAGTCTGAATGAGGGACGCTGTGTTCGAGAGCCCAGTCTCAGTGGTTTTGAACCATGAATGGCTGACTGAATAGCTCCCAAAAAGTTGTTCACCTCACTGTACTCTTGGGATCTTTTTAGTTCTGGTCCTCTGGTTTAGACTCAAGTGCTCTGAGGCTACTTGGCATATTTGTAAAAAATGGATACCAGTAACACCAAACGTCACTCTGTTTCATATAGTATGGGTTATTGATTAAACATATTTAATGTCAACTTCTCTCACTCAAGTAAATCACTTGCTGTGTCCCAAATACAAAACTACACATTAACTGTATGAACTATATACTAGTCTTTCAAGTACACCGTTTTTTCCAGTTAGCATACAAGAAAAAAATAATAAAAATCTAACTTGTATACAATACTTGTACCACTTTAAGTCAAACTGCTACTTCCAATTAAACTTCAAAGACTAATTTTGCTTTCTAAAAAAAAAAAAAAAAAAAAGTTAATTCTAGTGTTCATGGAGCTACTGAATATAAATAAGTGTTCATCTTAAACACTAAAGATGCATTAAAAATCTTAAATGGGTAAAACATCTAATACCACTGATATAGCGGCTATTTATATCCATTCTGCCAAGTCCTGAGTTGTCTCCCAGTTCCATACTACGTTCTAATTAAATGCAGTGTGAACTATAAACCAAATGACACAGTTTTTGCACTTAGTACAAAAGTAAGTATGTTAGTTATTTTACATACACTAACATTAGCAAAATGTTCCAAAAATGAAATACTTATTTTTTCTAGATATTTGTGTAGCCATCTCACCATCACTGAGTAGCAACTCCTTTTCCTTTGTGCATTACAAAATGTGAACAACAGTTAACTCAAAATATGCATACTTTATTTTGTCAGTTTTCCAGTCTGAACACTCAAAACCTGCTTAGAATTAGGATGTAGTATGGACATCAGACACAGCTCTGGTTTAGTCAACAGGAGTGGACGAGAGTACAAATGAGACGGTACAAATGGCCTGAAGCCCAGAGCTCTCAGAAGACAGAAAGGCGGCCTTGTGTCCCACCGTGCTGTTTTAGGCTTAGGCATTGACCTGCTCAAGCTTGGCTGCAGCAGTACCTTGTGTTTAGCAGAGAACTTAAAAGTTAACTTTGCTACCTGCAGACCCCCCCCCAACCCCGCAGCCTTCTCTTCCTCCAGCTCAGCTTTGTTTTAAGAGTTTAAAATACCTTAAAGGAGCTTACAGATGTGCTTTGCTCACTCGTGCGTACACACACCCCTGTGTATCCGATTAAAGGTGGAGTGAAAATGATAGCTACTCTGCTCCTGAAACATTTGCAAATGAATACATGAACACTACCTTGATTGAAGGGGATGTTTGATGCCCCTGGGCCATTAGAGTCACACAGCCAAGACAATTAGGGCTTGAGAGAGCTTGTCAACATTTCTTTTCTCTTGGTAGACAAAACTACAGCTTGTCAAGTTCCTCTGCTCTCTCTATAATGAAGCCTGTAAAAGCAGACAGGATTAGAGGAAGAGGTGATGACTGACAAGGTTATTGCTGAGCAGGAAAATTATTAAATCATTTTTATGTTTGTTCATGCTTATCTAGGACAAGAGAGGGAGGAGGGGGCTGTGTCTGCGCCCCACAAAAACCCAGATATCATGCAAAAATGCTTGGCCCATTGTTTTGTCTTGCTCAGTTTCCATTAGTTTACTCACTCTCAACCTTAAAATGTGTATTGGCTAAAAGGTTTGCTTATTAGCTTCACACTACCCGGTTTGTTAGGTAATCCAATACGGCCTTCAGTTTCTATTTGTAACCACATATTTCCTTTTTTGAAAGCCTTCTGTCTTTTCTATAGAAGGGAAATCCCAGGATCCAGCCATTGAAACCTGTTAAAAGCAGCCACTAAAATGACAGCAGTTATGGGAATTGGGAAGAAGATAATGTAACGGGAAGTTGGCATTACTGATACAAAACTCCTACTTACTTGGAAACTATTGCAAATGGGCTGAGATGCATTTGATACTTGCATTTCCTGTATAAAGAGCGCCTGATTATTAGTTCCCATAATCAGGCACGAGCACTGTTCCTACTAATGCCTCAACACGCTGCTTTTCACCTCGGAGAAATGAGAGACCCACCGCGCTGCACTAATCTGTACAAAATAAAATCCTTCCTGTAAAGGCCACATATATTCAGTCTACAGAAAAATAAAATATGTTTGCTTTCTTACCCCGAGACCCACCTGATCTCACAAGCCTGTCCAGCCTCTCCATGGAGGGGGAGGGCACCCTGGACCTGGGGCTGCCCGGCAGGGAGCACTCAGAGCTGGCGTCAAAGGAGTCCTCATGGTTGAGCATCAGCAGCTCTCGGACACACTTGTGGCAGACGCTGTGCTGGCAGGGCAGGATCAGCGGATGGGTGAAGAGCTCCTTACAGATCGGGCAGATCAGCTCCCTCTCGATGTTCTTGATCGGGACCTGGTGATGGAGACTCGATGACTACTGCCATATTGACACTTTATAGTCAGGATGTTTGCAGCACAACAGCTGTCATCGTTTAACATAATCTAACAAGAAATGAAGAGGACTTTGAAACAAAAGAACAGAAGGCATCAGCAGATCAGTCTGACATAAGCTTGGCAACTGCAGTGTTTGGAGGCTAGGATACAGCTGCCTTTGATTCTTGGAACAATAACCTATTATTAGGACATTTTAGATACAGCTAAAATAGGACTATTGTATACACTGTAAGCTGTGAAAACAACTTTATTACTGTGTCGGTGAGGTGGCAGAATTGGCCTTTTGGGTGGGTAGATTCAGGTAGAGTGATTCTTTATTCTACCTGAGCATACATTTCAACTTTACTTTGAAAGCACTGATAGTCACAAAAACAGCCACAGAGTATTTACCATGTTTCTGATACATTACATAAGACAGGATTAAGCCCGGCTAAATATAGACAAAACAGTTGAAACACTGGATTCCAGCAGCTCACGTTTTAACATTAAAAAGGACGATCAGAAAGCGTTCCTGCCCTCCCGTATTCAGAGACTGATTAGTTCATGTATTTCAGGTGGTGTGATAAAAGATCCCAATAAACTCGGCCCTTCTTCTGCTCGTGCAGACATCAATTCAGGAGAAAACGCCTCCGCACGTGTTAAAAGACAATACCTTGAAGGATAGAGGAAGTTTAAACAGAAAAAGGACAATGCTGCTGCCCCCCCCCCCAAGCCTGCTCACAGCGAACTGTTTCATAAAAAAAATTAAACAAAACAATGACTCGCATAAGTAACGTTAGGCTAATGAATGGACACACGCACGGGCAGTTTACAGCTCGGCTAGTTGTGGTTAACTTTGTTTTTAAGTAAGTCCGTTCTCTTTATGTGCTAAGCAGAGGAGCTACAGACTGTTAAACAATGACGAGTCGAAAAAAACCCTTTTTTATCATCTTCCCAGCGCCCATAAATCCTCTCCCACTTACCGCAATTGTGCTGCTACGCCTCATCTCTGCAGAAATGACAGGGGAGTAACGATAAGCCCGTATGTGTGAATTAAAAATACAACCTTATCCGGCGTTTTTTTTTGTTTTTTTGTTCGGGCTAAAAACAAGTTGTCGGACGCGGCCAGAAGGTGCCGACAGTGACGGCGGAGTGAATTTAAATAGAGTGACGCTGCTGAGAGAGGACGCCGCTACTGGGAATCAGCAGCCAATTCACTACTGCTGTGCACGCGGGCGGAGCGACACAGGGGGTGGAGAGAGAAACCGGGGGGGTGTGAGCGAGACAGAGACGGCGGGGGGGGGGTGAGAAAGAGAGAGCAAGAAGCGGGGGTGGGGTGTGAGTGAGACAGAGAGAGGGGGGTCTCCATAGGAACTGCTGCCTTCACGTGCTCCTCCTAAACTTAATTTAAATCATCAATCCAACTTGTCTCCCACTCAGATGCTTTTATCAGGCTAGGTGAGAGTCAGCACTTCTGCATGAGGCTAAATCTATATTATCTCCCTTATTTCAATCACAGTGGCCCACACGTAAGAAGAAATAAGATAAAGTAGTTCAACTGTATTGTACTTAAGCAGGCTACAGTGTGATATTGAGCTAAATGCTAACGCAAGCATGCTAACACTAGAATCAGCTTTATTGGCCAAGTATGTGTTGTGCTGCATATACAAGGACTTTGACTCCAGATTGAAGTTGCTCTCAAGGTTACTAAGGGAGGTTGCCCCTTAGTTTGAAGGGGAAAAAAGCTGCAAAGGTGCCCTCTTGGATGCTCGTGTAGGTAATACCTAATAAAGTGGCCACTAAGGTGGCCGAATGTGCAAAAAAAACGTGATAGAGCGCTGCCCTTCATGCTAGGAAATTGGTTGGCCTCTACGTGCCTCTAAATGGTTAAATAATCAACAGTTCCCTGTTTTTATTACAGAGGTGTAGTAGTTGACCTTACTTTTTTTCCGAGTTGCATAATAAAACAATTTGAATCTAAACTAGGCCCTGTCCCTCAGAAACCAGAGTCCGTCACTGGTAGTCAATGGTGCTAACACATTTTAAAGGGTAATAGGAAGAGGCAGAGCTAAAAACAAGGGAAACAAAGCTGAACAAAGACAGGTAAAAGTAAACATAACTATTATGTATATACATATAGGTGAAAAAATACGGTGGTTCGCCCCCTTCAGGTTGGTGGAGAGCTCCTGCCTCAAGTGGAGGAGTTTAAGTATTTTGGGGTCTTGTTCACGAGTGAGGGAAGGACGGAACGGGAGATCAGACAGGCAGATTGGTGTATTTTCTGCAGTGATGCGGTCGATATACCGATCTGTTGTGGTGAAGAAAGAGCTGAGCTGCAAGGTGAAGCTCTCTATTTACCCGTCGATCTACGTTCCTACTCTCCCCTATGGTCATGAGCTTTGGGTCATGACCGAAAGGAGAAGATCCCGGATACAGGCGGCCGAAATGAGTTTCCTCTGTAGGGTGGCTGGGCGCTCCCTTAGAGACAGGGTGAGGAGCTCGGTCACTCGGGAGGAGGTCAGAGTAGAGCCGCCAGTAGGTGCTAAAGTATAGGACTTAGTCAAGACAGCAACAATGACCAACAACATACAATGTCTATATACAAGTGTTTCTGTAAATTGTAAACACATACAACTAGTGCAAAGGAATAAATACTGAGTGGATACATATTGAATGAATAACATGCTCACAATGACAATGTTAACATGCAGGTGGTTAGCAGGTACAATGTTTACCATGTTCACCATCTTAGTTTAGTCTTTAGTTTGACCTGAAACATTTGACCTGATGGTGACGCTAGAGGAAATGTTAAGGGATCACCAAAGTCAGCAAGCTTCACCCTCTGGGGAACATGAATGTCTGTACACAACGGCATGGCAATCCATCTGATGGTTGCTGAGATATTTCACACTGAAACAAAAATGCCGACCTGCTGGGGGAACTGGAAAGATCAGGGAAACGCTAAAGTTATTACAATTCATCCTGGGGGCAAGCATGAATGTGTGTATCAATTTCTGTGCCAATCCAGCTAGTAAAATCTCAAGATGTTTCACTTAATAAGGGACAACTTTGACCTGCGGTTGATACTAGAGAAAACCAACCAAATTTTTACTTGTACAGATAGCACTGTTACCAGCATTAGATACCATTGTTGTACTTGTAGCAGAAAAAACTAAGTGTGCGTTTAATGCAAAGACAGAAGTGTAGGAGGTTGGCAGTGTGGTTGACTAACAGGCCATTAGTTGTTGTGGTCTGCTGAGAACAGTGGTGATTCTAGAGAGTCTATATGTACCTATATATCAGCACTCAAGTTGAACACACAATCGTACTAAGCATTTATATAAAATAGGCTACCTAGGTTTACAGAGTCTCTGCTCTGACAGTAGGCTACTGTATGCAGCCCAAAGGTTTCTATAGTTTATAAAAGGGGCCCGTGTAAGTTATAACTTCTGTTCACTTTACAGTCTCTACCAATGTCAGTGCCCCTCCCATTATTTCAGGGGATTTATGATCTGCTAATTGCTTGCTGCAGTGCGTCTACAGTTCATTTTATTGTACATTGGGGCCCCCTAAGCAGGGCATCCCAACCATGTTTTGGTTAAAGAACAAAATGGACCATGTACCAGCTTCTGGGGGGTTTTGGGGGGGAGCTGTCATTTCTTTGGGAAGTAAAGTGTGGCATAGAGAACTTTGCAGCAGCACAGAATGAAGTGGATGAAATGTCTGAATAAATCTACCAGCCAAAGTGTGCACAGTCACTGAAGCCACCGCAGCCATCTTTAGGACTCTGTTGAGTCATTTGCTTTTCCAACAGCATTTGTTGGCAGCAACCCATACAGACAGTTACAGTAGGGCCTTTGCAGCTCCACAGTATCAATCTCACTGGAGGCAACAGAGGTTCCATCTGATATCTACTTTCTGCCAAGGTTTTTCAACAGTAAAATCTTTTACTTGAATATTCGGTGGGTGCCGCCCGTGGGGACCTACAGGACCCATGGGAGTCAAAACACAGGGGAGAGGATAAGTGCTTGTCTTGCCTCTAAAACATCCAAATGGCTCTATAAAATCCTGCATCATTTTCAAAGTTTGTGAAAAGTATTTCAAAGTATTCTCAGAGCAAAAGGTTTTCTCATATTTTCCCCATTACCTACATTTTCTGGGCGTGCCACAAAACATTAGAAAGGAGAACTTTACAAATCAAAACTTTAATACTCAACCGTATGAGATGTGGTGCTTTCCCACAGACTACTGTTTGTAGCCCTGGCCCAAATCCAATGAATGTATTTTACTCTTTCACACTGCTATTCGAAATTTAGTGACACATTCTATTCACTTTTTAGAACACTAACTCAACACAAAGTGTGCTTAAAAAGGATCCTCAAGGGCACATAATGTCTGTACAGTCTCTTGTGCGGTTATGTATTTTGATACTGTAGCGTATAGACAAAGAATCTCTCACAAAAGGATCACTGTTTTATATTCTGTTTTATTTACTGGCATCTTAATTTTCTGACACTACAGTAAACCTTGTTGCTCACTGTGCAAGACAAGCCTGATTAAAATTTCAAATATCACTGAATTCAGCAATTGCAGCTGGCCACTGAGTGAATCGTGTGTACAATCTGCTCTTTTTTCCCCCATCAGGCACATGAAACACACACAGCTCATGCATGCATGGATGAATGTCAGAGATTGTGCGAGCAGGAGAGATACATTTCAACACATTCTGTCAGTCTGAAATGGGTGAAGACCCCCCTCCCTATGCAGACACATGCACACCTCAGTAACCCGGTGCCCCGTCTCAACACACAGCTGCTGCCAAGTGTCCCACATATTGACAGGAGTCTGTGATCTGCCTGCAGCACTATCAAACTACCAACACACGCAGCGACTGAAGCCTCTAATTAAAATCTTTATGTTCACGTTTTTTCCCCCTCTAAGAATAGAAGAGAAGCCTATGCCTTAAAGCCACAACGCCTCCACATGACATAGAAGAGAATGGACTAGAATGCAGAATGTGTGGGTCTATCTATAGGTTATAAAAAATGTTGATAACAGAAATGGGTCTATTAATATATAGATAGATAATTGAATTATGGAGGTACATCATCACTTAATGTTATAATGTAATATATCAATTGTTAATAGAATTGAACTGAATAGGTTTGGTATTAATAATTAGAATAGCAGAGTTACACACCTCTTTATTGACAAAGAATATAAGAAAATATGAATAGAATACTGTGTGTGGGTCTATATATAGACTATTCAATCAATAGAACACATTAGGGTCTATACTCATTACAATGTTAGAATCGAGTGCAGATTAGAATTATGAGAGCACATCATTACTTAATAATATATCAATTTAATTTAACCTAATAGGCTTGGTATTCATATGTGTGGAGCAGAGACATACACCTGAAATCGTGTTACAGAAATAGAATACAACAGAATAGGTGTGGGTCTCACTACAGGCAATACAATTAATAGAACACAAGATAACCTGTTAATACCTCGGATCATGTTATAATATCAGACGTGTGTATAAGTGGTATAATATAATCCAATATAGTGTGGTATTGATTGAAAAGTGTCGGCACTAACGTGATTAAAATAGACTAGAATAGAATAGGCAGTGGTCTGGGTTTGTCAGAATCCCTCTCCATCCCCTGGCAGCCCTGCAGGCCGGCCCTGCGCTGCTGCGGACGGAGCATGTTGACAGACAGACCGCCGCTGTCAGAAGAACCGTAAATCATCCGGATGAGACTCACCTCGCCCCGCTCGATCCGCTCCACGATGCTGGCGAACTCCGTCATGTCCTCAGAGTCCGACATGGCTACACAGATGATGATGATGATGATGATGATGGATGTACAGTAGAAAGACCGGCCAGCAAACAGGGAAATTAAAATGTAGAAAAACACACAGCAGCTGCGGCTTAAATAAACAGGATCAAAAGCTTCACAGCTTCGCAGGGGAGGCGAGACAACATCAAGACAGAAGAGCCGCTCCTCAGACCTCCATCGCCATCCTCTCTCCTCCCTTCCTCTCTGTGTAGGCTTATGTGTTTGTCCGTAGAGTATCGGCTACATGCGCCGGCAGCAAGAAGCCGGTTTTCTTTTAGTTTGCCTCATCTTGGAGGGAAAACCCCGCCCTCGTCTCTTCAGTCCTGTACCACCTCCCCTCCACACCGTCCCTCAGCGGCGATGTCTCGACTCACAGAGCTCTTTGTATCCTCCGGCTCTGTCATTGATCAGCCCGCACTGAATCCGTTTGCATCCATTAATCACTAGAAATAATCATAACCATCTCGGTCTAAAGGATAAAGCGGGTGGGGGTCTTAAATCTGCTGCATTCAGTGAAGTTGGGCATTTACGCACGGCTGGCAGCGCGCTCACGCGCGCATGATATATTGCTTTATATGGGCTGATTTCTGCTCATTGCGACCCAAGTATGTGACTGCACCTCTTTGGTCTCAAAGCGGTTTGTTTCCCGTCGTTGAGGGGGTAAGTTTGGGGGAGTAGTTCTCCCAACACCTCATGTATGTGACAGACACGCACGAGCCAGATCGCGGGGCCGGATTAAGTCTGTGTTTTTAATTTTTCTGGCAATGCCACTTGTTCCGCGTCACCAGATGGCCTCACGGCCTCACGCAGATACATTCCACCCCATTGAGCCTGTGGAGGGGGACAAACGGGCAACCTGCCCTGATGGAGCAAACGGTGCATGACAAAACCAATAACTCATCTACTAACTGACCACTGTCCAAAAGCACTGAGATAATCGCTGTTTACTGCAGTGGAGTCATGGTGAGATGGAAAATCTTTAAAATCAACACTGTTATTACCTTGAAATTGGGGGATGAAATAGCCTAAATATAGGCCTAGCAGCATACCACTTTGTAATAAGGCATCTCCTTACTTTTAGTAACTTAGCTGATTCTGATTGCTTTAAATCATTTACTAGTGTTTTACAGATCAGTTAACAGCCATCATTAAGAAAAACCTTTGGGTTGCGAACAAGCCTGAGTCTACCTGCTAGTAGCTCTGTGAGGCATGCCGACACTTGCTAATTTAGCACTTAACACATAAGTAGGCGGCAGCTAAACATAACATCATATAGGCTACTGGACAAATCAAAAGTTTGACCTGATGATGCTGCTATCAGGCACATTAAGTGGTTACCACGGTTACAATTAAGGGTTGAGAGGAGCATGAATGTCTGCACCAAATTTCACGAGAATCCATCCAAATAGTCCCCTAGGTTTGCACATGTGCTTGCCAAAAAAATTAACTTGACGGTGACTTTAGCGTTAGTATTTTCTGCGGTGGCTGGCAGGAAATCTCAGCCATCGAAGTTTACCAAACCAGATTTTAACTTGAGTTTTGTTCCTCTCAGTCTCTCCTACTTGGTGGCAGTATAAGGTTACATGTCCCATAGAGAAGTCTGGTGCCACACAGGTGCTCAGCTGTCTGTTGCACAGGGGGCCACAACCACACCCAAACTACAGCTGCAGCTGACAGGCAAGGGAGCATCCCCAGGCCATTTTAATCTGGGTTGGGCTGTATTCACAGGGGAAGAAAACATTTCTAAACCTTATTTTTCCTTTTGTTTTCAATTGATTTCCAGACTGTGTCTTTGATCAAGTGCTGTTCAAAGTTGTATAACCCTCTAAATCCAGATTGGATATCTAAGTGCAACTAGGCCACATTTGTTTGGATCGAATTACCTTACCAGTGCCAACAGTGAAGTCTATGACTGTGCTATACAGCTCCCAGGTGGGACTCTGTGTGTGTTTGCATGTGTGCCCTGTATCCAGTGGAGCTCCCCTTCCCCCAAGGCTGTTAACCCTGCATTAGTCACTGACCTAGCAAAGAACAGAAGAAAAATAATCACCATCAGACTGTTACTTTATATCACAACTCATCCACGGTGAAGAAAAATTAAAGGCAATTGAGGCAAATTAGGAAAAATGCTGACCAGCTGTCATCTTTGAAGTTAAAAATAGAGCAACAACAGTTCTGAGTTATGCAGCCACACAGTCTACTGTGAAAGGAAATAGAGTCTTTTATGCAGAAATTCAGCTGTAATCACCAAAATGAGTGATTTTCTTTTTCCTAAAGGAAAAAAAAAGTACTTCGCCTTAGGCTACTTACATCTTCAATGGGTGCAGGAAAGGAAAACCCCACCTAAGCCTGAAAGAAATGGGGACATGATGCACACTTGTGGGAATAAAAGTGCCATGTTTGACTCAGGACAGGCATGTTAGAGGTGGATATAATATACAACCTCTGACTAGCAGTGGTAACAAGGTCTGATTTTAATTCTACCTTTAATGAGAACTTAAACCCCCTTGTTTGGAATAGTTATCAATAGTCAACACTAATAATGAATCAACAGGAGATGAAAATTACGAGTTATTCCAAAAGGACCAGTAATGGGGCCCAAACATTGATTCAAATCTTATGGGTCAACTGAGCAATGAGGATATTTTATTCTTTCTTCTTATCATTACGCCAGCGTCACTGTGTGTTTGGATGCAAGATGAGAAAAAAGACCAGACTGAGTTCTTAAATATCGCCACGTTTAGATTTTTGCTGTTAGCAGCCCTGTTTTTGTTTGCCTAATACGTTTTGTACAGAGCAAGAACACTTGATTGCTACTGACCAAATGGCTATGGGATTTTATAAGGATATCGATCGTCCCCTGAGGTTGAGTACCTACACGAAGCATGAAGATTTATGGTACCATTTGTTTTTCGTTTTTTATTAGAATAGCTGAAAAAAGGTGATAGATTTCAATGAAATGTGTTAAAAGGCCATGGGCCACAGTACTAGTGATTATTCATGTTTTTGGTGTAGATCTGGATTGAGATTTTTATTGAGAGGTTTCCTGAATGATTTTGGTTATGGTTGAGCGACACCATCAGGCCACTAATCCTCCTTGAACAACACTTTGGTACACAACAAGGCATCAGAAAAACTCATTTTATTCTCGTAAACTTAGTGCGGATTCTCATTGTCCCTAATTGGTGACTCAATGACCTTTTCCCCCCCAGGGCCACCATCAGGACACATTAGAACAACATTCATCGAAAAAAAAAAAGGACAGTTTGCTTTGTACCAACCCTCTCTGAGCACCCCCTTCAGGACACGACGTCAACATCGCACACGGTGTCACAAACTAGTCGGTGAATTGCAATGAAATGAATCGGAGCACATTCGTGTTCCCGCGGGGACGAAACGCCTTGGAGTGTGAAACCCCATGGCTTTCAACTTTAAAGTTACTACAGACTTGTTATGAAACAGTCTCAGTTTGATATGGGTGCCTCTACATGACCCACATTAGCAAACGAGACCATCAGAGAAAAGTTCAGTCATGTGTCTCTATAGTTAATCTCGGTCGCTGGGTCCGAGTCCCCGCAAAACTCGATGAAACGATTTGTGGCACGCAGACCGGAAGAGCCTATGTTTACATTTTCCCCGGCAACGTTGCGCAGCGAGTAGTAGGCTATGCCAGTTAAAAGCAAGCAGGAGGAGATTTTTCTTTAGAGAATTTTATTTTTGACGTTATCTTTTGTGGTTCTGGCTGATACTGGGGCAGAACCAGCAAAGAGAAAAAGAAAATAATTGACAGAAGAACATACACAGAAAACGATTTTAAAAAAAGCAAAAAAGGGACCGGCGTAGAGCACGGGCGAAACATTTTTACAATTACCGAGCAACCCAATCTGTTACTCCGAGGGCTTACATGTAACCTCGGTGTATGAACGACACTAAAACAAAGTTTACTTTGTCTCACCATCGTCATATCAGTTATTAATCTTACATAGCCACAAATAGATACATTACCTCAACGCTATGCATCCTGCAAACAGTTGTGTTTAAAATAGAAACACAACTTCCAAAACAAATGCGCGCGCTAGCCAGAGCAAGATCTTCTGGAAACACTACCGCTTTTGTCCACAGGGGCCGCCAGAATCATCCCAACATGAAAGTGCCTTGAGTACCTTAAAGTCTTGATACCAAAAGCAATCCCGAGATATTACGTACAAAATCCGCAAATCACACACAAACAAACACACTGAAATTAGAACAATTGTAAATGTTAGTACACGTTTTTATTCATCATAAATACAGTATGCACTGCCAAGCTAGAATCAACATTACTATCCTCATATTCAAAGCTCAAGTACTATATAAGACATTACATCAACATTTGCATATCCAGTTCCTCTAACAGTCTCACTGGTGTAGCTGTAAACATTTTTTCATCTTAAGCACTTGCACAATAGTAGTCACATATTTATAGACATTTACATATTTATCTACACTCAATATCCCTACAAAGCATAGAAAAAATAAATTCCATTACATTTATTGTTACATTATTTATTATTACATTATGTATATTAGTTGGTGATAGAGCAAGGGTTCACGATTTACCATGTGTGGGGTTTCACATCTCGGGACCACCCAGACACGGCTTTCGCTGCAGCCGCCTCACAAGCGAAAGCCTCGGGCCCCTCTTTTCATGCTGCGCGACAGAGCAGCGACTGCAGCGTGACATAGCGAAAAAGGAGACGCAACGTAACGACTGCCGAGATGCTGCATTCATCGGCAGATCCATTTCATATGATCGTTCGTCCTTTTTAAAGTGGAGGAAGCATTTATGAATTCTTCCCTCCGTCTGGAAATACATTATCGATCAGACACGAAGGGAGAGAGATTCTGGTAAAACGGCTTCTACCATTCAGCTCGTCTGATTGACATCAAGTGACCTCTACAAAGATGAGAGGAGGAAACAAGAGTAGGTGTGCCACTTCTCGAACACTTACCAGGACTTAGGATATGCATTTCCTCCATCTTCTCAAGACTTACATTTACTGCCTTTCTTGGTATAAACAGCCAGGCCAAGCCCACTTTAAGCACGCTGTACGTGTAGAGAGCAGTGACCCAGAACAAGGCTATGCGAGGCACATTTCAGAATCAAATATGAGTGTGCGGTCTTTGCTGTGTGACTTGGCCTATGTACGCTAGGGACAGAACCCAGCCGAAGGAGGATGTACAAGTAGTAAAAGTCACTTCGGAGGATGCATGGGCGACGCAGCCGTTTTCCTTCAGGTCATTACACAACTAAGAAACAAAAAGATTTGATACCAGAATATTATATGATGGATAGCTCAAAAGCTAACTAGGTATGAACACATTGTGTGTCTGAGGCTGAAATCAGCAGCGGCAATGAAAGTCATATCTGAACTTCCCCAGAAGGGGAAATTAAAACATATTAATATAAAAAAAAAAAAATGGCAGAAGAGAAGTCGGCAAGATCAGCAAGAGTAACTGTAGCAAAACTGTGTCTTAGGCAAAACAGTAACAAAACAATACAGGACGCAGTTGGCTAAAAAGCAATATTTCTTGCACCACAACAAGGCTATATAACACTGGGGGTTTGGCTGGGGTTCAGAGAGGAGATTCCAGCCCCCGACAGTTCACTTTTAATAATAGATGGGTCAAATTATTTATTTATTCACCTCTCCTCCCCACCTCAATTTTGTCTGCCTGCTCTGCTTTCTAAGTCTGGAAAAAAAAAAAAAAAAAAGAGGGCAACTTGGCGGGAAGAGAGACGAGGATAGGTAAAGCTTCATTTTAGATGGTGGAAGGAAAACCACAGAGGCGATTATATTTTTATATCCAGTCAGAACCGGTGCTACACACAGTAGAGGCCCGCAGGTAACATGTGGCAGACAGGCCACTGTATTTCCGACCTGCTGCCATACTGGCTCCTCCTCACTCGGCATCTCAGGGAGCAGGTGTTTGCGGGTGACAGCGGTCTCGCATTGAAAGGCTGTGGCTTCAGCAGGGGGCTGGAGGAACCTGTGAGGCTGGAAATGTCGCTCGCTGGGAACCCGAGCATTGGTGTGATGAGAAGGCAAGGGGAACGGGTTGAACTCAACACAGAATTTAAGGGCCGACGTGTCACCATGTTAGGCTCTTATTAGGATTCAAAACTATGAATTTCCAATTTGTAGCTCAGCTCAAGGGCAAGGGGGCTGAAAGGTCGCTTGCATGAGCATCTGTGCAGACAATGGGTAGTGCTTCAGAAATGGAGAGGGATAGATGGTCAAGGCCTTTAGGACTCAGTTGTTTCAGTAACCTGACTCTCGGTGGCAGATTCTGCTCATGTGCATTGTTCTTTGTTTTTTTGCACTGCGTCCTTTCTGTTCTGAAAATAAGTCAATTCCCAGTTGTGTTCACAAGAATAAATTTCCCCAAGTTATGATGCCACGGTCCCATCTTTCTCCTATTGATTTCAGGCTGGCTAGTGCCTTGCAGGGAGTATAGAAGCTGGCGAAGGAGGGTTGCTCAGATAGTTCAGGGTTCAGGAGTCCGGGGATGGGATCTGATGCTAAATTTGACAGCTACTACCTTGCAGGGAAGAAGGGATCCCCCCCCTTTATTTATTTATTTTTTTTTTTATAACCAAATTCCCTTAAGAGTGTCCAATCTATTTTTCTGTTTGCCTCAGGAAAAACGTGAACACTAAATTACATTTTCCATGAGCTGAAGTGATAAGGCCTGTAGCGAAACTCAACTTTTTTATCTTTTTCCAGGAGTTTTTGATTTTTTTTCCCCAGCCATAGATTTGCCCCTTAGGGTGGTGGTTGGCACTTAGTTGACTTTTTCCAAAAATATCACTCCATTAGTTCTATTATCATTTAAATCACGCAACAATGCCTGCAGTGGTGGGACTGCAGGGAGCTGAAGAGAGAGACACGGGAGAGTTTACCTGCCTGTCTGCTATCACCTTTGAGACTGAAAAGCTCAAGGCTTTGAAGAGCTTCTAGAGCAACGTGAGGATGGAGATGTTAGGAGGGCAGAGAAGCAAAACAAATACTTTATAGGGAGGGTAGTGTCTCAGGAGTGGTTTTCTTTTGTCTGAGAATGTTAATCCAAAAAGAAACATGTATTTCTCTCAACAATTTAACAATTTCCCCCCAAAAGAACCACTGGGCCCATACTGGTTTGTGAACAACAATGAGAAACTTATTTGTTATATGTTCAATGTATAAGGACATTATTAAGCTATCGAGTAGCTTTAGATATAGATAGTAGTTATAGATAGCTACTATAGAGTAGCTAGTCGATTCATAGAAAATTAGACCAGCCCACTCAAAAACCTTAAGCCACCAGTTACTCCAGAAACATTTCAAGTTACAATTTAGATGTTCCCTAAGCCCTCCTCGGGGTCTCCTCTCAGATTGTGAATACCGTTTACTTTGAGGATGGTTCTTATGTCTATGTGAAGTGAGTCAGTAGCGTTCATCCTTGGCTCGGAAGGTTTACAGCAGATTGGGTTTATTTTACTATGATGATGAGGCCAAGGAGGAGGAAGCGTCCAAAACCTCATTATCTAAAAAGCTTGCAAAATTGAGGTATCTGGATTTTTTGAAGTATCCAGTGACTCAAATTTGACTTTGTGGCACATCATTTTATTCCCACAAACCACAATGCACATTGTTATTTACTACCGTCTACTGATAAAAAGGCAGCAAAAAAAGTGCGGCGCATATTGCTTAAAAGAAAAGTCACTTTAGATGGACTTAAAATGAGCTCCACAATAATAGTAACTGGAGTCTTAAAAAAACCTGAGGCATCTCAGATAAGTGGCCAAACGTCTTCTAAACACACGGCAGAAGTCCAGTTGCCTTTGACTGACTTCTGTTAGATGCTCCTGATTACTGAACCTGTTCAGAGACAGAGCCGTGGATCATCCTGCTGTCAGTGCTGTCTGCTGCAGCTGCCAGTGCTGTCCCTCCACGTCTGCTGCAGCTGCTGGAGGTGCTGAAAGGCTCTCTGGGTGATGTTAAGAGCTGGGTGGACCTTCCTCAGCCGGGGCTCTCCGATCAGAGACAGACCACACAGCCCTAAGTAGGCATGGAGAGGGTCTGGTGGACGGGGGGAATGGAGAGAAGGGGGTAGAGGGGAAGAAATGCGGAGCACAGTGAGGGACGAAAGAGAGAGGGAAAGGAGGGGGGAAAAGGAGAAACTAGGTCAGAGATGGTAACATGTATCACAGCAGAAGCACCTGCATGTGACAGCTCTGTAAACGTGATCAGAGATAGGACGATGGCGTCACCTCACTCTCTATTACTGAATCAATAAAACAATAACCTAATTTCCCATACAAACCTTTAAATAATGCACAAAAGTTAGCCCCGTGGCCCTTTCCCTCCCCTGGGACCAGAGTAAAAGGAGCAGTAATTGAATTATAATGAAATGGCAGCTGATTGGACACAGACAGAATCAATCAAAGCACCATTAGCCACATCAATCAGGACTCATAAGGACTCAAACTCAAGGTTGTACAGACATGTCTCGATTAGTCCAAGGTTTAAGGGGAAATTTATTTAATAAGGATGTTTCTCAATTTTGATTTTTATCACAAATTGTGATATATGACACTTTTATACAAAATGACAAGTGAAACAATCAAATGTATGTTTTTGAAAGACCACGATGTCATTCCACGGATAGTCGTTAACAACAATATGGGAGTATTGGCCGTGCATCTTATGATTTTGATTCTTGATCTGAGGCCACGTGCAGAACTTAACAGAGTCAATCATTCCAATGGAGGGGGCGTAAGATACACAGTAAGGGGCTAGTGCCCCCTTTGTCTATGGGATCAGCAAGACTCATAAGTTGGATTTTTCCAAAACCAGGATAAATATTGTTGCAGTGGTTCATATTTGTGATATTATTGAGGATTCTAAACCAGCCTGATATTTCTTTTCTATAAATCTGCAATAATTGATTTTTTCAGCCATTGGGAGCAGCGGAAAACAAATTGTGAACACTGATATATCATCACCTTTTTAAAAGGTCCAGAGTGTAACATTTAGGAGGAGCTATTGGAATGGAAATATAATATGTATATGTATTTTTTCATTAGTGTATAATCACCTGAAAATAAGAATCGTTTTCGTTACTTTAGAATAAACCGTTTTTATCTACAGAGGGAGCGGGTCCCCTTCTGCGGAGGTCGCCAAGTCGTCACGTTTCTACAGAAGCCCAGAACAAACAAACCAAACAAACACTGGCTCTAGACTGGGCCGTTCTGCAGCCACTGTAGGTTTCTCCAACATGGTTGGAAGGGGAGGGTGAGGCGAGCGGTATTCAAATGGTTGCAAACTACTATTTCACCGCTAGACGCCCCACTAAATCCTTTAAGTTGATATTGTTAGCAAACAGTTGCTTATTTACACATTAACAGCAGTTCACAGATCAACATTATGACTCATTTGGAGTTGTGTTTCTGACCACCTGGCGAATGTAAGTCCAACATTCACTCTCTTTTAGCTCTGTTTTTAGTCCTTGCCAACTCCTGAGGGAAATATCTGGCTCTTCGGCTATTTGGTGCTGAGCAGGTAGCATACAGTGGGTTTTTGGAGTGTTTTCGCTGAAAACAGGCTACCTGGTGTGGCCAAAAACTGATTGCCTCAACAAAAACAAAAAGTCTGACAAAATAGAGGAGCGAGTTGTGTATGCAGCATCGCACAGTTTCTTTCAAACTAATTAATTCAAGACTCTTTACAAGAGCAATGGCAACAGCAAATTCTTATGATGTTTTGATCTGTTCAACCATTTTTTTATAGTCATCAAGTCAGGCAATAAAAACAGCTGTGGATCCGTTTCTTGGGTTCATGACAACAGACAGTTATGTTGATACTCAATCAATGTGGGCTGAAACTTTAACCACACTGTCTCTACATAATACCAATTGCTCCTAACATGTAAACTGATGCTGATGACCTGAAATCCTTCCTAAAGAGCAACTGTTGACAGAACCAGGCTGTGTCAAATGTTCAAAGCATATTTTTGTGGTATTTGGTCCAGATCTGCTTGACAAATACACAGCGCCTTCTTTTGTTCTGTTATTGTTACCGTCCTATCTTCCCAGACCAGTTCCCGGACATCAGTAGCTGTGCTTGACTGCACTGTTCAAGGACATGCAAGTCCAATGCTATCTGTACCCATACGCCAAAAGAGTTCCTTTTATTTCCTAAAATTCTTTTGTCCAGCAATATTTACGAGGCTTTGTGAATACAGCGTCTGTTTTGCCTCATTGTTTCTTGCAGCCTATCTTCCCTGCCTTGTTCCTGTAACGTGAGGAGCTCGATCTCCTGTGTCCTCGGGCTACCTGTGAACAATCGCCTCATCAATTATCCATTACAAGGGCGAGCAGGAACACACGAACACATACAAGCATGTGCACCATTGGAGTTTAGGGTTACAAGATCTTTTCCATTGATCTCAAGTAAAACTGCCAACCACAACCTCCACCCTGACCTCTCTGCACCTGTGGAGCGCAGGGTAGAAACTGTTCAGCCGAAAGAAAGAGAAAAGAAAAAGAAATTGAAACTGCTTGGTTCTACCATCTTTTTGTCCTTGATGCGAGATCTTTGAAGCTACTGAAAAATAAACTGCAATAATATGATGAACAGCAGCAGCCTCTACATAGTCTATTTGTGTTCTGTTGGTTTCCACCACATCGACATTAAACAGGTCATTCAACCCCACTCCACTCCTGTGGCAGTATAAGTTGGCATAAGGATTTTTGTCACTCTTACTTTGACAGAAATCCCCCAACAGATACTAAAAACAGCAACACTGACCAAAACCAATTTAAAACAACAATGGCAGTATTCTGCAATTGGCTTTCCAGTAGTGTCTTTTCATTTGCAGTCTGACTATGAGCGTCACCTGCGAGATGTTCCTGTCAGACACCTCTGCAAGTCAAATCATTTACCTGGATGGCTGTCCGGCCACTTGGCGAAACCCCCCACCAACCGATCCTGCGTAGACAGGATGAAGCTCCTGTTCTTGTCAAAGTTTGTATACTGGAACACATCTAACAGCTGGGACAGGAGAGAGGGGGGCGGGGGGGTGTGAGAGAAAAGGAGGGGGACGAGCGAGAAGTTGTAACTAACGTAACTAATATAAAGAGATTTTTTTATTATTTTCAACCAGTTGTTTTTAGTTTAAATTACATTTTCAATTCCACAGATGCTGAGCATGCAGAGCGAGATAATGCACATTATAATCATTGCATGTTATTTCATAAAGGTGGGTTACTGCAATCAATGAGCAAACACTTGATAGTCTCTTTCTATACAGATACCAGTGCAGAAAACATCAAGCCTTTGCCATCCTGCACTTTTGCCATATACAAATATTTTGTCTGATTGTGTGCATTTGTCCCTCTGGCACGGTTTTGACCCAGAAATTCACAGCTTTCCTGCATTGTGTTTGCTTAGGAGTGTGTGTGTGTGTGTGTGTGTGTTTGTATCCATGGCTTACTCATAGCTGTTTGCAGTGTAGCTCACAGTTTTCTGCATCATGTGTGCACATGCATGTACCTCTGGCATAGTTATGACCCACATGCTGAAAGGTTTGCTCACAGATTTTTTGGGTTGTGTGTATACGGGATTAGCCCAGTTGTTGAGACAGCGCGAGTATATATACAGTGCTATTTAAAGAAATGTTATTTAGTTCACGATGGTGAACTTCAGAACTTCTCTCGTCTCTTCTCCCAAAATGGTGCATAAGTGCAGGAAATCAGGGGTTAAATACTTGTGCGCTTAAAATGCATACAGAAGTGTGTATGTGAATATGTGTCTGTTACGCCAGTCTGTACCTCTAGCGTAGCTCCCACCCAAAAGGAGTAGCATGTGTCTACAGGTTTATTGGGGCGCCCGTGGAAGCCACTCTGCTGCCTCATGATGCACCAGCGCCGGATCCTGTCCAGCTCCCGCCGACTCAGCGCCTCCTCCAGCCGACCCATCAGACAAAGAGAGGCTATGGCGCAGTACGTCCAGCCACCTGGACACACAGCCCGGTGCATGACACACATGCAGTGGATATGGAAAATTCATACCACAAATGAATCCCATTAAATGACACTACTGATTTCTGACGATGTATTAAAATTGAATAGCGGTTCCAGTGGCTCAGCCTGACATGTTTTCATGACAGACAACTAGATGATTACAGGGCACTGCAGTAAAAACAGACGGAGTGTGTCTGTGTGTGAGCCCTTTTACTGCCAAATATTTGATAGCATGCTGCTACTCTCACTTTCCACCTTTTCTTGGAAGTAATCACAACGTGGAGCAACCTTGCGTTTCGTATGACTATAAATAAATGTATGTTTGTGAGGAAAATGGCTGCATTTTTATACTTTTCTGCACAACAATTGAGGACTTTTGAGTGGAATAAAGATATTTCAGGCAGACCTTTTGACATCTGAGGGGGGAGTTGTTTCACCAGAATTTTAAGTACTGAACGCAGAGCGTCTTTACAGCTAGAGTCATACAAACATGAGTGTGATCGTCGATTGATGACAGGCTGTTATCAGTACAGCCACAACAGGCAGCAGCTATCCATCACCTTCAACAACCCAACTGTCAGCTGCTTTCATTATCACCGTGCCTTTAACTAATCCCGAAAACATGACCACCATCCCTGGCTGCTTATCTGTGCTTATGCGTGAGGGAGAGAAACAAAGAAAAGGTTGGTGGGTCAGGGGTGTAAATCTGCCGACGTGCTACACTCGCCTCCAATCAGCCATGTCTAGCTCACTATCTGCTGGAGGCGCAGGAAGATCAGAGGGGATAAATATAAATCTGGATCAAACACAACTGTGGGGAATCCAAAACCACTTACTTTAACAGTAGGTTTGGGACAGTCATGTGTTTTTAACAAAAATAAAAAAGAAGCTACACCATGTTTCACATATTGAACTACACAGTGGCTCAAACACAGTTCTACAAAACAGTGTGGGAGGTCTTGGTGCTGAACAAACACACACACTTTAATGCATGTAAAATGATAAGGACATTTTTGTCTCCAATTTAACGGGCCGGAAGCAGATTCTAATGGTGCACAAGGGTTAAGGGTGGATGGGTAATGGGCATCTACTGTATATCTCTACCGATGTGTAATCAGGACTCAGACAGTTGGCTGGCTTGCACGCTTGTCTCAATGAAGCCTGTAATCATAGAAGCTGAATTTATCACAAGGAGGGAAATTACCAAGATGCACTAGGATCTGCCTAATTTATGCATTCACAGTCTGTCTCAAAGTTAACAGGAAATGCTACCTTTACCGTGTCAAAAAAGGTGACTATGGATATATTCCAAGTTGTGGTTTGAAATGTGTGTGTGTAGAATAATAAGGTTGAATTTGAGTGTTGGATGGATTAATGAGGACAGTGTATTTACAGAGAAGGATTTTATTAATGGCTAACCCTTTAAATCAGTTACTCCCATCAGCCACTTTCATGCCCTCTACCACGCCAATGCACCCCACACACATTTTGATCTGATATGAACCTTTTGTCTTAAAAATCAAAATCCAGAAATCATATTTTGTGTGTACATTTTTACTCTTCTTCCTGACCTACTAGACCACCCCCCTGATGTGCATTCACCTTTCAAAGTCACATTTCTGAAATCTGTTCCCAGTACAAACCATTACAGGATGATCATACTCACCATGTGACTCTCGCCCAGCTCCCTGGCCAAACCCATTGTCGTAGGACTGTGTGAAGAACAAAGAATAAAAAAAACATTCAATTAGAGGCAATACTTTATCTGGCAAGAAAGGCTAATGAAAGAAATTTGGGTCAGAAGATGCTAAACTGCATACATATATCCCATGTATTTATTCATACAGAACCTCTCTTTTAAAAAATAGAAACATTAATTTGTGTGGCATAATTTAAAACTGAATGTAAGGATGTCACCAAACAAACACCAACATGCCTTCCCTGCTGTTTTAACTGGCAAATGTGATGCTTCACTCAAAATGAGTCTTGAGGCTTCCCATTTGTTCTTACAAAAGGTCCTGAGGAGCAGGACAGGTAATCACTTCTTTAGGTTTTGTGTGTGTGTGTGTGTGTGTGTAGACCCAGCTCTAGGTTACATTTATATATTTGCCATTATTTAGTTAAATGTCCCATTTTTTTATTAAATCTAACTTTTTTGTTATCCAACAGTATTTTGTTTTGTTTATGCTGTACTCCACATATTTACAACCTCTCAGAACTGTTTTCTAAAGACTGAGCATCAGTTTTTAATTGAATTTGAAGTAGTAATGGTCCCAGATTTGTTTTACTTCAGCCGAAAACCAACTGTTTTATGGAACGGAGCAGCTAAAAATGAGCATGCTCTACGACCGCGTTTTGGGACTCCTACTGGTTCCGACAAAATTACACAAGCTCAACTACAGATGGCAGCCACTTGGGGAAAAACTAACAAGGTTGAGCTCGTGTCTGCTTGTGTGCCTGCTCTGATCAGACCATAACAATAAGGTTGGTAAATGGATACCTGGCGCCATCCAAATGTAAGTGAAACTTTAGTGTGGCTGGTAAACTAGTCTACTGTTCCAGGGCTTTTCCACACAAAACCACCTATCATCTGGTGGTTTCTGTATGCTTACATTCACCAGCAACTAACTTGCATTTCCAAAGACATTTTTGGAATCCACCCACCAGCATGTGGCCACTGGATAAATATACTTTTCAGACATGATTCATAGTTATCTGTTGACTAATCAACAGAGCTTTCCCTCTCTCTCGCTCTCTCATGTGTGGGTCTGTGTGAGAGAGAGAAAGAGAGAGTCATACATACCCTGCACACAATAAAGAAACTATCTAATGAAACACTCCTGTGTTAAATGTCAAACTTTAACACAGGAGTGACAAAAATAAGATGAATGAGACTTGAGTTGTACACGACGCTGAGATGATGAGCATGAAGACAATACGTCACACAGACAACTTTGATGTGTCTAACCCACGTCTGATGAGAAGAAAAACACAGAGGCTAAAGGGTTGAGTTAAACATCAGTCAACAATCTGACAAAAATACCACTCAAGTGCCACATCATAAACTTGGAACATCTTGTTTTTCTCCTGGTGGGGGTGGAAAAACCTCTGCTACAGCTTTAAGACCATGATGCACTGCTCAACCACCCCTCTGCATTTATTATAAATGAAGTATTTCTAGGCAGAGTGCCACCTACTGAAGGTGGGTGGCCTGTTCTCCCCATTCAAGTGTAGAGGCACTGCTTTGAATGGTGCAAAAACAGAGATCGTACCACTAGGGGGCAGTCCTGTTGGCCTGGAATATAGGTCTTATTCATTCATTAGGGCTGTAGCAAAATCTTCACAATCTCCCTGCAGTTTTATGCCTCATTCTATGTTTTTAACATCTACTCACCAAACTTCCTCTAATGTACTCAATGGCCTTTTGGATGTCCATGCCTGACCAGTCATCCAGCATGTAACAGATACTGGCTGCACAGTAGATAAACCGTATGTCATTTTCACTTCCTTCTGGCACTGCGTAGAAACTGGAAGCAAGAGGACACACAGACACAGAAAGGCACAAAGACATGAGACAGCTGACACAAACAGTGGGACATTAGCTGAGTGTCTATATTCAGAATTTGTAGCATTTAAGTCACATCATTTCAAAAGTCAGCTGAATCTGCTGAAGTGTTAACTCCGATATATTTACAGTATGTCTGAAGATAATGTTATCTGCCAGACCTGATAAACACAATGTATATGTGTGTCTGTGCGTGTGGGCAAACTACTGTTGCAGAACCAAACGTGACTTAACATCAGTCGACATTTAGACTGCTATTGTTCACATAACCTCAGGTGTACTTGAGTCAGAGAGAAAGTGCAAATTTGTGTGTGTGTGTGTGTGTGTGTGTGTGTGTGTGTGTGTACACTGACCTGCCGTCCTCCAGCTGTAGTGCTCTGAGACCCGCCAGACAGGCCTGTTTGTTAACCCGGCTCAGGTCGTCTCCCAGTATTAGCAGCGAGCACAGTCCAGTGTAGGTCATGGCTACATGGCCACTGTCGTATGGGTGGAGCACACCTGGACCCTGGAGAAAATATCAAAATGAGATATTATTCATACAACTGCAGTGGGAAGACAAAAGAAATAAGAGATTACAGTAGTAGTAGTAGTATTAAAACGAACATCTGAGGGGGAAGCAGCTTAAAAACAATAACAGGACCAGACAGATGATCAAGTATTTAGCCATCCACAGACAGCTAAAATAGAACTTTTTGGGGAAATAACTCGGATTGGCAATGCCGTTACATCCGCAGCTAGGTTTCCATGGGGACAGAAGTAATGCCAAATGTGAAAAATACATCTATTTAAATGACTGTTAATATTATAGCTGCAGGGATGATACTAATGAAACTAGAAAAAAGCCCCAGACCCGAGAGAAAGGACTGGTACAATCAGGTCAGGTCTAAAAACAGTGTGGGGTAAGGAGGGCAGTACCTTAGTGCTGTAAGGAATTCCAATATGTGACGATCCTCGAAACCCGCAACGACTTAGGTTAGATTCTGGAAGAGAATAACAGGACACGGGAAGATAGAGATATAAGAAATCCTCAGTATTATACACTAGTAAACATCACGAGAAACTGGAACAAGAACACACTACTTTGGTTCACTGTCTTACAAACTAGGTCTCATTCCTTTTGGATTCAGTGAGGTGCTGCGAAGATGCTCAACTAGCTAAAAAAGTGGACTACTGCCATCTACTGGCCATGATAGAAACATTACTTACAGTAGAACCCAATAAACAAAATGTCATCATACTGCAAAGAGTGCAGAACATGTTCATTTCAACCTTATGACAACCAATATTTTAACATGTGTCACACATCATATCACCGCTCCTGACTGACTGAATGCTTGATCATGTTGCACTATGTGACAGGAAGTGCTGTGCTCACTTATTCTTGAGTTTGTACTTTTCAAATTTGTGTTCAGTCAAACCAAACAGACATGTACCTTTCTACAATATGTAAAAATGTATTTTCAGCATACTAATGTGCTGAAAAAAACAACAACTGTCAGCTAACCAATTTTTGATTTGAAAATGGTCCCTACAACATGATGAGGGACAGCGGTCTTCTGGCACAGATGCAGATGCACATTTTACATAGATTAACTTAACATATACAGATTCATTCATTCAACACACCTGCGCTCAGTTAGACAGCAACAACACGCCCATCAACAACCTCAACAGCTTCAAACAACAAATGTATTTCCATACCAATGGCACATTAGGAAATCTGCCTCCCAAGCTGTATTTTCACATCGAATGACAAGAAACCAGCCAGACACCAAACATATGGCAGCAGCAAAAATGAGACCAGTCAAGCATGGCTATACCGCCATCAGTTCTGTTGATGTCCTGAATAATTAACTAACTGGGCATCTAAACAGATGGCACGGAGTTGCTTGTTAGAGACAGAAAAAACAAGTCATTAAATATTTAGAGTCCAACTTTCCCCGATGAACAGAGGTACAGCTGGAAAAGGTTAGGTGAGGAGGACATCTGGAGGATGATACCTGTTTCAAATCCAACAAGAATAAAAAGATTTCACACACTTTGAACTCTGAATTTGTCAAGCTTGACGAGACGTTCTGTAAATGTATGCTCAAAAAAAATCTAATATTAGCAGTAACCTGGACTTGCCTTAAGCATACCCCCCCCATCCAGCAGCCCCCTAGATGCCCTCTGTCTCTACCACCCTGATGAAACCATAGACACGTACGTACACACACACACACGTTTGAGCTTCTGTCATTTTTAAACTGCTTAAAGTTATCTTTTTCTTGATGTGACCATTCACATGCCACAAACATTAGAAACCTTGTATGTCAGTGTCCACACCAAGTGTGCCCGTTACAGCAGTAAAGAGCATTAGCCCTGCGCCTTTTCTAAGCTATCCTCCGTACCACAAGTCTCCACCCCTCAGAGTATCTTCTCGTAGACAGCTTCTTTCTTCCATCTCAAAAGATGAAAAAATACTGGGATTTCTTGGCAGACAAATCCAAAATCCTTGCTATTTTTTACAAACAAAAAAGACAAAACAATTACTTTGTTTGCTACACCTCCCATGAGGTTTTGACTGCCTTAAACTCTTTTAAAATAAATGTTTCTTGTGTAGTTAAATTTACATTCTAAACTAGTAAAAATGGACTGATCTGTACTTACACAGGGTACGCCACCTTCATTTGTTTGATAAGGCACTCAAAAAGTATTTTTACACTGAGGATTTGTTGTTAGCATAGCTGATTATTACTACAACACCTGTTTTTGAAGCCCTGTGTGTTACACCTCATTCAACTAACTCAAGATGTAGTCGCCTTGACAACAACCTTTTGATTCGCTGCTTCATGTTGACCTTTGTCAAGTCATTCCTATGGCATTCAATTCTTGTACTGCAAACCTCTTTTTCTGATCAACTGTTCCACCTCAGCGTATTTACAGTCTGGTGTGAAAAGGGGAGAAGAAATGAGACTTACGATCCTCTGTGGGCAGAACCTGTAACGAGTAGATCCACTCAATCATGGTGCTCCTATCAATCCTATCCAGGGCGTCCAGCACATCCAGACCAGACAAGGCAAAAAAGATGATAGTTAACCTGGAAAGAAGGCAGATAGCAATCTTATTCATTTGTAGTCATTTAATATTGGACAGAAAGATCCACATATAAGCAACGAGAGCGAATGCGTGGTCAGAGCTATAAAGCAACAATGTAAACTGTGGCAGTGAAGTGTCATATTAGATAACAGGGTAATGAAACAATCTTTAAAAAACAAAAGAAAAGTATGATTAGCTGAAGTTATCTGTTGGTTCTCCATTCCAACTGGAGAGATATTTGTTTAACTTAGTTGACAAATGAAGAACCTGACCAACTTTACAGTTCATTTAGCATGAAGTTCACTTCCACATTAGCCTTCACGTGATCAGCTAGTTAACGTTGACTAACACGTTTGACAAGGCGTCGTGCCCCGCTGTACCGCTCGTTTCCTGTTTTCCCACAGCCAGCCTCTCGTGACCAACGTTAACTACCCTAGATGATGCTAGCAAGCACGCTTAACTAAATAGCACTAGCCTCCATTCAGTGCTTTTGAAACACGGCTAGCTTGGATGCTAGTAAGCAAGCAACAGTTTTCATTCCAGTAAACTAACCGGGTTGTTTCCATGGATGCGTATCTCTCAGGTAACACCTGAAGTGTTCTCTGGAAGAACCGTACATGTCGATCTCTTAAAAACTCTATTTGCTCAAATTCTTCAAACTGGCTCTCCTCTTCCGCCATCTTTGCGTCCGCACCTATGAGGAATCTTTTCCGGTACGTCTGTTTTTCAAAATAAAAGATCACACTACAGAGCAACGTGCACAAAGGGTAATTCAGACCAGAGCACATTATACAGACGGTCTTTTCGGATTTTACTTTGGAAAATTCATCCCACAATAGCTGGAAAGCTATCAATATCCAACACCACTTACTGTTACCAGTCCAGACATTTAAATGACCAAAAATCGATAAGAAATTGTGAAATTTAAGCTTTTATTTAAAATAACAGTTTTGTTTATTTGTAAGGTCATGTTAATTCACAGATTTTACAAAACCTCAAACAGCAGCACACAGTGATTTCAAATCAAGGAACAATCTGTTTTTGAGGTCCCATCACATACATTTTAATTTAATCTAATTTCTATAAAAACGGAAACCATTCTGAATGCATTAAAGGACTGTTCAGTTGGCATCCACTGTTGTTCATCACAGGCCTTGTCTCCACGTGGGAACAGCTCTGCAGCGAAATGACAGAAGGGTTCAGTAATTCAACAAAAGATCACCTATTATTACCCAAAACATTGCTTAATGGAAACCTGACCTAGTGACTGTAGAAAACAGTAGAGGCAATCAGACCTGTGAAACATCTGTGGCATGGGCCCTCCTCCTGAAGGTCCAATGTGTTTCATTCGCTCCTCCCATCCCTTAGTGGGGCGGGTAACCCTGGAGGGGTCTCTGCTGACGTGGCCATTCACCTGAATGAGGAACAAATACACATCAACCTGTATATTCAAGATTTTAAAGATTTTGTGATTTAAATGTGTTCCTTTTAGTTAGTCATTTGAGAGACCTGTTCGCTGCACAACTCTTACCTTCTCCTTCAACTTAGCAGCGATTCTCCTCTCTCTTTCCTCTTCCTCTTTTTCCCTCAGCTGTTTCTCCTGAAGCTTTGCCTCCACCTTGTGAAGATCCTGCAGAAAGGCAGAGACAAACCTTGCATTTTACACAGCACGGTGACTTCTCCATTTATCTACTAACCTCACATACCTATGACACATCACAGCCTCAAAACAATAATTATGCTCTAGTACCTGACGTAGACTTGCTGTTTATCATCTGCAATCTAGAGAGAAAGCCTGGCCCTTGAAAGTGGTAACACCAGGCACAAGGTTAAAACAGACAAACCACTGGTCTCGTGTTTCTCAGTGTCTCGGTGATTCTCAAGACTTCGTACCCTTTCATTAAAGCGTTTGATGCCCTTTGCTGCCTCCCTTCTCCTCTCCTCCATTTCCCTCTGTTGCTCCTCTCTCCTCCTCCTCCCCTGTTCCTCCTCCTCCTCTCTCCTCAGCCGTAGCTGCTCCTCAACAGTCAGCTTCACTTCCAGCTGCCGCCGACGCTCTTCCTGATAAACAGACATCATTTTGATTGGTGAAGGTAAATATCTGTTGAGCGCAACAACCATGCACTTGTTTACACCAACGTTTGCTCTGTATGTGTATTGACTTTCATGCTAAATAAATAACACAATACTCATAAGCACACAGATGAGCACATACCAATACTATCTCTGATGATAACTAACCACAGCTACAGTAAAATGACTTTTCACTCACACACACACACACAAGCACAAAAGCACCTTTGCCCGTCTCCTCTTTTGTATCTCCTCAGCCAGTCTCTGCTGCGCTTCCTGTTCCTCGTTCCTTCTCTTCTCTTCCCTCCACTCCTCCAGTCGCTGAGCTGCCTCCCTCTTCTCCTCCTCAGTCCTAAAACAAAAGAGGATAGAACACACTAAAACAAACATGATACCAAAGTGACATTAACAACGACTATGGGCAAACAAAGCCCCCAGATTAGCCTTTATTTAATGTGACCAATCAAACACTTTGGGTGCTCATCAGATCTGGTGGGATCTTGTGACTCGGGGGTACATTTCACTGCTTTTACGGAATCAATGTCTGCTCCACCTCGTCTTTCTGTTTTTGTATTATATACTATTCTACTTCTGACTCACCTGTGTTGGTGGGCCTGGCTCTTGGCCTCCTTCTCCCTCCTTTCCGCCTCCTCCGCCTCCTCCCGACTCTGTATCCTGGCCTGGCGCTCCTGACGCTTGCTGGCTTTCCACCGCTGAATAGCCTGGGTATGGTATAAAGACAAGTGGTAAAAATGGAAGCCACAAAATATTTAGAAGACAGTAGCACAGCTTCCAAAAAAGCTATTTCTAAGCTCTTGGCTATGTCACCTTTATACAGAATAAAGACGGTTCTAATTGGGGTTAATGGAATAAAATTGTACAAGCACTGTTGGCAACAAAAAAGCAAATGTGTCCTCCACCTGCAACGATGCAGGCAGTCTCTGAGCCAATCAAAGGCAAGATACAATAGGTGTAGTGTTGGTGTAACAGCTTAATCATGGTTATTAGTTCTCCTCTTCTCTGACTCTAGGTGGGTTGATAAGTAAAATCACTTGCCGTGGAATTTGATTTTCAGTGAAAATCAGCACACAGTCAGCCCTCCACAGTAAAATATCTAACACAAATTCTAACCTAAAATGTTAGTGCCCCCCACCAGAGAGCCAGGGGGCATAATTTAGGTAAACATTCAATTAGAACATAAAGAGTACGGTCTAGGACTTCGCTATAGGAAAAGTGCAATGAGACAACTTTTGTTATGAATTGGCGCTATATAAATAAAATAGAATTGAACTGAAATTAAAAACAAATAAGTCTGACAACAGAACTTTAAAGATGTTAAAAACCACATCTAAAAAAATAATATAAATGACAATCATTTTGGTGTTTTATTATTCTGACAACTGAAAATGGCACAATCTGGACTCACTTTGGACTACACTGTCAGGTGACCTTGCGATGTCACGAAGACTTAACATAATGAGGGATGTTGCTTTTTCTTCATTTTCTCTTGATGCTCACAGCTTGATGAGGAAGTTGTGTTTACCAAATATCTATCTAAATGAGATTTGCTTTCCTTCTGAGCTCATACGGATTTTGTCAAGAGTTCTCTACCTCTCTCTTTCTGTCCTGTAGGGAGATCAGCTCCTGATGCCAGTCCTCATGTTGCTCTATCTCCTCCAATGTTTTACCAGGCAGGTACAGTTTGGCCTCTCTCCTGTAGGCCGGTTGCCCACTGTGCTTTGTCCAGACCTGTAAATCAAACCGATTAGAGTAACTCAGACGGGAACCTTGAGGCTATCGACGTTTGGCTTGACATCTGCAAAAGTTGCCTGAAGCAAAACACTGAACACAGTTAGTTTAAGGAGTGGTGGTCAGTGACTGTGTGCAATGATCTGACGAGAATGTCTCGTACAATACAAGTCATCGAGACAGAATGACAATAATGTCTTACTTTAAGGAAGGCTTGGTGGTCATATTGGTCCCAGCCACCATTAAGGCCTCCCGTCTTCTGCAGGAAAGCCTCCAGTGCTCTGACCTCTGCGGGGAGGTCTCTGTCCGGGGGTTTGGTTTTCTGGAAAAGATAATCCTAGGAGTTAAGTGCTGCGTGGCTCAGAATTCAAGATACATATTTTTCAAATATTAACAACAGAGAAGCTACCGAAAGGAAGAAGTCGAAGAGAGACTGACCTTAACAGTGGGAGCTGTGGGTAGTTTGGGGTCTGATTTGACAGCAAGGCTCCAGTTTTCAATCTTCTTCTCGTAAGCAGTGATCTCTTGTCTGCACGTCCTGTCCTCCTTCAAAAGTTCTTCAAAGCTGAGAGGAGCAGAGAAACACAAAGGACAACAATTTATAACATACCTGGCTGTACATAACCATGTGATTTTTGCATAGTTGTACCATTTAGTTTGCTTTGTCTATGAACACTCTGCTGGGGTGTTTTTATTTATTTATTTATATACTTTAGTTATTGGATTACATTGTATTAAATGTGTGTTTCTAACACAAGTCTAAAGTTGTTTAGTGTATCCTGTTACCATGACCGCTGTTCCTCCTTTAGGTTGTTAATTGAGATTTCCACCTCTGACATTATTTCCTCCAGTCTTTTAATCACTGAAAAGCCAAGCAGAAATGTGAGAAACACTATTTACAATCTCACCTGATACACTCTTATTTTCATTGGACTCTTATTACACTACAATAGCAATGCTTTCTTTGAGCAGTGCAGTACTTTACAATGGCATCTTTTATAATGACGTAGCAGAATGGCACAAATATTGATGTTAATGATGACAAAAAAAGGACTGCAGGTCGCACAAGATGGCTGAATGAATAATATGGTATGATTGTTTTTCAGGTACTATGAACAAACACTGCCAGATACCAAACTTACACTCAGGAGTTGGCTTCACATCTATTAGCTGTCTCTGAAATGTTCTCACACCATTATGAATCTTCCCTAGCTGCTTTTGAAGAGTCATCTCTAGAGGGGGGGAAAAAGTGAGCATCAGGAATAGCAGTTTTTATCAAAGTGGTAAAGTGTTGAGGGTGGATGTTTCCTTTAACGGTGGTTTACTGCTATGACTAGAGTATTTTATACCCCGTTGTAATAAAGCCGTCTCAGACGCCCTGTCACCCTGCCACAGGAAAAGGTTTAGAGGAAATGCTAGGATACTGTAATGCGGAGAAAGACCCACTCTCAGCATTTCTCTCTTCCTCCAACACTTTCTCGTACTCTTCCAGTTCTCCAGACACATCTGTCCAGCCATTCTTCCTGCACTGAACACTCAGCGTCCTCTCTTTCTCAAATTTTTCAATCCTGTGAAGAAATAGGAGAAAAGCTAAATTGGTATATCACTGACCCGTGAAGACACACTGATAATAACCCTTCACAAAGTTCAAGGACCCATTTGCTGTGTTACAGTAGTTTAGTGATTGGTTACAATACTACACAAATAAAGAATGTGCCTTGCGTTTCCATCTTAAACTTGAAATTAAAACTATAACAAAGGTTTTGCTTGTCTCGTTTACAGTGGTGACTCAGCAGCACCAAACTAGCTCCTGCTATTGTCGAGCCTATGCGACAGAATCATTGTACTCCTCATACAAAAAAATGACATACAAACACAGATGAAACACAAGGTTGGACAAAACAAAACGAACACCGTAGAATATTATGCAATCCATTGAATTAATCCTGCAGTAAATACCATCTTTTGAAGCTCTTGTTGAATGTAAATTGTGTGTGCTGAGACGTTGTTGATGTTTGTGGTATTGTTGGATTTAATTTATTGTAGGCAATTCCTGTCATTTTGTCCACCCACTGTATCTCTACAGTGAAAGTTAAGTGTTTGAAGATTTTGAATGAAAGACGAAATGACTCTGAGTAGCTTCACTCACTGCCTCCTGTTCTTCTCGGCTTCTCTGAGAAACTGTGCAGCTTCCTTTCTGGCCAGCCTGTGATGCACACTGTCACTGCTGACCGGGGATGATGTGCAGGGCTGCTGAACACCTGAGTCTCCCTCTCTCTGCTCAAAGTCATTTAGTGAAGGCAGAACACAAAAGCTGATCATGGGGCAATATGGAACAACAACTGCAGGCATACATTTAACGTTACTCCGTTTTGGATTCTGAACTTCCGCAACGTCGCGTCCGATAATAGAGCATGAATCACTCGCACATCTGCAACCTCAGCACCATGGGTAACCAAGTAGCACAAAAGGCATCCACTGTCGGACACCTAGTAGCTGGACCTCTAACAAGATACCAGGCCAACACGCCAAAATAATTATCCTAATTCATGACAAGTGTACAACGGATTAGCTACAGTGGCTAGCGTATGTAAAACAAAACCATAAAGTTAGCAAGCAGTTTCCTTCGCCTATAACTTAGCTAGGTAACGTTAGCTAACACTAGCTAGATTTGATAACCGAACGCTAGCTCGTCAGTCGTCCAAAAGCACTTCATATCTTCTTTTACACATTAGAGATAACCCAATTAAAATGTTGTCGACTGACAAATAATAAATGTCAATTTTATGACAAATGCAGTAAACAGCTATGTGATAACTACCGAGAAATGTTTATCAGCGCATCGTGTGGTTGCTAGGGTGGCCATATTTAAGTAAATCTGTGAACAAAACAAACTTTATTTAAAAGGCGAGCACGCTTGTCAAGTACCCCTGTAGTTAGTGGTTCATAGCAGCAGAGGACGCTGCTCATCATTAATGGATTGTATGTGTGTATGAGCCTGAAAGACTGGACTAGGCTGCACAAGCTCCCATCAGGGCTTGATGACCAGGCTACATGATGCGAGACAAACCCAGCGTAACCAGGAGACTGTAACCATGACAACAGACTTACATTAACCAGCGTGCTTAACCAAAATGGTTTGGTTTTTTTATAGCCACAATCTTTCCCTACCTTTAACCATGTGGTTTTATTCCTTAACCTTAACCCTTTGAATTTTTACTTCATCTTGTTTTATTGGTTGATAAAGCCTTCTGTTTTATCCAGCATGACATTCTGTTAAATATTTTTGATTCATGATTTGGTGATAACTGGGATAGATAGTTTTGTTAGGTTTAAGACTTTTCTACTGGAAAGCAACATTTAATTTAGTTTCTGTAGCCCGGTTCTTGAGGTACAGAAACATCTGACTGTACCCTGCTACAACTAGATGGTTAGAGTTACCTACGCATCTCACGCTCTCAAATATCTGCCTATGTTGTCTACCGAGACCTTGGTTATTTCGGTAACAGCCTTTTTATGATGGCCAACAACAGCTATATTTATTCTGAGAGCTGGCAAAGTGACAGAGAGAAAAGAGAAGAGAGAAAGAGAGAGAGAGAGAGGGAGAGGGAGTATAAATAGAAACCTGAATCCATTATTGAGTGCAGATATTGGGGATGGTCTCTCCCATGGGTGCAGAGGCAGAGTTGTCATCGTGACATAAATAGCAGCTGCTCTCCTTAATGAAGAATGTTACAATTTCCTGTCTTCGTCGTCAGCCAAGGGACTCACTTAATTTGATAAATGAGACAATCAGATGAACCTTCATCTCGTTGACATAACAAATCAAACAAAGCATGCTGGCATAAAGTATGGGATTTCCAGACAGGGTATATTTGGGTGCAAAAATGTAAACGTCAAAGAGTTGTAAAGTTTAGGTCAGCTCTAAAATAGACTATTAACTTTACTCTTTCTTTGTAAAGGAAGAGTCTTTAGTTTTCCATTGTGAGGGAAACACGCTGACTTCCCTGTCTTTTTTTCTTGTTAACATCTTGTGAGAAGAGTGTCAAACAGAAACAAATTAATCTTAACTTATGGTCCACCTACTAGTTTTTTGGAGACCTTTCAAATGCATCTCAGAGTCTTCCTTTACTGGATAGAGTTTGCTCAGTTGCCATGGAGATAGCTCAGCTGTCATCGCTAAGTTAATAGGTGGTTGTATGATTTATGTCTTACAACCACAGTGGTGGAGGAAGTACTTAGCTCTTTTACCCAAATAAAAATAGCAATACCTCAGTTTGGAAATACTCGGTTAAAAGTAAAAGTCCTGCATTAAAATGTTTACTTCAGTGAAGGTACATGAGTATTAGCATCAAAATATGTACTTAAAGTACCAAAAGTAATAATACTCATTGTACAGAAGTTCCCATTTAAGAATAATGTATATTATATAATTGGATTAGAATTATTGATGCATTAATGTGTGACCATCACTTATATTGTAAAGGTGGGGCTAATACTGCTGGGTAGCGTAATCTATAATAATACATCATTATTTAGTTGTTGATTATATTTTGTATTAATAATCAGTAGACCTGAAAAGCAAGTAAAGCTGTCAAATAATTGTAGTGGAGTAGAAGTATAAAGCAGCATAAAATGGAAATACTCAAGTAAAGTACAAGTATCTCAAAATTGTACTTAAGTACAAAACTTGAGGCAACGTTACTTTCCATCACTGCACATGACTACAAATTAGGTCACCTGATGTCAACTGAGCAAACCCTATCCCCTGAAGTTCTAAATACATAAAGTATAAGGCTCTGGGAAGAACCAGTAAGTGGATGTGATTTTTTTTTTTGTGTAACTAATAATTTATTTGGCTCTTTTTGACACTTTCTCTCACAAGAGTCACCAGCCTAAAACTTTGCATTTACATTTGTCAAGTATGAGCGTTCACATTCACATTAAAACTTGAGTTGAAACAATGTATTCTTGACCTGAGGAGTCTAATGTAGAATAGCCAATACAGGCAAGAGGGAATGTGAGAAAGAAAGACATGCCCTTTGACCTCTTCTTAGGGTATAGTCTTTTTGAAAATGAGACATGATCCAACTGAGAGGTTAGTTTTGTGTTCATGGACAGAGGAACTCTGAGCTTCCAGTTCTTTGAATTAGACGTGCTTATTTACGACATCTGCCACTGTGTTTATGTGTGTGTGTGCGTGTGTGTGTGTGTGTGTGTGTTTCCAGTGGGAGAGCCTGAGTTGCGTCCGTACTCTTACACCACAGGTGAGTGTGTTTACGTGGGTAAATCATTCAGATCTGCTGGCTGTCAGCCTATTGCTGAACGGGAGTGTTTTCAGTCAACATGCCTGTTTCAGTAAGGGTTAACTATGAGGACAAACACATAAACAACATGCACACACACACACACACACACACACATACACATACAATTTGTTCTGACATCTGATCTGACTAGTGCTGTAATTGTATATGGTGTTAAAAAGCAACATGATTTGGCTAAGTCCTGCACGTTAGGCATGTCAGACTCAGACAGGCAGGTGTGTGTGTGCGTGTGTGTGTGTGTGTGTGTGTGTGTACTTGTACTTGGTACATAATGGACTGAAACATGTTTTTTACCTACAGAGTGAGGGCATTTTTGGAAAGTGAGGAGATTGTGGCCGGTCCTCACAACTTCAAACGGCTGTTTGAGGGTTAAGACTTGGTTTTAAGGGTTAGGTTAGAATTAGGTTATGGTTAGGGTGAGAGTCAGGGTTAGGCATTTAGTTAGTAGTGATGATTAAGGTTAGGGTAAGGGGCTAGGGAATTATGTCAATGACGGTCCTCACAAAGATAGAACTACAAGGATGTGTGTGTGTGTGTCTGTGAGCAGTGTGTGGTAAGGTGCTTGGGAAGCCAGGAGGAAAGTGATCAGACTAATTGCTTTTCCTGCTGTGCTTCAGGCTCGTACACACTCTCTCTCTCTCTCTGTGTTTCTCTCTGTGACGTCAACACATCAACATTTCTCTGAATGCAGCTTTTGGTCAAACAGAACATGTCTCCTGTAACTCATACCTTTGGCTAATTTAATGTGTATGCTTATGTAAGTAACTCACATGCCAACTTCTGAATTTCCTGTATGTCTGCCAGTTAGTTTCTTTCACTGCACTCCTATATCTGACTTAATTTGTCTTCAGCAGCCAGGCTTTGTATGAACTCTTACTATGGTACTTTTCAAAGAAGTATTTGTTGCAGACGTGGCACTTTGGACTACAGCACAGGTTCCTAACCTGAGGGTTGGTACCACTCCAACGGGTCAGAAGAGAAATCTGAGGGGATGTGAGACAATTAACAGAATAAGAAAGAAGAATAAAAGTTTCCACAGACTTTTCTCTTGTCTTTGCTTTATTTTCTGTTTGAAATACTGGACAGTTTTATCTCTTCAGACCTCTAAAAACTATTCAAATGTAACACTCTGAAAATTACTCTCACAACTGTGACACATACAGTGTGTGACGAAGGGGTCTCAAGGCAAAAAAAAGGTTGGTCTAGAAAGAAATAACAGTACAAAGTTTGGACATATTGCCATGATTTTTTGGCATAGAGACCTTAATGGTCCCCAGAGTTTGAATCCTCATTACTTCAGTGATCCTCTGACCTTTCATCTAACACCACCAGCAGGCCAAAGTTTCCGCTTGTGCGGCATATCAGCTCATACAGGATAGCTTGCATAGAGTTGGTTGGTACCTGTCTTAAAATGTGGATTTTGTGGCATTTGCATGTTGAATAAGTTGCAGCCCTAGAATCCCATTTAAAATGTAAACAACAGTAGGTTTCAAAAAGGTCTAAGCATCAGTAGCTTACAATTTCTGCAGTTTTTGGAAAACATCTTCACATTTCATAACAGCTGTAAAAGATGAAGGTATAATTGAAGTGGTGATATATTCATGCCATGAGCTAATATTTCTTACTCACTGACATGTACTTTATTGCTTATAAACTTTTTCCAAAATATAGGTAATTGAATTAGCCACCTAAAGAGCTAGATCAGTGCTTCCAGGAAGTTAAAACTAAATTAGTAAACTGAATGTCACTCTTTCTGAAAGCCTGAAACACCTCGAGTCAAACAGTATGATGATTATTTGGTTGATTTGATCAGGAAGGATATCCATTCTGCTTATCTTAGAGAACCTGATGAATATGCCTCCACTTGGTAGCTCAGCAGCTCGTTTCACTTATATTATCAGACGTTAAAGAGATGTTGTTATCCAGAGTGCCTCTCACCTATCCACTGTGACATAAGTCCTCACCGCACCCACACACTCCACATGGTGATGTACAGTGGAGGCCTTTCACTGCCGTCCTCAACTGACTTGCTGAGAGAGCGAGATGTATGTTCTTAATTCAGTGCTTTAAATAGAGTGGTGAGGTGTTACATTCTATATATTTATAAATATAAAACTAGAACATTTTGAGGTTTGAGGATCAAATGCATTTTTAAAATAAAAAAATGAGTTGGATTTGGAAATTTGAACACCTACAGTTCCATGACAACTGGTCTAACTCCATCTGCTTATGAAGATCATGTGGTATGATCAAAAGCTCCAGAGCATCTATCAAATGGACCTCGTGGTGAGATTGTTTATGTAAAAGTAAAGGGTTTTGTTCTTTCTTTCTTTGTCTATACTTTAGAAATAAGATATGGGCTTATTTGGACTGAGCTACTTAATTGTACTAATACATTTAAGTGTAAATTATTCTTATTCTTTTTAAGATCCATGTCAACATCAAAACCCCCATGATTTTAATTTGGTCTGAAATAATACTGTGATGTTACTCCTTATATAGCCTATATCTAATTTAATAAGACAAAGACAAGAATAAGTTCGTTGCAAGTGGGTCACATCTCCTGTCAGACATGTGTGTGTGCTTTAGCTCTGACTAAAGGCATACTCCCCTCAGAGCATCGTCTACTGTCAAGGGATACACACATTCAGAGTTTCGCCTTACAAATACTTCATATACTGATGGAGCATTGAATCATTTTAGATTGCAATACCTCTGCTAACAAACTTTGGCTTACTGAGCACCTGCTGAGGTTGAAACAACACAACGGCGAATGTGTTTTAAGGCTCAATGAAGAAGAAGCTTCTGAAAGGATGGCAGCCAGCCAGCAGTTTATGATCACATGTTATCTCTACTGGTGTAACTCACTGCCAAATGTGCAACAGAGTAAGTCTGGGTGAGAGCAAGGTACGTTCTTCCCTTCATTTTTTCTCTTGTCAAACTTGTATGTCAGGACCACATTCAACCTGAATATGTTCTCGTTTTACAGGAATAATTTGAATTTTTAGGAAATATTATTATTATTATTCACTTTCTTGCTTAGAGTGGGAAGAGAAGATTATTACCACTCTCAGAGTTTTTTCACTAGGTGGCCCAAGTGGGGCACTGGGGTGGCATGAAGTAGGCTACATGCACGAGTACACACACATAGCATTCATTTACCATTTCTCATATCTAGTTTAATTAGTGACATTACACTTTCTTACAGGAGTCTGCATGTCCTCCCCGTGTTACCGTGGGTTTTCTCCAGGTTCTCCGGTTTCCTCCCACCGTCCAAAGACATGCGTTAATTGGTGACTCTAAAATTGTCCCTAGTGGATGAATGTGTGCGTGAATGGTTGTCTGTCTATGTGTCAGCCCTGCGATGTGTTGGCCACTGTCCAGGGTGTACCCCGCCTAAGGCCCGAAGCCACTGGGATAGGCTCCAGTCACCCGCGACCCCCAACGGGAACAAGTGGTAGAAAATGACTGACTGACACTTTCTTACATACCTGTTTTGTTTATTTAAAAGATAAATAGACTACCAATTGCAACACAACAGAGTGGCACCAGACTTTATTTTTAAGTCCCCAAAATTAAATTGTACCCCCAAAAGTGGCTATATACAAAGGTAACAAAATCTACCCACCAGCACCTCTAAAGAACCAGAATCAGAATCAGAATTGGCGTTTTTGGCCAGGTATGTGTACATATACAGGGAATTTGACTCCGGTTTCTCTGCTGCGCTCTGTGGACATACACAGCAGTAGACGTAGGTATGGCTATAAGGTTTTAAAGCAATAGTAACATTAGTAAACAGTACGACATTTGGTGCAATGGTGCAGAGTGCAAATGGTGCTGAAATAAATATGATTACAGGTTGCTTTATATATACATGAGGAAGTAAAGTTCACAAATTAACATGCTATACCTGATTTGTTTAATCTATACAAAAACTGAAGTGCAAAAAGGCCACGGTGTGCTTTATGCAGTGTTATGTAGATTATCTAACTTCCTGTAAAAATTTTAATAACCATATTTTCCAAAATGTTACAAAATATTCCTTTAAAATTAGTCATCAAACACGCTGCTGGTTAATGCTGAAAGGCCCAAACTTCTAACTGTGTGCAAGAATATTGCAAAATGTCTTTGATTTTAATTTCAAAATATGTGGTAACCCAAGAGGATTTATTTTTGTCTTGTGTGCTGTCCGTATAGGCTCCAAGTTCATGTAATGCTGCCTACCCACTGTCTTTAAAGTTGACTTTTGTTGGGCCTTGTAAGACTGTAAAAGGAAACTGTTACTCCCTGTTACTAAATTAGCTCAGCGTGTTGTAAGAAATGCTCTGAGAACAACAGTTGTGAGATTTTATACCTGGACCAATAATTTAGCAGTGATTCAAGGTTCATGAAACTAGTTAATTCCTTGCAGTAAATTAACAACCACAGGAGCGTAACTGTCCCTAAATCACCCTGAACAAATTCAGACAGTGAAGCAATGTCATGTGAAAGTGTTTGTCAAACCAAAATATCCCTGCTGTAAGTATAGTACATGATCCTCACTGACTTCTAGTTAGCATGGTAAATCATATTACAGTGAAATGTCTTGGCATCTGTTAAATAATGAGAGGCCAGCTGTGGTCTGGCCCCTATCTGTAGGTATTCTACATGTTGAATAAGCATTAACTAGAGGAAGGTGAATGAAAGCTCACACTGAGCCTGGGGGTTGTCAGAGGGAGTTTTGCCATGCAGCTCTGTCACTGACCACAGTTGACTTCATTCCCTTCTTTGTGTTTCTGTGTGTGAGCGAGAGAGAAAGGGAGAGGGAGAGCGAACTGCTAAAGTTACAGACATGACCTGTGGCGGCTTAGAGAGGAGTTGATTGCAGACGTGGCTCTCAGGGTTCACAGGGTGTGCTGGGGTACATTCAAGTGTGTGTGTGTGTGTGTGTGTGTGTGGTTTAATTAGCAGACTGGCCACTCTAAAGTCCAAGGCTGCTGGTGTCACCCTACCCCCTGGTGTTTTACTAGGAGGGATAAGGCTGCAGTCAGAGCAAGTGCCCTTTTTCACAGAGAGAGAGTTTACCTCTTAAAGATGCTGCTCAATAGCAGGAAAGAATGAGACTATTACAGGTTTTATCCAGTTGTTTTGTCTCTGCTGTTTTTGGAGGAGCCTTTAGAGGTTTCTGCATTTTCATGCCATTTTCAAGGATTTTCATTGACGTCTGAGGTGCCTAAACATCAGCCATAGAGAGAAAAGGTTCAACAGTTATAAAATGAAGCACTGTGAGGTGCTTTGACTGACAGGAGCTTGATGGGCAAACTGGGATTTCTGCTTTCATTCTGGTACGTAGGCAGATCAGCTCTTGTTTATTCCCCTCCCTTTGCCACACCCATGACCTTCTCTGACGCTCTGTGAGCAAGGTGGGAGGGAAAACAAACTCACGCAAACAAACATGCAAGACAATGCCCATCAGCGGTGTAATTTAGTGCGCTGTCCTTGATTGTTGTGAATGGTTGAAGAAAACCTCCCTGTGTGAGATGTCACGTCAAACACCAACGTCTGGACGTAAAAGGCCTGGTGTTCTCACAATAGCCAGGCATCCTGAGAAGAGGGATGCAGTTTTGACACTATGCTGTATCTGTGGTCAAGCTTCAGTCAGAGCCAGAGATATCGTCTTTTCATTCACACGCATTCTTGTCAAATCCTGGCGCCCACATTACCCACCATGCAAACTCCACCGCCAACAGTTTGGTGGGAGATTCGGGTGTGTTATGCTTGTAGCGGCTAATGTAGCCTTGAGCTGCTTGCCTCAAGCAGAGACTTGGAGCGGGCTACAGAGGTCAGGAAAGCTCACTTCTTTCTAAGTCCACACACACCCAGAAAGGCTTCATACAACTTTTCCCACACATGTAGTTATACTTCCTGAGACGTGTAAACAAACTCTGTGTAAAATCATTGCAGTTCCCATTTAAAGCACAACCTGTATCTCGCTGTGTTTGCATGTAGGTAAAGATATGGAAAAAAGATAACACAGAGAGCTAAATCAAGAGATGAGGGCGAAGAGAGAGGGACATGGGTCGAGGTATCAGCTGTATCTGTGTGGTCATGAGTAATGGACACCAGCAGGTTGGAGCTTCTAGTTCCTCCTCTGGACACCGGATCTGTCTCTGTCTGTCCCAGAGCCAACACTGTCAGTGCTCTTTGTGTAAATGATCAACTGCCGACAGTGAGAGGGTCTCTCTGTCTCTCAGGACAGAGAGGGAGAGGGAGAGACTGTGAGTGTGTGTGCATTTTCACACGTTATGCGTCTAGGCACTGGAGGCATGACATAATTGTCAAACAGGCAAAGTAGACAATACTAGACAAGGCACGGGATTAGGACAGAACAGATAATGAAACCATGTTCAGTACATTACAAATTGTGTATGAGCGTTGACAAAAACCTGCATTGTGTATCCACACATTTACTGCAAGGCTGCAGTTCTGGCCACAACCGCTCTGATATCTGCAACACTTTGCAGCCACATACGCAGGTCTGTGTTTGATTGCGGGGCCACAGTGAAGTACTTGGGAAGGCACAGTACATGGTGATTAGATAAAAAAGGAGGTACCTTGTGGAAATCGTGGATACTCAGAAGAGCGTAGGCGGGCCTGATGAGTCAGTGCTGTTTTGTGGCAGATGGTTGGGCACTGGCAACAAATGTGGGCACAGCCAAACATTTAGACTGATCAAGAGGAACTGTTGTTGTACAAGATGCGTTCTGAACGAGAAAAATGAAAGTTTTTTTTGTTTGTTTTTTATCGTTTTCACGAATAAAATGAATTCCTGTGAACATGAATGCATTTCATTGGAAAGATAAGGAAAAAAACTCCTTATTCAAAGTAACAAGTACAGAACATGATAGGAATGTTTTTGTTTTCCACTCAGCATGCTTTCTATTGGTCAGAGATAAATACCTAAACATGAGCTTGTGTACCAGAGTGTGATAAGTTTATGTGAAGCACTCTGTGCATGTATTTTCTGTGTTGTAAAGCACTTTGAGCTGCATGTCTTGTATGAAAGGTGCTATACAAATAAAGGCCAGTCCAGACTTTGATATGTATAATATCTAATGTTTGTTCAGTCATGATACCTGCTTCTCACCTTGCCTGCCAAACAGCAGTTATGTACAATAAATGGTAGGAAAACTGCTTCTTGTATGTGAAGGTCATATTAAGCAATTTTATGTCTGCAACCCTAACCTGTGTCTACAGGAACTAAGCTGGAGTTTACTGAGTAAGCCATCTCATTTCAGTGACAAACAAAACTTACATGACATTTATTGTGATTAAAACAACAATCTAACAAAGGTTAACCACAAGTGGACCGCAGCATTCATAAAAAAGTTTAGTTTTGATGGCATCATTCCAAAATTCCCACGACCTACCTCAATTTAGAATAAAGTTTACAAAAATGGATTAGGAAAGGCTCGTTGGGGAAATGAGTACATTTTATGCTCACCAAACTTTAATTATTTAAAAATGATTTATAAAAAACTTCATGGTCCATTACAGATTAGGAGCACTGTTTAAAACGTACTTCTTTTGGAAGAAAGTGGTTGAAGTACTAAAAATTTCGCTGAAATGCAGGCTACCTGATACCCCATGTAAATTCTTGAGCCAAAACAGAGTGGTTATTCCCCTTTAAATGTGACTTTCACTAAAGGTCAGTGAAGCCCCAGGCTGACCCTTCCAGGTCAAGAGTTATTAGCATATGTTTGAGAGTGCAAAGGATGTAATAAAGCCAGAGACACTGATATGGGTAATACAATTTGTTTATGGTTTCCATAAACTTTGGTTCTCAATTTCAAAGTAAAAGTCCTAAGCTTCACACATTGTAATTGGCCTGGTTTCTGGATTGTACTAAGTAACAAATTCCTGATTAATCTGTACGTAAAATGGCCTGGGTCGCTGCTGCCAACTGTCACTGGCTTACCCATGTAGCTACAGAGCATAAGAACAGGACAGAGGAACAGATCCATCTATATTTATTATGTCCTGATCTGACTATCTTTAGTAGAGGAGTGGTGACTTGCTCTTGATTTGCTTTCATCAGTGTGAAAACTTTTAGGGCACACAGGAGGCAAATGAGGCAACAGAGGTGTTAACAGTTGTGCTTTTTGTCTATTGGTTTCCAAGTAATATAGGTTATAGTGTTGTTACATATAGCATTTAAAGACGCTGTAAACTTATTTTCACTATGAAACTAAAACATATTAAATATACATACAAAGGAAAACCCAGGACACATAATTTACAGAGCACATGCCTGTAAAAGACTAATTAAAAAATGCAATTTAAAGTCTTCAGGTTTAGGGGTTTTAACATTTAACAACAGATATGAGAATATGTAGCCCTATGATCAGAAATCACAATGATTAGATTCCACGCAGTCCTGATTACTGGTGGTTGGCTGGTAACAGATACAGTATTAGAGTTTGACAAGCCATGGGCTTACATCAAAGAGACATCACTGGAAAAATGTAAATGAATCCTGAATAATGTTAGAAATAAGGCAATTGAGAAAACTCAAGTGTACTAGAATAATACTCTTACTGGAAGGAAAGTTTAAAATTAAAGACGGTGTCCTGGTGGTTGAGACGCATACCATGTGACAAGGACGTCCCTGGTTTGGTTCCAGCCAGATATCTTTGTTGCCCCACATTTTCTGTCTGTGTCTATACTATCGGCTATCCAATTAAGGCAAAAATGCCAACAAATAAATACATAAATAAAAATCTGAAAAAGTAACAAGGAGCGAGTGTGTGCTTGGAGGCGTGTTTTCTGATTTCTTCACATTATTCCACAACTATCTGAATAATATTCCTGATGATTCAACACTGCACATTAATTAGCTTTTGTGACGATCAAATTCACAGTCAAAAGAGGATCTGTCTGTCTGTGTGTGACGTTGATTGTGTGTGTTGAATTTGTGTATTTGTTGTTATAATCACTGCCATGCCAGCTAATTCTCCCACTATTTATATGAGTGTTGTTTTGACAGCTGACTCAAAGTGGAAAGTCTTTCTCTCTTCCACACACACACACACACACACACACACACACACAATAGATAACTCCTGTCTCCTATCATGTACAGTTGCACACACACTCATGAAGAGAAAGAGCGAGGCAGAGACCGTGGTGTCCAGGCCTGACCAGTATCAGATTCAGACCACAGTGATCCCCACGTTAATACTCTGCCTATCTATTTTAGCTGCAGGGGGCTCTTATGTAATCGGTCACGTTTTCCCAATACCACTTTCTCAGTCACCACTTTCTTATTTTACATTCAGCAGGTGCTCCTTGCATCCATAGCGATGCGCTGTCAGAGCATCAAAGTAAACAAGAAAACAAAGTGCGGTACTCTGGTGAATCACTGCAGAGGACAGAGCCATCTCCATTTAAACTCGGTGTTGATAGATTTACTGTCCCAGGGCTGGAGGGCTAAAAGGAATCACACATGCAGTCGTGTCCAAAGTTCAGCATACATTCATACCAAGGGACTTATGGAAATATGTTTGAATTCTGGTGTGCTGGACACGCAGTTCATGTGGGCAGGTGAACACACTGGCACTCAGACATGTTTGGCACTAAAAAGCTGCTCTCAGATGCCTCAACATGCGAGTCTGGCTCCTCATCAAGTCAAAGTGATATGGCAGTGTGGTTCTCTAGGAACAGGAAAGTAATCTGAAGTACAGTAAAAAACACCGAAACATCTGATTTTAAGGATATAAGGAGGCAGGTGGAAGGAACCACTGTCACAATGTAATCCAAAATGGTTCATCAAAGAAGACAGAAAAGTAATCTTAGAAACTAATTTACACTGTGTGATTAACTAAATTTAAGTATGTTTCTCTAATCAGAAATGTAACATCCACAGGGAATTCATTTGTTGCATTGACAAATGGTGTGACTAATACTGACACATGATCATGGACCAAATTTGTGCTACTTTAGCCCCAAATGCTGCACTTGATGCTTTTACCAATTTCAGTGCTGGAAGATGTACTCTCTGACTAGAAATTCACAATGAAACTTGTCAAATGTACCTTGTTCAGGTATTTGGGTATATATACAGTATATACGCTCAAATATGTCCATAGTTTCCAGTAGACAGTTTGCTCTCTTCTTTATCATGTTATCAAAAAGGGCACATTGAAAAATGAATCTTTTTTTGGCTTGACGCTCATTGTGAAAAAATTAAAGTGGGAGTAAACTGTGTTGAGTCGTGATCCAATAAATTCATCCATAAAGAAAAGCAAACATTTCTCTCCTGCTGCCGTGGTGACCAAGGACAAAGAGAAAGAGAGAGACAGAGAGAGAAGAAAAGGGCGAAAACAAAGTGAGTGAGGAGGTGGTAGACAATGACAGAGACAGATAAATGTAGAGATGGGTGAGTAATTCAACATTAAAAGAGACAATAGGTCTAATTTCTAATTCACAATTTGCTGCTTTGTTACTGCTTTTGGGAATGTGCTCTGATATTATTGTACTTATCTGTCATGTCAGTAAAACCTCACTGAACTGAAATGGACTGAGCGGCACACCGAGACAGACAGAGGCATGTGGAAAGGAAAGGTGTCTGGTGACTGAGGCGAGTTCACCTGCATGTATTCAGAGACCGATGAGCACGCTTAATGTAGGACAGCTTTCCAACAGGGCATTATTCAGCCCTAAATATAGACAGGAAAGAAGTAGGCTGAGCTGAGAGCACTGCCAAAAGGCCACGAAAAAAAGACATAATGTGAAGACTTGTGAGTGAGGACTGTCAGATATGTTTTCATTTTGTCTGGAGGCTGGAGGTCTAAGCACAGACCCCGCTGCTGTATGTGTAAAAACAGTTTTTTCCTTTAAATATATATATATATATATTTTTCTGACCATAATAAAACCCAATATGTCGAAAAATACTGTTAAGTGGCAACTCTTTGCCACAAACCGAGCTTGCACATGACGAAGACAGTGACGAAACGCACAAAATGACCATAAAGCGTTGTTATTACACCAAATAAAGATATCTGTCATGTTTTTTATGTTATGTGGTCTATGCACAAACAAATATATAATCCTTTTGTTTACCAAAAAAGCATTCACAGGCCAAGGAATGTGCTGTATGTTATCCTACACAGTCACTTTACTTCTGTTTGGGCCAATTAGTCCCCAGAGAGGTCTAACTCCCTATGAGACATCTCAAAATCCAAGTTGAGACAAATCAACCGGGTGTCTTCCGAAGTTACTGTGTTGTTATTACAAAATTTCCCTCTGTGCTTCCAGACAGTTGCGACAGCAGGATAGCAATGAAAGGAGGGAATTTGATACTAAAATAACAGTAACTTTGGAAGATATTCACTTCATCAGACCATAAACTGTTTAAGTACATATGGGTATGTCAGTATTGTTTGAAGACAGACTTGTAAACCTCTCCTTTAAGTGTGGTTTTGGGGGGTGTTAAAAAGGATCCCAAACAGAACACCGGGGTTTATTAAAGCATGTATCTATGTGTTCATACTTCCTGCCTCTGTATAATGTATCTTGTCCATCATATAACGCAATAACAAAGAATTACCCTCTTTGTGGTGCCGATAAGGAGTCTGTATATTGCTCAAAGTCAGCTCAGCAAGGTAGATTCTCGCCAACTTCATAGCTGGGACTTCATGGGCAACCCTCTGACTCAACACACCCCCTCCCTGCTGAGCTGACGAGGGAATTTTCGAGAAAATCTGGCTTTTATAACAAAAAGACTTCCTACATAACCACCTTCCTCATGTGGCACAGAGCTCATTACAGCTATTTTCCTGCATCTCTCTGCACCTTAACCTCTCCCTCATTACGTCAACATCTAGAGTGACACAGAGCTGACGGCACTGTTAACCTCCAGACGGTAAGCGGGGCTACGCCACATGAACACTCACATGACTTACCCTGAGCTGTGACAATCCCCGACTTGTTCCAGGCACTGAAAACCAGAAACCACCTACATTATATACTTCACAATAACCACCAGTGAGAGATGTTAGCATTCCTGCTGAAGGAAATCTAGGTTAAGTGGGCTCAACAAAACTGACATAACCGGCTGGAAAGGAAGAAGAGTTACAGAGATGTGGGTGAGGTCAGATTGATTTTGCAACTGATAAAGTTCCCTGTAATATGTTACTCCTCCCACCAGGTACAAATAAATAACCATGTGTCCTCTTTCACCTCATAATAGCTGTGCTATTTTTAGCAGGTAATCATGGGCGTGGTTATGATAAATCAAAGCAGCAGTTCAATGACGCTCTTCATAGTGGCCTAACCAGTAAACCACATGAGTTCAAAAAACACACTAATTACCTTTGTCTCTTTCCAACTGGTTTTCTCAGGTTAGCTAAGATCTCACTCAAAACGAGTTGAAGTCCTCTTTCTGTTACGTAAGAGTAACATTGTGATTTCAAATAGCTGCTCGTTGTAGACGCTTGTTAAGAGTCCCCAAAGGTTGCAAAATGGACTCTTGTTCTACAATGACACACCAAATATCTACCCAAACCTGCTCTGTTCAACCTCAGCTGCCCGGTACACACAAACACGTACCTACAGCCATCGTGACTCATTAAGATATTCCCACTCTCCGGCCCGCTAGAGATCCTGGCAGTGACTCACCAGAGAACGTTCAGGATAGGTGTGACATTCTGGGACTGACTGCTGCTGCTGTACGTGAAACAGGTCCCCACTGTGACAGAGGAAGCGGTGGGGGGGGGGGGAAATTAATTCATCTTTGCATTTTAATTTGTTCATGATCAAGACATCTTCCTATAGTGACTTTTAGATAATATAATTAATGTGTAATCAAGACAGTACTGGACTCCTTTATTCTTTGCATATGAGGAGGATCCGTCACGAAGTTGTTAGAGGACTGTTGTTTCATGGTCATCCTTTCATTTCCTTTAAACTAAAATGTCAACTATGATCACCCTATAACCTGAAGAATAAACCCAGGATTTTTTTGTCTAACAGAGAACTGGCTAAAAGGATGAGGCTGGCGCTAACATCTTAGTTTTAAATGTGTTAGCATGCTAACATTTGCTAATTAGGACCAAACATGAATTACAGCTGAGGATGATGGGAATGTCATTAGTTTTACAGGTGTTTGGACATAAACCAAAGTACTGGACACAACATTTTTGACCTGATGAAGGAGCTAAATGAAAAGAAGGGAATAGGGAAGTGTGTATCAAATGTCATGACAACCTTTCCAATAGTTTAAGACTTTTCACTCAAAACCACAAATGTGATCTTCATGGTGGCGCTAGAGGAAAAGTCAGGGGATCACCGAATTCAGTAGCATACATCGTCTGGAGGCCATGAATGTCTGTACAAAATGTTGTGCCAATCCATCCTTCAGTTGTTGAGATACCTGTTCTTCACAAGATAAGTGAAAGATCTGACCTGCTGGTGGCGCTACAGGCAAAGTCAGCGGATAATTAAAGTCCCTCGGGTTCAACCAACCAGCACCATGGATATTTTTACCAAATTTCATGGCAATCCATCCAAAAGTTATCAAGACATTTCACTACAAGCCAAATGTGTCCACCTGTTGGTGTCGCAAGAGGAACAGTAGGGTTCATCCTCCAGGGAACCGCATATGTCCAACTGAAAAAGGTAAACCTTTAAAAATGAGTCAGAAATATATTGTTCCATTTTTCAAAAGGCTTTATGATTTCCTAAAACACTGTCATTACTTACTTTCACAGGAGTAAATAGAGCATTTCTTGGGGGACTATTTTCAGACGTGGATTAATACACATTTGATGCACATGTCAGTATTTACAGCAACCGAATGATGCGTGTGGGATTCACTCAAAATAAACTACACGTTTACTGTGATGAAGAAACATGTCAACAAGTGCAACAGTGTGGCTCGCTGATGTTTTACGTTTTTGGACAACAGTGGAGCTCAACGGCACAGAGGAAACGCTACTATGTAATCAGGCTTTAGATACACGGACAATATTTGTTAGTGGGATTAATTCATTCATTGTTGGTTTTGGTCTTTTCATGGGATTTGCTGACAAAAAGAAAAAATACAGAGTATCAGCCTTATCATTTAGGGATTTTATCTTTACTGTCAGAATAATATACTGATCATGTAGCAACTACCGGTCAAGATAGAAACCGTTATTGCGATGTCTGTGCTGAACAACAAAGCTGGGAACTGTTTTTCATTTCTTGGCCAGAGGCAAAAATATTTGGTTAGATCCTGTGACTGAGTCACTAAATCATGTCAGGGAGTCTCTCAACAAGGCAACACAGGCCAAGTTCTCTGGAGAGCACCCAGTCAGCCACTGGTGCTTTGAGCAACGAATCTTGAACAAACAAGCCATAAATCAGCACATTTTGATTTGGGACAGTTCTTGGAAGCGACTGGATGCACAACATGAGCAATCCCCTCCTGCAATATCAAGAGGTTCCTCTGGACACATTCCAGTCCACAGGGGTCCTCTGTACACCCGCGCCCAGCTCAAGTATCTGGAACGGGTCGGCCGCTCAGTGACATGACAAAAGTAGCAGGGGCATGGACTCAATCTGGTAATCCAATGAAATCCACACGAAAAGTCTAATAGTTAGGAGGTAGCAGGCCCAACTGGATGAAAGGTAATGTGGTTATAAGTGCAAAGCTGTGATACAAAGTTGCAACTCACAAATGAACTAATTTACGGCACACTGTAACGACTATATTGGCCGTGTTGATTTGGTAAAGTGCAACTGTTTCTATATTCCCACGAACCTTTTGAAGCAATACATTTTGTGTACACCCTGATCACTTGAGGACAAAACTAGTTTATAAGTACATTCATATCAATTTCAGTCAGGAATGAAAGCAGCCTTTTTTGTGAAATACCATTATCCTGATGGGAAGGATAGATGTAGTTCCACTGCTTTTCATCCTAATTAGGCCATTGGAAATAAAAACAAACAAACTGACATGTAGAAACAAACATAAACCTTAACATTTACTCAAATCAGCAAAACACCCCGAGAGAGAGAGAGAGAGAAGGAAATAAAAGACATTTGGACAAGGAGACAAGTGCAACATGTGTTTATTGTCAAACTGCTTATTAAGACATGAACTTGATTAATGCCATATTCAAATCTTAAACTCCGCTGTAGTAAAGTGCAGATTCAAATCAAGTTGCCCTGGGAGTCCTCATACATTTTATATGTCCGGTTTTGAACTGTCAGATTTAGTAGACTGCAATATGAAATCTTACAAATTATGAAAAGCCCTTTTTTTTTTTTTTTAACCCACACATCTAAAGCTAATGTGCAAACAAGATAATTCACAAAGCTGTACTATTTGTGTACGTCGAGGCGTCCTCCCACTCATACAATTGGACGACAGTTGTACAAAATGAGCAGAACTACCCTAGCTGTAATCTAGGAGGAGTTCTCATGAAATGTTTTCTGCAGTGACTGGTTGGTTGATATGCTGCTGCTGCACATGCACAGTGGGCCAATGTTGGTAACCTACTCAGATTTTGCTTTTTGATCATGATTATTAAAGAAACGACTGCATCTAAAAGGTCGGCCATGTATGAACGTTAAGAGGTCACTTCTGTGTACAAGCCTGCACACTCCAGCGGTTGTAGACCGTTAGTTTGGCCGCTGTGGTGTCTAGTGGCAGTCATGTGCATTATGGAATCTCCATGAGTGTCACTTCAAACTCTTGTCCTCAATAATTTGTGTAAGCTCAAAAAGAAAACAAACACTGCGCGGCACTCACAGTCTTTCACATATACAGTCACTCAAATTCATTCACGCTTCTTACAACAATCAGTACAATGGTTTTGCACCCCCCCACACCCTTCTTTGAGTGAAGAAAGGGGATACTGAAGGAAACGGCAGCAATGAGGTAAACACAAAAACTCATGAGATATTGCACAGACAAGTGCCGGCACAGAATACAACAGTCTCTCTTTCCAACAGCCTAGCCTGTGCATAGGAAGAATAAAGCACTTATGGTGTTCGCAGACATTAAACCCTTCTCGTAAAGCTTTGTTATACACTAAAGTGGGGATGACAAATTAGTCTAGAATCCCCACCACTTGGCAGGTATCCGGATTTGCATGACATTAACTCAATGTATTGTAAAAGTACAAAAAAACAAAAAAAAAACAAAAACCAAAGGAGTAACCTAATGATGACTGAGGAAGGGTCCATGACTGTTGGCAACAGTGATGGGACAAACAAAAAAATGACCTGAAGTCCCAGCATATGTAGAAATGCCTCAATCATTGCTTTGAGAGAAGCAGGCAAAGTTGAGGCTGGGTTGGAGCCAGCATGGAGAAAAATCTCTCAAGTTTCATTTAATAAATAGCATAGTGGAATATGCAAAAAAAAAAAAAAAAAATTTCATTTTTTCCTAAAGCAAAAATACGTAAACCCTTTGCTCAGTTCATCCAGAGAGACAACTGGTTGTCCATGTTGCAATCCACTCCTAACAGATCCGGCTGTGACCAGTCAGAGCTGTGGCTCCATGAAAGAAGAAAATGGTAACTCATTCCTCCATTTAATCCAATCATTTTTCAGTTTATCCTGGTTGAATGAGGATATTTTTGTTTACACAGACCTTCAAGTTCATACTCTCCAAATAGTTTGAATTCGCAAACCTAACCCACAAAATTGTGTCTTTCACCTCGTCAAGCACCTTGTGGGTCAGGCGTTGAACTGTAACGCTCCTCACAGTCGGTCCAGTCCACTCGATGTAATCGCATGCCCTCCTCTTTTCATCCATCCATTGCCCTCTACTCCTTCACGATCATTATCTGTGGAGCAAGACGAAGGCCTCTAGTTTTTCAGGGATGTTTCCCCGGTAGTCGAGGCTGTGCTTGATGATGGCCCTGGCGGCCAGGCACTGCAGTGTGGTGTGGTTTATGGGCTGTATGACATTCCTGGACAGCTCCTTCTCGTCCAGGAGGTCGCAGGCCGTTTGTTGGAAGGCGTTGGTGCTGTCAAAATGAGTCCCGCTTGAAATCAACAGGTTCATGATGTCGGGGTGACCATTGGATGCGGCTATGTGAAGGGGGCTGGTGGGTTAGAAAAGATAATAGAACCGCTATAAGACTATACTACAAAACATGGACTGACATGCTCATGACTGATTTTTTTATTTTTTAAAGTAATTTAAGTTAATTTACCTTTTCAGTTTACAGACAAAGAAAAAAGTATTGTTCTTTCTACTATGTTGTTTTTTTATTAACAGAATAAGTGGTTAAAAAATTAAAACGATGATAGTAAAAGCACAGCAACTTATGAGAGCTGAAAGTAGAAGTAAGATTTCAAACACCAAAACAGACCTGTTGTTATCTTCATCGCGGCAGTTCACATCTGCCCCACACTCCAGAAGGATGGAGGCGACCGTGAGGGAGGGGAACTTGCAGACGGGATAGCGGCCCACACAGGTGGTGTTGCGGTCAACTGCCAGGTGTAGTGGACTGTAGCCGTTCTTACCACACGGCTGGAGCTTCAGGAATCTGTGGAATCATGTCAACTTTTCAGTCAAGGAACAGCAACAAGGTGACAATGAACCTTGTGGTAACAAGACTACGCATAAGAGGACAATGTCCCAAATGGAAATGAGGACCTCAGGTTTGATGGAACTATTGACACGGATTATCAGACCATCGACTTCAGGTACCCCAGCCTGTCCACTACAGCCAATCGGCTTGCTACTTCCTCACGACAAAGGGGGCCCTAGCTAACTACCGCTCAACAAAATCACGACTGTTAGCTGTCCTTGCTCCACAATGATTGAACAAGCTCCCCATTGACATCAGGACAGCAGAAACTCTACACATCTTCCATCGCAGACTGAAAACCTGTTCCGACTGCACTGTGGCCCATTAAACACAAAAACAAAACCCTTTCTCTATATCATTGTTTCTAAATGTAGCACTTGAAGCAGTTCAGCATATTTGATGATGATGTTCTTGTATGGTTATGATTCATTTTTGTAAGTCGCTTTGGATAAAAACGTCTGCTAAATAAATGTAATGTACGTGATGCACTGACAAATTCACAAAAGGCCTGTGGCAGAGGTGGAATCCATTGTTTAGTTCTACTGGCACTCTTATTTGCTGAAAAAGGGGGATGTAAAAGTGCTCTGGCACCCTGACTGATTCAAGTTCACACTACCAAAGCAAATACAAAGCAGGGCATGAAAAAGAGTTGCAGAAATGAGGTCAAAGAAAATCCCTGCCACAAAACTACCATATTTTGTATTGTGTGAACACAAGTGGATGACCTTCCTTTTCATTTTAAGATTACTGAAGCAATTTTTAAAGTAATTTACAGAAAAACCCACCTGTAGATGGTTTCCTTCTTGAAGTGGTCCTGCTCTGTAGTACACGGCACCTTCTCTAAAAGACAAATGAGGTGCAGGATGATTGACAGGGCCTTGCTGAGCTGGGCAGGGTCAGGAGGCATCGGCCCGTTTTGTTTAACTGCCCGATCAATCTCCAACACACTCTTGGAAAGGATCTCCATCAAGTCCTCAAAGGACACCGATGTCCCCAGGAGCCCCTTGGCCCTGTCCTGCAGCATGAAGGAGAAGAGCTCCGCGAACGACAGCAGGCTGGAGGCGGTCATGGGGCTGAGGGGGTCCAGGTTGCTCTGCTGCATGTCCAGTGCATACTTCCACAGATTGATACAGCGCTCAAAGTTCCCAGAGTCAGCGTAGACAGCCCCTCGGTAACGGATGTAGTACGACGTGTCTGGATGTTGTGGGCCGAGGATTCGCTCACGGATGAGCAGCGCCTGCATCCGCATCTCATCCGGGTCAGATATCAGCGCGTCCAGCTCTTCTCCGTTTGTTACCTAGAAGGAGGACTTTAAGGTCAAGACAATGGCAGGGTGCAGCTATTTAGGCAGTTTAGGGATCCCATGTACACGTGATGAAGTCAGGGTGTTTAGGAGCACATAGCGTTTAGACCTGTCATTGGATTGCTTTTTTCTGTTTCCTTTGTGCCTCAAAACAATTTTTGGCAGAAAAACCCCCCCAAAAAAACTATGGTGCTAAAGGTCTGTTTCTATTTTATTTATTCAGAGCAAACAGAAAAATGTGCAGCCTGTTGTCTCCCATACTAAAGACTAGAATGAGACTGTCAGTTAATTCTGAACAGTGAATTTTAAAAAACTAAAATCAGTCATCTTGCTGAAGTCTTTGCTGCGTTTACCAAAATAGGACGACACCAGCAATAATAAAACCTATTTCTAGAGCATTAAATGCTATGCAGAATCCCTCTAGAGTGGCGTTAGGTGGAAAGACGGACTCCAACTAGCACTCACCTCTCTGGCGTAGTCGTATGCCATGATCAGCTGCTTGGGTTCTGGTTTATGGACAACGTTGCTGTCCATGTACCTGAGGTCCATGGCTCTCTTCCAGTATTTTAAAGCTCCAAGCAGATCTCTCTTCTTATCAACAAACGTGGCCCCCAAGAGCTCCAGGGCATCGATGCGTTCCATTTGGCTCGTCTGCAGAGGAAAAGACATCTTTTTTTTTTTCATATTCCGCCAGGATAAACAGTCAACAGATTGAAAACATCATGGCCAAACCCCAACACACATCTATGCAGACAAACTCTCCACTGCAGGCAACAGAAACCCTGACCTGCCGGTGTGTCGTCAGGTCGTCTACGATGTTAGTGTGGCCTGTGACGCTGGCAGAGAGCAGGGGTGTCATGCCGTAGCCGTCCTGCTCCATGGACGCGCCATACTGCAGTAACAGCCGCATGATCTCCAGACTGCCCGACTCAGCACAGTCATGGAGCGCCGTGTTGCCTGCGAACAGAGGGGAACGTCTTACAATAAGCTACCGCGTTCAGGCTTTTAAGTTAATACACATGAACTCTTGATTATCTATGGTGACCTTTCCGCAACACAAAGTAGTAAGCATGAACAAGTAATGCTAAATCTGCAGATACGTTTCACTGAAGATTGTATATCCAGGCTGTTGTGGCCTGTACCTCTGCTATGCGACCATCTGGAAACCCCCGGCTGAGTCACAGCATTTTTGATGAAGCACAAACGGTTTTACTGCTACTCGCTGGTTTGAAAACTGGTGAATTAACATAAGAAAAATAAACTTAGCAAACGTTCTACTTGTTTGTTTCTACAGAGAGTTACAGCAGAGTTAGAAGTGCAGCCGTTTACCCCGAACACTGTCCTTTCTCAGTCTCTCTAAATTCAAAATGGTTGAAGATCAGCGCATAGCGGGATGATTGTGGAAGCTGCCATCGACTCTTTTGTTACACTCACGTCCACCCAATGATTACCTATACAGGTGCGACATGTCATGCTCACAGTATGTGTGTGGAATTCTCAACACCACTCACCTCAGATAGAAAATAGCAGGTCATGCTGCCTTTAGTTCTAGTATAGTGGGGAAAACGGCTGCTTTCCAGTGGGGATGTCCACTCATCTGCTGCACACCTGTGCATGTTTAGTGTGAAAAACCTTTGCAACGATTTCTTGGTTAAATAATATGCCCTCTTCTGAACACTACAATGTTTAGGAACAGTATTCGAGTCGTTTGCTTTCATTTGTTGTTAGGTGAGTCACATCATACGTGGGACCTGGAGATTTAAGACATTGTGGTATTCTGAAACAGACACTTTGAACTATAAACATGTATTCATGTTCTGATAATTCTTCACTGAGAACGTGTAACAATACCAATCTCATCTATACCTGCAAATAGTGCTGATGCTGATTGCAAGCCTTGTCTGAGGGGAAAGACTGGAGAATATTTTTCAGGGAGCCCAACTAAGATCAAGTCCACTGTTAGTGCATTTCCTCAAGTTAGTACTGAACCACGTTAAATACAGCATCTCTAAATGCCAGATTCCAGCAGTGGGGTCCCTTTAATAGTGTACACACGTGTTTTCCAATGACATATTTTGAGTGTTTCATGCGTAAAACAAGACTTGTACATCCAGAAAAAGCACTGCGAGAAGCACTTAAGTATATGGCGTAATGACAAGTAGCTCAAGGACATGGAAGCGTTACTCATGTTTATTATAATTTTTTACATGAATGCCAAAGTCTGGAGGTACAATACTACTAAGCCAAAGCATGTCATGTCTCCTTGTCCTGCAAACTTTTCATTCAAATAGGTAATTCGGCCCTGGAAATCAGGGTCCATCAACAAAAACATTGTATAACTTTTGTTTTTTATAAATGAGGAGCTTTCTAAAGCTGGTTCATCCTTGAGTTAAACATGAGTAGTCATTGTTCTGGGGGAGCACTTAGATTCCATAAAGTTGAAAAAACAAGAACCACATACAAGTCAATTCCTTCAAATAAAATCAATTCAACATACCTCAGAAACACTTCGTCTTTATCCTTAACGGCCTCTTATTTCAATGTAACACTTTTGTATAATGGTGCTTTGCTTTTGCTTGCCTCTACCCTGACCGCACTCACTGCACTGAGGCTAATCCATATTCAAGCAGACGAGAACAAACAGGGTTAGTCAGGGATTAACCATTATTTATACTCTACAGTTTCTGCCAAAACTACGTCGATCAGTCTTTTTTTAATCTGACTCTTGACAAAGAAAACTTGGGGGCAGCAGCGCTGCAGCTCTTCCTCTGGTTTATTAGAGATGGACAAGGCAAGCTGGAGAAAACATGTTTAACATTGGTGTTATGGTTTGATGGCCAAATGCTTTCCAACGTACAAGTGATCATACAGTCACTGTTTTAATATTTTTCAGATATCAAATACTGTTTGCTACAAAAGGAATATTCACTATCACGTTACCATGATTTTGCCACAATGCCTTATTTGGGCCTTTGTCAAAACCAGCTGCCACCTGAGTTCACACATTTGCTGGAGAAAGATGTTCAGCATCAGTAGTTTCTCCATGGTGTTGGAAATGTGTTGAGCTTCGCTTGTCTGGATGATAAATTCACTTCCACTAACAAAACAAGTTAATCCAGAAATTTAGGAAATCCTTTCCACAGCCAGGGATTAGTCTGAATACTCATTATGTGCCTCCAAACAGACTTTAGTCTAACTTAAGCCCAAATGAGGAAGGCACCTCACCAATAGGGGTTATACTGAAGGAAGAGAGATGACCACAGCTTTTTAAGTAGTTCATTCTGCTAGGATTGTTGTGTCCAGACCATTTTATCCCTTCCTTCATCAACACAACGTTCTTTGTTTTGGGAAATGTGTCACTTCATATCTAATATTACACATCTACTCCTTCCTGTTTGTTCAGCTGTTATGGCAAATGCAGTAGTCTGAAGAATGGGGTAGTAGGAGTGCTTTCCACCTCAATCATGAAACATTACGCTGTCAGGTTCACTTGTAAGCACATGCATTGGGTTGTGTACAACAGAACACCTGCCTCCTACTGGTCCAGAGATTATTGAATGCTGATGAACTGAATGAACTTAGCGTCATCCACAAGTTAGCCAAAGGTGGTGCCACCAGGACACTCACGGATGAGCTACAACGGCACAGCTCTGACCAATGGAAGTTTAAGAGGTGAGCACTCAGATCTGTGAAAACCAACACACGTGCCTGCTTCCAAGTTTGATGCATAAGGATTAACAAAGACGCCACATAGAAACACCCATATTTTGAGAATATGATAATTTGGAACACACTGCGCATACAGATGGTCCAAGGAGAAGTGGATTACAGCGCAGGGAGTGGTTTTAGGCGTCTGTAAGGCCATTTTGACAATTTTCCTCCTGTGAAAACTGGTCACTTTTTAAATGCACTGTAACAAACATGAATTTGAGCTTTAACCACAGCTGCGCTGCTCCATGAAGGAGGGAGGGACAATGTGCATTGTCCAGAATTCTTAGACATGCATCAAGTGTTTGATTTACAAAATGATTTAAAGGCGGGATACTACTGTAATGCTTTTCTTTTCAAGTAATCATGTGGTCTGTCGTCTCGTAAAAGACAATACCCTAAAAAACAGCTGGACACGGGGTTTCATGTATTTATAAAAAACACCATCTAAGGAGAAAATAATGTTTTCTTCAGACACACCCACAGAATCAGCCCTAGCTGACGTAGTCATCATTATAACTTTCCATTTTGAAACTCAAGTTCATATTTTTCTGTTGAGTCATTTCAGATGGAAATACGCAAATGCTTTAATTACTGTCTCATACTGTTGTTGCCTACTGGTCATACAGAAGTGTACATTTAGATCCCGGTGTAGCTTTTACCTGTCTACAATATAATCACGTGTTTTATTTGCACAATAATTAATTGCTATGAGATAAATAAAAATCGCCTATCTATGGTCTCACTACAAAGTTACTGTTGAACAGAAAATTCAAACCACAATAAAGTTCTGAAATCTACGATTCTGCTGAATCAATCAACCAGCCTCTCTCAGGGTCAGAGATCATGAGAATAAAGGGGGGCACTGTTTGGTTGCCGCTGACAGCTGTGAGGGTGCTACCAACTCACCTTTTACACTTTTTCTGTTGACATCTGCACCTTTTGCCAACAGGTACTGCGCTATATCCTTGTGTCCCTTGTAGCAGGAAATCATGAGACACGTGTGGCCGTGTCTGTTGGCCACCTCCAGGTCAGCTTTGTGCTCTACCAGGTATCTCACAATGTCCAGGTGGCCGTCAAAGCAGGCTGCCCTCAGGGGTGTTGAGTTGGTCAGGGTCGTGCTGTTGACAGAAGCTCCGTGGCCCAGCAGGGACTGGACCACCTTCAGGTGACCGGCCGCCGAGGCGGCCCAGAGGGGAGGCGCTCCCTCGATGGTCTCCCCGTCAAAGTTCACCGACCCACCGACCTCGACGGGAGCGCTGCAGCACTCCAGCAGATACTCTACCAGGTCCAGGTGGCCGTACCGGGAGGCCATCAGAAGAGGGGTGGCCCCGTTTGTCTTCTCGCCCATCAACTTGGTCACCTCGTGTCCATCTTTGTTCTCCAACAGTTTCTGAAGCAGCCGGAGCTTGCCGTCCCTGGCTGCGTTAAAAACCGCCGTCTTTAAATCCATTTCTGAGAGTTAGCGTCAACGTTGAATAAAAAAAGGCAACAATGTCTGTCAACAATCGGTCAACGATAACTCGGGTGTAACGTTGCTGTGGACTGCTGGAGCTCGGGACCCTTTGTTTACAAGCTCCGAGTTACTAACGTTAGCTAACGGTAAACCAACTAGCTAGCGTTTCGGTTAAAAACCCGCGGTCATTTGTGACTTTCTAGACAAAAATGGTCATCACCGGCCAGTTACGTTGATCCGTAACGTTAACTCTATTAATACCTCTGGCGTTTGAGACGACCTTTGGTCCAGTGATACATTTGTCGCCGGCTAGCAAAGTGGCTACTCAACTTCCTTGATCAATTTAGCTAACCGATTAGCTTCGCTTAGCTGAAACACTTACACCTTTATTGATCGTTCAACCGATACTCCTCCACTGACATGTCTTCCCCTCCAAGAGGCTCTCCTCCATTACATCTGCTCCCTGCGTTCGTCATTGTCCCACCACATACTCCTGAGACATCTATAGTCGCTTTCCCAGGGCCGAAATATACAGATCCACCCCCACCCTTGATGCCGTGCTGCTGCTGCTAGCTTAGCCTGGGAAAACGACGCTCGGTCTCTCGTTCGGCCAAACAAGCAGGGGATATCCCCAGTATCCGAGTCGTTTTTCTTTCTCACACACACACACGCGCGTCGAGAAACAAACGACGTTACCCACAATACAACGAATAATACTCGTCCATGCAGCCACTCAGCAAGCTGGCACGACAATAATCTCGGCGAAGGGGAAGGTAAATATGGAATGCTATCCACCCACGGCTCGCCCGTATGATCACGACTCAGTCTCTGTCAAATCGCAACCCCAACGCAGTCTTTTTTTTCTCGACTAGCGCAAATGATTGACGTGTGACCGACCAATCACAGAGCTGGTAGACTGTGACGTAGCCAATTAAATACCTCGGCCTTTATAAAGAAACAAGTAGCGTCGTAAGAGAAACCAACGGCAAAAGAAAGCTTGAAATGCCTCATCTGTTTCTGCCTGGTTAAGACGTATTTTGAAATATGTTACAGATGCAAAGCTGAGCTTGAAGGCGTTGATTATATCACTCCCTACAGGTTAGAAGAAGCATGACCAGAGTATGTATCCAGAAACGCCACTCCTCACTGAAAACCAAGTGTTTATTGATGATTAAATGAAAGCAGACCCCGACATTTTAACAGAAAGTTTATTCAGCCATTCCAATAACTTAACGAGTTCCCAGAATGCCTCGCAGCTGAATTTGTGTCCAAAAGTGACCTGTCAGTGCACAAACCTAAAAGTGCACCACCTACCAAAACTGACAATGAACATATGGTGAGAGGGGAAAAGTATAACAAAGGAAGTGAAGCCAAGACAGAACTCATAAATGCCAATGTAAATACTACATCTTTTACCTGTTTTCCATGTCTCTAGAGCCAGTTCAACAAGACCACGCTATAAAGTCAAAAAAAGCATTGAGTTTTTGGTCATTTTCAGTGGGCCAGTTTTAAAAGTTGTCATAAATATGAAAACGTATTTTGTGACAATATTCTCACACTACAACAGTGATGTGTTCTAGCTTTGCCGGGAGGTGATTGGATGTCAGTTACATTCTTTGATGTGGTGTGCTGTGAAATCGCTACAGGTGAACTTCAAAATGACATTACACTCAACAGTTCATGTTTAAGCCATGCCCATTTCTTTGTCTACAAATCAGTGAATAGTGAGAGAAACAATGACCCACTTCCACGTTGAAATAAGCCTGCAACTTCTATACGTAGTGCTTCCTGGAGCCTCAAGTGTTTAGTGCAAACCTCAAGAATGAAACTTGTATTTTTAGAATTTTGCTTTCAGTATTGCAAAACTGAGAAAAAAAAAAACCTGGAAAAAGCTCAAACCAGTCATATTAGACAAGAGACATATTAGATTTAAGATGCCCAAATCTTCCTTCCTGCTCCTTTAGAAAATTAATTGAGTAATCAATGAGTAAAATTTCAAATTAAAACTACAACTCAAGAGTTACTAGAATGATCTTATTCAAGCAATATTTTGAAAAACATGAATTTTACAACAGTGCTGTATAAAACCAAGAGGACAAAATCAGCCCACAAGATAAATAAGTGTTTACACTTCAAACAGCAGAGGCTGTTTATAACATTGCAAGGGAACCAGTGAAAGACAAAAAGATTTTATAACAAGTTGGTGCACTTAAAATTGCAGGCATTGCCACTTAACACACAAAATGTGTCATTTTTAAACACAAGAATATTAGTTGTTTCTTTTTTGTCTCCCACACTGATGTAATAAAGGAGCCCCTACCTGTACTTCTAACAGTTTTAGGAGATCATTCACCAAGGTGTAGTCAAACTGAAGCATGACTTTAACCCGATGTATAATCGAGTAAATGGAATCAAATATTCAAAAACTGACTTAAATTTATTTAGGGATTGGCTGCAGTGGGAGGTCACCTGCATCTTTAAACTCAATCCTTCAACCACCATACAAACTACAATTACATTAAAGGATGGTTTACTCTTTGTACAGCATGCTGCCTTCATATAACTCGTCCAAAATGACAAAGCTGATAAAAGCAAACACAATATCTAGTCTTTCTCACTTAATACAGTGAGGTTTAATAACAAAAGGGAAAAAAATGCAACAGATTTTTCATAACCAAATGCAACCTTTGAGGGGAAACATAATTTGCATTGCCAGTGTGGTTTTAGAGACCCAATGTTCTGCAGATAAGAAAAGAAGCCCTCAACTCCCTATGTTACCAGTACATTTAGTCACAACTTCTACTCCTTTGGTTATTTCAGTGTACAGTTTGGGCTGAACAATTGAACAGATCAGGGAGACAGGACATGAGATGATGGGGGTAGAAAAAGGACACAAATAAAATAACATATTTAGAAATTATTTCAAAAGTATTTAAGGGCTGCTTTAACTATGTGACCAGCTCCTGGAACTGCCTCCAATACACAGTTACAAGCAACACAAGGAAGCCTTGCTTCAGATTCTCTTCTACCCCTCAAAAATATTTTAAACAACCTTTTTGCTCAAGACTCATTTGCGTAAAGTTCCTAAGAATACCAGCGCTGAATGAGGATGACTTGTCAGATTGTACGACCTGGCAGTTTGATATGATCCGATTTCAGATCAGCACTGATATTCTAACCCACTCTATGCATACGAGCCCAGGTACGGATAAAGAAAGTGATGAATCAGAACCCAGGGCTCAGAGACTGTTACGATCCAACGCGTGTTGTGGTGGTCTTCTTGTCAGAAAAGAAACTTCTCAGCAGGACCACCTGACTGATGCTGACCACCAGAAGGATAATGGCTTCCCCAATGGACCAGAATGCAACACGAGTGTTGAGGTCCTCTGCCCGACTTCGTCCCTGGGCCTCACGAAGGCGGAAGTGGGTCTGGTAGTCGATAACCGACTTCAGGGCCTCATGGATGGATACGCACGCTGATTCCATCTGGAAATGGTATAAAAAAAAAAAGGAAGCCAAGACAAATACAAGCTATTTAGACTGTGGTAGAAAATAAATAATCAAAAACTAATCAGAAAACAAGCTGAGCGAACAAATCCAATGTTAAAACATCCATTTTTGAACCCACGACCACCGCCTTTAGGATTTGGAAGTGTCTAACTAGTTTATGGCTATAAAATATTAAGTTTACTGGCGGAAGCAGTTCCTTGTCCACAACTGGGTGTGGTAGTGACTGCAAACGCACACAAAAATATGACCATGGGTTCTTGTGGTTTATTTGTTTTTCTGACTACATGTTTATTAGAGTTGCTAGCACCGTTATCCTTTCAGTACAGGCAAGGCTATATTCTCTTTTTCAATTTTTCAGCTGTTATTCTGCCAGCAGAAAACAAACTTGGTGAAAACTTAATGGACACAAAAAAAATTATCGACTGTGTTAATTATAATAAAATCCACAACTGCAGGAAATAAACTATTGACAGATGTGGACTCGACATGTGACTGTGGGTGCTACTGCTAAGTAAATCCATCCTGGTTAAAACTCTAGATGCTCTTACAGACAATGACAGAAGATCAATAACTAGTGCTGAGAACACCCAAACAGGTGTTTCAGTCAATATGGCAGGTTAAACCTTTTCACAGGTTAAAACTGGGTAGAGTTTGCAGCTGGAAATTTGCAGAGATCACAAAACTACACGTACTAATAGGAACTGCAAAGGTGTTACTTGTACTACCCTTACAGGTGCAATGAAACCAACAGCTGAGTAAAAGAGATGTACAAAAGTGTTTCATCTTATGTTGCACCACATGCTGTCTGGAACATGCGCCTGTTGTTTCTTAGTCAGTTAAATAAAACAGATTTGGGCTTGTGTCAGAGTTACAGAAAGCAAAAAGCACATATACAATTGTATGCTATAACAATCCTTAATAACCTAAAGAAACAACAACTCCCCCAAATGCCAACATGCAAATGCATAAGCGTGAGCATCCTCTCTCACACTCACACACACAACTCACCTGGGTGAGAGCAGTGACTCTGTTCTCATTGGGGAAGAGTGGAGGGTCATCGCCGACCTGGAAGTCAAAGTAAACCGTCTTGTGTGTGAAGGTGGAGAACTCATTACTGAAGCAGAACTTGTAGGTGCCATTCTTGGCTGCTGTGAAGGTAAAGCTGTCATATTGTTTCTTCATCTCCTTGTAGAGTGTAGTGCCATCTGGGTCCTCCAAACGGCAGTCAACATCATAATGGCCACCGGTCACCACCTGGGAAAACATAAAAGACAGGAGGAGCACCTATTCAGTAACATAGTTACACAATAGATTTTCCCCCCAAGCCATTATGAATTGTATCAAGTTGTCCAGAGACAAAGAAGAAGTGTAAACAATATGAACAAAACTTGTGTCATGATTGTCACATCCAAATCAGTCAAGGATTTTACTAGAATACAATCCTATAAGTTTCTAAAAATATAAATTTTCATGTATTTAATATCTCAAGCTGTGACAGATTTTAGTCATATTTAGGCATGAAAACTGTGAATGGCGATATATCGATTAGACTATAAACAAAATAATAAATAATTAATTATCACTCAGTCGACAGTGCCCGTGGGGGTCTGCTACTATGAATCTAATGGAAACTTAAGGCCAAATACTGCTCTCTCTAAGGCCCATGTAGACAATATCCTGATCACCATTTTGGTGTTTTAATGTTTGCCATGAAATGATTGTTTGGCAACTTCAGCTTGTTACAGAAAAAAATAACTTAAGGAAAACATAAGACTGAGCTGTTAAGAACGCTGCTTCAAAAAGACTGCAGGATAGCTTAAAACAAAAGGAAGACAAACCACAAAAACTAGCACTGTCACAGATTTATATTATAATAAAATATACAAAAACCTGCTTACCGGTGCAACATTCAGATTTACAGGAGGTTACCCATAGAGATAGACATGTTGCTTGTGCAGGACAAAATCTACCTGTTTGAGTCAACAACCCTTAATGCACTGAGCATCCATGCTACATTAATAAATACAATGGGAAAAACAGACAAAAACTCATTTGAGTGAATCGAAATTTTAAAAAGTTTGTTTTAGAAAGCCTCCCATGTATTAATCAGTCGGATAACTGCTGATACGTTTAACTCTCTAAAAATGACAACTTCCAATTAGGACCATTAATAAGGCTGGAGGGATAAGCTTTGGGGCGAAAGAAGACCCACGCACCTGAAACTCCAGTGTACACTTGGTGCCGATGATGATGTCCTCGTAGAAACACTGCTTTGCGTTGTCTGGAAGCTCAAACGTGAGCTCGGAGCCCAGCACCCACCCGCAGAGAAGCTGGGCCCACAGCACCTGCAGCAGCAACCGAAAGGATCCGTACATCCTGAAGACCGAGAGCCAGGCTTCAAAGTAAAAACCTCAGTGGATCTGCCGAGATAAACATTAGCAGACATCAAACTAAAATCAATCCCGAAGGTGGCAAAAATGGTGACAAAGCAAACCCGGACGTTGATATTAGCGACAATTTGTTAGCTTAAAGCTAACTAACGTTAGCTAGCCGGCTGCCTGGCTGGCCTCTATATTTTAGAGAAAGAAAGCCACTTGGAATTTCTAACATTTTCCTATAGCTAGTGTTGTCGTGTATTATGGGTGCATTGTGGCCATTGAAATTGAAATATATTCAAACATTAACATGTCTTAATTCATTATTTTGTCTCAGTCAGCTAACGTTACTCACCTCAAAGCGCTCACCCGGATGTGACTAATGCTACGTAGCGTATTACAAGCGTGCTACCGCATTGGCTGTCATCTGTAAAATCCCGCCCCCTGCCCTCTCTCTCATTGGTGAAAAAAGAAGAGGAGGCGCGCCTGTGAGATCACGTGTGCCCCGTCCACATACACTCCAACGTGGCTGCTACTTAACAGACTGTGGTTAAATAAAATACTGCATCTGTACACGACGCTGTGTTTGGCAGTTTACGCGATACCATAAATGTACTTAAGTGGCTGGTATGTTGAAAACGTATTTGAATCAACTGAATCTAAAATAATTTCAGTTGTGACTGTAACAGACGTCCAGAGTCATCATCAGCATCATTTATTGCCTCCAGTCATGGAACAATGTCTTGGCAGTGACCAGGATACCATTTTCTTTTAATTATGAGACCATGACATGTTTGTGGCTATGAGACAAAGGCTTGTGTCTTGATGCGTTTTCTATATTGAAATCTGTAGTAGAGAAACATCCAAAGTTATGAAGTGACTGGTAGTACACTTGGGGGTTATTGTGGACCACTGAGAACGATGCCTCACAGAAGCAGAGATAAAAGACCTGCAGTAGTTGACCGCTTTGGTTTTCATACAGGGGGGTGGGATGTTTTTTCCACGACAACCATCATTTTCTCTCTCATCTCCTTTATGGAGCCTAGCAGACACCCCAGGATAGAGCTTGCTGCCTTAATGTATTCCAGCTTCGTTCTGTTTGCTCCTGAGATGCCACTGGTCCAGCAGACCACTGCATTAAAGATGACTGTTGCCAGGGACATTGGACTGGGAGTGCAAAGGAGACTGAGCATGCTGTGCCCTCATGTGAGGAGGGCCCAGAAAGATACTGGAATGAATAGCCGTGGATGAGGGGAGAGGCCCGTAGAGAATGCCTGTGTACAGAGTCCAGGATGTTGCCACCCCAGAGTTATTGAATGTCTGGCCAACAGACTTCAGTGTCCTCCTCAGTAGATTAGGTTTCTTCCTGTGGAGGGCATCTGTGTTGTCAGACTGCTCCAGCTTCTTCCTGAGTTGGACAACTGGTTATTTGTATGAATGGACAATCACTATATCAACTCCCTGGAAGCTCACTGTTTGTCAGTTGGGGAATGTTTTGTCCTATCAGTTGTCTTCAAACCAGCATCTAGTTGCAATTAGGAACAGCACCTTTAAACACGTCCTACGGCCTGAGTGTAGTTTACATGGGGTCAAACACACATTGGCCTATTTGCTGCTTCTGCGTTGCTGTCCTTACTTCTTTTTTCTCTTGATCTCCCTTAGTGTATGGCTATCTCTATTGGCTGAGGCCTCACTGAATGTACTACCCCATAGCGCAGGGGTGTGTAGCCCATGGCAGCAGGGCACCCACAGATGTATTAATAATAGTGAATTATTCTTATGACACCGCACCCATGCATGATGCGCGCCGAGTGCGTCTTCCTGACAGTTGTGAATACACGTCTGACCCCAAAACATAGTCTCGCGTGCACCAGCAATACGAGATTACAGTGTAGGGAGGGAGGGCTGCATGGAGAGCTGGAAAGACAAAACAAAAGCCACACATTTCAACCAACCGGCGCTGGTCGCTTTTTATTTTTTATTTTTGTAAAAATTGATTTGATTCATTATTCGTATCGATTACCGTTTAACGGCAATATAAACGTTTTGCATCATGCCTAGTAGCACGTCTTTGCTGGAGGCCGACGAGGGAGAGTCCGAGGTCCCACCGCCGCTAGTACACGCTTTCGCCGGTATGGGCCTTGAGGAGCACCACGGCACCCAGAGCCAGACGCCCGAACAAGCAGACGAGAGCCTCTCTTTTCACCACCACCAGCTCCCCCCGGTTTCTCATTTCAGCCTCCTCGGTACGGTCCTAGACTTGAAGCCCCTGCCTCTGCACCGGCCGCCCTCGGGAGATGAAGTGAACATAACAGCAGCGCCCGAGGACGAAGAGCCAGAAGTTGTAGCCGCCGCCGACTTCTCGGGCTGCATAGGTAGCTCGTTGCTAGCGCAGGCCCACCGTCACCAACACCTCCCATCGGGGCCCGGTGGCTCCGTGATGCCGTCCGGGATGGAGCCGCCGCACGTCGAGACGGTCTTGTTGTACAACGGGGACGAGCTTGATGAAACTGGGGTCGGCGGTAGCGCCCTACCACCGGCTAGCAGCATGGCGATGCTACCGTTACCGCCCGGCGTGTACGGGGACTCGGGCTACGAGGCCGAGCCTTCGCTGTTGAGTCGGCGAAAGAGCGTCAACACAACGGAGTGTGTGGCCGTGCCGAGCTCCGAGCACGTCGCGGAGATTGTGGGCAGACAGGGTGAGTTGTAACGTTAGTTGTCTTTCGGATGGTTTTGCTTGGATTTGTTCGCTAACGTTAAGTTTGGACGAAACTTCAGTTCAGACAGCATAAGATGTAACCGTTACACAATAATAAAACCAGGGCAGTACATGGAATGAGCTAATTAAATTATTACGACATAATGGTAAAATGTGTAGACAAAGCAGAGTTAGGATAAAACACGTAGCTGAAATGTAGTTTATTTTGTCGCGACGTTAGAGAACTAACGTAAGTTAACTAGTAACGTTAACTTGTTGTCACCCGCGCACTAGCATGCATGAGTAACGTCACGCGCTATTTTGCACAATTGGTAAACCATTTTTAAGTTACGTGTTTCATATAGGACATCCAAGTAGTTATTTATAGTTTAAACATTAAAATGATTTATAATTAAACCAAACCATCCTTTAGAACCGTCAGCTACAACAGCTAACGTTTGCTTGCAACCAGCTAGCTTAGCACTCCTCCTAAGTGGGTCAACAAAAGTTTTGCATCACAAGTTTTATAAAGCAGCAGGTCCCTCCGTGTCTTCTCGCTTTGACAGTTCGTCTGGATTAAGGATGTTTGGTCTGCGCTTCGCTGGCAGTGTGCCTGTCCCCGGCCGTGCCATGTCGTGCTAAACCAGGCTTGGCTTTGTCTCGGGGAGAACATAAAGAGCCGAGTGTTGGTCACCGTTGGCTTTGCCACATCAGCTGTAGGTTATGGTTAGCTCCGTGACATTACATAAGACTTCTGAACACGACTGGCTTTTCTTAGATGTCCAACACCTTTTACTTGGTCGTTTACATAAACTTTACACAGCGCTATGTTTGCGTTGGGAGAGTGTTATTATGTCATATTTGAGATCAGTTGGGGGAGGGTGCACAGACTGCAGTGTTGACAACAACAGGAAATGACTCTGGTAATGATGTTGGACTCTCAACCACAGCTGAAATGAATATTTAATTAGAAGCTAGGCAACTTTTAAATGGGATTAGTGACTGGAAACTGAAATTGTGTGTGCCATGGTTTATTGGTTCAGTTTGTAGATACTGATTATCAAAGTTTAATATTATGTAATGTGATTGGACCAAGTTGGGTCCCCTGTCTTTCCTTGTCTCTCTTTAACTTGGCCCCCGGCAGGCTGTAAGATTAAGGCCCTTCGAGGCAAAACCAACACCTACATTAAGACGCCAGTGAGGGGAGAGCAGCCTGTCTTTGTTGTAACGGGGCGCAAGGAAGATGTGGCCATGGCTAAGAGGGAGATACTGTCTGCAGCCGAGCACTTCTCCCTCATCAGAGCCTCTCGAAACAAGACGGGCCCCCTGACTGCTGTAACCGGTCCAGGGACCCCCTCTCTACCTGGACAGACGACCATTCAGGTCAGCAAGAATGTGATTACGAGTCAGTGTTAATGTGATTCACTGCATAAGAATGTCTGTTTCATATCTTTAAGTGCCGTTGTTCTAATAACTAAGTGCTAAGTGTTTATGTCACCAATGTGAGCACTTTTTTTATTAAGGAGGCTCTGTGTTTTATGTTTTTGGTTTTCATTTAAAGTGCGTATAGTAGTTAACCCGGTGTCATTTCAACCCTATAGGTGCGGGTACCGTATCGTGTTGTAGGGCTGGTCGTGGGTCCCAAAGGTGGGTGTTTGATTCCTCCTGTATTCAGATAAATGTTGTTTGCTCCAGTCGCTGGACTTCAAGAGCGTTCATAAGAGTTCAGTTTTGATAGTGATTATTTTTAATGTTTTTTTTAGTGTGAATAGAAAAACAACAGGCTTATACAGTGCTAGCAAACACAAGTGTGTGTGTCAACATACATCAACAAAGCCAAAGGTGTAATTTTAAACAAATGACGTGTTTTATACGAGTCTCATTTCCTCAAAATGCAGAGTAAAACTGTATTTATTTATTTTTTGAGTTTTTTAGATTAGATTTACACAATGGAAGGAAGTATTTACAGTAAGGAAATATTTGATATGTGCTTATGACTTTCATACTGTGACATGGACGTGTGGGGTATAGGAAACGTCAACTCCTAAAAAGTGGTGATGTTCATATTTAATTTAAACTATGAAAGTAATACTGCTTTGCTTCTGAGTAATAAATGAGCCACATTCCTGAAATAGGCCATACATAACAGGTCTTTGTTTCTCTCTGAGCACATAAAGGAAATTGTGAATTGTCTAACGGACTACCTAATGTGCCTTAAGTTGCTTACAGCCTCTGAAAGAGTTTTAATATGTTCATCTCATATGTTTTTAGCCCCTTGCCCTGTTGACATTACCACCTTAGTGTCAGAAAGCCCTGGGGTTGATTTTGTAAATTGAACTGCAGTGGTTCTCAACCATGTGCCATTAGGCTGAAGAGGATGAGGGAACTAATCAAAATGACATCAAATTTGTAAATGGTAATTAAAAAAAACTATGCCACACACAGACGCAAGAGGCAGCGTGCAAAGTTAATGTTCAATATTTGGTGTTTACAAGCATTGAGATAAAATGGGTCTGTTACCTGCCCATTAATTGTGGCACATTAATTTTGCGAATGCTGCTTTGTTTTAAATGGTTACCCTTGAGCCGTATGTCAAAAGGAAATGTAAAACATTCATTCTTTTTTTTTTTGTTTTAAATATATAGCGGTGACATTTGAGAAGGTTCCCTCTCTAGACTGAAACTCATGGTCTTGTGGTTGGGTGGTATGCGCTTCAGCCAGCTGAGTCACCAGGAAAGCCTGCAATTCAGTGCTATAATTATTGCACAGCTGCGCTTCTTCCAATTTCAATGTTAGAAAAAACAAGAGTTATTACTGAAAATATATAATGCTGTTAATGTGACTGTGCAGTCTTCAGCATTACTCTGTTTGGGCTAATCTGTCAACTTGACATAATCAGGTCAAGCTGGCGACAATGAAGCACACACATCTGTTACATGTATTTTCTTTCAGATTTTCTCCAGCAAATGTATTCACCACTATTAATACTTAACTATTCTTTGCTTTTGACACTTAACTTTTCTTTTCTCCTCCACATGCCGTTTGTTTATGCTCAGGTGTATATTTCTCAGGAATGGTCACGCATGTCATGTGTGAAACTAACTTTGTTGGTGCATTCTTGACATTCATGTGACCAGAGCAGTTATTTTAAATTGGTGTTCAACTAACAATTGTTTAAGGACAAGGGTCTTGGTCTGGTCATATCTTTCAGGGGCAACCATCAAACGTATTCAACAACAGACCCACACCTACATCGTGACCCCGAGTCGTGACAAAGAGCCAGTGTTTGAGGTCACTGGAATGCCAGAGAACGTGGACCGGGCGAGGGATGAGATAGAGGCGCACATCGCCCTCCGCACAGGAACCTGTGGAGGCATTGAGGTTCCTGGTGCAGACAACAATGATTTTCAATTCAATGGGACAGACGTCAGCTTTGAGAGTTCTGCTCCAGTTGGGTTGGGGGAGGCTGGGTGGCTTCATGCTGGTGCAACATCACCGGGTGGAGGCGGCGGCGGCGGCAGCGGCGGCACCGGCTTGCTGCCAATGACCATCAACGGTACTCAGCGAATCAATAGCAATATTAACAGTGGTGTCAGGATGTCTTCCACCTACCGCAACGACAGCTCCAGTTCCCTCGGCAGCGGCTCCAGCTCAGCTGATTCTTTCCACGGCAGCGGTAACCGGATGGCAGATTTCAGCCCGACCTGTGCGTTTAATGCCAATGCTAACAACAACAACAACAGTAATGGCGGCAGTGCAAGTTTCTGGTTTGGTGAGAGCCTTCTTCCTGTGGGGTCTGAGGAGCTGGTCAGCCTGGGAGGTGGTGGCTCCTCCTCAGGATTTGACCCGTTAACCATCTCCACTGCTCAAGCCTCGCACCCTGCTACACAGCCACAAATCTGGAGCCCCTTTGTGGAGCACCAACCGTCCCAGGCCATTGACCCTCGGCAATCTCAGGTAGGTGAAATTCAACGGGAGCACACAGTTTACAGCCTCCTGTGCAGACATTAAAGAACCAATCCACAGTTTAAAAAAAAAAACTGTTTTAATTGTGCTTTTTCCTTTTTATCCTTTATTGTAGACAATATGCAGTGGGTATTTGGTATGAAAATTGAAGTATCATAACTGTGAACCCAATTACAGTTATGCATACACCAATTGATTGTCTCATGTACAAGCGATCTGTAATTTATTTTAAATGTATAAACCGAGAGTCGACAGAAACATTAGACCTAAGTTTACCTGATTGGCTTGTGCCTCTATGTCCCAGTTTACCGTTGTGATTATTGATACAAAGAAAAAATTTGTATCATAAAAAACCATATTCATGGTGACATGTCTGTCTGTTGTACATAAATCTTGTGAGCTAGCTTGCTACACTCAGTCACTGTAATGTAAACCTTGACCTGGACGCACAGATTGGGTAACTGGCAGTGCTCGACGTGTTTTTCAATTTGAACAAAGATGTTTGGCTTGTGGCAGTTGCCATTTCAATACTGATATATCTTTTGTCCCTTTCCTGAAAAGAACAAGGACAAAAAGTCGGTGCAGTGGCACTGACAGCCTAGGAAATGCATCAATGATCACATTGATGTTGAAATTTAAGAAGCATTTGTTTTGAGTCTTAAAACAGAAATTTTTAACATGCCGTATTTTTTATGATGATGGTCATTTAATGACTGTTGTCATCGATGTCTCCAGACCAGTCAGCCTGGGACGCCCCGGCTCTCCCCAACCTTCTCTGGGACAGAAGCCTTGGAGCACCCTCAGGCCCAGCGTGTTCACCGAGGGCCTTTTGGCTCGGCTGGGACCCTCGACGCCCACAGGTTCCCCTCTTACAGCTCGGCCTTCTCCTCTTCCAGTGAAAGCACCGCCTCCTCTTCCTCCCCTCCTGAATCCTCCCTCTCCTTTCGACCTGGGCTCGGATCAGCAGGGAGAGGACAGGAGATATGTATCCATTGTATGGAGAACCAGGTGATCGCTGCCTTGGTTCCCTGCGGCCATAACCTCTTCTGTCTAGATTGTGCCACCCACATATGCCAGGGTCCAGATGCTGTTTGCCCTGTGTGCCTGTCCCCGGTCACACAGGCCATTCAGCTCCGCAACATGTGATTTTTATCCATTTACCTTGATGGCTGATGAGGGATGGGCCTCCCCAACACTTCCAACTCATAACATGTGTGGGGAAATTACAAAATTGACCCCAAATTAGTGTCTACGTGTGTCCTCACCCTGGTTTTGTCCAAGCTGGTGTTTGGTTGAGGAAGGTGAGGAAGAATAGGTGAATAAGGAATGATCTGTATTTAGGACATGGGTTAGAGTGTTCAGCCTGTCCGTGTGTCTGCTATTGTGAAGTCTTCTTCCTTGGTTGACCGACTGATCAATGGGAGGGTTGGAAGCCCTCAGTGTAGCATTGGGTGGGGTGGGATATATATATATATATTTTTTTTTCCTTCTGGTCATCATGACTTTTGATTTGCATTTCCTTCTTCCTGAAACATCTAGTTATCAGTTTCTGCCTACCTACATTTTATTACATTTTTTTATGTACTTTGAATTCTATCAGTTAGACGATGTAGGCTTGGGGTCAAAGTTTTTTTTTGTTGTTGTCTACATCTCAAAAGTGTTATCCATTTGCCTCTCATTTATTGTGCTCGCGCCAGGAAACGTTGAGGGGGAAAAAAGAAAAGGTTAGCAGGTTTACATATAGTGAGTCCCACATATGAATATATAAAATAATAATAATAGTATTCTCCCGTTACCACAGAATTTGAATGCCTACTGCAGTGAACTGGACATAATGTACACATGCCACATTATCCTGGAAAATGCCACTCTGTCCCAGAACTTTTGCATAAGTAGCTCCAGATCAGAAATCTGCATTTTGAGCATCGCTCATATTAACAGCATATTTATAAACATGCAAAGACATCCACGGAGGGTTTTTAAAACCAAGTGGGTGAAACCTGCAATTGCAAAGATGTCACACTCCAATGGAAACCTCTTGTTGCCCCGGGTTTCCTTCTTTCCCAGAATAGAACCAACATGTGGGTAACTCCTGTTTGAGTACCAGGATGTTACGACACTTCAGTATTGCCACGTTGCTTTCCATTTCTACTTTAAAACAAACCAAACTGTTTACGGTAAACTTGTGCCTAATTCCGTTATGAGTTAACAAAGAAACAACTGGTTCAGCGGACACACAGCGTTGCTCTGTCTTAAACAAACTTGTGGCCTTTTTGGAAAGCCTGTAAGTAACTGACAACACTATCTACGAATCCCGATTTGGGCTCAAAAGAACACAAGCTGACAGACTGAGGTCTTAATGTTTTTGTCAGTTCAATCTCTTAAATGAATCTCGGTGGAACAAAGTTATATCACAGGGATCTTTTCTTTTGCTTCCAATTTTGTTGAGCTGTTCTCAAGTATTTACCACCTTTTTGCTTTATCGTATTAGCACCAAACACTCCCATTTAGTTTATTTCTGTGTTCATGTTTATATTTCTTTCTCCTTTTTGTTTATATCATGACTACATCCTTGTTTGGGAAACCATGTGCTGGTTTTCAGCCAGAAAGATATGTACAGCTCGTACCTTTGGTAACATTCCTCCTCCCCTGTACTGCAGTTACTTTAGTAGATGGTGTAAGTATGGCTAATTAATAGTTAGACCTCACCTGGGAGCCAAAAGTGCTAATATTCTATGAAACTCTACTATGAAGACAGCTGTAATCTGGAACAAATCCCGTACTGTACAGACGGTTTGCTGACTTTTCAGCCATCTCAATAATATCCTTTCCTTTCACTTGAATGTTCTTTCACTTGAACTGCTCCACCCTGTGGCGTCTCATCACAGCCATTTTGTGTCCTTCTTGTTAAGCAGTGGGCAAAATAATTCCATTGGGATGCAAAATTGAGACGAAGGCCACCTGTGGCTTTACTTTGAGTTAATTTAATCCCATGTCTTGTCTACCAGGCCTATGCAAAAATCGTCTCAGTATCGTAATTACTCGAGGAAGCACTAGATACATTAAAGTCCTCGGGTTGTAATTACAGAGCTCAAACAATCTTGGGCTTAAACTTGTATCCCTTCTTTGTTTTCTACTACATTTCAGTCGGGATTAACCTTCATTACCTGCTTTAATGCAATGATGAGATGTTTCAATGATGCACACTTCTCATGTTTCATCAGCTCATTTGCTATTGTCTTGTGCCCTACTAAGCACAAACTTCCCCATATCTTATCACAGTATTGACTAGATGGGACTCAAACACAAATCAGATTTTTGTTTTGGTCCCCCCCCGCTGTTCATCTGTCCGTTCTTCTGCCTGAACAGTAAAGAAAAGGTACAAATTGGTGGAAATCATCTCAAATCTTAGCTTTAAACACCAGTGTCTCTAGACTTTGTTTTACAGGATTGAATGAGTTTACAGACATTGTGAAGGGGAAGCAGCTGGAATTATTTCATCTTGGACTTTGCTGACACTACATAAGGTCAATACTGTTGCTTTACCATGTGGACATTGGACTGCAGTCCCTCTAGCATTCCAGCTGTAAACAGCATTTGGGAGCAATTCCATCGCTTAGCTCTGTTTCCTCTTTCATGGATTGAGCTTTCTTGAGGAAATGGAACCAAACGAGTCCCAAAAGTACAAAAAAACCCATCTGCTTCTGTACCCCCTGGTCTTATCTCCGTCCGTTTTTAATTGACTCCTCTCAGCTCTACCAAGGGTTGATCTCTCTTTGCTCTCTTTCTCTCTCCGAGGTAATGCAATACACCATCGGCCCTCAGTTTATTGACAGTTTTGTGTATGTATTATATTAATGTTAATGACTGATAGATATACAGAACTTATTTTTATTTTGTTACATTTCATATATACATAAATATATCTATATTAAAATGTTTACAATAAGATTTTTAAAAGGTTGTTTTTTTTTTAAAAACTTTTTTGTGATTAAGTGAATGAAGAGTTGGAAACCCAGAAATGTTACAGGAGGGTATCAATGCTATCTGCTTGTAGTCTAGTTATTAGTTTACAGTATTGATGATAATAGTATTGATAGCTGCCATTTTAAAATAGTGGAAAATGGAATGTGCATCACGAGCATGTCTTCATAATGTACCGCCAATGTAAAACGTCACACTGCAACTGTAAAAAGGCCAAGGATTCAAGCTGCCTGTTAATGTCTGTACGCCACCAAATTGAGAACGGTATACTGTAAAATGTATCTTAGATAATCTATATATATAAATACATATATTGTTAAGCTGTACCAACAGTTCAAAGTATTTGCTAATTTTACTACACTTTTGTTATGTATATGTAGGGGGAGTCTTATGGCATATAAATTCTTCAAATTGAGTCAGGAGTTTAAAAGCAGACTATATTTTATAATGGCCTTTTAAGTTATTGCGGCCAAAGCACTGATACTATATATTTGCTGTAAAGAGAATTTAAGAGTTTTATTTTTCTGATATTAAAGTTACTTAATAAAGACGGTTTCATTTAAAGCCATGCCAGACTACTGTGATTCAATCTTTGTGTAAAATAGTGTTTTAATGTTTGTGCGGACACTAATCTTCCATATTCTGCAGGACCCTTTTCAGGATGTCAGGAACTTGAAACTGCTTTTTGAGGAACCATTTCACCAAATTTGCAACGTGAGATAACGTCCTCTCCCACACATGAAACACGCGAGAGCCCTGTTGGACTATTAAACTAAAATCAATTATAATGTGGTACGACCACAGTTTTCATCTGTTCGCAAAATGCTTTTGTGAAACAGGCCCCTGGTTCTGATTGGGGTTCTTTGGTCATAGTTGCTATCACAACAGAAAGTCCCTGTAGCCAAGAGGTAACTTTAATTGGCTGTGAATTACTGGGTTCACGTTTTCAGTTAATGAAACAAGGCGCAGCACTCTCCACGTTGTGGTTCTACACATCATTGCTTCTGTTAACATTATAAATTCTTATGTTTGCACATCACAGGGACCGCAGGAAAAGCTCTGGTATGGAGCTTGTAGTTGTGCAAATGTTCCACAATACGAGGGTTTATGCCTGCGAACCCGGCTGCCGAAATCCTGACCTCAGGGCTCCGTCAGCAACATGACAGGAATACACAAGATCTCAATCAGGTTGTGGGTGGAGATAATGACATGAAGTCACTGGTGTTTATGCTCACGTCCAGAGTAGGGCTTCTTCACAGCAGACATTTTGACCTCACAAGTGAAAGCACATGTGTTACTAATGATTGTGCCGCTCTGTTCTAAGTGTCCAAGTAAGCCATGTGAAGCAGCTAAATGTAATTCAGCCATCATCAGTGGTGCAATGTAACTACACATAAGTACATGTACTGAAGTATAAATGTAAGGTACTTGAGTTTGTGTGAAATTTCAACTAACTTCACCCTTGTAAACAGGTTACCTTGTTGAGAAAATAAACAGGTCAGCACTTTAGAGAATGTCACTCCATGTTTAATTATGGACTCTCACATAAGAAACAGGTAAAATTTATATCTGCAATCTGTCTGTGTCTTTAGGCTCCTAAAACAACTGCGAGTAATATAAAAACATCTGTCCACCTTAAAGCACAACAGATTATTTCTCCAGACAGAATTCTGCATCAGTTTCTTTCAGTAATATATAATCATAAAATATCCTGTTTCCTGCCATTCCATCAATCAGATGCACGATGATGTAAATAAATCCCAAAGTTGGACTCTTTTAATCTCTGATGTAGGACAAGCTTTTTTAAATTTATTTTTAGGAACAATGCCATTCAAATTATAGTGAAATAATCTCAGATGGGAAAGAGAGCGAGCAGAGCAATTGGATAGTGAAATGGATAATATCCTTTGACAAAAAGACCCCAAATTTAAACTAAAACTTCAACAAATCCAATTAGTCTTTTTCCATTTCAGCTCTAAGGCAAGACTGCATTGTTCAAAAAAATAAGACAATAAGTCTTATAACATAAGTCATAGTTATGTTAACAGCCGACCAGAAAGATTATACTGTATGGCAGATTGGTGTGGAAAACAGATGTTTTTGAGTCTCAACATAAGTTGAGTAAATGAAATTTGTATTCCCAATCAATTTGTGTGTAATCTACAACAAATGTCTTTTAAAAAACAGTAACAGAATGTATCACCTGCAGCGAGGGGGGCAGAGGAGAGGAGGGGACTCATGTTGGAATCAAATTATAACTGTGCGTCAAACTACCATCACCTATTTCAACACCTGCGAGAGAGACAACATCACGCTTGTACTGCCTTTTTTACTTCCATAGAGAGGCTGCCCACTAATAACTGTCGAACTTACTGTGTTTATACAAAATTAGGTCTTAGGAGACAAGTTGCCTTGTTTAGGAGCGTCACTGCTAAAATGCTGAGTTTAAGTAGTTAAATTGTATAATTTACATCAGTTATGACTATGTAGTTTCCCTCTGTGTGCTTTTAATACTGTTAAAACCAGCAACACACCAGTATACAGCAGGGGCAGGTTCCTACTCTCCTCAGATAGCCCAGTTTCCCCTGTGTAATGCAGGGCAAGTGAAGTCCTCTATTTTAAAAAAAAAAAGGGGGCGGGGGTAATGGGTTAAATTCATGCAAACATTGACATGCGTTTCAAAAACAAAGTTATTTACATGGATTAAAAAAAAACAACCCCAAAAACCTGCAACCAAAAAGAAAACGACTGCAACTCAGATCAGCCGAAAGAAACCCTACAGATGTGTGTAAATGCCTACAGAGTGAAAGGGCAAAAACTGCTTTTAAGAAGATATTAGTGTTACAAATGTTTTCAATACAAATGCATCACAATGTTGCCTCTGCTCACAATTATACATATAAACCAATCTATTCACTCCCTTATTCATATCGCAGGACAACCACCTCAAAATAAGGGTTACTGAGTTAAAAACAAGAAAAAAAAAAAGTAAAGTGCTAAAAATATATAATACAAATCAATTAATAAAAGTAACAAAATAAAAACTACGAAAATATATCAATATTGCTGGGAAACTGTCTTAAATTCTCTTATCTTTGTCAGTAAACTATACACAAGAGACCTAGATCAAGTAGTATATAAGTGGGCTGCAAGTCATAAGATATTTAAGTACAAGGATTCTCGACTAGGGTGGAGAGACTGTCGGGTATGCTTGAAGATTAAAATTGAAGATGAATACAAATAAACAATTACCTTGAAAATTCAATTAACTTCCAAATTAACTCAACCGAGGCAAGGTCCAGCAGCTGGTTGGACTTCTCACTGTCATGATCATTTATGCTCTCATGAGTACATTGGTTGGCCAAAACATTGATAAACCCCGCTCCTTGTGCAGTTATTAAACTTCAGACGCCAAACATCAACTGTCTGCCTCTTCTCTTTTGGCGTTTCCCAAAACAGTAACCATACTGAAACAGATGGGAGGCGGCCGTGGCGGAAAGCCACCAATGATGATTGATCACTTAAATGAGCGTCTTGCCATCACTTGTGGTTATTTGAGTGAGTGAGGAAATGATATAAATCACAGTAAAGTCAGTGAAAACAGACATATTGTATAATCAGTGGGCAATTCAACATTAACACCCCAGAAAACCTGCATTAGTGTAGGTGTGATGTGTAGAGGAGGACTTTACTGCCTGGTCCAAAACCTCAACCGAGCGCTCTACCTTTCAGTCCACAGTCTTGTTTAATTGAGAGAGAGAGAGGGAGAGGGGGGTGTATTTGTCACCGGACAACCAACAGTTTTTAAGGTCCAAATCCAAAGCTTGACAATACCGGACCTGGAGTAGTCCATATACTTGGCCCTGTTTCAGTTCAGAGGTTGGGAGTTGGCTTTAGGCATGGTGCTTGTCATTCATTCTGTGTGGTATCCGTGGATGGCTGTATGACCTGACCCAGCTGGGCGGTCCTCAACACTGTCGAGCAGTGATCCTCACGCTTCAGACTGCTGCTGCTTTTCTATTCAGCCTGACAGTTGACTGAACTTGTTTGTCACCCCAGGAGTAACTGCTTGAATGAAAACTGACAGTAGAAAACCAGCAGCACTCTGGCGCTCAAGACACTGGATAGGAGAGCCTCTGTGTACAGAGTCTCATCCCACAGCTGTACAGCACTCCGATGTTCTTGTATTGTTCAGTGAATCAGTGGGTCTGTCAGTAGTTGGTGGTTGTGGACTCCAGGGACGCCGAGTAGTCGTGTACATTCCAGTTTCATGGGATCTACAGGTCATCTATGTTGTGATGCTGAGTAACTGTAATTACCTGTGGCGGCTTTTCCTAGTCCTACACTTCACCATTCCAGTCATCACACAATCAAAGCCATCTATCAAACATATAGATAAATATATCTTTAATATATGGCTTTGGCTCGTTTTAGTGTCACTCTGACGTAAAAAGCAAAAGTAGGGGCCACAGCTTCAGTGTCACCGCTGTTTCACTGGTTTCTCCACGCAACACAGTTCACTGAGGGAGACTTTCTGTCGCCACTGTGTGCTGCAATGTGATGCTGCAGTTTTAAAAGGGCTTAGTCCAGAGGTTGTGGGTCTGCTATAGGCATAGTGTGCAGAACCTCGTCCAGTAACTGTAGAGCTCTGTGCAGGTGGATCTCGATCCAGCAGGGCGTCTCCTTGATGCTCTGGCGGGGGTAGTCGGGCCCCCAGCCCTTAACAAAACTCATCCTGAGAATACACAGCCTCCGGAGGTCGTCTACCCCGATACCGGCTGCTGCTGACAGACCTGAGCGGACGGGAGTCACAATCAGGTCAGTGTGATGCTGCATGTGTGCGACAAACGCAACACCAGATGTGCTTTTCACTCAAATTCGAAGGAATATTCAAGTAAATTATATTAATCCAAGACCCAAAAATCTATCGAAAATGAATCTGTAACAATCCTTTTGATAATGTATTAAGAGTTTAAGACAAGAATTCACTGGTTCCAGCTTCTCAAATGTAAATATTTGTTGGTTTTCTTAGACTTTAAAATCACAGAAAACTGAATCTCTTTGGGTTTTGGACCATTGGTCACAAAAACAAGCAATCTGAATATGTCAAATTGGGCACAAGCACATTGTGATGGGCAATTTTCACTATTTCCTGAAATTTTAAAAAGGCCAAATGATCAATAAAGAAAACCAGTAGCACCTCATGGATGACAACTACTGTTGCAAGTGTCGAAAGGAAGCAGGTACTTTTCTACATTCATTGTGGGATTGTTCTTTTGTTTCTCCTTTCTGGAAACAAGTAGTCAAAAGTATTTGAGTGGTTCCATAAACCATTGCCAGAATCTCCCCAGTTATGTTTATTAGGAGTCAGGTCTCTCCTACCACCAGGTATCCAAACAAAAATTTGGACTTCCATTGGCAGGCTTTATTGGCTCTTAACGATTGTTCTCCGCCACTGGAAAAGTCAGACGAAGCCTGTTTTGAACAAATGGTTAATGACGGACATAGCCTCTTTTAAATCTTTAATTGCAAGGACTAATAATTACCAAGGGAGGCTTTATGTCTTGACGTCTGGTCTAACTGTTTTATGTATATAAAGAAATTATGAAAATGTGTTACTTTGTTTATGTTGTACTTATAATGGTATTTTATTTATACTAAGTTATTAAGTTATAAAACTTTCAGCTTCAATTTTGGACCAATGAAGCCAGCAGATATTTATCATCAAATAGGAATCAACAACTGCTTGTACTTCTGTAATAATTATTAATTTTTTTAACCAGAGCATTAAATGTTTTATTTTAATGCAAATTAGGTTGAACATCTGTCTGCGCATTTCTCTGTTCTTTCCACATGTAAGTACTTGGCTTGCACTCGTTGGCAGTCAAATTTTCTTCAAACGTGCATCTATTCACAGCTGGAATCACTGCCACACTGTCTCCGTGTGTGAATGTGCATCTGTATTTGCAGTTACAGTAACTTACTAATAGCTGGAGCTATCCCTCCTACTGATCCGGGTCCAGGTATATTTCCAGCCACAGCAGCTGCTTGGGCTGCAGCTGCTGCTTGAGCCGTAGCAGCCTGCTGTTGCATCTGTCTGTGGCACTGACGAAGGTCAAACACCTGGCAAGAGAGAAGAGACTTTACATACTGTACATTCAGCTGCAATTAGCCTACACCACAGGAGAAATGTAAATACCACCACAGGTAGAAGCTCAGTAAAAGCTGGGCTGTGTGAACATGCACGATTACTCCTAATGGGAGACAAGATGGGAAACTGTTGCAGCATGGGGAACTTTGTTTGTGAAATACACACAACTACTGTATAAAACCAACGTCAATAAATGACAGAATGCCTGAGGAGATCGCATGGAAAGGGAGGTTTGCAACTTGCGCTCAGCAGTTTCCCAAGAGGAAAAAGAACATTTTATGAAATGTCAACCTTGAGTGATGTCCTCTGTTTACAGTCCAGTGACCCATGTCCCTACCTTGATGTAAGCGCTGGGGTAGATTTTGTGAACAGCGTCTCCAGGGGCTCGGCCCGCCTCTCGGTCCAGGTAGTAACTCTGAACAAACACTGCGTGGTCACTGAGGCATCGCACCCACACATCTCCCTCGCCCTTACACTCCAGCTGAACCCCTTTGCCAATGTGAAGCCTGGGAGAGAGGAAAGACCACAGTAGGGAATAAAGGAAACAGGGAAAGAATGTGGGTGATAATAGTGCAATGTTGAGTTTTCATCATAAACAAACCCTATTTCGTTCACAGTCAACGACTCTCACCTAAACAGTGTCTGTATTCCTAAGGCCCATAAACAGGAAGGAATAAAAAGGAACAAAGTGTAAAGAAGGTGGGGCTGTGTGATCGTTACAACCGTTATTTTGGATCAACATGCGCCTCAGAGCTTTCAACTTCTGTATAGATGGTGAGGATATTGCTGTACGGCTGTGAAGACTCAAATGTGTAAACGTACAGTACATATGCCAACCAAAAACAGGCAGACACGTGAAGGAATTGTCACTTAATGTTTTGGGTTATTTTTATTTGCGTTAATGAACATTTAAAGATACCACTAATGACAAAGATGTCATGTCTAATTTGTTCTTATTACAGAAGCTTGTTTTTGGTTCAAATGTAAATTCTGTAGATTCTTTCCCTACTTTAAAATGCTGTTTTTTTTTAGTAAATTCTAGTAGCAGTATGGTTTTAAATGCTCCAAATATTGAGGGTAATTAGGTCACCTACCTTGCTCTCTCAATAGCCTCAGTGCGATGTACGTTACTGAGCTGGCCCAAACAGAACCTGTCTCCTCCTGAGGGGTCGACATAGCCGTCCACTGTTACGATCGGGCAAGAGGAGGGCACTTTAAACGTCTCCCCGACTTGAACGTCCATCTCAAAATAGGCGATGGAGCACCAGTAGTCAGGAGCTGAAACAGAGGAAAGAACCTGATGTCATAAACGGAAATTGAAAGCAGTTCTGCCCCTTTCTCCTCGTCAACGTATTGTTAAACTTTAGTTTTCAAGTTGTGAATATAAAATTAAGTTATGAAAGGCTAAAGAATAAACGTTTAATGATTTTAGTCACGTATCAAATGAAAATATTCCGTTTTGAATCCATCCATCTTCTTCCGCTTATCCGGGGCCGGGTCGCGGGGGCAGCAGTCTGAGCAGAGACGCCCAGACTTCCCTCTCCCCAGACACTTCCTCCAGCTCTTCTGGGGGAATACTGAGGCGTTCCCAGGCCAGCCGAGAGACATAGTCCCTCCAGCGTGTCCTAGGTCTTCCCTGGGGCCTCCTCCCGGTTGGACATGCCCAGAACACCTCCCCTGGGAGGCGTCCAGGAGGCATCTGGAACAGATGCCGAGCCACCTCAGCTGACTCCTGACGATGTGGAGGAGCAGCGGCTCTACTCCAAGTGACCGAGCGCCTCAGCCTGTCTCTAAGCGCCCAGCCACCCTACAGAGGAAACTCATTTCGGCCGCCTGTATCCTGTAGCTTGTCCTTTAGGTCATGACCCAAAGCTCATGACCATACATGAGACTAGGAACGTAGATCGTTGGAACGGGATCCACCTGTCGCTCTCCCGCTCCGTCCTTCCCTCACTCGTGAACAACACCCCAAGGTACTTAAACTCCTCCACTTGAGGCAGGAACTCTCCACCAATCTGGAGGGGACAAGCCACCCCGTTCTGGCTGAGAACCATGGCCCCGGACTTGGAGGTGCTAATTCTCATCCCGCTGCTTCACACTCGGCTGCACACTGTCCCAGTGCACGCTGAAGGTCCTGGTTTGATGAAGCCAGCAGGACAGCGTCTTCTGCAACAAGCAGAGACGAGATCCTCTGGTCCCCAAACCGGACTCCCTCCGGCCCCTTGCTGCGCCTAGAAATCCTGTCCATATAAATAATGACCAGGACCGGTGACAAAGGGCAGCCCTGCTGGAGTCCAACATGCACCAGGAACAAGTTTGACTTGCTGCTGGCAATGCGAACCAAACTCCTGCTCCGGTCGTATAGGGACCGGACAGCACTTAGCAAAGGGCCCCGGACCCCATAATCCCAGAGCACCCCCCACAGGTCACCGCGAGGGACAGTCAAATGCCTTCTCCAGATCAACAAAGCACATGTGGACTGGTTGGGCAACTGAAATAATATCATCATAAAACCTAAAATACTAAAAACTACAGTGTTTTTGTCATAATGGTCCTCCTACTGTTTACAGCACGTAAGATGCCTTAAATGTCAGCTTGTTAGTGTTCGAGTTTCATATTCTGAGTACATTTTGAAAGGGTTTTACTCATTTGCTTTTAAAACATTTCACCTTTACTTTGAAGACAAGAAGGCTTACTTCTCACAAGTTTGTCTGTCTGCAGCACAGATTATTAGATACTGTTCAAAGGTCAACACAGAGGGAACCAAATTTAGTATATTTACATGGCTTATATCTTATCTTAAACCTTTAGAGGCAGTCAAAAGGGCAACACTGCCTTTAGCGACGATGAATGAAAGCCAACGAGGACAGTACTCTGAATAATCTAAGTGTGGATAAAAATGTGCAAAGAAAATTCTGTCCAGGGTTTATGTACTTGTGGGTGGTGAGTTCTCACCTGGATGATTGGATATAGGAGGCTGAAAGGCAAGCTCATTGTGTACTGGCCCTGAGAGAAACAGAGAGAGTATTATGGCGCCGATCACCCACTTTGCAAAAAATGTAATTCAAGTATGCGATTTTGTTAGTGGACTAAATTACAGCTGTGGTTATACAGTGTACTTACAGTAGTGTGTAGGATGTGGCATAGGAGGGTGGTGCTGGAGATGGCCGTTGGTGTGGTGGGGTATGTTGGGGGTGAAGCTGCTGTTCCTAGACCAGGTTGAGCTGGCACCTGAGGAGAAAAGGAGAACAGAAGTCAGAGATCCAGATGGAGCAATACAGAGTGAAAACTCACAAATGTACTGCTGTGGCCTTCACCAACATTCAAAACAATTCACAGAACAGAAGCAGAAAATTTCTTTAAAAAGGTCAAATTTTAATATGGAGACAATAAAGTCTTTTTAGCTGTCAGTTACAGACACGTGCAAACACACACAGAGACTAGGACAAACAGACACACACATAGGAATATTCTACAACTGTATCTTACTGCCGGATCCAGCAGCAATGGCAGGGAAGGACGATGTTGAGGCAGAGGTGGAGGCCTCAGCAGGTGGGAGCAGGTTTGGGGTCGCAAATGGTTCAGAGGGGGCCGGGCGGTTGCCGGCTGGGGGGTGCTGGATGGTCTGGATGGAGTGCCCTCCCTCGATGGAAGGCAGACTCTGCGGCCCATCAAAATCGTACTCATCCTTAACCATCAGTGCTGAGCTGGGTCCAGAACTGGTCAGTGTCAGTCCTGATAAGTCTGTGGACCAAGGAAGGGGATAAAGAGGTGGAATAAGTTACCGACAATGCCAAGTTCTTATCTGCATTGCTAATAAATACCCCTTGTGATGCATTCTGTGGGTTGGATAAGTCTAACTAAAACATATGGCATCGAGAACAATTACTAAAACAGTGTTTCCATTAATTTCTTCCTTTACAAGGCAGCTTTTGGTCTCAGTTCACTAACTGAAAACCACCCCGTTACTCACCTATGCCAGGAGACACCACTCTCTCATAGTGATAGGGGTTGACACACACATTGTCACACTTGAGGTCAAAGGCAAACTGGCAGTATTTGACGTGCTTCAGTTCGTTCTTATGCAGGTCAGGCCACCGCCACAGCCGGGCATAGATCACATGAGGGAACCCTTTACGCCCAGCCACCTGGGAACAAAAACAACCAACATAATACAGGAAAAGAGAGTTAAAGGTCCAGTGTGTAGGATTTAGTGGCATCTAGTGTTTCAATTGCATTTTGCAACCATATGAATACCGCTCGCCTCACCGTCCCGTTCCAAGCGTGTAGGAGAAACGAGTGGCCGCGAAAAGAGCTAAAAATGCAAACGGCCCTCTCTAGAGCCATTGTTTGGTTTGTCCGTTCTGGGCTACTGTAGAAACATGGCAGTGCAACATGGCGACCTCTGTGGAAAGTGACCTGTTCCATTAGGAGTTAAAAACGGCTCATTCTAAGGTAACAAAAAGACGATTCTCATTTCCAGGCAATTATACACTAACACACTTATGAATATTCAGTTTCTGCCAAAAGCTCCTCCTAAACTCACTGTCCTTACAAATGAGATGAAACATAGTGTTAAGTCAGTTATTGGATTACAGATCGTTTTCCACTGTTGTGCTGAACAGCATGTTCTGACTAGACAAATACACACTGGTCAAAATACTTTTAAAAAATGGCTCCAGCTCAACTTTGGTTGACTGCAAAAGGATTTCCTGATTCTTCGCACCTATTTTTAGCTCCGTAATTTCCAAAAACTTAATCATGTTCATGTTTTGTGCTCAATTAATGACCATTCCATTTCATTTCTGTCCCTTTGCAATGTTTATATTTATATTATATTGGTTTATCGTCTCACATGTTGAATGTTGTTTAGAGCTGAAACAATAAAAGTCAATTGACAAACAACTATTTTTATAACTAATGGTTTCTGTCATTTTACAACCAAAAAAAAGTTTATTAATTCCAGCTTCTCAAATGTGAGGATTTTATGCATTTCTTTGCCACACGTGAAAGCAAACTGAATATATATATAGTTTTGGACTGTTCGTCGAATCAAATCAAGCAATATGAAGATGTCTCCTTTGGCTCATTCTTCACCATTTTCTCACAAAGATAATATGCAGAATAACTGATAATAAAAAAAGTGATTTGTTGCAAACCTAGACGTTATGCTTAATAATTGATTGTCATGGGTTTTGTTTTAATTCATGAAACAAAACAAATTATAATGAGGATAAATCTTATGATTTTTTTCTTTAAATGTAACTTAATTGATAACCAATTGAATTTGATGACTAGATAGTTTACTGTAGGTTAAAAAGTTATTAATAGATTGTCAAAACGAATCTGTACTAATGTTAAGAGTAAAGGCGGGATTCATATTTATGTATCTGTGTGTATTTAATGAATGACCCAGATAACTGTGCCGTCCTACCTGCAGCCGTCCATCCAGCGTCCTCTGAATGGTCACACACTTGCTGGGATGGGCCCCATTGGTGGTGATAGCTGTGATGAGGGAGTCAAGCTCGTCTTTTTTCTCCTTCAGCTTTTTGACCAGGCTCTCAATGGCTCGCTTGGCAAACGTCTCGCTCTCGCCACCCTGTCTGTGACACATCAGGCTGTGCACAATGCTCAGGCAGGCATCGTTGCTGGTAGGTGTGTTAGTGATGGACATCTTGACTTCGGTCTCTGACTGCACTTTCTGAGAGTATGTGGGTATGCTGACACACTTTCACATAATCAGGAAGCCGGAGCAGAGACGATCTTCACAGGGTTGATGAAAAGCAATTCAGCTGTATTTTGGGAAAAGACGGAAAGGTGATAAGATCTGAAAAGAGAGGATAATGTGTAAGTTTTTGGTCACACTTTTAGAGAGGTGTTAATTCAACGGTATGGTCATTTTTGAGGCCTGTTTGTGGTGCTGTTGAATTTACAGTGTTATAATGAGTTATTTCTAATATTCTGTCCACTTCAATAAATACATATTAGAAACCCCCTTTTCCGTGTAACACAATACAATTCAACCACACCACAAACTACAGCCTCCAAAACCAGTCATACAGTTGAATCAACACCTCTCTAAAACAGATTAAACTAAAACTGAATAGTATAACATGCGTGAAAGGTTGCAAGGGTTTAGGTTTTCATTGCAGGTCTGTTGCATTGGCTGACAGAAGGCGCATCGAATAAAATGGCAACTGAATGCAGAAATTGGCTGTGTTCCCCTGTTTTTACTGTGTTCTTTTGAGCAGAGGCTGTCAGTTACTGCAAGGTTACTAATATGCTGTAATGTTGAGAAAAGTCATAAAACCACAATGTTTCTGTTTGAGTCTGGGTGGCCGGCAGAACTAAATATAAGGTTCTAGTTAACTGAGTTGTTAGCTGCATAACGATAACGCTAGCTCAACACCGACCTAATGACACGAACAAGCAGCATTTATTATATTTTCAACTGAGTTTAGAAAAACTCAGAACGGTTTATTCTTGGGTAAAAATAAATGTTAAGCAGTTGTTCTCGCTTGCCTCTTCTTAGCTAGCTAGCGGCGCCACTCTGGCTGCCGTTAGTTCAGGGAAGCTGCGTGAAGTTACTGCAGATGTACGAAACTAATCGGAAGTACTACTTCCTGTCTTCAAAATAAACTTGAAACTGTAAAGGCAAAATACCCTTACAAGGTCTTTTACGAATATGAAACTTCACTGCTGACAAACTGATATTTAAGACATCTAATGTGCTGCGTCAATAGGAGGGCTATTACGATTATCTGATGACAACAGCAAAAGTTGTCCGTACAAGTTACAGGATGTGCCTGCCGCTAATATTTATTGTTTAAAAAAAACTACTTTACTTATCTAGCAGGTGGTGTACGCTGGTATGGCTTTATTTTGAAGAGCCTAATCGGAAATGCGCGTCATTATTAAAAATCACTTGACATCAGATTTGCTCGCTACTAAAAACACCAGCTAGCAATGATTGTTGGTAGCAAACTAGCTACGTAGCGTGCTACTGTGTGGTTAGCAGGCGTGTTTGTTTATTATGGTCAGTCTGCAGCGCAACCATTTGTTGACCACTTTGTTTGAGAGCTAAATTAGCTTAGCAACAAACAAACTGTATGCAACCGGGAAAAACATTGGTTGGTAAGTGATCGCTATCCGGTTTAAAATTGCAAATGAATCAACGTGAAAGAGTTGTAAATAGCTAGCACTTTACGCTACCTGGAGTTAGCTGGTGCGGCAGCTAGCAGCGAAGCCCTGCCTCTGTACGGAGTGTCGGGGCTGAGCAGGTCCTGAATGCCTCCTGGATTCTCGTCATGAATGTCGCCAACTTTTTAACGTTACAAAAACGTAGTTAAAAAAAATAAAAAGGCGTGCTTGTCCGCAAGCTGTACTCTTAACGCTACATCCTCAAAAGTGCAGCGCGGATCAAGTCAGAGTCAAGTCTCAGGTTCGTGTCGAGCAGCGACCCACTTCACTCGCCTCTCACACTACTTCCTTCAATGACGCGTCGCGCATGCGCACAGTGAGAGGTTTGTCAAGCGTTCATACATCATGATTATTAGCGACTTAAATATTACTTGTCATATTCTAGCTACTGAACTTGTAGTTTACTATTATTACTGCAGGAGCTGGCAGTACTTTGACCACTACCACTTGGTACATTGCTTCTACTGTTTGTACTTTTTATTCTACTAACTGCTGCTATATTTAGTACTACTAGGCTACTACTCAAATCATTTTATAACTGCTACAACTCATTTTACCACATTTTTACTACATCTACTATAACCTGCACTGCATTACCACTGCTGCCACGAGCCTACTACCTTTCTGGACTGGTGGTAATGTTTTCTTTCCCTCAGCTGACACAGTACAAATGCCCCTTTGCCTCTCAGTTTACCCACTGGCGTTGTACTGGGAATCTCCCAGCGGCGGAAAGCAATCAAATACATTTCATTACACTTCTGCAAACTTTCATGCATTTTCTCTCAGATTCTTTCTTTGTGTCTTTCTTTCAGCTTGTTTTTCTAATTTGAAAATATAGAACTTTAAATTGTATCATTAAATGAACACAGTTTGATTGTCAAATTTTCGATTCATGTTTTTACTTCCTTTTTGCACCAAACTTAAAGGTTGTTATTTACTGAAGTCCTTTGGAGTAGAGTTTGTTCTCAAGGAGAGGTCCTCTAGTTTATGGATTGATAAACAAATCTGATTATGGACAAATGTTTTATATGATTTAATTTAAAAGCAGAGCAGCTGTGTCTGCTTTGAAAATGATGCTGCTGCTGCCACAACTGAAGTCAAAGCTACAATTGATAAAATACAGTATCACACTCATTAGATCCCATAATAGTTTTATTGGTCCATGAATGAAATACAATTATGAATCTTATAAAACACAGATTTCCTCTAAAGTAATTTTCTCTAAAACAAGGAAATACGAGTATCTATATCTGTTTATTTGTGTCAATCTTTATACAGAATCTGTTATGATTTGTATTATTCTGTAAGTAGAAGTCAGCTAATGCACAACTGTATTCCAGCTGCCCCGTAGGACTAAAGTCAATATTTCACACTCTATCCAGTGAAAATCTGTTCATTTACATATGATGTTGAAAGGACAATGCAGAAAGAGCAAGACAATCATAAAGAAAGGGTGACCACTGAGAAAATAACAATGATGGACATAAGTATTCCACTAGTTAACATGGAGTACTATGTAACATACACAAATTTAACATTCAGGCTGTTACATCAAGAGGTCCTTATGACCACATACCTGCATATCCACATTAACATCCATATATTGTAGGCCTATGTGTATCCATCAGCAAGCAAACTGTTATTCAGGAAGATTACAATACAAATACTATGTAGCTACTGTAGGACAAAATGATAGCATTAAAATGTTGTTCTAATAGTATTTAAGCAACTGTAAACATGTCTCACCAGGAAATGTTTTCAGATTCATATAAGTATAAAATGTCAAGATTTTAGCTGCGCCACACCCCGCTGCTCATTTCACAGATTTTTTTCTGCTAATTAGTGACGTGTAATCAGCTGCTGTGATGTTTAGTTGGAATGAAAAGTAGTCCTCGATTTTCCACTTCCAGTTTACCCTCTCCACATTAATGAGAATGCACACACACACACACACACACACACACACACTGAAGTTTAAATGCCCCACTGGTTACCAATTTGTCCCAATTACAGATGTGAATATTACCCTCTGACAAGCCGCACAATGATGATTAATTATCAGCTTTGGTAGCGAATGTACTTGGCATGCTCCCATAATTTTAATTTAATTGTCTGTCATCTCTCTTTCTCTATATTTCCCTTTCATATACCTCCCTCTTACAGCTGTCTCTTCTCTGTTTGAAGAAATTGTGAAGGCAACCATTTTCTTTCAATTCTCCGTGTCTTGGTTTCCTTCTCACTTGTCGGTTGTCCTGTATTCCCATTTCTCTTGCTCACTCTAAGTATGACTCATCTCTTTCCCCGTCTCTGTCCATGAGCAAAATAACCTCTCATTGTGTGGTCTTGTTCTTTTTTTTACATTTTTATTTCCATTCAGCATGTGAGAGGGAGAGCAGCACAGAGAGAAAAATAAGATATATTCAGAACTGACAATCTTGATGGATCACATGGGGGGGGGGGTCAGAAAAAGAGGAATGAGAATTTATCTTTGCCACATTTATTGCATAAAAGTCTAGATAAATGGCATTGTGGGACATGAGGGAGATACAAATCCCTACTCACTTACACAAAAATACTTCCCTAGTTGCCTGCCATCTAATTCCCTATACTGACCAGCAGAGTGCAGCAACCACCAGCCTATAAACTCTGCTCTGCACTGGTGTGCTCTGAGCAGGGTAGGCCGAGATCAAAAATCACAGGGTGTGATGAGGTTTATGCTTAATTTGGTGAGAAAAATATTGGAATTAATGTTCTGTCAGATCTTGTGAAGTGAATCAACTCAGCAGGCAAGAGAAAACAAAGGAAGTGCTATAATTATATCTACTATATCTCTATAAAAGCAGATCACAATTTCTGTCCTCATGGGATTGAATGAATCTACCTGTATATTGGTTACATTGCTTTAAACTCAAAGTTAGCTTCATGAGTCCAAAGCCAATAAAATTGGAGATACTAAATGCCGCCAACCGAGATTAATGGCGTGCTAATATTCAGCCATTTTAGCAACTCCAATACAAAGTTAACTGGTGTTTTGCAGCTTTTCCGTCACACATAATACTAAATTGTTGCACTTCCATGTGATATCTAGTCAGTGTTTTAAGCTTGAGATAGTTTTAAATCCATGTAAAACTGGAATGAATGGCTCCACTGGTAATAGCTCTACAAATTGAATTTCACTTATTTCAGCTCCCGGCATGTTTAAGAATGAGAGTCATGGGAGCAACCCTGATCTGTCCACATTTTGGACAGACTCTAAACTTCAAAGATGCTGCATGAACTGATCAATTAGCAAAATGTGTCTGTTGTCCTCATGACTGCCATTCATCCTGCGTTAGATGTAGTGGAAGGAAATTTTGCAGATGTTTGTCTGGCAGATGTTTCATTAGCAAAGAGGCCATCTGAACATCACATAAAAAAACAGGGAATGACACTTTAAATGTGAAGTTCATCTCATTTCTCTCACGGCTGATGGAAATTACCATGTAAATATCAGCTGTTGACGGGTGATACTGACACTTTCAAAGCAGTGTATGGTCCAATGATTGTGGAGCAGCTGGCGGCTAATTGATTAGGACGTGTCTTCAACAGCACATATTTAGACGGGACAACGATTTTCACCGTATAACAGCACAAAGTGAGACGCTGTGATTGGTTTAAGCTGATTTTCTTCAGGGTCTCCACAGTGATGAGGCTGAGGTTGATCAGACCATTATACATCACCTACATCACCATTACAACCATGCCTCAGAGGCAAGACACATGACTGCTCTCTCTCTCTGTGTATGTGTGTGTTAACGAGTGTGTGGGCTGTACACTGTACATCCATCAACAGAGCCACAAACATAAGTGATGTGATGTGACTGTCTCTCAGTCAGACTCTGCTGAGGCAAAACATAAAAAACCACAGGATAAAGTAACAGCAGCTTTCCAAATTTACACACCGGGCCACTCGGTTATAACTTCCTCACTGCTCCTTCTCTTTTGTCTTTTTCTATTTACTCCTGATTCTTAACTCTTCCTCCTATATCTCTTCTACTCCCCCTCCGTTACCTCCTTTTTGCCTTACATTTCATCTGTTCCTCCTTTCTGCAAATAAAAGTCCTCGGAATCCCAAAATGAAAATACTGACATTTTATGAAGGTTAAAATGAGATTAATTTTATAATGCCTACAAATACTCTTACTGACTCTTTATTTCTTTTACATTAATGTTGAGAGTAGCAGAGGAGTTTGAAATTGTTGCATAAAAAGCACTAATCGATGCATAAAAACTCACAAGAATGCAGGAAATGAAGTGTTTGACACTCAAAATCTCCCGAGGAAGGACCCCCAGACCCCATGCTTGATTTGTGTCCCCTGGGCATGGGGCTGCTGGCAAGGTGTCCCTATACTTCAACCTGTAAAATATCTTTATATAGATTGATTAAATAAATGGCCCCCAATGGATGAATCCCAATCACTATGATCTAGCGCCCTCATCAGGTCAAAATGTCACTTTGTGAGCAAATAACCTGCAAAACTAATGACATTCCCATCATCAGTACTTGATGTTTAGTGCTAATTAGCACATTTTAGCACGCTAACACACCAAACTAAGATGTGTTAGCATTTAGCTCAAAGCAAATCGCTGCTAGCATAGCTAGGCTCAATAGTCTTGTTAAACAATATGCTTAACTTTTTACGTTACCAGAGAAAAGGCGTTTAGATTAAAAACTAACTGATGCGTTTGATTAACATAAGGCTACCTCAGGTTTCAATCCAAAAGCTTTCCTCACACCTTCTGCTCCTTCTCCTTTCCTCTCCTCCTTTGAACCCCCCCCCATCCCTTCCTCTGAAGCCTGAACACATCACAGGAGTGGGGGATGTATTAAATCTGAAATCTTTCCACTTCAGTGGGATTCAGGAAATTGTCTACCCTGTGGGAAGTAAATGCAGATGGAGGGATGGATAGATGGGAAGAGGGAGAGATGGATGTTGGAGAAAAATAGGTGGAGGGAGAGATGGATTTAGGAAAGGGATGGTTAGTTTGAGAGAGGGACGGTATTTTGAAGATGGATGGATTGGTGGTGAGCATCACAGAGACAGAGAGTGAAGGGAGGGAGGGATGGAAAAAGGAGGAGAGAGACAGAGGTGTGGGAGAGGAGATGGCTGGGCTGTCTGTTTGAAGATAAATCAGAGAGGCAGTGTAGTGAGGAGGTCTATATTCATAAACACACGCTTGCACACACAAACAGATGTGTGTGCGCACTCACGCTTGAACTCACACACATGCAAACACGCACAAATACACTCACTTACTCAGCTCGCGCACACTCTGCCCCACGGCGAGGTGGTAAAAGGCCACAGCTGATTGGGTGCTGCAGGCTGATTTTGCCCCGAGTGGCAGAGCAGTGCATGTTGGGATGTTTGGATACATATGCAGTCATCCATGAAGGCATGAGGTAGGTCACCCCACTCTTCTCTCTCATCCCTCCTTTTGAACATCTCCTTCTTACTCTTTCCTTCCTCACATCACCCTTTTCTCATTTTTTCCCCTCCTTCTCTGTTGTTTTTCAATACTGCCTCTATACTTTCCCTACATTTCCCCACAGGGCTTTTGACTACTGCACCTCCAATCTGCCCTTCTCTGCGTTCCTATCAATCCATCTTTCATACAGAAAGTGTATTCTCTCTGGATATTAACAGTAGTTCTCAGTTCTCCTCTCTTTCTCCCTCTCTTTTGTCTGGCTAAACGCATTTGCATCTGTCTTCCATCTCTCCTATCTCTCTCTTTATCTTTTTTCTAGCTTTATTTTCCCTCCATCTTTCCCTGCCTGCAGCCGTCTTTGCTAACACACACACACACACTCACAAACACACACACTGTATCTCTCAGTCACTGCAGTGTAGTGTGCTAACAGAATAATTAGTCGTGCTTGATGTCTCTGACAGTTCTAATCCTTCTAAATGGCCACCACATGCCTCCCCTCACCAGCCCAGGGCTAGGCACACGCACACAAAAACCACACACACAAGTGCTCGTGTACACACACACACACACACACTTGCAAATGGGCATAGTTACAAATGAGATGCTTCCATCTGTGTTCAGTTTTGAGCTGCTTGTGTGTTAAAACATTTAAACCAATAGATAAGGTAACTGACCATATAGCTACATAAAGCCTGCATCCTCACCAATTGTAGGTTTTAATACTAGAACTAAAAAAATACAAATTTTATGTAAAAATAGACGTTTGAAAGATGGCTAATTGGCGTGTAGAGGGTGCCATTTGGAATAATAAAACTGCATGCGGTTTCATTTAAATACAACAAATGCTGCAAACAAAGCACTAGGCTAGTAAAGGCCATCTTAATAGCTCAGTAAAAACATAGAAATGTGTTGTTATTGTTTGGAGATTAGTACAATTGTTTTTAAAAATTGTTAAAGCCTACATGCAGAAGTTGAAAATGTCCGTTTTTGTCACTCCCCAAAGGTAGTATTAAAAGACTCTATGTGGTCTGGGACACAGATATAAATGGGCGGAAAGCAACACATGAGCCTCGGATATACTTGCTGGGCTAGCCCGTTTGTCCTGCGTTGCTTCTAAACATTGGTTGTGCGCATCCTCAGAGATGAATACTAATACTAAGTGACTCATTCATGACCAGTGGGGGAAGTATACCAGGATATGAGTGACGTTCAGCAACAGATCAACAAATAACAACAGAAAACAGATTTGCAGAGAAACTAATCTACAATGGCACTGCTAACACTTTGTCTGCCATGATCGCAACATTAACAATACAGTAACATTCTCGGGGAAACTATTCCTTATATTTTCTTTTCCTCCAGGACTGTGAAGGAAGTGTGTGAACAGCGCTGATTGTGTCACAGCTGCTTGTCTCTGCATCTACATTGGTACAACGCAATTATTAGCCAAGCCATAGACTGCATCAATTTTCACTGGGACTATTTCAATTTTGTACAAACAAAAAATGCCTTCAGAGTAATTTCAAAGACGCCATAATCACATAAAGATTGTACACAAATTGGCTTTAAAGAGCATGAGAAGAAATAAAAACCACAAAAATCTAACTTGTACCTTATACTTTCCTAGAGAGGGAATCATTGACTAAAGTAGAAATTCAACTCTGAAAGAGGTAATGAATCTCACCTCATCTGCTTTTACCGACACGTGGTCTAAAGCCCACTGGGTTTAATTCAGTACTTGTAACAGTCTGTGAGCTTTTTGTGTCTCAACAAAGATACATATATGTGTGTTTGTTTGCTGGCTTGAAATTTGATAATTTGGATATCCAATTTCCCATATCTATTTAGTGTCTTTGAATTTATGTTTCAATATCTCTATGTGTGGTTTTGACTCTGTGTAAGCCTGAATGTGTGTGTGAGAGTGTGTGGGTGAGAGTGTGTGTGTGAGTAAGCTCATTTTTTCCAACAGAATATGACAAGCATCATTACAGTGTTGCTCAGCGTCAACATGGAGTAAATACAAACAGAAAGAACACATCTCTTACACACACACACACAGTGTTGTGATGAAAGTGTGTGAGTGTTGAGTTTGCATGGCTGTGTACTGTGTCATTTGTGTACTGTGTGTGTGTGTGTGTGTGTGTGTGTGTGTGTGTGTGTGTGTGCGTGCGTGCGTGCTCTCTGTGTTCGGTGAATCCTGTACGGACGCGATAGGAAACAGAGACAGAGTCATGGGGGGTTTACAGCTTTGTACTGCTCTTCTGTGAGATTTCCCCTGAGAAAAGACTATCAGCACAAGAGAACCACTGGTGAGAAACAGAGAGAAAACATGAGAAGGAGTAGAGAGGGTTTGAGAAACAGAAAGCGAGAGATATCTCAGGAGGAAAGAGAGAGAAATGGGAAAGCTGCAGGAAGAGGCATGCCAGGTAGATTTTAGAGGAGAGAAAAAGGAAAAGGAAGAGGAAGAAGGTCGAGTGAGGGTGAATGAACTCTAGAAAAAAGCAAAGTGAATGGGAGAAAGCTAAAGCAAAATACAGAAAGTTCAAAAAATGGAAAGGTTGAGAGGTGGAAAAAAAAATGAGCTGAAGGAGGAAGAGAGAAAGACAGTGAAAGAAGCTCTGGTAGTTTTTGGTAGTACCCAGTGGCGGCTGGTGGAAATTTTTCTAGGTGGGGCTGTGCCACATCCAATCAATTTCAGCAAAAATCCCAGTATGATTTAATGCAAAAAAGGATCAAAAATCTAAATCAAAAAGGAATTCCTACTTTGCAGTTAAATATTTCATGATTATTTTATTCCAACATAAAATAAAGCAGTAAGGACATCTTATTTTTGTCACTCACACAGGCAAATTCGGTATAAAATAAAACATGTAATAATTCTTTTGAGAGTGAGATGAGAATATCGATACCACTCTCATGACTTTGTGTTACTGTAATTAAAGCCGTGGTTGGCGGTTAGCCTGGTGCTGTCCTATTCAAGGAGGTCTCGGTACGCTTGTTTGGTCCGCTTTTGGTGCGCACCCGAGTACGAACCGCATCAAAGGGGCAAACGAGTACTAGTACGATTCAACCGAACTAAAGGAGGCAGGTGTGAAAGCACCCTTAGAGGGGAAGTGGTATATACATATGAGTGTCAGTATTAGCAATGGGTCTACTTGTTTGCTTAAATTTGGAAACACTCAAAACAAACAGAAGAAACAGCTAATTTTGGAACGAAAGGCTTTGTATCTTTTACTATTTTGATCAGTGTTCGTCCTGTCGGCTTAGCTATAAGTTTATATGATAAGACAGGTGTTTGTTGGTTTACACGGATGGTTATTTTCATACTGTATCCAGTCATCAAATTATAAATTCACATGTAAATATATTTCCTACAAATGCATATATATGTGATGTGATGTAATTACACATCATAAATATTTGTTCAGATGTAACAAAGTTCACATGCAAAGAAAGTTCACAGTTTCCATGTTTGGTTTTTGTTAATGTTGCCTATTGTTTGTCTTCTGGCTTTGATTTTGCAACATCGGGGCTCACGAACACTTTTTTACAGCCAATTCTTAAGTTGAATGTCCAGACTTTGGAAGTGATCTTCATTGCACCAAACCAGATCAATCTGTGTATTTAGTAAGTGTACTGCCATGCAAAGATAAAGCAGACTATAAGGAGCTTGAAAAGATTTTCTAAATAGGCTAAAATATTCCAGAACAACAGTAGGATCCTTTGAGTCAGTCCGTGTTTTCAATTTATCAATTCAACTGCAGGCTAAAGTCCCTGGATTGGTAGTTGTATAGTACTTTGCCCAGAAACACTTATTCACTCGCATTGCTCTGTCTTTGTCTGTGTGTGTGTGTGTGTGTGTGTGCGTGTGTATGCGTGTGTGTGTGTGTGTGTGTGTGTGTGTGTGTGAGTGAGTGACCATTAACCCATCACATGTGTAATGTGAACGTGTGACCACACACACCGTGAGCCCCTCTGTGACTCAGAGGGCTTGCAGAGATCAAACACTGGTGCCGTCAGATGGTTTGAATTAGGGTCAGTCTTCATGTTTCATCATAAAACTTCAATAAAGCAAGACTCATACAACACACACACACACACACACACACACACACACTCGTGCTCACACAGGGTGTTTGGTTAATGTGAGCAATGTTTGTTATGATGTGTGTCACACGATCAGGGTGTTTTTTCAGCATGTGTGTGTCTGTATATATAGTTTGGCACGATGGTGTGGTTATGTGTGTTGTGGTGCGTCTGTGTGTGTGTGTGTGTATGTGGTTGTGGTTCTGGACATTTTTTCCTAAACCACTGACCCATAAGCTAGGAGAGGTTGTGGGCTAATGGGCCCACCCACAATCAGGAAACATATACACACACACACATACAACCACAAACCTACACACACACACACACACACACACACACCTGCATGAACTCATCTGACGATGTTTTACAAAGAGACATTATTTACTTCTTTGACGCAAGCGAATGTTTTTCAGTGAGAATCATCTCCCTGATTTTTGTTTCTTCGCAGCTTTTCTTTAATGTTGAATAAGAAACTGATGTTGAGGAGGATCAAATACCTGGATAAAGAAGGCAAGAAAACCACTCAAAGTATTATTGAATGTGAGGGTTACATGAGTGCTAACATCCGCTAAGATAGAATATGTTTGCTTTTGGAACTCTTATGGAAACAAAATATGTAATTGTATGAGTGTTTTGATAGCATTTTGCTTTGAAAGTACAACTGGAGTGCAGGCCTTGATTTATAAAGATAGATTTCACCACATAAGCTTTGCCAGCTGGGATGTCAAAATGTTGATTCTCAATACTCCACAGAAACATCTCCAACCTTATAATTTTAAGGTCACAATTTGTCAGCGTTAGTATGGTGCTTTCTGTCATGCCTGGACATTCGGCTGTCTGAGCAACAACTTTCTTCTTAGAACGCTTTTGGTTGTGGAAAAGCAATTTCACTGATGTGGGGTTTAAACTCAGCACCACTGGTGTCACATGCATCGTTGCTAACCACTCGACCATCCAACCCCTCCAAAGTGCTTCCTGCTATCAGATTGTGGGCTGAGAATTGTGGGTTTTACTGCTCTCAGTTTTATTAGGGGTTTTACAAAAGAAGAGGTGCTTCTTATTTTTCTTCTGTGCGGTGCATGTGTTAATGTGAGTTCAGGATAAAGTAAAAAATATCTGCATTTTAAGGGTAGCAAAAGTCATTAGCATGTTGTCTCGCTACCTCACAGTCTGCCTGGGACTTTAGTCTGTCTGCCTTTCATTAGGCCCTAATTCCCCGAGGAGTGTTTAAAACACACACACACACACACACACACACACACACACAGAGCTCCACTTAATGCGTCAGCAGTGTTTGCTGCCGTTCTCTCGGCCACTGTACTTCTTTGTTCTCAACATGGAAAATCTCCTTTTAACTACCGCAAGTGCAACGGTCTCACACTCACACACACATGCTTACCATTGAACAGCTACTGCTCCAGCTGCTGCTTGAGAGGATGATTAGGCAGCAGCAGGGCACAAATAAGACATGATATGCACATATGCTGCCTGCATGCAACCAGCCCTTCTTCAAAGCTTGGACTAACTTGAAGACTTTCCCCTAAAATCTGGATAATATGACAGACAGTTCACTGTCAGAAGGTCCATATTTGAACTTGCAATAATAGATTTCTTTTTGGCCACTTGGTGGGAATGGAAACAAATTGCGAACACAACTTTGACATGTCAAGTTTTAAGTTGATATGATGTACTTGTTAGGAAACAGTTCCTTATTTACGCAACTGTAGCTGGGTGAAGTTTTGCTGTTTCTAAGCTTCTACTCCAGGCTGCAGAAAACAACGATTGATTGCTTAATAATTGTGGACATGCTGTTTAATCGTGGTACATATTTGTGTGTACAGTATAATATAAGTACTGCTCAAAAAAATAAAGGGAACACTTAAACAACACAATGTAACTCCAATTGTTCCCTTTACTTTTTTTTATAAATAAGTGCAGTGCTCCAAACCATATGAAAATGATTGCACACAGACATACATACACACACAAACACACAATTTGCTTTGTCATTTTGACCCTCACAGGTTGTCGCTGGTTGACCGCACAGCTACTTATCCTAAAATAAAAAGTCATCTCTCAATGTAGATGTCTAAGATCTGTTTCCATGTGTGCTTGTGTTAACGCGCTTGTTGGGCAGTTTGGAAGTAGCACTTCAACACACTGCCCAGCATGCAGGAGACTTGACAGAGGGTGAAATTCACCTCAGAGTCCTTTGCTTTTCCTCAGAAAACTGTCTGTTCGCTGCGTTGATCCCCAGAAATAAAGTCTTCGACTTTTAGTTATGAAGTGAATCTGGGAGCCGAGTCAAACTGTTTTGACACACCACCTAACAGCTGTACTTTGCCTCCAGCCACTGAGAACAATAGTGGTGTTTGTTGGTGGTAGCATCTGATGCTTTTCTACCTCCGTGACCTTGGAAATGGATATTCACAGTATTACTGCAGCAGAAAACACCAAGTCATCAGTAACTGATCAGTAACAGCAGACATACCGAGACCCTTCGTGTTCTTGTAATGTCATGCTGATAACACAGCGTGAATAATCACTGTTAGGCATAAACAATCATCTTTTTCCACTTTCTGAAAGTCCTTCCCCTATTTTTTTCATCATAGCATTTCCATTTCGCTTTCAAATGACAACGTACATGATAAACATCAGGACAGGGGGATGTTTAATGCAACAAAATTAAGTGCTAGTATATTAATATTAATATAACAGAGGTTATTTATTAGATTCTGTTGTGTAATTGTGGCATGCATATTGATGGCTGATAATAATTAACATTTCATAAGATATCAAACAATTGTTTAAAGATATCTGATAGCTACTAATGAAAGTAGTATACTTAAAAATTCAAAGTTTTCAGGGGCTGTAACTGATTCTCGGTCCTCCTCAACGTGCCACATGTCAACATTTTCTGTATCCCTTGAAGCTTGGTCACAGTTAGTGAATTTTACACAGATTGTGAGCCCGATTTGACCATTTCAACCTGTAAATCAAATTACATAATGTGAAAGAGCTCAGCTTTTGACAAATTTGCCCTTGATGACTTAACACCTCCTGGAGTTTGAAGCGGCATTTGGGGTTAACAGAAAACATTAGCTTACAGATGTTTTTTTTGACCAATGTGACTAATATTTTCCCACACACTCATAGATTGAGATGCTTGTCACTTTACATTTCACTGTACATCCTGTGGTGTGGTAGTGTGAGAAATTAAAAATCCTTGAATTCTTGAAACGATTTTGTGGCTCAGTGTCTTGCTAAAGTACACAAGTGAAAATCTGTTTAGACTTTATTTTTGCTTCTTTTAATGACAAGGCAGAGCTGGTTCTGACCTCTCAGGGGCAAAAAGCAAAATTCTGCTATGAGGCCCTCCTACCTGACCCATTAGCCATGTAAACCATTTGCCATTGCCACACAGTCACAGCTGACACCGCAGTGCTCCCACTACACTCCTCCCTCCTTTAAAACAGTTTGCTCCATCTGATGAGGTATAAACAAACAATATTTATTGAACAGAATACTTTCTATAGAATCTTAAGATAAGTGAATATTAACATTAACACAAATAATAAATTGTAGACAAGGAAAAGTTCCGCCTAAACACAGCGTCTCTCTCAGGTTTTCCTAAAGGGTAAGTACAACACATTTTCCTTACTCCAAAGGAAGTATGCAAACAGGTAAGTAACACTTCATCCTTGTAAGGCTCAGAGTCGACAGCCATGCTCGCAGCTCTGGAAGGCAGTACTTAGTTACAGCTAACGTCAGCATGCTAACATGCTCAAAATGACAATGCTAACATGCTGCTCTTCATCAGGTATAATGTTTACCATGTTCACCATCTAAGTTTAGTGTGTTAGCATGCTAACATTTGCTAATAAGCACTAAACATAATGTACAGCTGAGGCTTATGGGGAATGTCATTAGTTTTGCAGGTCGTAAACCAAAGTATTGGACAAAGTAAAATCTTCGCACTAGATGAAAAGTACCAGAGTTCTTTGAGTTCTTCCTGACAGGGACATAAATGTGTGTACCAAATGTCATGACAGTCCATCCAATAGTTTTTGAGAATTTTCACTCAAAACCACTCAAAACGTCTTGGCGGTGATGGTGGTGAAAAAGTCAGGGCATTACCAAAGTAATTAAGATAGATCCATCTGTCCAAAATTTGGTGCCAATCCATCCAGTAGATGTAGAGATGTTTCACTGACTAAGTGAAAACGCTGACCTGCTGGTGGCCCTAGAGGAAAGGTTGGGGATCACCAAAGTCATTAGGCTTCATCCATCCATGGCAATCCAGCAAATAGTTGTTGAGATATTTTAGTGGTGGACTGACTGACCCGCTGCCATCCCTAGAGCCACGCTGCAGGAGTGGCTAAAAACATTGAATTAAGATTACATTAAGTAAGTGCAATTAACTTTGCATGTTGATATAAATCCAAAAGAAATGTCATTGTTTCAGGATGGTACACCCCTATATAAAACAGTTAAAACATCGATTTAAAATGACAAGCGTTGCGTGATGGACTTGGATTAAATCACTGATATACTTCCAGGATGTGTATGGCATTCTTAAACTCGTAAAGAAACCCTCTTTTTCCTTTCCAAACTCTCCCTGTGGCTGTTACTGTAAATACAAATATGCTGCCAGTTAACTGCTCTGGTTAGAAAAGGGCAGAACATTTGGACTGCGGTTTTCAATTCAAAACCACAAAGCTGCTGAATTCTCCCCTTCATCTCTGTTCTTCCCCTCTCGCGTCTCTTCGTCCCCGTCCATCTCTCGTTCCAACGCATTAAAGACGTGCTGCTAATTCAGAAAAGGTTTGCCTTCTGCTTTTAAGTCTTACAGCTCAATGGCTCAATATCCTGTCTGAGCGAGACGAAGGCCAGGAAAGGAGTGTGTTCAGGGAAGTTTGTGTCGAGTGAAAAGAAAACTCCGTTGTCAATCATAGGTCTGAGCTTGTGTTTGAATGTGTGTTTTCTTTCATACAAGCGTGCGCGCCTGTCACTCCTCTCACCTCCTTTCTCTCAGCCTCTGTCATATGACCTTCCCCAAAGCTTCTAATTGGCCCACATGTGCTGATCTTATTAAAGCTACCTCAGTTTTATAATGGCTTTTAGCACCGGCCGAGGTGGATCTAATGCCAGTAGTGGCTCTAGCACTAGTCTGTATTTACATCTGAGATCCCAATAGATACAGGGCTAGCCATTACACAACGCCTTAATGCTAATCTCTCCTGATAGATTTAACATTGATCTGTGATGCTGTAAAGCGTTTATCAAGGTTCATAAAAGGTCAAAGAAAAGAGCTGCTACTATGACCAAGTGGTGAGCTGAGGCTATTGTGTTACTGCTGAACATGACCTCATCCTATACATACGCTCTGTGGATACCAGTGGCATAATGTGTTTTCATACGAACAGACTGACAAATTCCAGAGGCGAGAGTTTTTGCTTATGTCCTGTACTGTCTTTGGTGTTATGTCACTGTGTATTTCTTATTTAACCCATCCTCTTGTTTTGCGGTGCTGAATGGAGAGCTCTGGGAAAGTGAAGTTACAGCTGTCTTTCAATTTGCTGTTGTGTTCTTTCGTGCTGCAATCAAAGTGTTTTCATCGTCTTAGCTATGACTGAAGACGGGCCGAAGTTGGCTAATCACTCGCTGTTTCTTTACTTTGTCTTTTACTGTTTCAACCTGGCTATGGTTTCTCTCCCTCTCTGTGCCTTTGATAAAACAGTGCAACACATTTTACACGCCAAATACGAACTTGTAAAAGCCCTGAAAAGGGGAGTGTTTGAATGGAAGCTGAACGGACACAGACGTTCCTCTGATCATGTCTATTATGACTGATGTATCAAAATAATAATGTACTATGAATACAAACCGCAGCACAGTGTCACAATGTGTACACTTCTCCTGCTAGATACAGAACTGAAATAACAAGCATCAGCAGACTGTGTTAAAATATTACCACAGAAAATGTGCATCAAACCACAAGCTAATATGTCTATTCTATTGCAGAGCACTTCCATTAGCGGTTCCAACTTTGAATCACTAGTAAAGTGAAGCATAACGCTTAAAATAAAAAAATACAGAAATGCACAAAATATACTATACCTTGGCTTACTTATCATATACTGGTGACATATTGCAACTCATAACTTAGAACATACAACACTAACACTACACTCACTCAGTAGCGCAGACATTTCAGCAACATAATACATTCATACAATAACATTTATAGCCAGAATAGCCTACACACTACAACAGTCACAAAGTTTTTCCACGGCCACGAAGTACCACTAGTCCATAGGTGACGCTGCGGCTAGCATTGCAAAAGGCTAACGTGGCTAGCTTACTTGTCCTCAGGTAATTAACTCCATTACTTAACCCCTACGCAAGCATACTGTATGACAAATAGTCTCCTGATACACATTCGGCTAACACATAGATAAACATTAACGCTTATTATGAGGAACTCATGCCTGAAAAAAGGGGAGTATTTGATTAAAAGCTGCTCGGATCATGTGTATTATGACTGAAGGGAGGGAGCGCGGTGACGTGGCTCCCTGCTGGAGCCCCCTGGTAACCACAACTACTCTTACTGCAGCTGGTGTTAGAATGACACTTTGAACAAAAAAATATAAGAAAACAAAAAAATACTGTTCACACTATAACCATAAAATATGAGATAACATGAAAATGCTCAAATATCGGAATGCCATCAAATGTTAATCTATTGCTTGATCTGGCTTTCTGATGATGCATATTATTCTATCTGTCACAAACACACTTAATTACACATTGCACTAACCCTAAACATGCCATTTTTTGATGTGCTGCATTTCTATAATTTTAAAGGCAGAAAACCTTGGTGTGGCCCTTTAATAAACATGGACAAGCACAATTGTCTGTTTAATGCCAAAAACATTTTGTTGTGGATCCATTATTTACCCATCATGTCACATAATCCCTTTTCAGACTTCGAATATGCAGCATTGTTGGCTTCATCTGTCTGTTTAAGTAATGACTTTTTGTCCATTGAGACAATTTGAGTTTTCCATTACATAAATGTTCATTAAGACCTTTTTTCAGACATGGCAGGAGTGTTATGAAAAGAACCACCAAGGCTTGCGCCATATGTGCCACCTGCGCATGAGAGGGAGCGGTGCCACCACTGCAGAATAGTGACAAGTGTCTATTATTATCATTGACTTCAATTCAGACTTGTGTTGAATGCTTTAAAAGGGGGCGCTGTGGCTTGGTGGCAGAACGGTATCCTGCCAATCGGAAGGTCAGTGATTCGATCCCCCAGCCATGCGTCGAAGCATCCTTGAGCAAGAACCCCAAAATGTAAGTCGCTTTGGATAAAAGCGTCTGTTAAAGTTTAATAAGTGACTTTAAAATAAATAAATAAAATGTGACTCTGCGCTTATTCAGTATTATTACATGAGAAATTAGTATGTATGTGAAAACTTACAGTAAGTTGTAGTTGGTATTCTTGTTATGTCAAAAAGCTTATAAATGCTTGTGTGTGTGTACGTGTGTGTGTGTGTGTGTGCTTCCCCTTGCCCTAGATTCCAGGAATTAAGTCCAGGGGCCAGTTCTTAATTCAGTCTGATTCACACTGATCCTATAGAGCGTTGCAGGAATGAGTCCTAAAACCCTGAAATGAGTTAGCATTTTAGCACTTCTGGTTTCCTCGTCTCGTAGTCAATGGGTTTTTTGAATGGGTTTTTAGTTAGATGCCTAAATTGGGTCTGTGGTTAACACAAGCTTAAGAGATTTTCACATTTTGTTCCACGACATAAAATACGCCAGTTAACACCTCACTCTAGTATTTTGAAGCTTTTACGCGTCTTAAAAAAGGCGGTTGCTAATAAGTGGCTAAAAGAGGTTGACGGGAACATTAAACCTTATCACAGTGAACACGAAAACCCATCTACTCACTAGTCCACATTTACAGCCTCGTTGTGTCAAGTTTGTGTGATGTATTAAACATCCATGGTTTATACTCGCACTCAAAGTCAAAGGTCACGCTAAGAGGAAAGGTTTTTGTAGAAGATGTAAACGCGCAAAATCACATTATATGTTGGAAGCTTAGTGGTGGTGACGCTGAAGTCATGCAACCGTGGTGTAGTACATTTATAGCCTAACATTAGCTTTTTTACTTCTGGCGATCACATTTACGCTTCAAAAATCATAAATGTGGTGTTCATTTGTGAAGATTATCTTGGTGAACAAAATGTGTCCTAAACCTTTGTTTGACACAAAGCTTATTTTCTGAAATCATCCATAATGCTATGGAAAAATCCCATTGGCTTTTTGTCGAGGGAACCAGAGCGACGCAAACTTCCGGGATGGCCTGCAAAAATACGTCATCTGTGCAACGTTCAACTGGCAGTTATGCAAAAGCCACACTACAACTCTCTCGCTCTCTCTCTCTCACACATACACGCGCAGGCTTGCACACCCATGGTTGGTCAGGTCTACAAAAGGACAGCGAGATGATGACAGGCTGGCAAGTATGTGTGTGTTAGCATGTGTATATACGTGTATGTGGGTGTTGTGTGTAGTTGTGTAGCTGGGAGCGATGCTGGAATCTTAAGCCTCTTTAACATCAGTGTTGAATAACTTAGTTACAGTAAATCTTCTTAGTCTACTCTCTCATCCACAGCTTCAATCTCTCTCCGTCAGTTAGCCTTCTCGTCTTTCACTCCCTCCATCCCTCCTTCATCTCTCCACTGTCACTCTCTTTTTCACTGCCCCCCCATCTTTGTCTGTCCTACAGTCCTCCCTTTTTTCTTTACCATTCAGTACTTCACTGATATACACAGTGACTCACAGACTTGCACCTGCACACATGTGCACACACTTTAACAACACAATCACAAGAAACGAAACACTTTTGCGCATATAAATATACGAAACCACTGAAATTAATTCATTATTATTAAGCCCCAGTTAACTATTTAACTCGGATGAATTGTACATTTTCGTGCCCCCGTGCTCTCACTAATGAGGTGGTATTGGCTTTAGCACAATATCTCTTAATCTACATTTAATGATAATCGTAAAGTAATATTTTCCTAACCCTGCAGGGGAATTAGCTTGCCGCCTAAATTATTTTTCAGCTGCATAATATTTTTTTCATTACGTGTTAATGAAAATCCAACAACTCTGACGCAACCCATGGGGTTGCTGTGTCTTGATCGAGGACACATAAGCAGGATGGGTGCCTGTGTCATGAGGGCTTTAACCCTCTTTAGCTGAGTTTCCACTGCAGGAACTTTCCCAAGGGAATAGGAACATTTCGAGGAACTCAGTGTGTTTCCACCGCATGGAACCGGGGTCTAAATAAAGTTCCAGAAACATTATTAAACCTCCAAAAGGTCCCTGCTCCGGGGTAGTACTTTTCAGAAGTACCAGAACTTTGGGGTGGGGCTTGCAGCACTGAACACATCTGATTTGTCAAGTACTCGCAGGATTTTATTTCAGGCACCATTATTTAATTATCTGCAGCCACAATCCAATTTTTTTTTTGTTCATTGTGCATCCACACATCATGGAATCACAGAAGAAAGGATACGACAGATTGACTGACGACGAAGGTCTTGTTGAGTATTTATGCTGAGGACAAAATCCAGCTTTTGTTCTTACTGCGCCACCTGATTGGCCTTTGCCATAGAGGTCCTTAAAGTACACATGTTCAAAACCAACACTGCCACAACTGAAAAGCCATGGTTTGCTAACTACGTAAGAGGTTGATTAGAGGTTCATACAGTGTGTGTGTCTGTGTGTGTGTGTGTGTGTGAGGCAGAGTGCACACGCTGAAGCTTCTTCTATCTTTATCTGCTCTCTCAATGTGTGTAAGAGCTCAGTTGTGGTTTAACAGTATTAGTGCTTACTTAAAGGGTCGCAACAGTCTCAGCCTGTCTCTTGGATTAGCACGACAGCCGACACACACACACACACACACACACTCTTCTATTTGCATTTCTTTGTACACTGATCATTGTGTATCACACACACACACACACACACACACACACACACACACTTACACACACACATGCACACTTGCACACTTCCATTTGCATTCCCATGACCATAATAAGCCTTTGATTATCACTCGTGGTGGGTATTTCCCCCAAGCCTGTTTGCATGGCTGTTAAACAAACTGGGTGTTGGTGTATCTAGAGAGGCATCTTTGTTCCTTTTTTACACAAAGGACAAGACATGAATAGCTCGAATTCACACGTAATTGTCTGATAGCGCTCGCTAAGAAAAAACACACCTGATGACCACGAACACACTCCTGACACCCCCTTCCTGATGCCTACCTACAAGCAGGCAGCCTTACATAAACAAAACACACAAATGCTGAGGACAGACTCAATAGAAACGGAGATAATAAAATATATGTGCAAGTGCATGCGCAGGACACTCAACACACACACACACAAACAAACAAACAAACAAACAAACCAACAACAACAACAAAGAGAATGGATTTAAACAGGCAATTTTGTCTCAAAATCAGAGGCCGCGGAAGTAGATCAACATTCTACACTCGACATAAAAGACTTCATGTTTTTGTGGCTGAGCGACTTGGCAGCTACAGTTCTGCTTTCTGCTTTATCCTTGTTAAAGTGAGGAGGAAAACTAGAGGAGTGTGCTTCAAAAAGAATTGACAGATCAAACACGCAGATCAAAAAGATAGATCAAAATACCCCAGTGGTATAAAGTTTGACTCTCTGCTTTAGACTTTGAACATTCCTCGCTGCTGTAAAATCAGGAGATACTATGCAATAACATTAAGACCCTACAAAGCAGTCAGAGAACATTTCAAGACAAAAGGAGAGCCATGGCTTTTGATCTCATATGTTCTCAAGATCTTACACAACGGAGGGCGCTTGGTGGAGGACTTCATCTTCAGAACCTAACATGACATTGAATGTACAAATTTTAATTATGAGCTGTTCCAGTATGATTTAAAGCCTCAGCAGCTTTAATACTGAGCTACACAGGAGGACATTTTGTCTGCTCTTCTCACACAGGCCCAAGACGAGTTATTTCCTGCAGTAATAGAGTGTGTGAGGTGAAGACTATAACAAAGTACTACTGATTCATAATTGTACAGGCAGATGTGTCTCTAAGTGGTTCTGTGTTGGGGATACAAAGCAGAGCTGTTAACAGTCTCCTCTCCTGGTCAGCTTCATTCCACGTCAACTTTTTCTTCACATTGGGACTAAGTTTAGTGCTCAAATATGTGAAATTAAAAAAAGAACAAGAAGAGATCAGATGAAAAATGAACAACACCATGTTTTGTCACCATGTCTTTACTTGTGTAGATGGTTTCTGGTGCATTTCCTCTCAAATTTTCTTTTTCTTTTCCATAACTGTAACATTTTCTGTGGTGTGCTCAGTAAAAGAGGACCCTTATTTACTACAGTGGCCAAGCAAATATTTCCACGTATTTATTCTATTTACCTGGCGATTGTGACAAAAGATAAAATAATTACCGCCGTGATAACTTTACAGAGTTCCAAAGTCCTGTCTCATAGTGTTATTAAACAACTGTGCAGTGTTCTGGCGTTTAAAAGGCTTTAAAATCATGATTACTCAAACTCACCTTCATTTATTGCATTTTGTCATCCCACCAATATCTGAAACAACACACCCGTAGCAACGCAGCCTCTTAGGGCTGTTTTACGCGCGGCTGATTTGGGTCTGAATGCCGGTCACGCCAAATTTCAAGTGATGAGGATTTAGCAGGTAGGTTAAGGTCAGTATCAAAAGCAAACACACCTCACATCATTTCATTCACTCACTCAACCTTTTTCAACTGAGGAACAAGAAACCTCTTTTACAGGTTTGCAGAGTTGACACCATAAATACAAAAATAAGGACATAAATCCATTTCAAAACATACCTTACACATAAATCTTGATCATCTGAGAAAATCCACAATTCACTTTGTTACAGGAGCACAATTATGTCACCATTACAAATTGAGAGCATATTTGTCCATTTCACTGACATGCATTCATACAGCGTTTCATGCTAATGCTAACCTCAGAGTCTCTTCCTGTCTTTAGAATCAAGCACTATGAATATGACCAGATGTGGTTTGTGCTAATCGCTTTTTAATGGCTCCAGACTTATATGATGTCTTCATTAGAATATATTTTTCAGCATTTAAAGCGATTTGTTACGTTTTATCCACTAAGTCATGCTCTCCCCACACAACTCTTTGAACTCGTGTGTGTGTGTATGTTTGTGTCTTGATTGGCCAGCCTTTTGCTCAGCCATCTGCTGTAGATCATGGCTCTGACTGCCACTACACATGTTAGGACACACAGAGTAACTGCCAAAACCTCTTACAAAAAACATCCACACAGTTCTACACTCTTTATTCTCTCCTGACAATATCGAGTACTGGTTCAGCTTGTTGTCTTTGTGATCAGAAACGCAGACGGACGTCCTGGTGGCTCCGGGCCAAGGTACACAACACACACACACAGTGTAGATTTGCAAACGGCTCGTCTCCTTTGTTGCATGTCACCTCTGTCGTTCCTGTTTGAAAGCCAACAGGAAAGCCATAAAATAAAACAAAGGGACAGAGCAGGAGAGAAAAGATCAGTGTAGAGGCTGGAGTAATATATAATGAAACAAAGCAGGATAAAACAGAGCAGAGGCGAGCAGGTCTGTGTGACAAACTGGAACCCATCTGGACCTGATCTTCTCTGCAGCACCACCGCTCTGCTCCACATGCTGCCTTTGATACAACTCCGCTCACAGCTGGACTTGATAAAACTGGAGGTCTTGTGGTACGTAGGTTTATGTGTGTGTGTCTGTGTGCATGCGTGCTTGCCTGTATGTGTGCGTTTATATATGTGTTTGCAAGTTTTTATGTGTGTCTCACACTGTGTCACTTCCACATCGTCTAGCTGCGCCCCCCCCCCCCCCTGCTCCACACACACACCTACCCAAACACACACACAGACGCACATGTTTTCCATTTAGGTTTTAATTTCCCCCCTTCTCCCCTTTTCCTTTGGTCTGTTTAAACAGCCGGCAAGCTGCCTGTAAAAGCCCTGATCTGTTTACATGATGGGCTGCCTGGTGCTAGGCTGTTTAAATGCACAGTCATAAATTATACAAAGACTCTGCAAACTGGGAATGAACACCATACTGCGGCTTCAACAAATGCCAAAAACCTGTTTCGCATAGCTCGGATCCGGGACACCCTCAAACTATAGAATAAGTGGATTCTTTGCAATTTTTTTCCCCACAGATAAAATCCCCTACATGTAATATAGAGATTTAGTAATAAATTAACCATATATAATTGATTATTTCTCTATAATACAATTAAAATCTAAAGCACATTCCTTTTACTTCCTGGAAAATATGCATGCACTTCACTGTACATAAAATACTACCTTTGCAAATTATAAGTTAATCAATGAATCACTTTCCATGATTGTTATCAGCCCAGCGCGCAAACTATTAAACAGTCCCTCAAAGCATTAGAGTCTGTTTTACATGGAAATACTGTAAATTATAGACATGAATTAAAATGATGAGTCCTTCAGACTTTATCTTGACCTTCTGTCCCTTCAGGGATCAGGAGAGAAAACTGGCTCTAAAGTAGCCCAGGGTCGGATCAGAACCTACGGTGCAAAGATAAAGCATGGCTAATAATGAGGAAAAAACCCTGATTGTGAATAAAGTAAAGCACAATAAAAGTACAACAGTGTTCATTGAAGATTCTGACCTACATGAAGGCGAAACAGGACCTAAAAGATGTCATTAAAATGTTTCCCTGACAGCGGAACCAGTTTCAATCTGCTTTTTACATCCCACATTTACATTCAGTAGGCATTTCCGCTTTTCTGATAGCATGAATAAACTGATGACCTGATTCCAGACTTTCACATATGTTATCCCCATCATCTGTGATGCTTCAGTTTTAGTCAGCGATCAAAACATCACTTTTTAAAGCTTGAAACCAGAGACTGTGGGAATGATGTCATCTGTAGACAAACGCTGAGCATGGGAGACCTCTGCGCACATATGACAAGCAGTGATTTACTGAAGGTATGGGAGGAGATTTAGTGGAAAAGGTTCATACCTGCAGGCAGTACAATAAAATCCAACAAGAAAGGTTGCAGTGAGTTCACAGCCACTGAAGCTGCACTTCATGAACACTTTCAGGAGGTGAACAGTTTACTGTAAGTCAAAACTCAAAATGGCTGGATACGATATGTGACAATGCTCAAGGTGGACTAGAAAGAGGTGGGCTGTTAGGCACATGGGCTCAGAGAATGTTAGCACCAAACATGTTGAATTACATGACGCAATCACATAAAAAAACCCTCCTGACATGCTACAAAACAAATAAAAATACTCTGCTTTAAGTAATAATTGGTGCCACAGAAACGTTCAATTATCTTGTTAAGTATTCTTAAAATTACATCTCCTCCTTCTTCCTCATTGAAATCCAGAATCTATGAATATGCAAATATTGTTCATTTCAAAAGTTTTACTTCTAGACACAACATTTCTTCAACTTCACTGAAAAATCCATTCTCAGTGTGTGTGAGCTGGAGGTTTCAAGTTCTCCCATCACAAAGGGCCAAGTTGCATATTGAACCAGGAATGATGTGATGTCACAAAATCGCGCGTGTAGGTGCACGCCTTAATCTGAGACTAAAGGCGAGCACAAAGAAACTTTCAGCAGATGAACGTGAAAACAGCCTTCTAGTGTCAAACGTCACATTCATCGTACTGCACGGTGAAGCTCAAACATCCAAGTGACGGAACACCAAGCAAAACGTATTTTTGAGGGGAAGGGTGACTTTAATAAATATACTGAATGTAGGATATATTTGAGCATACGAAAATTAAATAAAAGACAAAAGCTTGACCCAAGGACATGTCAACTGAAATGGCCACAAGAGCAAAAGCAAAGTAAATACACTTGGTCTGTTTGCATCATCAGTCCTCACTGGCAACAGTTTGTGTTGACACTACAGTTCGGTGCCTTTGGCTCCCTGCATGGTCCTGATCTGTGGGTGAAAGCTGATCCTGCCAAAAATTGAAATGTGAAGTGTGCTCCGTCATGAATAGGTAACAGATTCAGACCTACGGGACAGCGTCCTCCCACCAATGCTGAAATATACTGTATATTATAGCCTTTTCTCCTCTTCTCCTCCTCTCATGCAGAACCTCAGTCCATATTGTGCACAAGAAGACTGGATTTGGCACAAAGGGACTCAAATTCTTCCAAAGAGGAGACAAACCAGCACCCCCAACTCCCTCCACCAAAATGCAGAGAAAGTGGCAGACAGGCGGGGTTGATGGTATTCAAATTATGTCCTTGCTTGTCCATTAAAAACTGAAGAGTCACAACAAAACAAAAGGGCTCCATGGGAGAGCTCGGCCAGAACCCTCACGCAAATCATCTGCTGTTGACACACACACACCACCTCACGACCATGAATGCAATCTTTAACACCCTCTCCTGACACACACACACACAACCACACATACATTCAGACTAACCAAACTAACCAAATGCGCATATACACACATTCAAATAGCGCATAGCCCAACACAACGCATGCGTTTGCATATAAGCTCACACACACAAAGACAGACACGCATCACACCAACGCTCTTCTTGTGCTAAGTGGGACGAGAGTGGGATCACTCCATTTGTCGTCCCACACAAAGCTGCTTGTTCAGTCATTATCTGAGAGTGCCTCTTCTCTCCTCTACAGGCAAGATGACTGGGTCACAGCTAAAATAGCCTCTTCTCCCTCATGTCAATCCTCTCTCTCGCTTTCTCCACCACTCGCGCTCCCTCCTCTTTTAAAAACAAAGCTAAATCATTTGTTTTAGCCACTGAAATCAGAAAGAAATGGGACATTTGCAAACCAAATGAGGCTTATATGGCAGGTTCTTGTACCCCATCCAAAGCAGAGGCTAATTGTGTGCTTCTCCACTCTAAACAAATGACTGGGAGAGGGAGAGAGGGAGTGAGAGACTTTTGAAGTGAATGAGGGGATGGGCTATTTGTTAAGGAAATCAGGAGGCCAGTCAGCTCATGTGCAAGTATCTATTTGCCTGGTGACTGTTGCTGTCTGATCACTAAAGCAGAACACAAAGTATCGCGGAGAATGTTTGGAGCAGTTCAGAAACACACACTTTATACCAAGACCTCCTGGAACACATATTCTCTAACTATGTAATCCATTAATGGTTACCTTGAAATCGTAATCCTATAATCTTATTGTACTAACTGCACTGGCCACAGTCTGAGTTAAGAAAATGGGCTGCCAACCTGACCTTAAGCAGAGACTTTCAGCGCGTTCCGAGCTACATAACGTCGCCGATAATTGAATTGAAGGTCTTTTGTGTTACGGTTAAGGTAGTTTGTTTGGTTGAACCCAGAATACAAGGCAGGACACAACGTCGGCGGTAGGGGAACAAATAAGGTTTATTTGTTACTTTTCCAGAGAGGTGAGAGCGGGAACGGCTGGAAGCCAGATAGACAGGTAGGTGGAGGTAGCGTGTCCGCATAACCAGGGGATGAAGGGTGTTGGCTGGTAGGCTGAGAGTTCCTGGAGGAGTTGCAGGAGCGGGGAGGAACGAGGCAGGCAGGCAAGAGGTGGTTGGAGGATCCACGGAGCGAGACAGGCAGACGGGAGGATCTCTGGATGTGGAGACAGAGGGAAACAATAAATTGCTGAGACAAAACACTAGAACAATCTTCATAGGAAGTTGTAGAGGGAAGAGCCCGACGTAAATACCACGGTAGGGATAGTACGATCTGGCGAAGACTGGGTGGTTGAACCGGTGTTTAAATACTGCAGGAGATGGTGATGAACCGGGATGAGTTGCAGGTGTGCAGGTAGGCGGGGCGCAGGTGAGTGATTGCAGGTGTGGAGGAGAGAGACTGGTCTGCTCCGTGGAAGGCTCCAGACAAACAAAACAAGACAGACAGGAAACATGAGGAAGCAGAGGGAAGATACTCCCAAAACCCTGACACTTTTGTACAGTATACTGTTGATATAACACATAATAAACCAGCTCAAAATACATTACATCACCTCTTTGCATTACTGTATTAACATTTTGAAAAGTATGTTAAAAATTCTCAGCATGAAAGTTAGTAAATAACTTTGCACTCAATTTAAAACATCAATGTTTCCATAGACTGCAGTGATCAAAGTATAAAGGAGAGTGGTAATACTACTGACAAAAGCCCGTTTCCACACAAGACCAAACACCTTTTCACTGTCTATAAGCAAAACATATGAACAGCATTTTAAAGCTGTGCAGTAACAATTTGTTTTATAGTTTTCAGTGTCATATTTCTATTGGTCTCAAAAGTAAGTCATACAAGTCTTTGTGAGCAGAGAGCGTGTTGTGACCTTTGTGTAATTCAATTTGAATGATCATCATCACGATACTCTATATGTATCACTGCATATAATTAAAAATAAACTGCTGAATAAATAATTGAAGCAAAGAAAAAGAATAAACAGAAAACCCTGATCTAATGCTTCGTAAGCTCTGCTCACATTCAAAGCTTTCGAGTCTGGTTCTGGCCGAGGTTTCTGTCTCTTAAAGGAAGTCTTTCCTTGCCGCTGTCGCCAAGTGCTTGCTCATGGTGGGATTTGTTGAGTCTCTGTAAATAATATTATAAAGAGTATGGTCTAGACCTGCTCTATAGGAAAGGTGCACTGAGATAACTTATGTTATGAATTGGCGCCATATAAATAAAATTGAATTGAATTGAATTTAATATCTTGCTGTTCTTTGGGGGACGAAATGTGATTTTAAACTGTGTTGCATTCCTGGGCAAGAAGCCATGTTTGAAAGGAATATTTGATCTATCTTGTTGTGTGACAAACACCTGTCTTTTGAAGCGGCTATTAGAAGATCTTTGTTTTGATAGGAAGTTTTGAGCTGAGCTGAGGACTGATGTGTGCTGAGGTCAGGAAAGGATACTACTATGTGGATGCAGATGATGTGTAGTTAATAAGACTAACTGAACAACTTATATCCAAAAGTAAAGGTGGCCAGCAGGTGCTTGTCTTGCACTTTTTGTTGTGCTATAGTGTTGATTAGAGAACTGAGAAACCATTGAACCAAAAATGTTAACGATTACCTCTTTTTATAGGAACTTGGGGAAATCGAATGTAACATGTATCCATTGTCTCAGGTTCTGCTTTTATTTCCATTTCCACAGTCAGGTGAGAAATTGTTTGACTTAATTAGTTCCAAGCTCACGAGGGTTTAAGGTTCAGGTGCATTCAGGTACAAGTGCACTGGATCCTGAGCAAATCCCTAGGGGTACTACAGCACCATTTTAAAATGCCGCTTTACTACTAAATCTGAAATGACGAAAAAAAACACAAGAACTATGCCAAATGAATTTAGGACAAACGATGACATCCAAGCCCTGAGACAATTGATGAGAACATGAGAAGATGAGGGACCTGGAATCAGCTGGAAGAAATGAAAAGGTGCAGTGGATGATATTATGGAGTTTGGGAAATTATTCAGGATACAACTCAGAATGCAGTGCAGAGATATTAAGAAAATGAAAATGATCAAGAACCATAATGCAGGCAACTGTAAATTAAGAAAGTGGATCCATGCACTGTAAACCCTTCTGCTTTGTTTTTCCACGTCCTTGACTATAAAAATACAATGAGGTGCGAAATCACCTATAAGCCTCACAAGTTCTCAAAAGTGCAGGTTGTGGAAAGTCTCAAGTTACGGGTTGTCCCTTTAATGGAAATCCACCATGTATTCACATATGTGCGACTCCTGTAGCCATTTGGCAATTGAAGATCATCATCATTCATTATCATCGTTGTATATTTTATATATTTCTTGAAGTAACTAAGTACCAAGAGAGATGTTGAAATAACTGCCCCGTTTGGGTGAAAATCTAATAAATGTCTCTATCATAAGCTACAGGAACTTTCTGAAGTGTGAGAAAGTTGTCTTGATTTGAATTTTTTTTTTTTTTTTTTTTTTTTACAAATTCTTAACTCTCACATTTTTTAGGTTATAATAAAATATATTTATTCAAAAACTGTATTCTGTGTTACCTGTGTCTAATTACCATCATATGAGCATCATAAAAATAACAAAAAGAGGTGGGCTAACACTTACTCCTCAAATAACTGATTAAAAGAGCACGTCTGTTATTCTTTTTGCCTCAAAAACAACAGAAAAGGTACACATTCAGATGCTAAGTCAGACAAAAATAGTCTGGCGCAGCACAGGATTTCTGTTTTTGGCCGGTTTTGGCTGTGAATGCAGCTAAACATTGTGATTGTCTTATATTACATGGGAATCTGATTGGTTCAGCTCGGGGAGGGTTAGGGTGACAGAGGGGGGAGGTCAAGACAAGTACACAGAAGAAAGAAGACAAAATGGGATCAAACATGCACATACAGACAGACACACACACACACACACACACACACACACACAAATGAGTAGTTTCACATGCACACCACTGTGATTAACATTACCACCCACTGAACAGCACCTGTGTATGTGTGTGTGTGTGTGTGTGTGTGTGTGTGTGTGTGTGTGTGTTTGTGAGAGCTGGCTAAAAGGTCAGGGCTGGTCACAGTCAGGAGTCTCTCATATGGACTGGATCAGCCGCTGCAGAGGTCAGAGGTCACAGGGTCAGGGGTTGAGGCGTGAGTGGTGCTTTTTAAAGGGATGAGTGGAGCACCGAAAACACTGAACCTGCTTTACGACCTAGTTTCAACCACCTCACCGATCAGGACATGGTCACTTTATCACATCTGACGATAAAGAAAATGCATGATTGTTATATGGTAGGAATTAGGACCTAATTTTTGAGGAAGTTTGAGGAACCCCCACTGACCTACTGACCATGCTCACCGAAACAAACATCAGTCGCTATCTGCTTTGATTGTATATAATACAGTGAAATATGGAAGTTAGAGTAAAAAACATTCCCATTAGTAATGGAATCAATAAAGTCACAGGGTCCGAATGTATCCAATCCACAGTGCTAAATGGCAAAAGCTAGAAATTGTACCTATAGTGGAGGTTTTGGATCATTACCTCACAGACATTTGCTCTCAACTGAATCTCTACCCTACTGAAATGTAACCAAAGTTTAAACAGATAGATTGCGTGAGTCATTGCTTGCACCAACAGCAGAAGAAGAAGTATAAAAAAAGGATTCCTTGCAGCTCTGGGCCCCCACAAATACATATCCATTTCTGTAATTACTGTTAAAAAATGCATTTCAATACATACAAACAATTTCCTTGTGAAAGGAGTCACTTTAAATATTGTAAATATATCATTATAATAAAAGCCTCTTTATTGCCTCATTTGAACTTATCAAATAACGTCGCTAGCATGTACAAGCACAGTGTGTAATATTCTCAGCATAAGAAAGACACTGGCCTGTGCATAATGGGTTTCATGAATATACTGTATATGTAGTATATTTGTATATAGTTCTGTGTATACAGCATGTACTGTGTACTGCCACCTGGTTGGTGGTGGACTTAATTGCAATAATTTAATTACAGTAATTAGGGCTGGATGTGTAGTGTTTAACATGTCTATCTTTACCTATAGTACAATCACCAATATTGTTTTGTAAGTAGCTGCTAGTCCAGGCCTTTCTGTCTTCGTTTTGCCACTTAGTGTCTGGATTTGTGCACAAACTGAGCACATTAAAATTATTTTTTCCCTTCTCTGCACCTACTAGCGTCTCTCCATTTTCCCATGCGTGTGCACTGCCGACCTGTTTGGGAGCCCTTTTTTCAACTGCTTCTGTCTGGATTTGTGTGCTTGGATGATAACATACCATTCTGTGAACGTTATTACTACAAATCAGGATTTCCCCAGGCAAGTTTCCCTTCTTTGCGTGGAAGTAGTGTTCACACTAAGACCAATATACATTTTTGAGGTGACGTAACTGGTACCAGGACCTCACAATATTCAATTAGAGCTGGGGTTTAATCCCTAAGAGTTATCTCTGGGGCTCACCCTAGTCTGAATGTAGATGCTGCTTGAACATGTAATAAGCAACAGATCCACAGCATAAATAGATTTGTTTTTCTTTTAAGAGAAGTGGAACACAAAGTGAGTTCAAGTTCTCCTAAATAAATGCGCACACTGTATTATATTACATAGACTGAGAAAAAAGAAAGAGAGAGAGAGATTTGAGTTGATTTTCCATGACACTTGTTAGGGAGGTTCACGCAACTACTAAGAAAGACTATATTTGTGTTTCTGTTTCTGTGTGTGTGTGTGAGGGCTGATTGGTCCGTACGTCTGCGTGCATGTGCGTGCCCGTGTGCGTGCCCCTGTGTGTGCACGCGCACATCTTCAACCCTGCTCCTGCAGAGCCCACGTTACTTTGATTGACAGGTGAGACTTGCCTTCACTCACCGCACTGCCCGCCCAGCGCGCTTTCGGAATGGCAGCTCCTTGCTACGCCCTGATTGGCCAGAATCCGCGTAGCTCAACCAGGTCAACGGAATCGGGGCAGTTTACAGAAGGGCTATTGGTCATCTGTATAATCTACATTAGTATCCCCACGTGGAACGGCGGCTCTGATTGGTCCGCCTGCGTTTTGTGGGCCGGCCCACAGTTTCGGTTAGCCGGGGAGCGTGAAACCGCGTGAGAAAGTTGCCATTGAGGTAAAGTGGAACTACAGGGAGGACTGTCGCCGCCGCTGTGGGAGTTGTTGCTATCAAAACTAACAACATATTTCCTCTTTTTTTCCCGTGAAATTTATTTTAGACGCAGATTTGCATCCAAACTCAGCGGGGAAGTAAATATTTCTGTTTTTGTTGACCGTTCAACCGCCAGCTAGCGACCGCGGCGAGTCAAGTGGGAACTTCACTGCAATTAACTTGTGTGGATTTGTTTCTGATGCTCTGACTGAGAGCGGAGAGTTTTCGGCTGTCTGTTTAGGGTCTGCTGGCTTTATTTTGTTCTTGTTTGTTTGTTTGTTTGGTCGTCTCTGTACTCGGAATACATCGGATCCTACACATACACAAACACTGGAGTGATTGAGGCGGCTCCAGGCTTCTCGTCTCTCACCTGGCTCGTACCCTCCTCCTCCCCCTCAGCTGCCTCCAGCTAATGAGCCGTTTCCCGTGTTTTTCCGGTTGATTTACGGCCGCGCTGCCGGTGGAGCGGAGGAGCGACAACGGCCGAATAGACACAGAGGAGCAGGGATTCACATTACGGTCGGGGAACTCGGACGGAGTGGCGGGGCGGTCGGTTTTGTGTGAAATTAACGACAGTTGGTCCTAATAACAACGGCGGATGGATTCGCCTCCGTGATCTGGAGCACCCCCACATCCTCACTGCACCCTCATTTGATCCCTCGAAACGGGGTTTTAAGAAGGAAACGGTTGCATCCTCCCGGAGATAACAATGTTTCCCCAGGGGCGACACCCGGTAAGCCCTTCCTGCTTTAACAGTTGTTCACCTGGCTGTGACCGGGTGTGCACAGCCAGGGAGGTAACGTTACCGATTTGTCTGACCCGCGCCTCTTGTTGTCTTGTTTTTTTTTTCTTTTTACCAGCCATCAGGCTAAGCACATGTGTAAATCAAGCTATTTCTTTTTGTTAATTTGGCTCTGCATCTGCCCCGAGAAGCACAGTGGGTTTGATTATATTGTTTGTTCAATAACGGCTAATAATTGAACGTTGTTGACATTGCATGTGAGCCTGGAGAGAAATAGGATGCATATTGTAGACCACATAATGAGGCACTGTGATGTTAATAATCCCGTGTGTGTGTGTGTGTGTGTGTGTGTGTGTGTGTGTGTGTGTGTCAGACGCCTCACCAGGCCCCTGGCCAGCCCTTCAAGTTCACCATCCCAGAGTCACTGGACCGCATCAAGGAGGAGTTCCAGTTTCTTCAGGCACAGTACCACAGGTGGATAATACAAACACACACATTCACATGGGAGGGCTCCTCTGTCTTTATGGGCTGCATGGTGGCCAATTTTCTTTCATTGTCATCTGCCCTCTAACACTAAACCCCATCATGACCGCAGTCGTCGCCCTTACCATAATGAACAAAACCCCAGCCCTGGCCTCATATTAACCCATAAACCTGGATTAGGTTCACATACACACACACACATATGCAACAGACCAAGGCATCAGTGTTAGCGCTAACACTGTGGTAGGTCTAAGTCTTGGAAATGGGGGAGAGCCAGAGGGTGGCGTGTGGGCTCAGAGTTTCATAAATCACTCCTTATTTTCCCCTGTGTGTGTCTGTGTGTGTGTGTGTGTGTGTTGGGAAAAGACTGTCTGAGTATGTGTGCAGTTGTGTTTCTCTTTGTTTGATATACTTCTACTTATTTGTGTTTCAGGGAGGGTTGGCTGCAACAGGTGAAAGTCACTGACCTACAAACAGCCAGTTTTGTTTCTAATACACATCCTGATTCAGGCAAACAAAGAGCAGGGTTAAACCAAACATCCTACAGCCAACAGACACTGGTTATCATAGTTTGACAGGAAGAATCACCTTCTCCATTTCATTTCATTCTCTTGAAAACCAGCTATGTACCCTGCACTGTTTAGGTTTGTCTTTGCATTTGTCAGGGCTTTAATCAGTGAGACAGGGAAAGAGGGATCAGAGGAGACATTAACCTGTTTACTAAGATGTATGCTTTACCATTGTTAATCATCTATTGTAGAAAAACAGCTGGAGGAGTGTTTATTTTTACTTTCACTGGATGTTTTAGACAGAAGAGAGACACATCTGTTTATGTCCAAAATACTTGCTGGTATTCATTGATTGTTTTTACTGTAAAACCAAGGTTGATGATTATATGTATCTATATGTAATTCTCAATCTGTGCTAAACTGAGGTGCTTGTGTACATCAACAGGCTTGGGTTGAATGAGATCAAAGTAACTTAGGAAGTCTTAAGTTTCTCTTAAAGTAAATGGTGTATTGTTGTGTTTTTCAGTCTCAAGCTGGAGTGTGAGAAGCTGGCCAGTGAAAAGACGGAGATGCAGAGACACTATGTCATGGTGAGATCCGCGTGACGCTCCATTAATTTGCCCCACAACATCACACAGCACAGTTTGCCCTGCTGAAGTGTTCTTGAGTAATTCCCTACCAGCTCCATGTGTCTCTGGAGCTAAACTTTGATCTTTCAAAAGCCTGAGAAGTGAAAACTCTTATTTGAAGATTAGGTTAATACTGTCTGAATGAAGGGAAGAGGCACAATAATAATAATAATTTTGCAAAAAAAAGCACAGCAACATGAAAGAACACCAGGTTTTTTTGTGCACAGTTGTACCGAGTTTCCTTACTCAGACATGCTAATGAAGATGATTAGTGTCAGATTAGACTGTTACGACTTTGCAATTTGTGAGTTGGCAGATTTTTCATTTTAAATAAAACGAGCTCCAGTATGTCAGCAAACCCAACATGTCACTAGGTTGAATGGATGAGGTTCTGCATTTATCTCGTTTTATGTCGTAAAATACCATTTTACTTTAATAGCCACTTTACCTGAAAGAGTGTGCGGTCAAAGGAGACGTAGTGCATTTGATTTGGATGCCGTGTCTGTTTAAAAGTAGTTTGATTGCTCTGTGAGAAAGGCCTGGTCTGTTCACAAAAGATCTGCATGCCCGGTTGTTCCAATAAAACACCCTCGTCTTTAAGGTCACACATATTCTCTTAGCGGTTTTAGCCTTTTGTTTCAAAGGTTCAGAATTCCTTTCACTAATCAAACCATCTAACTCTCTGCCCTCCTCAGTACTATGAGATGTCTTATGGCCTCAACATCGAAATGCACAAACAGGTATGGATGCTTATCTGTCTGCCTCTTGTCTACTCTCTGCGTCTTCCTGTTGGTCTCTCTTTCCCTCCCTCTCTCTTTGGCAGGGTTTGATATATTTGGTGTGTGTGTTCCTGTTGATGTGTCCTTGTATGTGTGCGCAAATGCATTTGTGTGTTCATTCATTTGTGTGTCTGTGTGGTTTTTTTTTTTGTGTTTTTTTTTTTTTAACTGTATGCTTGTGTGTGTGGATGTGTGTTTATTTGTGATCGATGGGGCTCTGTCTCCATTTCCCCAGTTAGGGCCGGCTGCCTGAGCCCAGAGGCAGGATGAATGGCTCTGTAGATTGATTGGTGCTGTCTAGGGGAGCGGCCTGCTTTATTACATTAGAGGGGCAGGGCTGGGGAGGGCGGAGGAATCGATCACGGTGAGGGCTGCAGAGTAGAGACAGTTGAACTCCCTCTTTTAGAATCAGGGAGGAAAAAACACACCAACACACACTTTAGTAGGGCAGATGCACAAGTAAGCAAGCATGAAATACAGAAGGGACACTTACCTACTCTAATGTAAAGAAAATCATGTACAGCCATTCGTAATGTATGCAAACACATGAGGACAGATACACAGTAATGTACACAACCACACAGAATGTCAAATGTATTTATGCGTAAGTACACAGATGCATTGAAAGGCAAACATACTGTGTAGACACATGGACGAGGAGGGAAAACGCACTCTCTTTCGGCTGTGGCTTGGTGGCAGAGCGGTCGTCCACCAATCGGAAGGTTGGCGGTTCGATCCCGGCTTCCCCCGGCCATGTGTCGAAGTATCCTTGAGCAAGATACTGAACCCTGAACTGCTCCCGAAGCTGCGCCTTCGGTGTCTGAGTGAGTGTGAATGATTAGTTTAAGTTGTACTGATGGGCAGTTAGCTCCTGCCATCAGCGTGTGAATGTGTGTGAATGGGGTGAATGTGATGTAGTGTAAAAGCGCTTTGAGTAGTCAGAAAGACTAGAAAAGCGCTATACAAGTACAGTCCATTTCTCATGCACACAAACACACATTTCCCCATAGGAGTGGTGCATGGCTCAGAGCGTTTACCAGTAATTACCACAGCTATCGACCAGTCAGACCAGAGGAAATTGGAGGTGGATTGGCCTGGCTGCTTCACTGAGGAGTCGGGATGCTTCCTGGACTCTCTCACACTACCTCCCATTAGTTTTTTTCCTTCTTGTTCTTCGTCTAATACTGTGTTATTCTCCCCGTTTTATACCCCAAGTTCTCTCCCTTTCTTTCTGCCTTCCTCAGTCTCCATTTAAAAGTATAGGATCTCTTCTTCCTTGTGCAACACCCCCAACCTCTTCCCTCTTTCGGTTTATGTCCATGTGAAGCTACTGTTCTTTCATTGTGAGGGAGATGCATCTCTTCCTATTGTCTACACACACATAAACACACACACAATAAAAAGCTCCAGGGGAGGTCATTAGCTTGGGGCTGCAGTTGTCAGAGCAACAAGCTTCTGTTGGCGGGGGGTTAGGGGGATACAGAAACAACCCATCTCCTGCTGGGGAGGTACGGATGTGTGTATGTAGTGTGGCAGTAATGCTCCCATTATATGTGTAATGGGACGCCTGTTTTCTGTTAGCACATTGTGTGTGTACACTTGCTGTATCCTCAACCTTTGTTTACCCACTCTCTCAGTTATATGAATATCACAATGTGGATGGTGCACCATAGCAATTCTCCAGTGGTGTTATTCAGGAGCTGAATCAAGGAATTTGCATAAGTGCTCGGACACATGAGTTGTGAGTTTTTGTTAGCTTTTATTTTATTTACCTTTCATTATATTTGCTCCCAGTGTTCTTGAGTCACGATTTGTAATGATGCCTCATTTAGGGATTGCAGCTTCGGGTATTTGTGGCCCCTTGTTAGTTTTGTCAGTTAGCTTAGATGAGCTGAGCTGACCTGATAGTAGTTGGTCAGACTATTCTCAGATGGCCTAATCAGTGAGCCTTTATACAAGGCTAATTATAGGCTTACAACTCAGGATTCTGAGAATGAATGTGCAGGTATAGTCTACCCTGAAATAGCTCTTTATTTAGAGCTTTCTAGGAATTCAATCATTTGGACATTTTGAGATTGAGCTATAACATGCTGAAGTCAGCAACTCATGTGCGAGCCAGGGAGCAGGTTTCTACAGGGGTGAACGTATGTTATGATACCTAAATTCTGATTCATTGTTGAAAGGCTGAGATTTGCACTGAGAACAAGACATATCGCATAAATGCTGCACAGAGTGGTTAACCAAAGCAGTTAAATACAAACATCATCTTCCACCAACAGCCTGTTGTGCGGCTCGATATAGTAACGTACCTCTCCATAATAAGCACTGTAAAACAGATGCGCAGTTGTCTATTTATAGCTCTTCACATGGTGCAGATAATATAGTTCCCAATGTACCCAGATGTGTAAATGAGCATTTCAAGCTTTTCTGAAGATCAAATCCCTATTAGACATGTTAAATTGCAGTTCATGTACACTCACACATGCACTTATAAATGACAAACAGAACTACAAATGCTCTGAAGGCTACTCCTTTTGATTCCATATTCTCTTTGATTCTGTATAGAGTAAATTATTTATCGTATTTAGTGTTCGCAGGGTTAAGCTGTAAATATTTACTTACCTCTATTCGGTACTTCTATCTGTACTTACTTTTATTTAGCATATTTACTTAGCCACCATATTGACATTCTTCTTGGGTAGTGTCATTTGTAATTTGAATCTTGCCAAGATTTTTCTGTTTTAGTTTCAGTCATGCGCCATGTTATATTATCTCCGTAGCAGTTAGTTAGTATAAGAGTCATTCTAATAGGCTAGTACTTTATTTAGCGCGTTCAAGTACATAATTGGCTGAACTGTGGCAGGGTCAGTTATTTGGCAAGCTGAGCAGTGTCTGTGCAGACAGGTCCGATGAGAAAAAGTATGCTACAGCTAAAGAGGGCATCTCCACAATGTCAGTTTTTCAGGAATGATCAAACCCATTAAATTATATATAGTGCTAGCAGCATGGCTTTAGGTGTCTGTCAGTCCTTCACTTTGGTCCACCATATGGTTAACATTTGTAGTATCTCGACAATTATTGGATGAATTTCCATGAAATTTGGTACTCAAATTCATATTCCCCTCAGGATGAATTGTAATAACTTTGGTCCCCTGACTCTTCATCTAGCATCATCATCATCATCATCAGGTCAAAATTTTAATTTTGTCCAATACTTTGGTTCATGACCAAATACCTACATTCCCACCATCCTCAGCTGTAATTCATTTTAACTGCTAATTAGCAAATGTTAGCATGCTAACACACTAAACTAAGATGTGTTAGCATTTAGCTCAAAGTACCAAAGTGGCTTAAGCCCAGCCTCACGGAGTCTCTAGCATGGCTTTAGACTCTTAGTCTTGTTGACCTTCTAATGACAAAGGAATTGCAGCAATATCCACAAGTCTCCCGTGTAGCTGATGGTGGAAGGAAATTGGTAAGATTTTCAACATCGTGACAAAATTACGTAGGTGGGAAACTGGAGCAACGTGTACCTTGAAAGTCTCTTGGAAAGAGGAAGTACTGTGTGTTTCGGCCTTGTTCACTGAGTTTTGAAAAGTTCCACAAGCCTCAGAGTCACTTTAAAAATAGAAAACAAAAATCTAATAAAATCCCCTGGCTGAATGATCACACTCGAGCCAGGGGAAGAATTTGTAGAAAATCTGAACGTCAATGGAAGATCAACAAGTCTGAAATAATACATAAATAAAAAATCAAATGTCAGTCTATCAGAAAGCAGTCAAGGATGCGAGATCGTTTGATATGTTTTTATTGTTTGAATTTACTTTTATTTGATCTTATTAATTTTATTGTTTTCACTTTGTCTTTGCTCGTGTTCTTTGACAATATTCTCATTTTATCCACCTCGTATGGCTTTTATTCCTTTCTTTTGTAAAGCACTTTGTAACATTAAGAAATGTACTATATAAAGTTTATTATTCGTTTTCAACACAAAATGAAAATGCTCCAACTTTTCCTATATTTTCACATAACAATAACACATAGGCCTTTGAAGCTTTCACATCCAGCGTGTGTGTCTATGTATGTATTTATGTGAGATGTGTGTGTCTGATGAGCCATTACTACGTTTCATGGCTCCTCCAATTCCCTCTTCACCTTGGACTTCTTCGTATCAATTTGATTGGATGATATGTAATATGAGTCCCCTTATCTGATTTGGTGCCACTGTTGGGGTATCTGGTTTCAGCCAATTGTTGCCACCTCCGGGGGTTGGGGGGGGGGCAGGCGGATGTGTTGGCATGGATACTGGGGGAGTGCAAATGAAGTTAGTAGCTGATGAGATTATGTTGAAGTGCTGATGGAGGGAGAGGGAGAGAGAGAGAGACTTGAGCTCACACTGATGATTAGACAGGAAAATCTCATTGTACTGTGTGTGTGTGTGTGTGATGCTGAAAATGGCACACAATGAATTTGTGTGTAGAGGGAGCAACGGATGGGTCCCGTTATTGTATCATAGACTGGTTGGGTTTCAGTGTGTGTGCTTGTATTACTTTATTGGCGTTGCTGAACAGCTGTCTTTTCTAAATGAATGTAATTATGTTATTAACAATTAAGTCTCTTTCTGTCTCTTCCTCCGTCAGACTGAGATTGCCAAGAGACTAAACACCATCTGTGCACAAGTCATTCCCTTCCTCTCGCAGGAGGTAAGCATGTGTGACTTTGAGCTACAGACTGTTTTTATGCCATTTATATACTCTAGTTGTCTCTGCTCGCTTTACTGATAAATCAGCCATTTACTCTTGCTCTTTAGTAGCATTGTGTTTGTCTGTGTGTTTTGCAGCATCAACAACAGGTGGTCCAAGCTGTGGAACGAGCCAAACAGGTGACCATGGCAGAGCTCAATGCTGTCATTGGGGTACGTGGACTGCCAGGGCTTCCACCTACCGTGTGTATTCCTCTACTTACTCTTTACTTAAAGTGTGTCTGCATGTCTTTTGTGTACTCTTGTTCTATATTTTCAAAAATCACATTTCTTGTGTAAGAAATATAGTAGGGCTAGCATTGCTGATTGTGAAAGTTACACCAGTATAGCAGTATATGTGTGAGTTTAAATGTGAGAGAAGTTGTATATGCTTATGGTTCACCTCTCAATAACCTCACAAGTAAAAAGAGGGAGTACAATACAATTATTTAAATACCTTGATCACCAAACTAATCTCAAGGTCATGGGCATATATGTAGGAAATATTATGAGTTGGTAGGAAAATGGGGGGGAAAAAGGGATATTAAATAAAATTAAATCCAAGGATGCAGATCATTTCTCGTTTTTATGGACTATAGGTCTGGGTATAAAATTGATTGATTTAATAGAACTCGTCTTTTTCATGGTGAACGAGAAGAGAACAGGATATTAATCAGTTGGGAGAAGTGTGTTGAGAGGTGTTTATTGAAAAGATGTCATCAACCTATGATGAATGATGCAGCATGACCAAATATTCAGACTTGAGCTAAAAATTGGATTGGCACGGTGAGTGTGAAAAGAAGTTACAAAAACATAAACTTCTTGCTTGCGGTTTCGCTGTGATGTTTAGGTAAAGAAGACAGAGTCAAGCTTTGTGGGTGGGAAGGGAGGTAGTTGAGAATACTTTTCTTTATAGGAGCCATAGGGGCTTGACTGATGAGAGGTGAGGCCAGGGGGTTGAGTTGAAGTGGAATGTGGGAGGGGGGGGTCATCATAGCTTTAGCTTAGCAAAGAGTGGGCAGTGGGTTTGGAGAGTTAAATGTGAGGTGGGCTTGTTGGTTGGTGTGGACTGATGGAGGTCTGTGTGTGTGAGAGAGAGAGATGGAGGGGGAGGTGGATTTGGCAGTTGCTGTTTGAGTCTTAATTGCAGGATTTCAGTGTTTGTAAAAGGGGGGGGGGGTCACAGCGTTGCCCTTACACTCCCCTCTTCCCCTCTCCTCCCGTCTCCCACGCCAACCTGTCATTCACCCTGTTTGTGAGTTAAATGAGTGTAATGAAGCATGTTGCCTCTACCTCCACACACACACACGCACGCACACACACACACACACACACAACACATACATGCACACACACCAGCTCACACTAACGTCCCATGGAAAACCGGGCATCTACCAATACTTCCCCTCCATTTACTCCCATCGGGGGTCCTGTTTCTGTAGCCATGTGTATGTGTGTTTTTGCATCTGTTTGTGTGTGCGTCTGGGTGTAGCAGAGCGTGCATTTCTGTTATCCCCAGAAAGCAACAGGCAGGGGTAGGATGGTTGAGTGAGGGTTTGTGTGCCTGCCTTGTTTATCTAGACGCTGTGTATGCATGTTAGTGTGATCAAGTGTGACGTGTGGGTGTGTTTATGTTTGATTGTTTGGCAGGCGAGCCAACTCTGGAAATTGAGTGTGTGTGTGTGTGTGTGTGTGTGTACACAGGCAGGCATTGGGGTTGAGGCTAAAAGACTGTTTCGTTGTTTTGCTTTCATTCATCGGGGCAGGACGCAGAGAGTGAAGGATGGATAGAGAGGAAAAGAGAAGGTGGGGCTCGGGAAAGGATGAGTGGGTTAGTCAATTAGGTGAGATAAAAGTCGGTTTGACCTTCAGCACTCCTTCCTCCCCTGCCGCGTTGCCTCCTGTGCCCCCCTTCCCCTCTCCTCTCCCTCCTTCCTCCTCCCCTCCTGGTGGCGAATCAGTGAGCTTGGATTCCCGCGGCTACTGTCTGAGGAGGCAATAATGATGTTTTGGAACACAAAGGCATTTCACGCTCAGACGAGCGCCTGATTTGGTGTGAAAGAGAGAGCAGGGCTGCCAGCCAAACTCTCTCTCTCTCTCTCTCTCTCTCTCTGTCTCTCTCTCTCTCTCTCTCTCTCTCTCTCTGTCTCTGTCTGTCTGACCCTCTTATCTCCTCCCCTCTCTCCTCAGCAGCCTCACTCCCTCACAAGACCTGACAGTGCAGGCAGCAGCTGGGGCTCTCAGCCCTCTCCCCCCACTTCTCCGTCATTCCTCCTTTTCCTCCCCCTCTTCAACCACCACATCCTCGGGCTCTGGGCTGTGATCCCAGCTGTCAGTATTGTTCAGTGTTTGACCCCAGAAGGAGGAGGGTCTGTGTGAGGCGGTGTGTAGGGGGAGAGGATGTGTTCACCGCCTTGTAGAGTGCAGCAGCTTGCTGAGGTGTAAACCCAGACACTGAAGAAACTGTCCCATCTGTTGAAGACTTTAATGGGGCCAGAAATCTGTCTTGATAAGGTTACAGAGTGGTATTGATTTTTACCTATGGATTGCTCCGTTTCATTCACTGACACTTGACCTTTTGGTGTCAGGCGTCAATCTTTTGCACATTTTATAGCTTTTTGTGGCTATATCCAGAGAGCTCAACATGTCATCTTTTTAGTACTTGCCAGCATTTTGCACGGCACAGGTGTGATGGATTAGGCGAGATGCACGGTCCAAACAGAACTAACTTAGTTGGGTTTTCCACTGCTAAACTGCTGGTGAAGATGACCATTACTGGTCAGCCTGTGTACGCTGAGGACTGAATCAAAAATGCACTGCTGCACCACAGTGGCAAATCACCAATTTATGTTTTGTTTGCGATTATATATTGACAGCTTTAGGCATACAACACTTCAAGAAGGCTCAACTGTGTGTTGCAGCATCCCTGAATGTTCCACTTCTTTCTCTCAACTCAACTCAACTCACCACGTTTTCCTCTTTCGGTCTTTTCTCTCTGTCTCATAGCAGCAGCATCAATCCCATAACCATGGTGGTGCCCCTGTGCCCCTCACCCCTCACCCTGCCGGCCTCCACCCCTCTCAGCTGGGTGGTTCAGCTGGTCTTCTGGCTCTATCAGGAGCACTTGGTGCTATTCCTCCCCATCTGATGGGAAAAGATGGTGGTGATAAAAAGCCCCACCTGTCCGGACCAGACTCTCACCCTGCGGGACCTGACCACCTGAGAGGTGAACAAACACACCCAAAATGAAACTCAGAAAATAAAAAGGAAAAAGAAGAATTGTTATCAGGGTTCACATAAAATCCTTTAAGGTTTGTGCATTTGAGGGAAAAAAATCAAGGCCATGAAAGTTTTTGAAAGTAGCCATTAATGGGTCATTGACATTGCTTGAATTTATATATTTTGTGCAGTGATGTTACTTGAAGTATTTGAAGTAACATCACTGCAGCACAGTCAAACCTCTCTCTCTTTTTACTTGTTGTCATTAAAAAATGATCAGTGTTGTAACAGTGAATCACTTCGATCTGCGTCTCAAACTATGCCTTGTTGGATTCTTGAATTTGAGGGAATTGTGCCTGCAAAGTCATTGAATTCGATGTTTAAGAAGGTGTTGAAACCATGAGAAGTTGGCTGCTCCGGAAGTTTGTGAATAACAATAATAACTATAACAAATCACTTTTAAGCCATCATTCAAGATGTAGGCTGTTTTTTTCTGATACTGATATTTATTGATGTTTATTTTCTCTGTATTTATTATTATTATTATTATTAACCCCCCTCTTTTTTTAGATGGTGACCAAAATAGTTTTGAAGTTTAGGTTATAAATACAAGTAAATGTAGACCTCACATTTCTAACTTATTCTCCTTTCTTATTTTTTGTTTTTGTTTTCTGCTCTGCTGAACACCCAACCCTATGACCTCAACCGCACGTACCCATTTCCAATGGCAATAGAGCGAGAGCCCGGCACAGTAAGTACTTCCTCTTTCTGCAGCAATGTTTACCGTTCTGACAAACCACTCGGTTTATTTTCTTGTCTATATTAAAGGGATAGTTTGGTTTTGGGGAATTTGACTTTGTTCTTAGACACAATTTGTCTTTTAGCTCATCAGTGAGATTAGTATGTTTTAGCTCAGTTGAGAGATGTATATGGGATCAGTGAGCTCTACTCAAGCTGAAGGAAAAACTAATTTAAACTGTCTGCTCCAAGTAAACTACATTTAGTTTACATACAGCAGCTCCAAGTAATGATCACATTTTTTGGATTTGTACTTATGAAATTATCTACCGCTGGTAATGTAGGATAAACAAAAACGAAATATCCCAAGGTCTATCATCTTTAAGTTGTTTATTTTTGACTGTCTGTTTCAAAGTGTGTTTGTGTTTGGGGATCTCTTGGGTAGAGCTTGGGCCTGCCTGTTTAGTTCTGCCCTAGATCTGCTCTGAACTGTTGGGTTTCTTTTCTCCTCCAAATGAGCTTTTTAGCATGGTCACACGCACTTGCGCGCGCGCACAAACTCCTCCAGCCTATCGGCATTGTTGTGCCTATTTAACACCTCAGTGAGCAGATTACCCTCACCCCCCTCCTCCCACCGCCCCTGATCCCGCTCTTAAAGACTCGCATTGTGTTTAATATCACCACCACAGAGAGGGGAGGGCTTGGGAAAGGGAGGGGAGGGGAGGGGGGGGGGCAGCAGTCATATGACACTGAGCTTGTGTGTGTGTGTGAGAGAGAGCGAGAGAGCCCGACAATGCTAAAAGCGAACGGGGGGGGGGGAATTGCTTATGTTTTGCGGGTCAATGCTCCTGTGCTCAGCTCACTAAAACCTTTCAATAAAGGGGGAGGAGGTGGATGGGAGGGAGGGAGGAAGAGGGGAGGGCGTGAAGGAAGGGGCCTCTGGCAGAATACAGATTTTTTTACCCCCCCACCCCTCTCGTTCCCTCCCTCGTCTCTTGTCACCCTTTCTTCTCCTCCACACTCTCACACCCTCCCTCCATCCTCTCTGTCCTCTAATCTCATCCCCTCCCTTTCCCCTTTTTTCTCACCCTCCTCCTCCTTCTACTCCTCTCTTAGCTATTCCTCCTTCATTTACCCTTTCCCCCTCTCAAAGCCCAAGCGCTCACTCACTCGCTAGATGTGTGCACGCGCATGTGTGTTTGTGTATGTTGGATGCACATTTCATTGACAGGCTGAGACTATAATGGACTCAACATGAAGCTTTAATCCATTAACAATAGGATCCGTTGGTCAGGAGGCCAGAGGGGGTGTGTGTGTGTGTGTGTGTGTGTGTGTGTGTGTGTGTGTGTGTGTGTGTGTGTGTGTGTGTGTGTGTGTGTGTGTGTGTGTGTGTGTGTGTGTGTGTGTGTGTGTGTGTGTGTGTGTGTGTGTGTGTGTGTGTGTAGTCTTGGGACACAGAGGGACACACAAGTGTTATGCAAGTAATACACACACAGTTTGTTACACACTTGATCACACACAGGCTTTTACAGTCAATTACACACTGTGCACACGCACACACATACTGCAGCCAGTGCAGCTTGTCAGTACCAGGAGAGGGAGCACTGATAGATTTTGAGAGCCACTTAATGTAATCATCAACTTCAGAGGCGTGTGGCTGTGGTCAAGTGAGAAAAGAGGTTGCTGTTTAAGTGTTAGCACTGCTTAATTCATGCTTCTGTGAACTATTAACCTATTTGCAAGTAAGAGTCTGTTTTTCTAACCTGCTCTACACATAGCTGAATAGCTGTTGCAATTAGTGGTAGATGGATCAGACGGTTTAGTGAGCTCATGCAGAATGCACACACAACAAAGCAAAACCTCAACTGAAAATGGCAAAAATGTCTTACCTCTGCAAATCCTTTTTCTTGCTTTTTCTTCTTTGTCCTCCAAACTCTCCCTTCTCTTTTTTTCTTTCTACGCTACCTATGTTTTTTTTTTATCTCTTTCCTCTGCTCTCCTATCCCACTGTGTTCTGTCCTTCTATTCCTCCTCTCCACTTTCATCTGCAGAGTAACTCATTGCTGCCTGAAAGTCTTAGGAACTCCGATAAGCGACGCAACGGACCTGATTTTCCAAATGACACCAAGAAACGCAAGGTGGATGACAAGGACTCTAGCCACTATGTAAGAAATGGTTTGCTTAAGGGGAAAGATGATTTGTAATTTGTCTATGTTAATTTTTAGTGTTTGTACAGAAGCATATGTATAGTCACATTGAATGTTAAGAGTGATGTTTCACTTTGGTATTTCCACTTGAATATTTCGCTTGTAAGTCCCTTGTAACTGCCTGTTTTTCAGCTAATCAAAGGGCAAGGACATTTGTGACAATCTTGTGTTAAAGAAAATTACCAGACGTAAGTGCAGAATATTTAATGGTGGGCTAACTGATTGGCTTTCTTTCCAGGATAGCGATGGGGAGAAAAGTGATGATAATTTAGTGGTGGATGTCTCGAATGAGGTCAGTATGTTTTGATATTTTTTTTATTGATTGTTAGTAGTTGTGATGGTTGTTTGTTGTGGAATGCATGCAGTCCTTTTTTTAAATTAACTACATTATATTAATAGTTAAAATCTTCTATCCAGCAAAATGCCAACATCGCTTTTGTGCAGTAATTTTGCTGTCATGTAGTAACTGAATCCTTGTCCCTCCACCAGGACCCTGCCTCCCCTCGTGGCACGCCTCTTCCCTCCCCGAGAGAAAATGGCCTGGATAAAGCACGTCTTCTCAAGAAAGACCCCTGTAGTCCGGCCTCTACTGCATCATCAGCAAGCTCCTCCTCGCTCAAGTCCAAAGAGATGTCGATGGTAGGGATGGACAAGACAAAGTTGTTTCAGTTGTTTTAGCATATAGTTGGATATACCAGGTGGACGGATCGGTTGGTAGGTGTATACATACGTCAATAGTTACATATTTCTAAAGTGTCTCTCTCTTTGTGTGGCAGCGAGACAAGGCAAGCACACCGGGGCTAAAGTCAAGCACACCCACACCACGAGGTGACTCCACCCCTGGTCCGAGCTCCACTCCTGGAATCCGGCCCAGTCTATCAAAACCCCCCTCCATGGAGATACCACATCCACCCAGTAAGTCCAGTATAAACATTTGTATATAAAATATATAATACATTGTATTTTTTTAATATGCTAATTTTTTCTAGAAGGCAAAGAGTTGTTTATTCTAAATTGCCTCCATGAAAATTCAACCTTTCAATCAACTGTAAAAGGGCTTTGGATAAATGATGTAGGACCTTTTGCCTGCTTCCAAAAAACTTGTTAAGTCTTGATCACTAATGTTTCACGGCACACCTTTACTTTGGAAAAACTTCATGCATGTGCGAAGTTCCCCAGAGTCTGCTTGATATGAAAGATAAATCTGATTTGCAGTTTCAGTTAGAAAACTCTGTTTGCTTATGCTTAAAGGGACGGTTTCACCCAGAACTTTAACTTAACTTTGGCTGTGAATCCTGTGATGCAAAGAAATAATTGAAATCGAGGGTTTCTAGCAATGTCAGATGATTGTTTGGTAATGATAAGTCGGTAGGATCAACGCTTGTATTCTTAGATATTTAATGGATTTTGAACTTGAATGCTCTCTTAGTTATTACCAGCTTTTCATTGGTCGTACGGTTTCCTTCCCTCTCCTCCTCAGCTGCAGGTTTGCGCACCCCCCTGGCTGTACCAGGCCCATACCCGGGTGCATTTGGTATGTTGCCCCACGCAGCAGGAATGAACGGGGAGCTGGCTGGTGCTGCCGGGGCTGCGGCCTATGCTGCCGGACTGCACAACATGTCACCTCAGATGAGTGTCGCTGCTGCGGCCGCTGTAGCTGCATATGGTCGTTCACCCATGGTGAGTGGAAAAGGGTGATTTCATATCCGTGTGCGTCCATCTGTTGCATCCCAAAAGTTAAGAAAGGCCCTGCTAAATATCAAATCAACATAAGAAGTTAACTGTATTTAAGATGTTACTTTTTTTTAGATTGCTAATTGTTGATATACAATGCACATAAAATGTTTTAACCACTCTTTGACTTTCTCATATTTAATTGTGATACATTATTGAATCACAGTGGATGTAATAAGGGCATCTTTGTCCCTTATCAACAGAAATATCAGTAAAAAGTGAAAACAAATCCTATTCAAATAGCTTCATTGGGATCACCATAACAAAATACAAAGTACTTACAAATATGAAACAAAAGATTTTCACCGTCTTCAAGACAATATTTATTAGAGGCTCCTTTTGGAAGGAGTTCCAGCCTTGACTTCATGGGCTGGTATACGGTCTGCAAAGCTGGACGCTGCAGTTTTTGTCCAATTCTTCTTTGTAAAACTTCTCGAGCTCTGTGAAGTTGCATAGTGAATTTTCAAGTCATGCCTTCTACTTCTGCTGCCTTCATCTAAGTTTTTTCAACAGTGGCTTCATCTTTGCCGTTCTCTCTGAAGCCCCCGGGCAACTGTTGTTGTATGCACAGTGCTCACAACTCAGCCATGAAACCCTGTAACCTGCTCCAGGCAGATTTACAGCTGTACTACAGTATATTCGTTCCGTGTTTTATGCTTGACCATACGCTACTCTGAGGAAATATTCAGTGTGTTGGAGATTTTCTTGCGTCCTTCCCTTAAATCATACTTTTCAGTAACAGTATATTAATTGATCAGCTGTCTTCCTAATGTAGCTTTTGGAGGAAAGTGACCGTAACAGATGCACCTTCCATAAATCAAAATTAAAATCACTTGTTACACCTTGATTGAACACATGAGCTCCTTAAATGTCAATTTATTAAGGAACTTCTAAAAACAATTGATTGCAGCAGTGAAGTCTTGTGAAGTCAACCATTTCTCGTTTTACTTATTTTATAGCTATTTGTGTAATTTTTACTGCTTTTTTTCTGTTGGTCAGTGTTGAAAAGTGATAATTACATCCACCATAATAAAAAACGATAAAAGTTTAGGAAGTTAAGTGGTGTGGATACTTTTCATAAGCACTGTATATTTTATATTGCAACGTGTTATTAGTTGTACAGCTGTATTTCTCTTGTCTGTGTGATAGTATTTATACAGTGGGCATGTTGGTGTGCATTACATTCAATTACCTCATCACTCTTGTCTGTATTTGCATAGGGTTCATTAAACAGTTTAAATAGGTTTAGTAGACTGGCAGCTGTGTCTGGGCAACACTTCATAGACACTCAGGTTGTGTACTCACCAGCTGCGTGTGTGTGTGTGTGTGTGTGTGTGTATGTTGGAGTGGGGATAGCACAAGTACTGACAGCTCTGCCTCTGTGTGTTTGCTGACTCTTAAACTTGTCGTTCAGATGCAGAGGGTGTGTGTGTGTTTGAGAGTGTCTGTTTGCTTTGTGCTCATGAGTGTTTGTGTTCTGTTCCACAGGTTAGTATTGACCTGTGTGCGTTTTGCCAATGCCCATGGGTGTGTGTTTGCACTGTGCTCATAAAATGTCTGTGTTCTCTCCTCAAGGTCGGTTTTGATCCTCATCCTCACATGCGAGTTCCTGGAATTCCGCCCAGTCTGACAGGAATCCCTGGCGGCAAACCGTAAGTGTGTTTGCGGCTGCTCGTATGTGAATTGCCCTGTGGAACATCTGATATGTCCTAGAAAACCTTCCTCTAGAAATAATGACACTTTCTCTTCTGATTTTTACCTCTTTCATTCCTGTCTGCACATTCTTCCACTTTGTTTCTGTATTCTCTGTCCTCCTCCTCTTCATCTTTGCCTTCATGTTTAACCTCCTCTTGTCCTCCTTTGTATCATCAGTGCTTACTCATTTCACGTGGCCGCCGACGGACAGATGCAGCCGGTGCCGTTCCCCCCGGATGCTTTGGTGGGCCCAGGGATTCCTCGCCACGCCCGTCAGATCAACACACTGAACCATGGAGAGGTGGTGTGCGCCGTTACCATCAGTAACCCCACCCGACACGTTTACACAGGAGGGAAGGGCTGCGTCAAGGTCTGGGACATTAGTCACCCAGGAAACAAGAGCCCAGTGTCGCAGCTTGACTGTCTGGTGAGTGAGGTGGTGGGGTGGATATACAGTACAAAATGTCTTTTTTTTTGAGTGTGAGAGTGGTGCCTGTTATATTAACTGTTTATTAAAACTATTACAACCAGAATTTCTGCAGTCATGACGCATGTTTGAAAAGAGACTAGAAAGATATTTGTGTTATTTGTCACATAGAAATCGATGTTGTAATTTTTACAAAATATAATAGTGTGTGTGTGTGTGTGTGTGTGTGTGTGTGTGTGTGTGTGTGCGTGCGCGCGCGCGCAACCATTTAATGAAATCTTTTGTGTCTGCCACATCAGAACCGAGACAACTACATCCGCTCCTGCCGTCTCCTCCCTGATGGTCGGACGCTGATTGTGGGAGGTGAGGCGAGCACGCTGTCAATCTGGGATTTGGCCACACCCACTCCCAGGATTAAGGCGGAGTTAACATCATCAGCACCAGCATGTTACGCTCTGGCCATCAGCCCGGACTCCAAGGTCTGCTTCTCTTGCTGCAGCGATGGAAACATCGCAGTCTGGGATTTACACAACCAGACACTTGTTAGGTAAGAGAGACCTTGTTGCATGTACGCTTTGGTTTTAATCAGAAGGAACATGGAGACTTTACTTATTTTCAGAGTCATTCTTTGCAGAAGATTAATACAAATAAATGTGTGGTTAAGGTGAATTTTAAGGGCATATACAATTACTGCCTGGCTCCTCTCACCTCCTGTCAACGACAGTATTGACCGTACTTGATTAGCAGCCTGTCAGCCCTGCCTAATTTAACCTTTTATGATTACAAGTTGTAGCACCAAGAGGCAGAATATTTAGCAATAGTACTACATGAGGGGCTGCTGATGAGAAATACTGTTAGCCCTCTACATTTGGTAGCCTGATGCATTGTGGGTCTTTGTTTAAACATTTCTGTCTTTATTTAACTCAGAATGTATGTGTGTATCCTGCAGGCAATTCCAGGGCCACACAGATGGAGCCAGCTGTATTGACATCTCCAATGACGGCACCAAGCTGTGGACTGGAGGCCTCGATAACACTGTCCGCTCCTGGGATCTGAGAGAGGGCCGGCAGCTGCAGCAGCATGACTTTACATCACAGGTACACACTCATAATCAGCAGCGTTTCGTTGACTGTATGGCATTCAATCATTTTTTCAAAACTTTTGTATTAAATGTAGTATCCCTAGTAAGACTGAATTCAATTTTAGCAGCTGTTCAAATGGTCAATGCTAATACAACTCAAGTAATATTTCCCGTCTCTTCTGTACAGATCTTCTCTCTTGGCTACTGTCCGACAGGAGAGTGGCTCGCTGTGGGAATGGAGAGCAGCAACGTTGAGGTCCTTCATGTCACCAAACCTGACAAATACCAGCTTCATCTACATGAGAGCTGTGTACTCTCCCTACAGTTTGCCTACTGTGGTAAGCAACTGTGGCAGTCGTTATCTCAGTCTTTTTAGTCCTCCTTTCGCTTGTTATCCACTGCTCGTTTTGTAGTCTACCATACAACCATCTCCTTTTAAAATAAGTGATTTAAATGTGTTGTGAAGGTTTTAGGACTTAGTGTTTTTTTGGGGTGGTATTTTGTCTTTTATTAGATAGGACATTATAGAGATAGACAGCTGCAGGGTATGACATGCAACATGGGTCCTCGGGCGTTAAATGTTTACCTTTTTTTTTAATTGGCTTTGTCTATTCTTAAAAAGGTTTTTCCTTTTTTCACTGTTTAACCATATCTTGTTAATGATGTCATAGTCTAACGTTTAGTTTTACCCTGAGATTGCTCATTGTGGGCGTGTTTGTGTGTGTTTTCCTACCCAGGTAAATGGTTTGTGAGCACAGGAAAGGATAACTTACTGAATGCATGGAGAACACCGTATGGAGCCAGCATATTTCAGGTTGGGACAACAGATCACTACATTCATTATATAAACATTCATAATATAATAACATAGATAAAATATAAAACTGCCCCCTTTGAAGTTGCTGCTTCAGCCAAACTGCATTTCCACCAGCACTGCATTGCATTTATGACTGGATAACCATGAAATTGTCATGGTTTTGTCCTCAAAAAGAGAATTCTCCACTGTCCATTTACAGTTTTAATGATGCATGAAAGTTACAAACAAGCCTGGTGTTGCAGTGAAATCTTGCTTGTAGTGTGGTAACACATGCTGTCTCATGGGCTGCATCAGCATATTTCTCTGTGATTATCATACATGTTATGATAGCGACTTACCTTATTAACCATTCAGCAATATTGATTGGATTGAAAACACCAGACATAATTATTGTAGTATAGTTTCGTCGAAATTGTTCTTTGTTTGTGACTGACTTTTTTTCTCCCTATGCTGTATCTTTCTTTTCAGTCTAAAGAATCATCCTCGGTGCTAAGCTGTGACATATCTGTGGATGACAAGTACATCGTCACCGGTTCAGGGGACAAGAAGGCCACTGTTTACGAGGTCATCTACTAAAAACATGGAAAGAAAGCAAGGACATTTGTTCTTTCCCACACACCTGATATGTTTCTAGCCAGAAATCGCAGACCGGAGTGACCTTCTTTTTCTGTTACATCTACCGAGGAGGCGCAGGCAGGAGACAAACATTTAACACGCACACATCTACTGTGGCTGTATACAAGACTCCACATCAGCTGGAAATTAACTGGAGCAGCTGGATGTTAATGAAAGGAGAGGATGTATTTGGATGTTCTTGTCTCTACTGTTTTCTGCTACGGACTGCACTGGGATCAGTTACAGGGACCCGACAATGACTGAATCAAAGGGGGGCATTGCATTGTTTTGACTGAGGCCAGCTCTTCTGGAGAACACTGTACTGAACAGCAAATGTTAAAACACACTTGATTCAGTGTCACGACCAGAGGCAGAGACCCAAGAAGGAACACTCAAACCAAATGGTTGAATATGTAAACACGTGGCAGATGGAAAACGGAAAATGTGGGGGAAAAAAAAAACTAAATGGTGGAGCAATGGAAGAGGAGAAGCAACATTTTACAGACAGTGAATGCAGAACATGTTGGTTTGTATTTTGTTCCAGACAGCCAATGTTACAATCTGTTGATCTCTCAGCTGTGACTCTCTTACCTTTAAACCTCAGCTTGCTGTTCTGATACACCTACACTGTCTGAAAAGTACCTTTTCTGTCTTAACAGGAAGTCCTATCCTCACTAACTGCACTGTAGTGGTAGCTGTCCACCTACACGCTTAGTACACACACACACAATGACGGTTTTAGACATACTGAAGGCCATGTAGACTTGTCTAGCATCACACTGTTGTTGATTTCTGTGATGGGTTACTTTGATCCTAATGAGGTACCCATTTCAGATGCCACCAAAAAGCAATTACATTCTTTTGAGAAAAATTATTTTACCAAACCAAATAAACTTCCAGAACAGGAAAATATGCTCTAAATGTTGTTACAGAAGGCTTAACTCTGGTTGTTTTCTTCTTTTGTTCCCCCTCCTCTGTTTCCTATGATCCTGGTTGAAAGACCAATTAGTAGAAACCTGAAGGGGAAAAAAGTTTCAAAGATTGAATTATTCCTCAAATCCCAATTGATCCTCCTCCACTAGTTTACATGTTTCAACAGATTATTTCTCTACTTATATTTTTTCACATAACTGTACTCCACAAGCAACATAAGCCTTCATACTGGAATGCGCTCTATACATGAGCCACAATGCACATGTTGATGGGGTTTCCATTAGCAAAGTGAGCCCCACCTTTTTTTCCACACTGACCTGAAAACATTTCCGAGACTGTATTGATAATTTGTCAGCTGGATAGAGCTTAAGATTTACAAATAGCCTTTTCGATATGGTCTTGTTGAAGTCAAAAGTGACTCCTGCTGTCAATTTTAATGCAATTCACTTGCTAGTGGTCTTCATTGGTTGAGGTCATAATGATTAAAATTGATGGTCTTGAATTACATTTTTTCCCCTAAGAGATTCGCTGATGTAAATTCACCCCGACCCTGCCTTCATCACTCTTTGAAACACATGATGTCTTACTGTATGGATGGTTAATCATGCTTCATAAACAGGGACCAACTATACTTCTTAAAAGATCATCTTGGCAAGTAAATTAACTTCGTGTTTGAACAAGTGAAAAGTCCTTTCTACCATACTCACTAAACAAACGTCATCTTAAAAACTGCCTTTTATAAACATACTGTTATTTGTTTCTGCTAATATTCTTGAATGTGGATTATTTGTGAAATTGCCTTTAAAAGAACTTTGTCATGTTGTTGTCTTTTCACTTTACAAAGAAGGTTTAAGACTACAAGCAAGATTAAATTATTTGTCAAGATATAGTCTTAAAGAGAAGGTTAGCGAAGGTGCAGGTGTATTTCAGCTTCAGGAAGGAGTCAGTTTCAGCCATTTTAAACTCAGTATTTTCTTGACCTTGTGCTTAGTTTTTTTTTTTTTAATCTATTTTTTTGTTGAATGTTTTTAAAAATTATATATGGTTTTTTTTTTTTTTTTTCTTACAGGACAAGCTTTAGAAATAACTAACTGTTTTTGTACATCTTTTACATGGAAAAGAAACGTCTAATCAGGAGAAATACTAAATGGTCATAATGCTAGCTAATCTGAAATGGTTGAACTATCTAGACAATAAATGTTGGGTTTTTTTGTAACTGGAGTGGTCTTCGACTTTCTGGGTTGTTACACGAACATATTAGGACCTCATTTATAAAATCTTTTGGATACATTATAGATAACTGCGATGGAACTCTAAACTGCTCAGTGACCAGCAGAGGATAATAGGTGCCCTCATTTATCTTTGTGTGGATGAAGCTTTGAAATAAAATCTACTTATTACAGTGTAAAATCATCATACATCACAGTGTCAGTTTTTTTTGGGTTTTTTTGCTGACATCTTCGATGCATTATTGATATTTTCAATTAAAGCCAAAATCAGAAAAATGCTAATAAGTCAGCTGGAGTCTGTTATTTACAAAAGGATGCAGTGATGTTTTCATAGAGTAAAGATTAATGAAACAACTTGCAATACAATGGAAACATCAGTGTTTTCAAGCAACATTAATCCCTGGCCTGGCCCTCTCTGCATGTTCTCCCAATATTTGCCTGGGTTGCCAGGTATGCACATCGCTGCGTGTGCGTTCCCAAAGTTTATTTAGTTTATTTCCAAAGATGTAAAGACATGTCCCTGAATCGTGTATGCTTTTAAAAATATGAAAACCCTTGGTCATTGTGAAAATGATTTTCGTGTGAGTGAGTATGGGGTGCTGGCACAAACTGAGGTAAGTCAGACTCAAATGTTCCCACAATATTACGCAAGTCATTTAGTCACATCCTGAAAATTAGTCCACTTTAGTTGGGTTGTCTTTATTTGTGTTCAGTGGACAGGTTTGCTTGATCTTGAGTGCTCTGTATGATGCGTAATGTATGTATGACTGGATTAACATTTTGACAGCATCCAGTAAAACAGTTGCTTCACCTGCAAATCCCAATCTTAACAGCCACTGGTACTGCAGTTGATTATTGTCAAAGGGAGACCGTATAACACATTCCTCCAACGATGTTTTTCACAATTACTTTCCCTGTTGAGGTGTTATCGGTGCACATGTGCACACACAAACATGAGAGAACCCAGCTGAAGGTACGCATGGCAATCAGGTCTCTCCAGCAGAAATGTCACTATCTCAGCTGAGTTTTAAATATTTGTCAGACTGAAAAAGGAATCCTGGTTTTGCATTTTCACAGACTTTTCTGGAACCAGACCTCTGCTCGTTACTGCAGGTCCCGTACTAACACTGTATCTTTGTTTATCCTGTGCAAACATCTGACCTGTCTACATTGTTTTCTTGCTTTCTGTCCGTTGCTTTTCGGTTAAGCTCCAGCCTCTTGTGGCCCTGAATGGCATTATGTGGGTAAAGAATAAAGAAGCTGGGTGGCCCACTCAACCAACCAGGTATGTTTTAGTCTGCAGAAAAGAGAAGTTACCATTGTGCAGAGTTTGTGTGGATGTTTTTTAGCCCACGTGGTATTGATATGGCGGTATAGATAGTAGCAGAGCAGAGCAGCTGTTCAAATCAACTGTGTGTTAAATAACCAAGTCCAATCCCCTGCTTAATACTAACACCCACAACAAACAGACTAGCTGTCTCTCTCTCCTGATGTAAACTGTAAATCTGATTAATTACTGTGAATATATAATTCTCTGTCTATCCCCGGCTCTTGTACACAGACACTTGCACACACACAGACAGCGTTGAACAGTATGAGGTGATTATGTGGCAATTACAGCAGTCACAGTGACAAAATGAAAGCTGATCCTTGGAGAAAAAATGTCACTCGAAGTTTTCAGTCTTTCCAGAGATTTCTGAGCTCTGAATCACAGCGTTCTCTTTTGATCATCACCGCTGCTGCCTCTCTCCGATACACAGACGGATTATTCCCCCTAAATCTCCCAAATCCCTAATCCTATTTATCTCAACGCCACACAAAAAAGGTGCTCTCTTCCCACTGCTCAGCTTATGTGTACAGTACGGATGTGAATATACTTGTATTTCCACATTTATGGGGACCAGTTCAGGACACGAGATACTGACATTTCAGGCTGTGCTTACTTTGAAAATGCTCTGTGTTAGGATTCGAGGCTAAGTTTTAATGTAGCGGTAATTATTCAATACTTGGGATCCAGACACATACAGAAATACAAATGATTGTGTGATGGCGTGTATATGTATGGTATGTTGTTAGAGGCACTATTTAATCTGGTTTTCATTCATCATTATTAGTTTTATATGTTCACCTGCATGCAAACAAGCTGTAAACACATATTAATATGACATTATCAACCATTTGGAGTCGTGTTTCTGGCCACCTGGTGAATGTAAGTCCAGTATTCTAATAGCCTACTCTTCTTTCAACTCTTTTTTGGTCTCCACCATCTTCTGAGGTAAATGTCGGCCTCAGCTAATAAATGCTCTACTGTGTTCACCGACTAGACGCTAACTTTGTCTGTGTGCCGTTTGATGCTGAGCAGGTAGTGTAGAGTGGGTTTATCAGAGCCTTTTTGCTGAAAACAGCTGCCTGCTGTGGCAGAAAACAATGTTAGTAAGAGCAGTGAGAACCAGCCGAGAGGAGCTGCAGAGTCTTGTGATAATTCTCACTATGAGCGAACCCTTTTACATTACACAGTCATTTGATCCATTGTTACCTTGAAAATATTGATTAGTGCAGTTTTAATTTGCTAAATGACAGTATACATAATGTTGTCAAACAAGCACTCCAACCCATATTTCCGTGGTATATCTCTAATGCCATTAACTGATTTACTTTTGCTCGTTTATTTAACGTTGAGTTGTGCCATGTAGTTTTGAAAGTGAAAGTCGGGCTTAACCGTCATCGTAACTCCGTTTAAATTTGGACATCACAGTAGGAGTAGAGAAAAGACAAGCTACAATGTACCCAGATAAAACTGAATTCACACAAATACGAGCAGGGGATAACGAGAGTGCAGCTGCTGCCAGCATGAATAAAACCAGGCCTTGAAAACCATTACATCCTGTTATGCTGTCTTCAAGCCTCCTCCTCCTCTTTTCCTTTCTCTACCTTTCTCTACTCCTCCTCTCAGTCTCATTTGTGTTTTCCTCCTCCCTCTGTTCTACTTTCTTCCAAAGCCTTCGTTTACCAAGATGTTTTTTCCCTTTTCTCATTTCTTTTCCGTTTTTGTCCCTCCAGGCCCGCACTCCCTCCTTCCCTCATCTTTTTCTTTGTTTTCCACATGTACCTGGTTATCTCTTATTTGGTAAACTGACGTCCTCTTCTCCTCTCAGGAAATGTACTCTCCTTTCCTCTACTCTACCTCCCTTGAGCGTATTTGCCTGTTTCCTCTTTTCCTTCAATTTTTTTTTTTTTTACCCCAACCTCCCCAGGTAGCCCACTGTGCTCTGCACCTGTGTGTGTGTGTGTGTGTGTGTGTGTGCTAATGAGCTTAGAGCTGACTCCCTCCCAAGGTGAGGTGCCATGCTGAGGTGATCAGCACTGCTGGTGCTGCAGGTATCAACCACAAACACCTGCCAGGTTGAACACTACCACACACACACACACACACACACACACTTACAAAGTAATTTCCTCTTGCACTTGCTCACATGCACACACACACAAAAGAAGAAAATAATTTCCTCTCTCGGTCCGTACACATATAAATGCAGAACACATCTTTACTTTCCTCTCTTACATACAAACAGTATACAAACACACACACTAAATACAGTATGTTTCTCTCTCTCTCTCTCTCTCTCTCTCTCACACACACACACACAGCTGGCTGCTGCACAAGGGCGATAGCACAACTCTGTCCTGTCAACATGCAGGATAATCAGCTGCTGGGGATTGTGGGTAAGCTGTAATAATCCCTCACATGGAATATGGAAAGCATCAGAGAGTTATTCAATAGGACAGAGATAAAGGTGTGTGTGTGTGTGTGTGTGTGTGTGTGTGTGTCGGTGTGAGTGACGCATTTCCATCTTTAATATGCATCTTCACCTGAACTGTCAGTTGGAGTTATTGGAAAAAACACACACCAGCCTACACCAGCAGCTAAACATCAGCCCAGCCCCTTTCCAGAGAAGCTGCAGCTGTCAGAAATGTTCCCTGCCAGAGCTGCTAAGTCTTAATTAAGAACTACATCCTGAACAAAGCCTCATTTAGTCAGAGAAACTCCAGAGAATACTGCATCATATTTACCTGTCAAGAGGCAAACTCTTTCCAGAACTGAGCCTCCAGTTCACAGCTTTATCAACGCGGTGTCGTAGTGTTACAGTCAAATTACAATGCAGTTAATGGGAAATCAGCCCGCTGTCATGTCCTGTACGTGGATCCTTTTAGTATAGTGACAACAGTGTGCAGTTTGTTCCCGTTTGATCTGTCAAAGGCTCATAGAAGAGTTATTTTTGTTGAAACATATTCTTTACAGTGAATGGGGTTTTTAATATAGTGTCATTGTTTATAATGGGTTTCCACAGGCTTTTCAGCAAAAAAGGGTTTCTCAAGCTCTGTGTCTCTGTTGAGCAGCCTTTTGGAACCTTTGTTTCTGAAAACTAATCCCATTTTTTCCATAGGGTATTATACGGCTAGATCTTCTTGAGTACAATGAAGTTTCTGGAGGATTCAGGTGAAACTGTACCGGATTATTTGCACATCTGCAACTCTCTCACTCACATTTGGTGTACATACTATCGACATTGATGAGATGTACTCCGAATCAAAGGTTTCCTGCATTGTAAATAAACCTGGGTCGGACTGAATGTGTTCACCTTCCACACCAGTATTGTACAGGGAAGTCTTAGTTTTAACACCGGAACTATTAATGTGAACTATTATACTTGTAATTGGAAAACTAAATAAAATATACTGACACTCATATTTACCGTGCTTTCAGCCTCTGATTAAGGTTAAATAATCAGAATATCTTTTCCATTCAAACTAATATGATGTATGTGTACATCAACAGCTTTTTGAAGAAGTTCTCATCCAGGATATTTGCTGATATCCACAGTATGTTAACACACGGTCTATACTCGGTCTACACTTTCAATATTTTTCTAATTTGTATGTGTGCTTTGAAATCCCATGTTGATCGAAACATTGACTATTGAGCCATGAGTCTAAACTGAGCTTGTTTTTTGTGAGTAGCACAACTTCAAACACTCTCTCACCCAGCTGTGGTGGAATTGATCATACAATTGGCAAGCAGTTTTCAGATTTACCGCTCCAGGATGGTTTTCCCCCAAGGACTGAAAACTCATCATCTATTGATCCCCCCAATAGATAGCTATAAGCTAGGGTCTGCTGATCTGATCATTGATTACCTATACCATGAATCATTCCAAGTGGTGCCAGCGATTGAACACACACAAGCGTTTCTGTCTTTGACCGTCTCACTTTTGATCCCAAATGCTACATTTATTGTCCACAATTAGATTGAGAAAAAAAAAGGAATAAGAAACTTTCTCATCAATCATCAGGATGCAAAGGAAATTAAAACTCCTTTTTCACTCTCTAGGTCATGTTAATCCCCTATTTTTATTCTTTTAGCCTCGGGCTCTGCGACTACGCACACACTCAAAGGGCAACACACAAAATGTTCCATAATTATGCTGAAGGAAATAGCTAACAGCGGATACAGATCCTTAAACGGTGTGAGTCCTCCCCAGAGTCCGGATTTTCAAGGGTTTTAATCAGTTAAATATGTGCGTGGCTACGTGGCTAATCTGCTGGTTAATCTCACTAACACTTTTTATGGCATTGCTCGCTGCGGCAAGGATTACCGCACCACAGATCACAACCTGATTTCCATAATCCTCTTCTTCTGATAAAACTCTGTTTGTCCCCCATCCCGTCCTTTTGTCAGACTGTGAAACATCACCCATTTATTTCATTGATTTTTGGGTGTAGTTACTCTAAAGGCATTATTCTTTAGACTAACTCAAGGTGTCTCACTCTCACAGTCAAATGGGAAAACAAACAAAAGAACTGTGAATGAAATGACAATAGGTACATGAATGTCTCATCATAATTATAATCATAATGGAAAATCGACCCATATTCTAATTACTTTCTGTTATTTTTGGATTACTTTTCCATCAGTGTAAATGTGCAGAAGAGAAATATGTTGCATCATGAAGTGAAATTAAAGTTATTGAACAAATGCAGTCACTGAATAATGTCAGATATTTTTGTTAAATCAGCTTTTATGTGAAGAACAGCATTTTTCCCTGATTTGTGACATTGTTAATGCTTTTGGTCACCTCTGTCCCTGTTGTGTGCTGTTGATTAAAACATGAGTGCTTCTTAGATCCCTAGGAGCCCAGTCTAAATGAAATTGATAGCCATTTTTGTATGAAAAAATGTGGACTGTGAAGAGTCAAACATGATCACACCATAACCTAACCATGATGAAAAAATGATTGAACGAAGGTTGTTTTACAAAACCACGAACCAAAATATGTATATGTGAAAAATATCTGAAACAAAGTTAAATGAAGTTAAGAATAGATGTGACACCAGTTTTACATTTATTGACGAAATTTAAAAATTCATCCGCTACCTTTTAGCTCCACTAATGGGAAAGCTTTTGAATGTCGGAGGGTCGGTCTGTTGGTCCAAACTGAAATATCTCAACAACTGTCGATTGGATTGTCCTGAAATTTGATATAGATATTCATGGATCCCAGAGGATGAATCTTAATGACTTAAGTGAACCTCTGGCTTTTCTTCTAACGCCATCAGCTGGTCAGAGTTTGCACTTACTGTATGCAGTGAAATATCTTCACATCTACTAGATGGATAGCCACAAAACTTTGCAGGTATTCGTGGTTTCTAGACAACGAATTCGAAAACAGAAAAAAACCCTGACTTTTCCTCTGGCACCACCATGAGGTCGACATTTGTAGTTTTAAATGAAATATTTCAACAACTAATGGATGGATTGTCATGACATTTGGTACAGACATTCATGTTCCCCTAGGAATGAATTGTTATCACTTCCGTGCTCCCTTAGCGTGTCCTCTAGTGCCATCCTCCGGTCTAAATGTTAACTTGTCCAATATATTGGTTAATGACCAAATAATTGCCTAATAACATTTATATGAGCCTCAGATATAGGTTGTTTCCAGTGATAATTAGCAAATGTTAGCATGCTAACATGGTAATGTAAAACTGTGAGCAGGGTAAATAACATACGTGCTTAACATCAGCATAGTGTTGTCATTATGAGCATGTTATGTTTGTGTGTTAGTGTGACATTAGTGTTAACATTTCAGCAGCTTAATAATTATTTACATCCTCACAGAGCCATTAGCACGTGGCTGTCAACTCTTACTCTTGTTTGGACATTTCTGATTTTACTTCGTTTTTATAGTGTCAGATGAACACAAGCATTAATCTAATCTTGCTGAAGGTGACACAGTTTTACAAAATCACAACAAGTAGTTGGAACAGATTTAAGTGTGGGATATGTGAAACTTGTGTTGAACTGTATGTGTTGAACAACAGTTTAGGCCTGAAATTGTTAAATTGTTACACTAAAGTTTTGAACAGCTTTTTGTAGTAAACTGTGTGTAGAATCATACCTGATGACCATAATGCAGACTACAACGATGGCACTGAATGTGAGTATAATCCTGACAATAAATGCACGTAAACTTTCAGTTTGTCTCCTTGAAGACAACATTTTGTATTTATGTCTGTGTGTGCATGTGTGTCTGTGTAACATATTTGCCAGTGTGATTTTTTTTTTATCTCTTGCTGTTCCTCTCCACTAGCCTCCATTTTCTGCTCCGAGGGTCCAGAGAATCCCCTCATGTGGAGAGAAGCTATGATAAAGTAAGCAGAAGAGAAGTGGCGGAGGGAGGGAGGGAGGGAGAGGAGGAGGAAGAGGAGGAGGAGGAGGAGAGAGAATGAAAAAGAGAAAAGAGAAGGAGAGGAGATTTGGGGAAGAAGGGGAGGAGGTAATGATGTTGGAGACAGTTGAAGACTGAGAATTAGGTGGGGAGTTGAATATGATCAGGGGAGGAGAGACAGAAGAAAGGCTATCAGGAGGAAGAGAACGAGAGGAGGGGGGAGGGAGGAGTGAAGGGGAGGGAGTGCAGACATTCAGTGGTGATGGCGGTGGAAATGAGGCTTTAACTGTATTACACTCTGGCAGCTCCATCTCCATCACTTTGTGGGTGAGTGTGTAAGCTCATGTGTTTACTTGAAGACCCTGTGTGTGTGTGTGTGTGTGTGTGTGTGTGTGTGTGTGTGTGTGTGTGTGTGTGTGTGTGTGTGTTAGTATCACACCCAGGGGGCCTTTACTCTGTCAGTGCTCAGCAATAATCAGCTTCTATCTCTCTCCTGATCCATCTCCACCTCTATGTCTCCCCTGCCACCATCACTCAACCCCCCCACCCCGTTTTTCACTCTCCCTCACACCCACTCCTCCCACTTCACAGACACACACACAGATAGTGTAGATTAATGCATGTGTATGTGTATCGATTCAGCCTCTGCCCTTTCTAAGCACTCTACAAGCACCATTGGCCTCTCACTCTCCAATGAGCAGCATCTGTTTCACACTCCACTACTGCTGTATGCCATATCACTCCATCTTTCTCTCTCTCACTCTGGATTCGTTTGTCTCTCTGTCCTTGTTCGTCCTCTCTCTTTTGTCTTTTAGTGCTTCCCTTATTCTCACCGATTCTCACACTGTTTTGCAAATCCGATTTCTTTTCTCTCTCTCCAACCCCTCATGCTCCGTATTGATTAATGCTCAGTAAGAATGAGTGAAAAACCTTAAGGGTTTACAGTATATCAATAATAGGGGCTTAACTGTACTGTAGGTTTTGATGGCTTCATGGTGGGATCCTGGATTTAAAAAGTTTAATTGGTCAATGGTGTAAGGTCCTACGACTGACTAATCTAGTCTATATCACGTCTATGTCATGTTACCTGCTTAAGGTCACTGTTGACTTCAGTATTAAAACAGAATATGATCTTTCTCTTACCTTAACCAAGTGCTGTGAGTGCCCAAACATAACCACAAAAAAGTTTAACCCAACTTTAGTTGCTATGAGCAGATATTGTGGGGGAAACAAATTAAATACGTTTTCAGCAAACATTTGGATCCATTCAGTATCAGCATTTTGCAACTTTTGCAGAAATGTTCATTTAAAAAAATAACTTGAAAATTGTTTTGGGCATCACCTCATAATGTTAAAAACAATATAAGACAATTGACAATGCAGAACAAGGATGAGGACAAACAGCAGGGACAAAGTATCAACAAACAACATGATTTAAAAACCATTAATACAGATGAAATAGATACAAAAAAACATAATCGGCTGCATCATGTTTCTTTCAAAGTGTATTTTCTGTCGCAGTAGTATATAAACATAATTTTGGGGTGACAGGGTTTGAAAATACATGTTCATCAGAAACAGAAAATTTGTTTACGCTGTGTGTATATATATATATATGTGTGTGTGTGTGTGTGTGTGTCTGTATGTGTGTGCCTGCATATGTGTGTTTGCCTGCATGTGTGTGTGTGTGTGTGTGTGTGTGTGTGTGGTTGATGATCTGATGTCCTCTGACAGAAAGACTGGCAGCAAATCATGTATAATTTTGGGGTGACAGGGTTGGAAAATACATGTTTATCAGAAACAGAAAATTTGTAGTTTAAATTCATGACAAATGATGTATGTAGCTGTGTAAAATACAATACTTTGCCAAAGCCATGCAACTTCCATAGCAGGTAAATTAATGAGATCTATTTATTCATCCATTCATCTGTCTGTCTTCCACAACTTATCCGGTTCTGGATAATTTTGGCAGCAGGATAAGCAAGGAAATCGTCATCATAAATGTGGCTTTATACTTGGTTGTAACAGTCTGGCTGTTAATGCCTCCAGTGCACTGATTGTTTTACAGCTCGACGTCATATTCCATCGTAACACTATAGATGTGGTGAATATTATTAGGCCATTTTGTGCTCTAATTATACACCACAAATATTGTGATATAGAATAATGATGGTAAAGGACTAGCTCATTATGGGCTATTATGGGTTTATGAGCTCTCCCACACTAGCATTTATAACAGAAATAAAGTCACTTCAATAGATTCGCTGCAATCAGTCGATTTTCTTGCAGAACCAAAATAAAATTGTTCAGTGCTATCAAGTAGACTTTAATTTTGGTAAACTTTGACATGTGGATGAGCACTGTTGAACAGCTGCAAACTGTAATGATAGTGCTGACCTTTGAGAGACCAAAATGGAGGAATTTTTCATCCTACATGTGAAGTAGTCTTGTCTTCGTGGCATTCCTTAACCTGAGCAGAGCAAGAAGCGACACCACTGGTGTCACACCGGTAGAGCTTTCCTCTTTGTATCCGTTTGCCGTGAACAAAACCAGCCACAACCAATGGATAGCTACTGCATGGCCTATAGTCACCACTTCTTTCACACGGACGCATGAATACATTTTTGCTATACCAGTTTTGGTATTACCTCTTCCTGGAGGATCCTGAGGGATTCCCAGTGAAACCAGCACAGCCACATTTTTGTCAAAAAGTCATGTGATAGTAACCAGACTGGACACCCTTCACTCCTCCCTCCATAAACGAAATGTAAATATCCATATTTGCATTACAGGAAATATTTCTACATGGTAACTTTTCATCATTAAGGAAACATTTGGATTTACATGGCGGTTTGTAGATTGTATGAGGCCACTGGAAGCACGGGTAAATGAATGCAGATAATGGTGGCTGCAGTGTTTGTTCTTTTGATAACGTATATATCATGGAAACAGAAAGGCGTCTGTTTTGTTATCATGGTGCTATCAGGTAGCACTGACTCTGAATAAAGGCAGTTAGTGTGCATCTCTAATTTCCCAGGGAGAGACCGCAAGAGGGGCTGTGACTCACAGCTCAGAGAGGAGATAATTACTGTTTCCTCCTCACCTCTCTCCCTCTCTCCTCTCCTCCCCCGCCATCCCTCCCTCGACTTTCTCTTGTTGTTGTTTTTTTATTTTTTTTATTTTTTATCGCTGCTCTTCCTCTCCAGCTGAGTGATTACCCCTCATTAAAAATCAGAATAAAACATTGTTAGCGCAGATCGTTAGGGCGCTCTCACCCGCTACTCCGTTGTTAGCACTCAGCGCCGGCACTAAACGAGCGGCCTTTGAGGAATGTTATTCTAATTCCAATTAGCTCTTCGGGCTTGGAGGGAAGCCAAGTCGCAGAGAAAAACACTAAAGGTACGGGCACGCGCGCACCAATGAGAAGCAAATAAGGGCATACACACACACACACACACACATGCTTGAAACAAAGCGCACACACACACAAACACACAAGCGTACACGCATACATGCATAGGTAAGCCTACAGTGAAGTGACATGCACGCTCATTTTCAAGAGCCCAAACACACACACACACACACACAAGCGACACACACTGAATACTCTGAGAATAGCAGCAGCTAATGGCTTTGGCAGCACTCTCACAGGGACCTGAAGAGCAATTAGGCTCCAAACTACACATTGTAAATCCCCTCTGATTACTGTGTGTGTGTATGTGTGTGTGTGTGTGTGTGTGTGTGTGTGTGTGTTTGTTAAGCGCTGTTTATCTGCCACCAATTACCTCGCCCTGCCACAAGAGACACACACTGGATAAATGGAATCTATAAACACACACCCACACAGACTCAGGCACAAACACACGCTTGTTCAGTGCATGCACTCAGGTAAATGTGCACAGTCATACAGCGAGCAGGACACACACACACACACACACACACACAAATACACACTCACGGAGTAGCTGTCTTATCAGTTTATGTTGGTGTGACTGGAGGATTTAGTCACATGACCTGCAAGACAGGAGCAGCCAGGCGCCAAAACTAATTTCCACCTTCAAAGACTCCCTTATCTCCTCAGACGCTGTGTGTATATATATATATATATATATATATATATATATATATGTGTGTGTGTGTGTCTGTATGTGTGTACCTGCATATGTGTGTTTGCCTGCATGTGTGTGTGTGTGTGTGTGTGTGTGGTTGATGATCTGATGTCCTCTGACAGAAAGACTGGCAGCAAATCATGTATCACTGTCTCATCTGCATCAGCCAGGCGCACACACACACACACACACACACACACACACACACACAGAGAAAGAAAGCAAGAGAGAGAGAGACAGATCTATGGACGGCTCAAGAGAAAGGACACACTGACACACACACACACACACAGCAGCAGCAGCAGCAGCAGTGCAGGGGGAGGTGGAGACAGTAAGAGCGAAGGGAATAGCAGACAGGCCAAGTGAAGGATGTGAAGCGTGGAAAGAGATGGAGGGAGAGATGGATTTAAAGAGGGAGGGAGACACAAAGAAGAGCCGCATCTGATACAGTGTCATATTTCTTTCAAACAAAAGATAAAAACCTTCGGCCTTTACAAAGCCAAAGTTCAGGAGATGTAGAGATGAAAAGACAACAATCTGTATTCCAACAGCTCATGTTTCACACTGGCTTCTAGGGGAACAACTCTTATCCGACCTACAAGGGAAAATATCAGAGGTGAGCACAAGCAGAAAACAACCAGTTGGAAAAACAGCACACCTGGAGGTGCGAGGTTTTCCAGCGACAGCAGTGGCGGTGGTGCGCTGTATATTTCATGGTGCTCTTTTGAAGTTACTACATTTTCCACCGGCTCTTCAAAGGTTGAGACTGCAACTACGTTTCATCACCCGTACACCATGACTCTCCTCACCACTCTCACTGATGTTTCACTCATGTTGTATTCTCTCTGTTCGCTCCCCTTTATTATTTTCTTCTTGTGCTTTCTCTCTCAGCGGGATTTCTCTCAAATCAAATGAAAATCAGAATGAAATCAATTGAAATCAAAGCATATTTAACGCTCGGTGACGGATCTGTGATGTTTAGGAGAGGCACAAAGAGAGCAGAGACAGGGAGGCGAGAGAAGAAGATCACGCGCCTTCCTGAACTACATGATAAACTGCAAATCAAAACAGACATCAGAGGAGGATATGATGGGAGGTGTAAAGGTGAGAAGAAGCTGTGTGCTATGTGCCTGACATATGTGTGCATTATATGTATTTATACTGTATGAAAAAGCTCACATTTAGGCTTAAGTGAACACTTCCTGGATTCATTATTTCCAAATTGTCTACAAGGAATCATTTACATGAAAATATTATATAAAATAATTGCAAATGACCTAACTGATTATCAGGTGAGTCAGAGTGACGATTGCATCATTACCTTTAATTGTCCTGCTAATGATACAGACAGGTGATTGTGTGTCCATGTACTTTATGAGTATGTGCAAGATGTGCAGGACCTATTTGTTCATATGGTGTCCGTGTGTGTGTGTGTGTGTGTGTGTGTGTGTGTGTGTCTGTCTGTGTCTGCATTGCTGTATGCGATTTGTTGTCCACATCATATCCATTAGCATCCTCCTGACCTGGAGCCGTTCCAGCCAATCAGATTTTAGTGTGCTTTCAGCAGGTGTCATCAGCTCTCTGTGAGATTTATCAAAGTGACGGAGCTCACCGCACAGCACGACAGCAGCATTTATCTCTCTCTCTCACACCACACACACACACACACACACACACACACACACACACACACACACACACACACCAGAGCACCACATGACAATCACATCAGCATCACTTTATTTACTGCAGAAGCAAAGGATGTTCATGCTAAAGAAGAGAAATACTGACAAGTCCTGTACTGCAGTGATCTTAGAACATACAGACTCACGATATGAGGCCAACAAGACAATAATAATAATAAGGGGAGGAAAAAAAAGGAGGAGGGGGAAGAAGAAGGAGATTTTAGCTCAAAGCACTTTACAATAATGTGAAACAATAAAAACAGAAACAAGAAAACAGTTGAGCAAAATAAGTAACTAATATTAGAAATAATAGTAACATTTTAAGACAAATAAACAAACACAGAGTAACATAAATCCTAAAGGGACCAGAGATGGGAAATTATTGCAAGGTAAAAGTCTAGTTCAAAGCTAACTGATTTAAAAGATACTTCAGTTAATTATGACTCCTATCTTTCATACTTTTGCTCATCATTCATCATCTGTAATTCTAATACGATGATTTACGAAGATCAGACCCCCAGGTCAGCCAAATTTATTTGTAAAAGAAAATAAAGGCAAATGTTAAAATGATTACCCAAACTGTCCATTGTAAACATCCATAACCAACTCCCTGATTAAATTTTAACCAAATCAAACTGGCCGTTCAGTTTTCCTGTCAAATGAGGGATTATTACTGACATTTTGGACATGCTTAGTCAGTGGTTAGATAATCTGTCTAAACTGGCTTGTTTACAACTCGTCTGATCGTCTCACTGTTTGTGTTTCTTTTAGGCAATGTCGCCATGTTCTCAGATCTCAGCAATTACTAGTAGGTACAACGTTGTCCTTTCCTCCTTTATGTTATCAGCTAAAATGCTAACTGGAGTTGCCTCACTAGTGTCTTGAGAAAGGTGTTCAACATTTTAGGGCCATAGTTGACAAAAGATGCAACTTTAAATTTCTTATGTGGTTCTGAACATCTGCATGAAAGACAAAACTTTTATATGATATATTAATACTCCGACCTCATAATTCAAAGCTCAAGATGTAAATGCATAGATGCATGGATGGTGTGAATGCTTTCTACTAGTCTATGCTGCTCAATCTAGTACAATACATTTTCAAAATCCAACTTCTGACTGTTTCTTTGACATGTAAATGGTTGCAAAATGCTTTTTCTTTCTAGGCTGATTGCTCACAAAATGCTCTCACATTGTGAGATCCCCCCCCCCCCAAGGACAGTCCCCACACACCAAGCCACCTTTGACCTTTAACTGTGCCACGACCCCTTCATGATGATGTACAGCAAGCTCATCATCTCCATGGTAACATGAACCAGTTGCACAGAGCAGCGCCACGGGAGAGTGTGTGCACGGGAGTGTGTGTGTGTGGGAGGGGACTGGATACACACACACGCCCTAATAGGGCTCTCCATCTGTCTATGTAAATCAATCCTGACCTTTGCTAAACTCTGGTTGTGCTGTTTGACAGTTAATCACTTGATAAGTGTGTTTTGTGTGTGTGTGTGTGTGTGTGTGTATAAGCTATTGTTTCTTGTTTAGTGTAATTGAGTACAGAAAAACAGCAGGCTACCAAACCATCAGGCAAAATGGAAGTAGCACAATCTGTGCGCGTGTGTGTGTGTGTGTGTGTGTGTGTGTGTGTGTGTGTGTGCGTGAGGTGACGGTACGATGTTGATGTTTTCAGACCTTGGTGGTGAATTAGATGAGCGATGTCTGTCTCTGTGAAAAGATGAGAGAATGATGGACACATAACATATATACAGTAATGTTACATGGGTTACAGCATACATCTCATTTCTTTGAGTTATTATCTACATGTCTGTCTGTCTATTGGAAGCCATGTTGTTGTTGTTAAGTTTAGTATAAGGTTGTATTGTGTGATTTCCCCCCTATGACCAGAGACTAAATTAGTGCAGTGACCTATGTGCTGTGATTCACATATTGCAATGGAGGAAAAATAAGAACAAAACAGTCATATATAAGCTATTAACAGTTTTAGGGAGGATGTCCTATGAAGAACTACTGGCAGCTATGGGCTTGGTTTAGGTGTGACGACAGTGAGTGTAGATGCAACTTGGCATCAGTTATATCAGAACTGTAGAGTATTTCTTAATTGAAATAAGAGTAAAGGCTCTTAAGAAGGCTGTTCTTGATGGAAAAGATGTTTTGCTTCTCCCAACTGACTTTGGCTCTCCTATTATGTATATAATATATCATATATATATAATACATATAATGTGGTTCATTGAGCTGACTGGCTGAAGTTAGCCTGTGATAGACGGTGATAGACAGGTGGTTGTTACAATTACCTGCCAGGTATTATTTGAAAGTACCTGCCCTTTTCCAAGCAGGTCCTAAGGACGACCTCTCAGATGGTTCTGTGTAATAAACCATCTGGAGCGTCTAGACCTCCTTCGTTGTCCAAAAACACATCAATGAGTAGACACTTTAGTTGCCCTGGGTGACATGTTCCTTCATTACTATGAACACTGATACAGTATCTTAATCTTGCTCAATCCCACACACACAACGTCCTCCTGCTGTAAATATGAACTAGTGCATCAAATGTGTATTACTACACAGCTGGAAATAGTCCCAAACAAACCATTCACTTGTGTTTTAGTAACCTTTGCTAAAAAACTACAATGGCCAGCTGTTTAAGGAAATGACAGGGACACTGTCAGGGTTTTGGGTTTTTTGCTGTCAATTCCTGTTTTATTTTGAACATGTCTGAATTTGTTGGAAAGTATTGAAATAGAAGACTAACACATTGTTTGTTATCCAAGCAATAAGAAAAACATAAAATAAAACTACACAGTTGCCTCTAATTATGTTTACCTTCAGCAAAGTAATAGTATTTGTGACAAACTAGACAGCTTCTGCTCTAATCCAAAATCTAAGTTACATTCCTGTGTGAAACACATGTTGATATCGGCTGCTCTTGTGTGTGGCGAGTTTGGTCAATATGTCAATACAGTTTCTAGACGAGATCTCTATATTGTTGTGTGGGCTGGGAGGGTCATTATGTCAGTGGGTGCCTGCTTTGTGTGCACACACACACACACACACACACACACACACACAAGCACACACAGATGTCAATGGACTGCCAGTGGATTTGATAGATTAATGTAAATGCGCACAATCTGTTTTTTACGCTTTGTCTCAGATAAACCACAGAGAAACAGATTTTTAGAGGTTAAAATGTCATTCTTAAATTGCAGTGGGGATACGGTGTCAGACAGGGATATGGATGCCTGGTCTCCGAAGGGGATTCAGTTTACAGAGGGACCCTGTGGACATCAACTGCAGCTGGAGCTTATTGACATTAACAAAACACGGTTTAGACACTGTGAAGAATACAGCCTGGCAACCCCCGCCATCAGCCTGTCAAATACTATCATATCAACTTTGAATCTTACCAGCAAAGACGTTCAAATATACTGCATGTGATTTTGAGTGGTACTACAATGGAGCCAAGTCATAATATACATAGATATACGCTCACACCCACCCACACACATGTTCTCAGATTAACCTAATCAAGCTAATCTGTCAGATTAACACACATTATGAAACGGCCACTAATCCCTGCCCGTCCTTCTACACTGCCAAATGAGCGGTCATTGAGATAAAAAGAACTGCAGCATCTCTTCTGTCATTAGACTGAGTCACATGAACAAAAATGTTTCCCATTTTTGGTTTACTGTTTAAAACACTTCTAGATGCGTGAGCACAGGGACAAGTGTGCCATATCAGTCTCTTAGGCTACACTTATACTGAAACTATTGGACTTTTACTGCATTATTATACACAGTGTCCCATGTTTTGTTTTCAGAAATAACATTTAAATAACACTGAAATGCTTGTATTTTAACACACAGAAAAATTAAGTTTAAAAAAAATATATTTTTCTGTGTGTGAGATAGTCTTAACATGTGGTAAAATAAGATAATAGTGTATATATTTTGGAGTTGCGTTCCTGGAAATTTCATGCACTTAAAATGCAGAAAACTTTGACTTGTCAATGTCACAATGAAATTTGAACAATCAAACATATTTTATATAAATTAGATACAAATTCTAATAAGGAGACAGGACTACACATTACAGCACATTACAAGCCAGTCTTGTATTATAGGAGGCTGCTGCCCTCTTGCCGACATGAGGTGAATAACACAGTGTTGTTAACCACCAGCTGCATTCACCTAAACTGTAAAACAAACAAAAAAAAACGTAGAACTATTTACAGTAAAACTGTCCATTTAGAAAGAAAAATATGACAAAGAAAACATGGTTTCCAAAATCAAAATCAGTTCCACAAAACGATGTTGTGACACAATATCTATTTGTTTTAATAACAGAAAGTAACATATAAGATCTGCTTATAATATCGAGTAAAAATGTATCTACAAAGACCCCTCGCAAACACACAGAAACGCGCACACACACACACACACACATATGCACGCACACAGTTTTGTTTCCATCACTTTCGGGGACATTACATTGACTTACATTCTTTCCCTGGAGACTTACCGTCACCCTAACCTTAAACCAAGTCTTCACCCTAAAATGTAATGATCTACGATATGCGGACTTGCATTTTGTCCCCATAAAGAAGGCGAGTCCCTACAATGTGACTGTGTAAAGTGATTTATGTCCCCACAACATTAGTAACACACACACACACACACAAACACACACACAGCATGAGCCAGACTGACAGACATTGCTGAAATAGTTTGTGTCTTTGATGACATTATCAAAACCAGAGACATGACAAACAATATGGCAGATATCAATCGGGTGCACCAGACTGTGTGTGTCTGATGTGGAGGTGGATTTGGACAGACCGTCTACCTTCCCAGATGTCATCAGAGTGACCAGTGGTCCCGTTTTCTGACCTCTGACCTTTCCAGATGGTGGCACCCAGCTCCCTCCATCAGCGACCCCTCCCTGGAACACAGTCTGTCTGTTGTGTGTGTGAGTGTGTGTGTGTGTGTGTGTGTATGTGCATGTAAACATTTTAAAGGTTTGAAGCATGTGCCACGAGGGTTTAAATTTATTTAAGCTCTAATGTGATTTAAAAATTTCAGATGTTTTAGCGAATGTTTGTGAAAATCTTGGAACGTGAAATGCAAGATAATCTTTTTGTCATGACTCCACCGGATACAGAATACAGCTCTTTTTCACTCCAATAGTTCAAATAATTTGAGCATAAAATATAATAGCCTCAAAATGATGCTTGAGTTAATATTGAGCTAATGCCACCCCATTTTCAAATAAAAACACAGTCACGGAATTGTGTGCATTAAATGTATTAATAAGGCAAAAGCAATTAAACCTGTATTTTACAGTAAAAGAATCATAAAACTTTGTAAGGCACAATCAACCTTACCCGCTTTAAGGGAATATAAACAGGAAACCAAGAGGTCAAACCTGTGTGTATGAGCAGACTAAAGGATGCTTCTTTAAAATGTTTTTTCTACCAAAACAAATTTAAATTTTAAACTAAAACTTAAACCGGAACAGAAAAAAAAAATCCAATATTTCCAGAAAACATTCTTGATGAAACTGTGACCGTGTTTATATGTCTTTATATTTCTAACATACAGTATATAAGACTTAACTGTCTTTTTTTCTGGGCTTTTGGAAAGAATTGTTCATTTTCACAAAACTGCACGGATATAATTTGCAGGAATTTTTTGTTTTTGTGATAGGTTTTCTGAACCTGCAGATGCAAAACAGTTAAGAGAGCCTGCTCTCTCTCCTCTACACTAATATATTCATTACTGTCATTAACCTTTCTGCTACACAGTCCTCTTATCTAATTATCCCCCTGATACCACACAACACACACACGCACACGCACACACACATCCCATTCTCAGCTGCTACTCCCCACACACCTCATCCCCACCTCAGCTACCCCACATGTTGTTTGACAAATGAGTGGTCTTGCCTCATTAAGCACATGACAATGTAAACAGATGGGAGGTGGAGACAGGGACCCGTGCCAGCTCTAAACACACACACACACACACACACACACACACACACACACACACACACACACACGCGCGCGCACGCTAACACACAGAATATAAAATCCCTAACATATGTTGCAGATATTCTAATAGCTATGCTCAGAGACACTTGCAGACGAGAAATTATCTGATTTATTGATTTGTCTCCTCCTTTGTGCCTTTATAATGGGGGTGCAGGATCCTTGAGTATGAGCAGAAAGACAGCGAGATAGATTCCCAGGAACTTCTTTCCAAGGAACTAAACGGTTCCTTCAGCCCATTATTTCGGGCGTTTCCACCGCGGTCTAAACACCCGCAAAGATTAGGCAAATTACACCCATTAGATTACACCCATCCCGGAGCTGCATAACTCGCTTATTTTAACCTATGCACTCTCAGCTGTTTTAAATACTGAACTTACCCATATATAATGGTGAAAGTGAGAGCATTGTAAATATGAGTAGCATTGAAAGAGCATCATGTGCACGTGGGCACCGACTGATCATCCGTTTCAGTATCTTCCACCACAGCTTCCAACAGCGAACTTAATTTAGACCCTCGTCCCTGCGGTGGAAATGCACCAAAGGTAACTAGTTCCTGGGCAAAGTTCTTGCGGTGGTCTGTTTACAGGTGTTGAGGAATACTACTAATAATACTAGGCTATATATATCTGAAAAAAAGGTTTTATAAAGCCCTTTGTGGCTCTAGGGAGAGCTGTTTAAGATCTGATACATGTAGGTCAGGGCTGAAGACTACAAGTTTGAAAAATGAAAACAGTATCGGTGTGTGGAGTTAGAAAAAAAGTGACCTTACCACACCTCTGTAACCAGCTTCTCATCTCTGCTCGAGGCTAGCGGCTCGAGGCTACATTGGCCACCATGGTGTAGCCTACCCTTTTAAGTAAAAATGTAAGGTACTTGATTTGATTTTACATTTTGTGCAACTTTATACTTCTACTTGATTACATTTCAGAGTGTAATATTGTACATTTTGCTCGCACACTACACTCCTCACACAGATTTCATGTACTACTGAATGCTGAGAGGTGGTGGTGACAGACGGTTACATTGCATACAGATGACACACTTTAGTTCGAAATCAGTATACTTCTGTTGACAAGGATTGATCAGGAAAAATGCAGTACAGCCTGTGCCAAGTTAAGGTCATTACAGTAAAAATAACATATGACAGCCTATAAAGTTATATAAATATTATTCAGCTTTTTTCCCGAATCATATGGTTTGTTAGTGGCCCTTTAGCAAATATTCTGAGGCCCGTAACCGGTCCATGGCCTGAGTGTTGGAAACCTCTGGCTTATAATATTGGTAGATGACAGTACATTATATGAAGTAGGTCAAATGTTTTCTATCTTGACAAGCTACATTAAAACACTGCAGGTGTTAGTGCATCAGTACTAATAAGCCCACAATATAATACACAGTATATACAGTATATAATACTGCATTCAATATAATTTGCACTTTTACTTTTGATACTTTAAGTACATTTTGATGATGATAACATAAGAAATGTAGTTAAAGCATGAGCTTTCTAATTGGCTCTAGAAGTGTTTCTTCCAGTTGGTCAAACGATCGTCACTCATGGACTGTGACAAATGTTCGTATCAAATTTGCTGAATAAATCTCCAAATAAAGATCAAATGTTGTATCTGGATGATACCAGTCTTGTGATGTGACGTTCACACTGAATATTTTATTTACTTTTAACACAGATACAGAGAGACCTTAGTTGCAAAAGCAATCACTTCACAGTTGCACCTCTTATGACATTAACAAAGACATTTATGCAAAAAGAAGTTTAATCTGTGAAGAAATAAATCGCTTCAATGTTCCATGCACATTTAGATAACTGGTGGTTCTTGAGCTTTTACTGTTATATTATTTGTTTGGAAATTCTATAAATGTTTGCGAATCCAACAAGCATTTCATTTGAAGCATATTAATACCTTTATACACTGCCCTTCAGCAGGCTGATAATACAAGGTCATTTATTTATCAAGGCAATTTAACACAGACACAGAGAGACCTTAGCTGCAAAGGCAGCGACTTCGCAGTTGCAACTCTTATGACATTAAGAAAGAAATGTATGTAATATGGATAATATGGCGTTATTATTAAGAAATGATAATGAAATACTATATACCATCAAAAGTGACAATTTGCCATTATCACATGTACACATTTAAAACAGAAGTACAGTCATGTACTGTATCTGAAGGATGCAAATATGGGTTTGCTTTCCTTCCACTTCACTTTTATGCTTACCTAATTTTCATTACTCATATCAGATAATAAAATTAAATTAGTTGTTGAGGGCGTTCGTGTAATTGAAAATGATCTGCTGTGTGTTCAGCTCCAAAAATATCAATTCTATAATAACACAAAGTCATCCTCAGTGGGCAGTCACATGAAAAGAAATGTAACACTGTGGGGTAAAACAATAAAGAGGGTGTGGGTTGTGACATTAGCATAAAGTCTCATACACTCACACATTGCACCAGGGTTCATGTATATGAACAAAGACGAGGCTGAGCATTTCTTGCTTTAAGTTCTCCCATAATTCTCAGCGTCTCCATGTCGGCAATCAATGCTCACTGTTCACTTGCAATAAAGTTTTGACATCTTGGGTGGAGAAAACAACAAACTCCTGTTTCCTTTCAGACCACCAACATGCTGCAGATGTCATTTCAAACTAGCACTTACACTGATGATAACTGAGCCCAGAAGTAATTAGATAACTGCCACAGTCTTATTTTCTCACCATAACAATATGCTAAAATAACTCTCTGTTCTCTGTCACATGCAATTATTTGTCAGCATCTAGCAGATACTATTGTCAATTTAAAAACATGCTCATATACTTTGCTTCACCTTTAAGTCCTTCTCATACATTTTACTTCACTTTCACAGCTGTCTTTCTTCACAATATGGCAGTGCCAGTCTGGACAAATCACATCAAATATGTGGCAGGAAGTAATGCAAATATGTGCAATAGCATAATACAAAATGGACATAACTTTCACATGACAAGACGTTTACACCGACTTTCTCAAATTCATTAAATACGGAACAGTAAGACTTCAAGCTGTGGCTAAAATGCAGCTCAATACATCATGTATAAATAAACTTGATTAACAAAAGAAATCTGAACTGATGCGAAGTAGTGGATATTCGGCTGTGATCCCGTGTCACTTGTTTGCTCACTGAATCCATTTGTTAAATTGTTTTGGTTATGATTTGTTCCTATTGCTGTATGTCTGCAGAGATTATGTCTACTTTCTTGTTTTGTCAGGTTTCTGCATTTCTAGTCCTTTTCCCCCATGTGCTGAGTTCACATTAAGTCAGATGTAGAGGTCCGGCTCTGATGAATTTGATCAGGTGCAACAGGAGAGGTTTGTTTTCGTCCTGGGAGCACCTAAATTGGGCAGCAACTGATAGTGACTGTTTTCATGAAGAGAAGCCTGTTTTGTTACCTGCCTGTGGGGAAGAAAAGAAAAGAGGAACAGGTGGAACAAGAAATTCAAGAAAACTCCCTGAATTGTTTTGTGTTTTTTTTGTTTACATGTTATCAAATGTTTTTTAAAGGTATGCATTCAAATGTATTCCACACATTTGTTAGACCTCAAGGATACACACAGTATGTTTTGGTGAGTAACCCTGAATGAAAACATAACTTGTGTTTATTCACAAGAAGACTCCACAGGGCACCTTTAACCCCCGTGTTAGTTTTCCCTTTTACACACCAGAGGGCAGCAAAGGTCACAATTAAGAGTTTGGCAGACATAGCATTTGCTGTTCATACTGTATATAATATATGTTTTTATTATTATTTAACATTTAAAACAAAAGATCAACCCTTATTTTCTGTCAGGGATGGTACCTTTGCATTTTTGGCACTGGTAATAGACCTTTCTCTTAGCAGACACTTTATTATGGCAGGTAAATGTCCTAATGTGTAACTAATGGTCGATTTTAATGTCCCGCTAAGCCATGCCAATTAGCTTGCAGATACAGAACACTTGTACACTGGAAGAGCCAAAACTAAATGGAACACAGCCAATACTTGACAAGTGAAATGTCTCCTGCAAGGTAAAACTCCTCGCTGTTGTCAATGTCTGACTCATGAAGATCATTTTTACTCGGAAATAGATTTAAAAATGCACAACTTTGTGAAGATTAAAACTTCAAGTGTTGTTTTATGTTTTTTACATTCAGGGGAATGAAACAGTTGTATCTCACCTGGCCAGGTGCAACACAGCCTCCAGGGTGTTGGAGCCATCCTTGGCACTAGTTTCACAAAACAAAGTGTTGTATGTCTGTTGGGTTAAGACAGGAAATCATTAACATTTACATTTACATTTAGTCATTTAGCAGACGCTTTTATCCAAAGCGACTTACATGGAACATTCAGAAACCGAAGGCGCAGCTTCGGGAGCATTATGGGGTTCAGTATCTTGCTCAAGGATACTTCGACGCATGGCTGGGGGATCGAACCTTAATCATTCATTTTTGTTGACTGCTAGTCATAATCCTACACCCAGCGACAGGTTAAGGGTAGTGACTTGGATTTATATTTGGATTAAACTAGAATAAAAGTTAGGTGTAGATATGTAGCAGGTGTGCCAAATGTCATCACAAGTATAGCAAGATCAGTGGGTTTTTATTTGTGATTACCATGGCAAGTTTTTCTCCATAGCTGGTAGGAACACAGTTAACGCCATCTTTTCTAAGATCACACTTATTACCCACGAGCATGATGGGAACATCCTCCTGGGACACATCCTGCCATGCAAAAAGAACAACAACAGCAACAAAAATGTAAAAGTAGGAAAATAATAATGAATACCTCAGTACTGTAAACGTATCTATTGTTGTGATTGATTAAACAAATGTATGTGCTAAATGAAATAAAACATTTTACTATGAAAGACTGAAACTATTGGTTTGACATGAAGCACCACAGCGTGTATATCAGTGGTGGAAGAACGATTCAGATCTTTTATTTACAGTAGACATACCACAATGTAAATATACTCTGATACAAGTCCTGAATTCATACCCTTACCTAAGTAAAAGTACAATGGTAAAGGCATCAAAATGTACTTAAAGTACCAAAAGTAAAAGTACTCATTATGCATAATGGCCCCTTACTGATGCATTAATGTGTAAGCATCATTAATATAGCTGATAAAGGTGGGGGTAATTTTAATTACTTTATATACTGCTGGGTAGCTTAATCTATAATAATAAATCATAATATATTTGTTGATTTATAGTTTGTACTAATAATCAATATCCGCAAAATAACTTGTAAGTAAAGTTGTCAGATAAATGTAGTAGAGTAAAAAGTTCAATATTTTGCCTCCACAATATAGCGGAGTAGAAGTAGAAAGTAGATAAAATGGAACTCAAGTATGTTACAAGTACCTCAAAATTGTACTTAAGTACAGTACTTGTGTAAATGTACTTTCCACCACTGGTGTACATTATGTGCATTATGTCAGACAACACATGAGAGGATGTTACAAGCCACATATTGCGTGCCTACATAAAATGTCACAGAAATGTCAACATGCCCACAGTTTAACAGCAGAACACAATCCAGTCACTGTACATCCAACACTTACATATCTGCTGCATGAAAAAAGAGAGAAACAAGCACTTAGTTTGATAATCAAGTGAACATATGACAACGCGTTTATTTACTTATAATAGCACAAATGCTGCCAATACAAATGTCCACTACCGAAAAGGAGATGGATTTCACCTTCACTGTATTCTGCTGAAGTCTGGAACTTCCTTTGCTAACTACTGTGATAAAAACAGTGTCAGGCAGTAACCTTTTAGCAGAGGAGATTAGTGCATTACCTCAATCATGTCCACCCACTCTCTCACGTTAAGGAAGCTCTTCTCACAGGTGACGTCGTACAACAGCAACACACCGTCCGCCCGCCGGAAATAAGACTTTGCAATGCTGCGAAACCTGAGAAGAGAGAATGGTTCAAGACACACCCTTATTTTCTCCAACATGTTAGCAAATTCAACATTATTAATGATTGTTTATTGTGATAGGATAAATACAGTATGTCCGCTTATGTACTTTTATGTGCACATATTATTTTTTTAGGAACCCCACACATGTAATAATAAGCATTTTTTACATATACACATCTATAAGTTAATAGTTCGAGACAACATACAAATCAGATAAAACAATAAATATTTTAGCTTTACAAAGAAATCATTGAAAAGTTAATCTCACAATTCTGTTTGCAAATATCTACACCAACACACACCTCTCTTGTCCTGCAGTGTCCCATAGTTGTAGTAAAACGGGCTCTCCATCCACGATTAGTGTCTTCATCTGGAAATCCACTCCTGAACACACAAAGCAGACACAACCAACATGTCACGCTACTAAGAAAAGGAAAAGCCACATTTTACATTACAATATTAAGTAGTGGCCTTAAGACAGCTTAGTGGCAGTACCTGATCAGATCAACAGAATAGAATTTGGCCTTAATTTGACAGGTCAAAGAGGAGAGAACGACAAAATAAAGCTCATGTTAACTAAAGTTTGAAAAAGAGTTGGCTTTAGTTTATCCCACTCACCCAGCGTAGTGCTGGAGTTTAACTTGAATTCGTTCTTGCAGAGGCGAAGCAGGAAGCTGGACTTTCCCACAGCAGCATCTCCAGCCAACACGATCCTGTAGGCCTTCTCTGATGTCATGTAGCCCAGGTCAGCGCTGTCCTTGTCCTTGTCCTCCTTCTGGAGAGAGTGGACAGAGTGGACAGAGTGAGGCACTCATGCAGCACTCATGAGCTGACTGTATTTGCGTTCTGCACATTCACTTCATGTTAAATGTATTTTGTCCTCAGCGTCGGGCCACTTTGCAGTGGCTGCTTTTCTTATTTGGATCTGTGTCCATCACCACCTCTGTTCTGTGATGGAGATGAGAGATGTATGTCTCATTGCAAGTAAGGAAATGTTAAAACAAACTCTAAAGCCCCACTAGCAGCAGCTAGAGATCGCAACGTAAACATTATAAAAGTGTTTTAATAAGTAAAAAACATACTTGCAAATACAAGTGGTGGAGCTAAAATTGTGAAGTTTGTTCCTGAGGAAAGTGCTAGAGAAAAGGCAATGTGATCATTAAAATCCACACCTTGATTTTGTTATAGTGTGCAATAGAGTGCCAAAAGCCCAAAAGGTATTTCCGGCCCACTGTTGATTTGTATTAATCTTCATCCTCTTGAATATCTGCAGCAAATTTTATGAACGTCTGGCCATTCATTTTCAAAATACCTGATGGAAGGTTTGACATGATGGTAGCTCTTAACAAAAAGGTCTGAAAGTCACCAAAATCTTTGGGAATAATCTTCTAATGGCCATGAATATCAATACCAAATTTGATAGAAATCTGACCAATAGCTGTCGCGATATTTAGCTCTGGAACGTGTTGGAAACAACAGGAAAAAATTATTTCACAACAATCCGTGAGGGTTCTTTCTCCACCTATCTTTCTATATCCTTTTCTCAGTCAGGTAGTAGTGGCGGCACACATCCCTCCCCTCTCTCTGATTGTCTGTCCCTCTCTTACCTGAACACTGATGGCACTGAGGGCTTTTCGTGTAGTTGGTACTTAAGCAAAATCCTTAATTACTTTATATACTGCTGGGTAGCTTAATCTATAATAATCTATAATAATAAATCATAATATACCTGAACACTGATGGCACTGAGGGCTTTTCGTGTAGTTGGGGGTTCAGTCACACTAATGGATTCAGCTGGCTTCCAGTCCAAAACTGAGCTGCTGTCCGACCCGAAAGCTGATTCAGCGTCCTGTGTCTCTGCTGGCTGTGACGTAGACATACAGTGGCAGACATTGTAACACCGATACAACAATCTACACAGAATTCACGTTATCACTAGGACGTCTTTACAACATTACAACCTTGTTGCTACACAAAACATCTCAGGTTTAATATTTCTTTCTCGTCTGATGTCACAGCATTATATTTTACTGCATACTGCAAAAAGCTTTTCAAAATGCTTTTCCTTAACCTCATTGTTTTACTTCTGCGATGTTCTTTAATATTTATTGACTGAAGCAGAGCCTGAGTGTGGTTACCATGCAAACCAATCACTTCACAACTCTCAGACTCACAGATCACAAACCAAAGAAGCTATTATTTGGGGTTAATGACTCACTTGACCGCATATAAACCTGTGCAGCACTATGAAACATTTTGCATATCATTTTTAGTGGTGGGTGCCTTTGGCAAGTCGGTTGGTTGGTCGGTCCACCACCATGGTCCCGACTGAAATATCGACTAACAACTATCAGATGGATTAGCATGGAATTTTGTTTAGTCTTTCACAGTCCCCAGAGGATAAATCCTACTGACTTTGGTGATCCTCTGACCTTTTCTCTAGCACCATCATCAGGTCCTGCAAATCTAATGACTCTCCCATCAGCCTCAGCTGTACTTTGTGTTTAATGCTACTTAGCATACATTAGCATTAGCATGCTAACACACTAAAATAATGTAGTGAACATGGTAAACATTATAGCTACTAAACATCAGTATGTTAGCATTATCTCTGTGAGCATATTGCCATGATGGCATTACAGCAAACACTGTACAAATAATTGTAGAGCAGAGCCGTTAACGTGAGTGTAGACTCTTAGTCTTGTTAAAGCAGATATTGCATCTTCAGTATAGATGAGCATGCACACTTGTGTCTGTGTGCTTCACTTTCTTATTGTCTCACCTCAGTGTCAGAGTTTTCTCCCATCATGCTATCATTGTTGTCATCCGCCCCTTTCATCTCCTCCCTCTCTTCCTCTTCCTCTTCTTCTTGACCTCTGACCTCCTGCTCTGAGTCGTAGCCTCCATGTGAGCCTCTGAGTGTCGACAGGCCACTGTCCATGTAGATCTCAGGCAAGCTGTCCTCCTCGCACTCACTGCTGTGTCTGCGCCTCAGGCCTGGGTCGCACATGGCCAAGGCCAAAGTGTCACAGCTGGGGCGCCGGCCGTACAAAGGATAATCATCCATACGCTGGCAGAACCTGAGGAAGATGTCAGGAAATAATCCGTGATGTAAAACACAAGGGTTGGTTCAGCCAAATTATAAAGAACCCTATCTTTGGTGGTATCTAGCCACTCAAATAGACTCATTTGCTGGGGATGAGATATCTGTCTCTGAGAGTTCTGCCTTGGTCCCAATACAGTGGCAGTAAACAGTTTCGTCCACCACCTTTCATCTCCATTGATTTGAGGTGGTAGCAGAAATCTTAGAGGTGAATGTGTTCAAATCGCAAATCTTTTATAATGCTTTTGTCTTGTCTTTCTACATGCTTTGAAGGGAAGCAGTGTAAGATTTCTAGTGCCCCTGTACACGTACCTGCAAATGTCTGTAAATGTCAAAAAAGATACAGCCTCATGTAATACTTGTACTAATGCTAAAATACCGGGAGAATTTACAAGCTGTTATTCATTCTCTTCAACAGAAAAGATCACCATTCCACCTCTTATTAAGACGTCAAACTGTATGTGCAATAAGTGGATTGGTGCATATCTTCTTTCTTTATCAAATTGAGACAAAATCTTTGTCCCTAGACACCACAGAATCATGTGGTTCAACTTCTCAGCTTGGAGAGCACCTTAAATAAATATCTCACAGCACATTCAACATTTACTTTACTACTGTGTAAACACACAGTTATGTGTTCTGAGAGAAAAAAACAACCTTCAATTACAAGCAAAAGCTTGATTTGATGTTTGTCAGTGTACTTAAGCAAAATCCCTTCTGCACTGTGGATGCAAACGGCTCAAACCTGATAAACTTGTTCTGAAATAAAAAACCCTGAAGCTGCTAACCAGTTAATCATCCTAAATCTACTGCTTAACCTTAAGCTTCTGTCCTTGATGAATATAATGAAATGTATATGCTCAACAATAACAACTCTGCTTTACCCTTTTGAGTTTCCCAAATGAAGAATTAAAATGCTTGAGGAATAAGATCATGTATAGTGTATACTGAAGCACTCATACACAGGTGCAGAAGGTATGGTGATATTTGTACAGATACAAATAATTCATACCCTTCTTAACCATAAGCATCATTTTGAGGTCTTACCTATCCATTAATGCTTGTGGTGACGTGTAGCAGATGCTTTTACTTCTACTTCGGTGCTTTATTTCTCCTGGTGAGCCCCCGTTACTGGACTGTAACATACAACAACTGCAAATGAGTTATCCATTGTTTGTGTTTGACTGAAATTGACAAATAGCGTGATAGTTTAGAAACACAATATACAGTTTTCGGCTAACAAAACATTTTTTATCAAACTCTGAATGTTACTTCATCTGTTGTTCCAATGACGCCACCCTCAACGCCATTTGCCTCCACTCTCTCAATCAAATACAATACTGTGGCATATTCGACTCAAATTCAACGTGAATTTCTTGCAAAAAACAAAAGATTGTAAAAAAGATTGAAACTCAACTAAAAGCTACATGAGCCAAAAGAAATCCAGTCAAATGACCCGCAAGTGAACTGAATATTTATGTAAAGAAGCATCAGAATTAGTTTATATGGATTCCACCAACCAGTGCATGAAATAATTTCTGCCTCTTGCAATTTGGAAGCTGAACTTGGTTTGAATTATGATTATTTTTTGATTAACTGTGCAGCTTTACCTTGGTGATCCTCTCCAGAGCGGTCCTCAGACCATCGTTGCTGTCATGGAGCTTCCTGTTGGCTGTCCTATCCACACACACAGACAAATAATCGTTATTATATATTTTTACTCTCCACTACATTTCTTTTTTAAATGTTCGTGCTTTCTGAGTACTGTAAGATCTCTTTCCATCTCTAGTAGAAAATCTCAGCAATAGTCAGTGTGTATAATACTGTCTGACTTACTGCAGAATCTCGATCTGGCTCACCAGGATGTCTCGCTCATCAGAGAAGTGCTTCATGAGCTCCTCGTCTCTGCAACACAGTCATAAACACAGTTATTGCTATTGTTAATATTAACCAAAAGACCCATCAAAGTTATGAAGTAGTGCCAGTGAAAATGTGTTCTTAGTGTCACAAAGGACATTCTGCACATAACATGGAATACACATCCATCATGAGCATGGTTAAATCATGCTGACTGTGAAAACTGACAATAAATAGGATGAGAGATATTGCCATGCCCCTGTGTCTCAGTTAATGTCAGTAATACCAGAACATTTCTCACCGCAGATCAACTGATTCACTCACAGACATTACACCTAACTTGTGATTAACTCAGAGACCGAGACACAACAATGCAAACACCATCCCTGAGATGGTCCGACGAGGCGAAGTGTTATCCTGCCGGTGGCCCTGTTGCTTCTGTTGCTAAGCAACGCTTCTGAGGAAGTTATTGTGTGTGTGAAGTCACTCCAGGATATCCTGTTTCAGCTCTGACAAAACGAAAACATCCCACGGGATCGAACCAGTCAGTCAGAGGGGGGCGTGGCCTCTGCCTCTCTCTGTCTCTCTGCAACTAAGCTTCTCAACAGTGGGGTCATTTGATAAGCAGATAGGGGCCAGATTCATATGATTGATTCGTCAAAACTAATGTATCTTTAATAAAAATAGGTTTCAAATGTATGTAAGTTGGAGCTTGTGGAGCTTTCTACATGTGATGGAGAACAGGCTGCAGATATTTATTATTCTCACGTTCACACCAATGTACAAGTGAGGTAAGAAAAAGTTGGATAAAAACCTGTTATACAACTCAGTAATTCTAGGTTTAGACTTTCAGAGTTCACACTGAAAGCGATGATTGTGTATGTGTGTATGTAGAGAGAGAGAGATGATGTGTGTCCTACGTAACGATCCTTTTTCCTTCTCACTATGAAAAATTTTAAATACATCCCATAATGTATGATCAGCAGAGACAACTGCGAACAAACCTGACAAATAAAATATGATGCTGAGGCCAATTAGACTGAGTCAAGATAAATCCATCCAAATGACCCAGTCAACTGGACTGAATAATGATATAAAGAAATGAAAGATATAAACATCAACACACAGAACACGTAAGGAAACCAGACCAAATTAAATAATAAATTCACTGTTCAGAGCTGATGCTTTGATCCGTTAGCTCTGTCTTTAGCGAGTCCATCTCACTGCGCAGACAGGCAACAGTGGTCTGAGACTTCATCAGCTCCTGTTTTAACCGCTGGTTCTCCTGCAGAAAGGAAGAGGGAAAATGGAAGAATATGAGTGCGTTATAAACTAGGAGCAGAGAGACACCTGACGCCACACTCAAAATGTACTGAAATGACAGAAACATTATGTTATAAATGAGTATATTCAGTCTCACCAGTGTTAGCTCATTAATCTTCTTCTTCAAAGCTGGGCTCTCATCCTTCACGGTGATGTTCTTGTACTTCTCTTCTATCTGATGGAGGAGTTCACACATTTAAGATTAGGGTTATTTGACTTTCGGGTCGGCCTAAATCAGATTGTAGGCACACTGTAGTGTTTTTGAACCTGCAGCTGTAGTTTTTAACCTGCATATACTGTTCACGTACAAACACACGCTCATGGTAACTTTGAAGTTTCAATCAGAGGTTCCAATGAACCAGTTGAGATTTGTGATTTTCATGAGGTCAAAAGAATTAATGACTCCTGGTTCAGCTTCTTGTGAATGCAGTCAGTGTTTTTCATAATGGACTAGATTTTACACTGTGTAGCAGAACTGTGTTTTTCCCCCCAAACATGTATAGTACAGAGAATTTTTAAGAGGCTGTTTGCATTTAAATATGTCAAATGCGGGTGTAACCCATAGGTACTTCTTTACGGGAGTGAGCCTGAGCCCCCACGTTATGGTACAACAGAATATTGTTGTATTTATTAATATGCTTGTTCTTTAAAACTTTCATCCTGACTGCACTAATGTGTAGCTTAAGGTTTTGCATACCTACCTCCAAACGTAAATCATTGGGTTTAACTAGTGAATAACATTAAAATGTAAAATGAAAAATGTACCATCTGCATCCTCTGGATCTTACACTGCAGCTCACACACTTCATTTTCATAACCTCTTCGTAACTCACTCAGTGCGGCCTCTGTTCGCTTCTTCTCCTACACAAAGACACACACAAGAACACGTACAATAAGAAAATCGAATAATTAGTTGCATTATGATGACTGTGTGTGTGTGTGTTAGCTCTTTCTACAGTTATGTCATTTTTGTCACACATTAATCTGTGCTATTTTAGGGCAGGTTTTAAACCATGGATGGAGCCCCCTGGGGAATCGATGTGTATCAGCAACTGATAGTAAACGCCTCTCTAAAAGGTGTCAGAACATGACTGTGTGCAGTGTGTGAGAATATAACATGCCCTCTAATTTTGTGTGCTTTTCTTGGACAAAACAAACAGCAGCTCCTGAGTTAGCTGAGTCAAGGAAGTACACTTACATAAGTTTATACACACATGCAGTGATAAGATAAGTTTATGTTCCCATGCAAGTTTAAAGAAATGTCAGGACCAAGGATAAAATGAAATGAATACACCTATCACACGGTCTGAAGTCTGATCCAGCATGTGATCTGTACGTTCTGTCACTGCGTCAGTCGTTTTCACTTTTCATTTTATGTCATGGAAAGTTAAATATTGTTATCAAATCTTATCATTTTACACACCGCATGTGTGTTTCATGTGTTTTACCTGACTCCGGGAAATATCTCCAGCTTTCATGAAACTCACAATCCAGCAGCTTATAATTCATGAAAAAGATTGAAAACAAAGGCCAACATGGCAATAAAATAACTTTAATTTTGACTTCTCTCATTGTTGCCATACATGACAGACATCAAAGAACGTATAGATCACTCATTCAAAAAAAGACTTGACTCTTACTCATTCTTCACTGCAAACAGGTTAAACAGTAATTCAGAGTTCAGGTAAGCTACAAGTTGCTGGCACATTATCTGGTATGCAGCCTGATTCTTTATAGATCATCATTTTCATCCACACATCACTCATCCTTATCATCACATATATATACAGCCTTATCTTTTTGAACACTGGGGCTCCAGTACCTTTATCTATCTACTGTTTCATATCTGGGATCCACAGAGTTGTAAAATCCAGCAGATCACCAGGCGTGTCTGAGTTTGGATCAGTAATCTGATATCCAGCTGCATACGTTTGTTTGACATGAGGGAAGAGCTGAACAAACGTGCCCTGCTTATCGCTTTGCCTGCACAAACTCCTGACAAAGAACACGAGTCTGGAATATTAAAACAAGATCAAAAAGTAATTTTTTTGTGTTTTTGTGTGTGTTTGTCCCACCTGCTCTTGTGTTTTTCTCTCAGCAGCATGAATGCGTTGGTCCATTTCCTCCTCCATTTCACTCAGCTGCATTGACGCTTGGTCCTGCGCTCTGAAAAACAAACAAATGATGATTTCACTATTACAGAAACCTCCATTATCTACTGTATACCGGTTTATCCTATTAATAATATAGTTATGGTATCTTGTTCCTATTAATACGCCATCTACTGGTAGCTCATCGGATTGGCCTATTACTAAAAGCTGCAGCCTCAACAAGACTAAGGGCCTAAGGATTTGTGATATTGGGTTATATAAATAAAATTGACCTGACTATTGTGCGTATGGTCACAGGGCGGAAGACAATTTTGAGTCGTCAAATTGTTCATCATCATTGACCTGATTGTCTTTGGATTGTAGGAGAAAACTGGAGCATAACAGTATTCGTTGCAAGTTGATAGCTAACAATGAATTTGGACATTTAGAACCAGAAAAAAAAATACATTTACAATTCATTCGAGCTTACATCAGAACTCTATAATACCTGCAGAACATAAGTCATTTGATCTGAATCTTCTGTGAAGTTTATGGAGAGGCAAGATTAAGAAGTGATGTGACAACACAGAGATCAAAAGGCACATGCAGTTATACAGTGTTATCTATTAAAAGTGTTGTTATTCCCTTACAGTATACGTAAGGGTATTCTAATGCTTTAACGTATTCTCCTTTCGTGAAGAGTGAGTGTGAGTGTTTGTATATGTGTGTGTGTTTCTCACCGTTTGATAGCGAGGGCCAGGTTCTCCATCTCTGAGTTCTGCTGTTTGATCTCTTTGGTGAAGTTTAGGATGACTTTCTCAAGCTGAGGTATCAGTCTGGGCTCAGTCAGACTGATGTTCTGGTATAACATAGCTGCTTGTTCATTTCTGGAAGATAATCAGGATTTGACATCAGTTTCATTCCCCAACATGACTTTAGGACTTGAAGGAGTTTACGAATCCTGGTTGTTTTGTTTCATACAGAACTTGAAATTAACATCAGTCAACTGGGCGTAAGAAATGTCTGCTTTGTCAGTTCTACAATGTATGACAGGTGGATCACAGATGATTCAGAAATGTTCTACTGTAGTTAGTTATTTTATTGAGTCAAACAAAGTGAAGCTTAATTACAATAATTGTAGTATATTGGACTGTTATTAAGATAAGATAAGATAAACCTTTATTGATCCCCAGCAGAGAAATTAATTTGTTGATTATTTGAAGTTTAAAGGAACACTTGGACATTTTGGGATATACTCTTATTTTCTTTCTCTTAGAGTTAGATGAGAAGATTGACACCACTCTCATGTCTGTACGATCAATATGACGCCACCAACAGTAGCCGGTTAGCTTAGCTAAGCACAACAATGGGAAACAAGGGGAAACAGCGAACCTGGCAAAGGTACAAACCTTACAGAAGCCACCTCTAAAGCTCAGTAATTAACACGTTAAATCTCGTTTGCTTAATCTGTACAAAACCCAAAGTGTAAAACCTACACTTCCGGGACCAGTTGAAGACAATATAACTAACTTTTAAGTTGAATGTACACCCATTTGATAATATTGTCCAATACACAAAAGCTACACAGTTAATTCAGTTTTAAAAATAGACCAGAATAATTACTTTGCACACACATATTACATGCACACTTTGTCTCACTTTATTTGCCAGTGACTCAGCATAACTACACTGCAGCGTGTACCACAGTTTCCAATACAGAAACCAGCCTAGAAGAATGTGTCAATATATAGGTTAGCGCCAATATGTGCAGCCTAATCACACAGTTTATCCATGCAAGTCGTTCTAGAGTCATTATAATTATACAGTGATAAAGCATCCTGCGTCACAGCATGATGGTAGAAGTGGGTCATAAGTCTACAGTGTGTGTGTTTGTGTGTGTTTGCCTTCTGACAGGACGGACTGGCTGTAATGCTAAAGCATATAGACACTGCTTCCTGTCTGTCAATAATTCACTGTGACACACTGCTCGCTGTAGTGTCATACAGTGTCATGCACAAACTGATCATAACAGAAACACACACAAACAAGCGCAGACAAACAGATGTCAGATCGGTAAAGGTGGAGATGCCCAACATGAAAACATAAAGTTGTACACAGAAACTGTTGTTAACTTGTAATTGATATGATCATGTGTTTGTAGAAAACACCTCTTGTCCCGTGAAATATCTTAAGATATTATGTAGACAGGAAAAAGCTGCAAGCAAATGCAAATGTCTTGTTTGGGAAGTCTCAAAGAGATAGCTCAGAAAATATTGTCAAGTGACCCAAATTTTTCAAATAAACTCGTTCCCTTATTACTTATTCCACTTGTTTTTCTGTGTTTATTATTAGTATATACTTCACATATCTACCGTGTATTCAACAAAAAATTGCTCCTCATCAGTTTGGGAGATGCCTATCTATTATCATAAAGCCAGGATACAGGAATACATAAAACTGATATTTAGCACTTATTTACGTTAACACACTAAAGAGCCCAAAGCATGGGTTTATCATAATTCTGACCTTAGAAACGGCTGCATGATGAGGGAGCATCGATAGTGCCATCTTAACCAAAGTACCTGTAACCAGTCATTCAGGTTCTAGCATAGAATATCTAGAAATACTAAGTCAAAGCCAACTGGACTTTCTTCAGAAGTGAAGCTTTTTGAATGGGAATAAATCTACAGCAAGTCAAGGCACTTTGGCTTAGCACCTTTAGACATTGTATCAACTTACAAATATGCTTTATACAAATGGATTTCTATAAAGGAATATTTCTGGAGCATTTAAAAACAAAACAAAAATAAGGAATGCATGGAGGACATCTTGTAAGTAATGTTGTGCAGAGGAGGCGTCTTCTAGTGCACAGCTGAATTTTTTTGTTACTGTCTCAGGCTGCTGAGAGATTCATAGACTTATTAATTGGAATGTTATTGATTTTTTTGCTCTTGATGTTTCTAACAAAATATTCCTTCATCCCCTGAAAAACAGAGAGTTGTCTGAAGTGAGCTGTGTGCTATATTTTCCAAATTGTCGCCTCTCAGTTGACTGCTGTAACTGCTCGAAGATAAGGGAGTGCATTTAGCTGAAGAGACCACTGTGACAATCAATGTCTCAATGCGACAGAACAGCAGCTTGAGGATAAGTCCCATGCCAGGCCTGGAGCCACACACACACACACACACACAAAAGATAATATCAAAACATATAAATAGATAGATAGCTATATATATAGAGGAACACTTACACAGGTTGTGCCAAGATATGACTGGGTACCAGATGAAATGTTTTGATACTATTTCCAATTCGATACCTGAATTTTGATTCTGATACCAAAACCAGGCTCCACGACCAGACACAGGTTTTTCTACAAACCCCCAATTTCTACAAAAGAAGGCAAACTTCTGAAAAGTTAAATGTTGCCCAATTACAAGCAACCCTGCAAGAACATTGCCAAAATCTAAGAGTTGAAAATTTGCTAAATTTTGATTTAAATCAGGACGTATCTGGTCAAAGAATAAGTAATCAAGGTTAAGAATCTGGCTAATTATTTTGTGTTTTTGGTAAGTGACAGTTTTTGATACGTGGTTCTATTGAAGGCGCATTTGCACTTGGTCAAATGTTAAAAATGTAAGCTGCCAGTCAAAAGTTAGGTCAGTTTTAAGAAATGTAATTGTAAGTTGAATAAAATTAGAAATCAGAAAGAATTGACTGAATTAAAAACCTTGATACCTTTCTTTTTATCATAACCGAACTAGATGGTAGATAGCAGACACCAAACTATAACTGAGTTACAACTGATGTGTATTCTATTTGTAATGTTGACAGTTAATAAGTCCTTTCGTACAAAGACTGAGGTGGCATCATGAGAGGAAAACCTTCACTCTCAACAGAGAAAATCAAAACCCTCTGCCTAAATTGTACGAAGGTGCAAGAAATAAAGTTTAGAAATAAATTCTGTTTTCCCACTGAGCTTGATAGACAAGAGAATAAACCTCTGTGGTTGCTCATAAAACCTGTTTCTCATTGGTTTTCATATTTACATGGCACACCCCAAATACAACCCATTCAAACAGGAAACACTTCAAAACATCACATCTGGAATCACAAAGAAGGCAATAACTATAGTTATTGGTGGAGAAACACAATGATGCAGGACGCCATACTCCAATACAGAGTGGATACCAATACCAATACCAATAAAAATCTACAACTGAAAACTAAAAAAAAATATTATTAACTTAACATGAGGGACGTTTTGTCTTATATACAATTTAGTTGCTTAATATGTGACTCTCCAAACATTTGCCACAAGATTTTTCTGATATCGTAAAAATATTCTTAATCTCTTTACATTGATTTCAGCCATAATACTTAAGACTCTGTGGTACCATCCAAAATATAATGCAAATTTTAAAATGCTCACATACATTTTTCATGTAAAGCGGAAGAAGTCATCCGCAAGAAATGCTGTAAGTACATAATGAGAGATTCCTTTACAAATTGCTTGCTAAATAACATGTTACAACTACAAAATATCACTTTGTTGGGCCAAATGTTATGATTGGCAATACAGTATCTTACCATTCAGTGAGCATAAGTCTTTGTTGATGTAAAGGGTGGAGCTTTGCTTCAACTGGCTCTACTTGGCTCCAGTTATGATATATTGACAAATGTTTCAAAATTATATAGGTTTATATCTCATCCTCCTTAACTGGCCCTGTTAAATTCATAAATCATACCAATAAAGATTCAGTTTAGAACATAATATTTTAGTAAAGAACATTCATTGAAGAAAATTAACCACAAAGCATGGATGTGTTTACCAGAAGTAAGGGGATTTAGGTTTATTTTCAACAATGATTCTCTGTGTTCATCAGAAAGGTCCAAAAGACTAAACTGTAGTGTTAAGGCAGTTTAGTGCTGCAACAAACAACTATTGTCATTACTATTTAACCATTTGGTTTATAACGTCAGAAAATGTCCATCACGGTTTCCCAAAAACACTGTTTGGACTAAATCAACAGTCCAAAACCTAAAGGTATTCGGTTTAACATCATATAAAACAGACTCTCAATGAAGAAGCCAGGCCTTGGTGATGTTTGGCATGTTTGCTTGATCACATGCAGGTCTCACTCATCCAAACATCGACTTGTGTGTTAGCAGCTGTGTGACATCTCAGTTGTAGCTACAGATCTCACCACACTGCATCCATCGGAGCCGATGTGAGTCGCTGTGAGTCAACATGGAAACGTCTCTACATCTTGGGGTTATAAGATGCCTTCAGGAAAGCAGACACACTCAAGACAAATGTACTAAACACTCAAACACACTTAAACCCAGCTCATAACAGACCACCCATGTTATTCAAATACCGCGGGTTCTGTTACATGAGTGTTTTGATCCCTCACACAAGTTAACTGCTTGTTTGGATATCTCTTTTTTTTCCGTTTGCCTCATGTAGGCTACTAGTGAATTCCCCTGTGCAGATATGTATATACACTGCGCTCACTGTTGAACAGACTCATATAATCTTAAAAATTTCCATATTTTAAAGACATCCACCCATCTGTGCGGCACCACCCCCCTGACTGCCCAGCGGACAGGTGTGCGCTCTCACCTGGGGATGAACCTGGCCTGCTCGCCCATTCTCCTCACGAAGTGCTCCCAGGCTGCGAACGGGTCTCCCCCGTCCGACCCCATGTCCTCTCCGTAGCGGTCGTGGAAGCCGCCGATGAACTCCTGCAGGGTCACGGTTCCGTCCTGGTCGACGTCCAGCCGGTTAAATATCCGCTCGGCCTCCTCCGCGGACACCTGCAGCTCCGCGCAGATGGCGAGGAACTCGTTTCTCTCGAGGCGCCCGGACTTGTCCACGTCGTTGGCGTGAAAGAGCGAGCGCAGCCGGCCCTGCTCCTCTGCGCTCATTCCCTTGATGGAGGGATGCGGCTGGCTGCAAAAAATAAGGTGTTTCGGTGAACTACTAAGGTGACCACCGGGACGAACGAACCCAGAAACACGACGGAAGTGCCAGTGTTTAATGGTCACCAGAGTTTAGCTCCAAAACGTCCAAACTAGTTCGCTCTTATCCAAACATTTCGACAGCTGTCGCGCGTTTCCAAAGAAAGTGATCGAATTCATCAGTTTTAAACGACGCAAACGTAAGCACTCAATTAATCAAACGTGGTCAGTTCTGCTCCCGTGTTGTCTTCAGCAAATCATTTTCAGTTTGTTGCAGCCAGTAGTCAGTGGGACGGACCGAGAGCGGCGGTGTCTGACTCAGGTAACGCGCCAGCCATCAGTAGGCTACCTGTGTGTGTGTGTGTGTGTTCACTCCTCTCTCACTTTTAACAATAGAGGTCTGGGCTTCAGGCCAAATGGCAGTGCTTTCATTGTGGGGAAAGACTCTGTAATGTAGTTCAATAAACTTGATCGATGATAGAACCAGAGATCACGAACCTGTCTAATCTACCAAAACAGCAAGAAAAGAAGTTTCTATACCTGAGATGAATGTCTACACACAATGAACTGTAATCCACGTAATTTGCATCTCTGGAAGAACTCGTTAATTTTCAGACTATAAATCAATGAAATTACTTTAGTTTCTGTTTTGAATTAATTATTTTTCTGAGCTCAAAAGAAGCCTAACAAACAAACAAAAAAAAGGACAAGCCTTCCAATGTGGATGTCTGTGTAAACTTATACATTCTGTTTAAACCTGGGATCATGTTTTGAATTTGGCAATGAGCCATTAATATTTTCCCACAATGTCCCACATTTATCTTCCTGTAACTGTGAGGCACCGGTCACTTGGATTTAAAGGGGGAAAGACCCTAAACATGATCTTTCAGAAGGTCAAATGGGTCACACCACTCACTCACACACCTTTTGTTTTCAACAGGTGTTCTTACCTCAACAATCTATTATTACTTAATGTTACTTAAAGTAATAACATCAAGGAAAAACAGCAGGGGTGGACTGACCCACTAAGAGGCCGTGGGCCCCTGTTCTGCCCCCTTTGTTCCCAACTTAGTTTATGAAAGGATCATATAATCACAATATCAACTAATATATAAAGGAGTTTTGTGAACTCAATGTATTACAAAGTTTAATAAAACACAGTTTCTTTACAGAGATAAGAATGAGTTGTTGAAATCTTGACGCTTCCTAATTGGGTGTGACTCACATGAATAAATAATGTGATAATTTTACATTTTAAAAGTAGGTAGTAAGAACTGAAGGAATTTTTACAGTGCAATATGTGCAAATATTGACAAACTACACTCTGTTATTAACAACAAGAGATGGAATAAATTCCACTGTTTCTGTCAGATCCAGGTCACGTTTTCACTACACTGATTTAATCATTGGTGATTTTGGTATTCAGGCTTTTTACATCTTAATTTCAGAGTTGAAACATCCCTCAAATCCCAAAGAACATAAGAAAACCCCACCCTACAGGTCGATAAATGTCCTGTTCATTACACGGTTCACGGTAGACCTACATTTTCTACACTTAAAATCAAACATGTGCCTTTGATATCTCACCTGGATATGACCTGTTCTTTCTCACGTTTTGAGGAGTCCTTGTCCTCTGATTCAGTGCCATCTCCTACACCCAGGTGTTGTTCTTTGAAACCACTGATAAACTCCTCTAAGGTCACCATGCCATCTCTGTTGATGTCCAGGCAGTTGAATATGCCGTCTACTTCTTGGGACGGGACATGGAGCTCCTGACAAATAGTAGAGAACTCGTTTTTTTTTATCCAACCTGAATTATCCACATCGTAGGCGTGAAAGAGCAAACTCAGGCTGTTTTGTTGTTCCTCACTCATGTCCCTTGTTGATGCCATAGGTTTGCTTTTGTTGTCTTGAAGTTGATGTGGCTTTAGAAGAAAGTCAGTTCTTAGTAATGAACAACAAATAAAAGTACTATAAAATATCCAGAGCTTATTGCAGATAAACTGTACAGCAAAGTCAAATTGTTAAATTTAACATCACATTTCCGTTTAGCAGAATCAGAGATGGTTGAAAGCCAGCTGTAAGGTGGGAGCAAGTGAAACATTGAACTCCATGTCGGAAAAAAAATCCCATTGCAGAAAGGGGAAAAACTGCAGCTCCAGGATGAGTCTAAATCCTTCTGCTACCTCACTTTTATACCCTCCCTCCTCCTCTGTCTCTTTCTTCTTCTGACTCGTTAACACTCCTGATAAAAACAATTTTTTTTAGGAACCCTCAAAGATGGGGTTGCAAATGCTGTTAGAGCCATGACTGGCATCAAAGTGGCAGAATCCCTCCAGGCAGGCCAAAAAGAGGCAACAGTGTGCAGTGCAGCCAGGATCATAATGACTTTTCCTCAATAGCCGTTTGCTATTCACTGTATATGCATTCAGCTAATGTTTCTATTTTATATATTTTAATGTTAGTGTTAGAGTTCACCATACTCTACAGTCTACACTATAGTCAGCTGCACACACAGACCAGCATGGATAAACTGCCAATGCATCTCATTTTGTTTTAGTGAGTGACCTAGCTCTTTTCCCATGGAAATACAGGGGCAAAGAGCCATGGTAAAGATAACAAAGTAATGAGCCTGATCAAAACTAGAAATCCTCAAGTAACCCATTTCAAAGATTCCAACACAGCTGCATTATATTGAGATTAAACGCTCAATGCCCTGCAGGTAACGGAGCCTCCGGATGGGATCTGAAATCCATCTGCAAACACACACAGTCATACACATGCAGAGAAATTCAAAAGCATTTTATTAATTTCTGAACATTAAGTCATAATCCTCCTTGAGACTCAACAGACCTCATTCAGTCCATAATTGTAATATCACAGGAATAAATGTAAAAATGTTACGATATGGGAATTCTTTTCAAGATTATCTACTATTACTAAGTTAAATATTGCTCTTCGATATGTCCTGTTTATCAGTCCAGTTGTGTGCAGATGTTTGTGTGTGAGTCAGGGCAGAGAGTAAACTTTAACAGTAATGTTAGCTTCTCTGATCTCTCTCTCAGTGGGGAGATGGGCACAGCCGTAGAGATGGAGCACCTTCAACCTAAAGAGAGAGAGAGAAACATGGCTACTGCATATAAGTGCAATTGTGCTTTTTAGGTGTTATAGCTACAGAGCAAAGTTATGACACGGTTAGGGGTTTGGTGCTGGTAGTAGGTGCTAGACTTTGTTTATTCTGGCATATCACTCCCATAATTACACCACTAGCAGCTGATCTGATCCAAGCAGTTGGTGGGTGTATTCACGGTTGGCATTTTACACTGTGCTCATCAAAGCAAGAAGGTAGGGCAGGCTTGTTGCACGTTTGGTAATTGTTATATCTTATGAAAGCCCCACAGAGTTTCATGCCAGTTAAATGCTAGTTTCCTTTAGTGTGTGTCACAAATGTTTTCACACTAGTGTGAACTAGTTTGAATATCATTATATTGTAAGTATAAAGCAGATACAGTACATCCACACTGCCATATATCTGTTTGGCTATCTGTTGCTGTTTTGAGAATTATTTTTCGACAGCGCAAATTTAAAAGCTAACTGGACATTAAACTGAACCTGCACTTTCAAGTATTGATAAGTCTCATAGTGTTTTCGGAGACTGTTTGAAATTAAGGCAGGGAAATACTGTGCACATGTGTGTGTTTACCTCTTGCAGCATCTGCAGAGCTTCAGTATATTCTCTAAGGTGATGTGGCAGAAACTGAGTTTGACAGTATGGAGGTGTCCGCTGCAGTAATTTGCCAGCAGAGTAACCCTGTGTCACACACACACACACACACACACACACACAATTTCTGTAACTTACCATAACATGTTACTCATCAGTTTAATATCTGATATCTGGGGATGTGGCGACAACACCACACACAGCTTAAGAGTTCAAACAAATTTTTTGTAGTAGATCCATTCAAAAGTAATGGTAGATCTTTACCAAATCCCACCACTGGACCGTTATGTATGGCACATTACACACACAATCACAAACACAGAGAAACATACAGCTCAGTTTGTTATACCCTCTGTTTCCTGTGCCAGTGGAGCTGAGATCCAGCTGCTGAAGTCTTCTACATCCCAGAGCCAGAGACTTAACTCCTACATCTGTTACTGCCTTACAGCCACTCACATCCAGGGATCTGACACACAAACACATGGACATACACACACTATAGCTGCTAACTGCCAAGATGTCAAGACCACATCAGTCAAGACTACCAACCAAAGTTGGACATAGTCTAACTTAACTGAAACCCCAGAAAAGAGCAATTTGCGATTTTGTGATTTTGTGATTTCCTGCAGCAACCCTTCTGACATTTCTTTTGCCCCCAACCATTTACTTTAGGGTTAAGACTTGGTCATTGGGATAAGGTTTGACGACACTACGTTAAAGTTAGGGTACGTCAAAAGGGATTAATGTAAGTACAGTAAATACAGTTTCCTCAGTAGTATGGTATCTCAAGTTTGTGCATAAGTGTGTTCGTGTGTGTACCTGATACAAGGTGTGTGTTTGCTGATGCTGTGCAGTGTCAGGTCAGTGACTCCAGGACAGGAACTGAAGGTCACACTCTGAAGTTCAACACATTTCTGAAGCAAAGTGTCCACTGAGGCGTCAGTAACCTGATGCAGTAAAAAAGACATGCAGAGAGTCCATTAAATCTCCTTGTACATTATTCAACATTTATGTAATTTTGAGTCACAAAATTTGAAACTCACCACCTTTATTCCAGTGAGATTCAGTGAAATGAGACATTTGAGCTGTGACGTCATCACTATGAGACTGTGTGCATTGACTTTTGGCACCTGTCCAATGTTAAGATGCTGGAGGCCAGGACACATCTAAAACATAGAAACTGAAATACTGTTCATACTGAACATGTAGTGGAAAACACATTATGGTGTTATGTTGTGCTATACGTAGAAAATGTATATAAGCACTGTACAAGGAGTCTTTTTCACATGTTTGAAACATATCTTAGACATGGTATGTGGTGCTAAACCAGTTTTAGCTATCATTTTAAACAAGATAAATTGTGTCTGGTTACTTTTCAAAATAAAGTACCTCGAATACTCTCTGAAGACAGGATGGAGTAAGGAACTGACAGCCAAACACCTCCAATCTGCACAGACTAATGTGGGAACACAGTCACACAAACAGAAACAAACAGACATGTGCGCATCCTGATTATATCTGGACAGATTATCCACTAAAAGCAGGTGAAAATGCAAATGTGACTGTCAAGTCCACTTCAGGAGGTGAACAGAGACACGTTCTAGCCAGATGAAGAACGAATACAGCCACACAACCGAAACTCCTCAGTGTATTGAGTCACATGATGTTGCCATAGTAGATCCACCCCAATGAATCAGATTTCAATCTGGCTAAACAACGATACACCTGACTACTAAATGTAGATGCAACATGATTAAATCATATCAGTCACATAAAACAACTTAGTGTTAAAGGGACAATAGTCACACAGAGGAATCCACATTCATAAATACATTTATGGAGACAATTTATTGAAAGTCGAGCTAGGAAAACACGTGCAAATGCTTTGTCTGATGACCATCTTGATGTGCACATACACTATCATACAAGCTATAGTAACTTTATATTTTTACAGTACATAAATAAATACAGACATACTTATACATACCTTTCTTTGTGTCTCATGACGAGGTTCATCAGCGGATCATCAGTGACATGACAGCCGTTCAGGACAACAGATTTTAGTTGTAACCTACAGGATTAATGAAGGATTAATGCTGAATAGCATCCTGACAATTTCGTTGTCAATCCATCCTCCCATTAACTCTTGTGATAGGGTGTTATTGTATTATTGTGTGATCATGTTTACCAGTGAAATGGCTAAATTAAGAGGATATAACAGTGTGCCTCACCAAAACTCTGCAGCACAAGGTTGTTTATGGTACATCCTGCCATCCAGGGAGGCTTTGTAATGTATGGTGGATTTTAATGGAGCTTGTTGTGTAGTCAGTGACAGACACTGATTTACCATATTATTGATGATGATTGAAAACGCATGTTTTAAGTAATTCAATGTGATTCAACATCTGAGCGCACAAAAGAGCAATTAAGCCTTCAGTTTATCTGAAAACCTATAAACGGGCAAATATCTACAACAACAACAACATGGCCTTACCGCTGAGTCAACCAGCATGTCACCTTTCTGTTTGATGACAAATTAAATTTAAACATGTCATACTGTTTCACACATTTATCACTTAATTTATACCAAAACACTGCAGAGGGTCGGCCGTACACTTTCTATGACTCTGTGTGTGAAACTGACCCTGCGCAGCAGTCACTCAGAGCTTTCACTCCTGTATCTGTTGCTCCACTCCAGCTCACGTCTACACTGGTCACATGGTGACACAGCTGACCAATAAGAGGCAGCATCTGGTCACCATGGAGACCCGGACCAGTACAACTTGTGACCTTGAGTTCCTGTGATTAACAAATGACAGGATAGATATAATATGGACTATACAGACACAGAGTACATTTCTCTAGTGAGTCTGCACTTGACACTGGCTGAAGTACAACTGTTACAGAGGCATCTATTCAATTTTAAATCATCTTTAACATGTGATTCCTTATGGTTGCTGGTAAGTTATTATAATACGGTGAAATCACAGCAGAGCAAAACACTGAAAATGCAAATATATTTTACTGAAATAAAAGTTTATACTGCATGTCATTTTATTAAAATTCTGCACATTTGGGACTATAATTCAGTCACAATATAACATGGTCCAATCAATACAAACAGCAGTCTTCTCTCTTCCTAAAAAAATTGGACAACAATACCTAAAAAAGCCTACAATATGTGATTCCCGTATGTTGTAAGTAATATTATTTTTCACAGAATAAAAGGATGTGGCTGTCGTGAGTTACTGTCCGCTCCACTAACACTTACTGTCGGCTAGTGTACTTTCAGGATGTGGGGTCACAGTGTGATAGAAAAAAATAAAAAATGTCAATCTGTCTGGCAAATGACAGAAGATTCACTTTAAATATTTATTTGTTTTTTGCCCTCCAAGTGGAATATTATTTACATAACACACAGACAGAACAGTAGTGTATTGATGAGGAGGGTCTAACCCTACATCCTAAAGGGCCACGCTGTAAAGTCATGTGATGGCAAACATCCAGAAGCTTTCACTACACATCAACCCTCTGACAGCTCTTTCTTTAGCTGCCCTCCGATTCGCAATGCATGCTAAAGTACCCGACAATGAAGAAACCGAAACCAATTTACTGTTTTACCTCCAGAAAGTTTCTACACAGAGTGAAAAACACCTCCAGCCACCAGGAGCTGAGAGACATGCCACGGCAGCTGTAGAGACACAGACTGCGAGGACGACGTCTGCCCACACAAAGTAACCACCGCTCCGTCAGGATGGAGTTTTCAATCCTCAGATTTTTCCCTTCAGACAGAGAAAGATTTAGTGTTCAGTATATGAATCTGTTTTCTGGCTCAGAGTGTGTGTCCAGGTATGAGAGCATGTGAAGATGCAGGTCTGGGTTATCTCACTGTATGTTTGTCCAGGGAGTGGTACAGTACACCACTGTCCTGGAGGTACTTACATCATGAGAACACACCATGTGCTGTGACACACACACACACTTTGGAAATCCTACATGGAAAAGTTCAGGACATCCCACACACCCATGTCATTAATTCCATTAATTAACCTGAACCTTGACGCCAAAGGCTACTTATCACTAACTCTAGCCAAAACGTGTTTGTTTTTTTCAAGTGAGAAGTGTTTACAGTGCAGCGGGCTGACTCACAGAGTGTGTGATCAGTGGCCAGTGTGTGCAGGCGGCTGCAGACCTGCACCACTCTGCACAGATCACTGTGAGGCAGCAGAGACAGGATGGACAGCCACACCTCATCAGGCAGACACAGCCAGCGGTCACATAAAGGGACACCTGCTGGCTGACAGGCGTAAGGACAACAACACGCGTACAACACACAAAAACTAAACAAAACCCAAACCATTCTCTTTATCAAAAATTATTCTGTAATACTGCAGTGTCATGGGCTTTAAAAGCATTTGATAAATGTGTTAATTATCATGAACAAAGAGCAGAAAAAATGATTTCTTACGCTGTATTTGCAGTCAGTTTGTTCACATTGACATGCACCTGTAAAGGTAAATAAAGGGTTATAGATTGATATTCTTTTAGGCTATAAATGCTATAAATATTTTTATTTTTTCAGTTGAAATGGAAGAAAATTACACATCATTGGATGTTACTTAAGTCTTAATGAACCTTTACTGTTGCATGACTTTCCTAAAGACATAGTCACATAATCGGTTTAGTTTGGTAGCCCTTCCTCCATCCCCGCTTTTTTATCACTCGTGACTTTCCTTCATTAACCGCTACAATCTGAAACTTAACCTTACCCTATAACCTTAACCCTTGTCTAACGTTAACTGAAAATGGAAAACCAAGTCTTAACCTTTAAAATAAATAGGTAACCTTGCGGGGACTTGATTTGTGTACACATACAGGAGATTAGTGTAATGAGATGGCTGTACTCGTATAGAACACAGAATTGTTTTAAACTCTAATAAAAATCCCCCTTATCTTATGACTTGCTGCTTGAACGATTTCTGATAAAGTGTGAAATTAATTCCAAGAAAAGATTCCTCACAAGGAACTGAAGCAAATCTGTGTTATGTGGCACCACAAGTATAAACCCATTAAAGTTGAGCCATTCATATGACTTGTTGGTGACTTTGCTTTTTTGATTTATTAGTATTTTGTAGCATTTCATAATGTGTTTGTAGGTAATATTCTCAGCATGTAATCTTGATGTTGAACTCACCTGAGGCTGGTGACGTTGGTCCGGGGTCATCATGAAGAGGTGTGTGCGTCTCTGTAGGTGGCCGACATTTGTGTCTAATTCTATAGGCTGAAGTAGGCTTTGCTTTGTCCTCTGGTGTGTGTCTTTTTGTGTTTTTGATCACATCTGATGACTGAGGTCTGCAGGAGACACGGGGAGTTTCAGCCTGACATAACAGTACAGTACAATACACTTAGAGAACGTTTCATCAGACGCTATTTGTAGAGCTGATTTGAAAGAGGTATGCTTTCCATATTTAGAAAGTAGATAATCTAATCAAAAGTAGTGCACTCGCTCTCCTAAAGGTATACCTGTTTTCATGTGTTGCTAAGTTGTGTTGCTTTTTTAAAATCAAATTGTGGATCCATGTTTTCACCAAAACTCAAAAAATGAATATCTGAGCATTGCTGAATTTGTGAGTGTGGACGAGGAGTTATTTAATAAGCTGAATTCAGGCGAATAGTACAGGTTCATTTTGTAGGCCGAAGGTACAGTAATACATTCAAATTGATGTTCATGCATGTATTTGACACTTTATTTGTTACCTTTGCAATATTTCTTTATTGGTTGGAGAAGACAGGGAGACACTTGACTTTTCACAGAATCTCAATGAGACTTTTTTCTTTTGACCTTTGACACCACTCCGACAACCCTTTACGCTTGGATTATGTCCACTTCTCTTTGGAAACAAACCTGAACAGACACAGACAGAGTCAAATCACACAAGGACACACAGAGAGACAAACACATGTTTTACATTCATACACACACACACACACATGTACAAATCATTATCATCATCATAATTAATTGTATCACCTATTTGGCCTCTGTGTGGAGAAGAGTAAACTGAATTCAAATGGCAGAGAACAAAATAGTAAGCAAACCTAAAACTTGCAAACCTCGACCAGTTCCCAACCTTTTTAACTAAAGACCCCTTAAAATGAAGAAGTGTCCTCTTGTCCTCTCGTCACTTGCTGCATATGTCAAGGATTTGTGAATAGTTCCACCAAGGAGTCTTTTTTACTTCACAGATTGTTTCATTTAAATAATTTTAGAGGCATGACGAGGTTGAAGAAACAACCAAAGATTGGAGAAAAGTGTTGAAAAAAATATATAGGTAAATTTGTCTAGCAAAAGTGTCTTGTGTCTTCTTCCCTGTCCTGTAAATCAGGTTTATTTTATGACCCCCTTGGAAGCCACATCTCTAGACAGTGCTAGGTAGCACCGATAAAACATTTAACTGCCTTAATATATGATATTCAATACCTGGGTTAGTGATGAGTGCAGCACTCTCCTCCACAACAGGAACATTATCACCAGGTGCAGTCTTCCGGTGCTCCATAGGCGTCTTAATAACCTTATCTGCTGAGGTTATGGATCCTGCAGTTCCCTTTATCAGTTCACCACATTTGTCACTATCAAGGTCCAAATGTGTGTTGCTGGTAACCGTGTTTCTCTGACAAACAGGCCTACTCTTAACGCAATGTTTGGTCTGTCCATGTTCAGTAAGCGTTGCCCTATTTCTATTGTATTTAGATCCGTCATGGTTTTTATTGCTGACATCTCTTTCTGCAGCTGTAACCCTTTTGCTTTCTACTTTATTAAGACGTTTTTTAATCTCAAGATTTGTGGTGGAAGAGTTAAACTCAAAGCCAGATGTAGGCAGGGCTGGTACTCCAACAGGTGCTGCAATTTCTTCAGACGTCTTTCTCTCTTTTGCAGGTGACTCTATGAAGCACCCCGGTTCGATGTGTTGGCTTTGTCTTACTCTGAGGTGATGCAATTGATCCACACAAAGCTGGTACTGCTCATATACAGTCAAACTTGGTGGTATTTTCAAATGACAGCTAAGGCTGAGGTTTGAGGGCTTTTCCATCTGTTCCTGTGTCCTCTCAGGCGCACTGTTGCTTATGTTATTCTTTCTAAACACCGAGCCGTATTCTTGTTCTTCATTTACCTTCCCCTTCCTTGCGCCCATCCTAGCATCCTCTGTGTTGTCCTTAACAACTTCCGTCCTTGTTCCCACCTTCACCTCCTCAACCTTTACTTTTTTCAGCACCATGCTCTTCATGTGATGGGTATTGCTCCAGCATGATGTGGACTCATTGATCAAGCATGTTGTGTCATCTGATACAAGCATTTGATTTGTGTTTCTGTCTGATAAGTTGGTGGATTGTCTTTGATTAGATTTGTACAGACTGCTAGGTCTGCTGTTTTTGTCTTGGCTATGAGTTTGTTTATTGGTGGCGTCCTGTAACTCCATGCTTTTCACATTATCGGGAGTTTCTCTGTCATCAGGCTGAGTTACCTCATCTCTCACCGAGGTAAAGGGTAAGGGGATGCAGGGATCATCTGGAAAAGGAGGTTCATATGCAGAGAGTTGATTATTTGATTCACTCTTCACATAATTTAATGATTCAAGTTGCCAAACCTTCTCCATACCAAATACCCCATTACCACCTGCAGTACAGGAGATGGGATGATGATATTGAGCTGCAGATGACTGCTTATATTCAAGTGAGTTTTTGTGAGTTTCCGTCTGCTTGTCATCAGCCAATATCAAGCTGTCAGCATTTTGGTGAACCTCTGTCCCACTGCTGAGGAAAGTGTGAGCCCAGTCCAACACATGCCTCAGCTTCTGCTGCTCACTGAAGAGAGAGTCACTGAGAAGATGAAGGCTCAGCTCCGGGTTGATGATCTGCCTACAATTCCCAGAGTCCTCCAGGTGGTCAGACACAGTATGTCTTGCTCTTGTGATAGGATGAGTCTCCATACTTGGATTCGTTGCTTGAAAAGTCATCTGTGGCTCTTGTTTTTTAGATTTAGCCATTCATACACTCATGGTATTTGGCCTGCTGGTATACACCTTTAGATATAGTTTGAATTCTGCAGCAGGGTTATTTCCTTTCTCTACGCAACATCACACAGCCTTCACACATTCTCTTGTTGCTTAAATGTGTATTTTTCTTCCTTCCAGGACATTGATGATCAGACTGTACTCACTGATGTCTTACAGTGACAACACTCTCCTATTAAAACAAAGGAAGCAAAACAACCATTTGCATTTGATGCACTACACAAAAATGATCACCATGTATTATATATTCAACACCTGCTGTATCAGACACCTCTTCTTGCTTATGTACATATTCTCTCTATGACTGAAGTTGGTTTGATCCATTGAAGCCATAAAACAGCAGCAACACTGCTGTCACTCTTACCCCAAAGGTTTCCTCTCTTTATTTCAGCACAATCGTTCTTGTAGAGTCTGTATAGTGGCATTTACTTGAGATCTTTGGATGAAGATGTTTTCTACTCAAATCTAAACTTTCTCATCCGGTAGAGAATAGAATCTAGTCAACTTCTGATAGTATATCCCAGAAGTCTTGTGTTGCTCGCACAAACATCACCATAGAGATGTGAAAACAAAGTGCAATCTCACTTTAACGCCACACGAGGGAGACAAAGCTTTACAAGAGTTTTGGGAAATTGGGAAGTAGATTTTTTTTGGATGTCTCAGAGATTGAACCCAAACCTTTAACTTGTTTAAAAACCACAATAAACAAACATACAAAGTTACGTAAAATAATCCGCACATTAGGCACCATATTTCAATATATATTCATTAGGGAGCTTTATTGTGGCAGTATTAACATATAAAACAATCCATGTTTTCTTTTATAACATACAAACATTCAAAAGTTTCACTTCACAAAGTTCATAAGGCTTGGTTGTCCCAGAAGAGAGGGGGTCATTACTTAAGAATTATATTTTTTGACTTTTTCTGATTCTTCTTAAATTAAATCTCCCAGAGTTTCTTATTAAAAGAGACTGAAAGACAAAAGAACAAAAAACAAAACAAAAAAATCTGACTAACCAATAAAACAACAAAACAATCAGTTTGACTAACAATCAAAAACAACAAAGTGACCGTGCAAGAGATTCTGCTACTGTACATGCCCACAAAACACTAAAATAATATACTAAACAACAGCCTATTTTTCTCTTATACCATGTGATGTCCAATAGTTTTGCATATAGTAGACCTGAGTTCAAATATTTAAAAGCTTAAATAAATAAATTAAAAGCAGTATTTGTGTAGTGAGTTGAGACCATTTTGAATTACATGTGTTGGTTGTCTGTAAAGCAATTATTATTATGTTATTTTTACTAATACTTAAAAGTCATGTCATTAAATTTAAGATTTGTAAATACTTGACTCATGTCAGTAATTATCTGAATTTGTATAAAGTATTACCTCAGAAATGACATCAAATGGTGTGTGATCTCAATGATGTTTTATCACAGTTTTACATAAGTGCAGGCAACAAAAGTTGTACTCTCGGTCCATCTATATGCTGTTTGTAAAACACAGGAACTCAAGTTCAGTAGCTCAAAACAAGAGCTAAATCTCAAAGGGGTGAAATCCCCTTTTAAACTTATAAAGGCTGCTAAACTGATAAATGAGCTACAATCTAATATAATGCTACAGTGTCATATGGGGCCAAAGATCTGTTTTATCACAGAACCGAAAGGCCTTTTGTAGTTTGCAATGAGTTGAGGTGTTTTATTTATTATTTCCATTCACTCGGTTCAGTGTTTAACATTGACTTAATAATTAATGTCTCTGAACTCAATCAATTCAATAAATAGCATGCTCCGTTAGCAATGAGGTTAGGTGTTAGCGTTAACGCTTAGCGTTTGGCTGATTTACACGCATACATAAACACAGCAAAAGCACAACGAAGCTAACTAGCCAAATATTTTAGAGCATCTCTATAAGAGATTGTAAAATTGTCTTTTTACAAACAGCTGTCAATACGTTTTCCTTTTTGTACTGAGACATAATTTAACTCAGACAAAATCCTGTTTTGTTTTCGGATCAACTGACAGGAAGCTAATAGAATTAGCAACCACATCTTGTCAAGTCAGGTCATTGATTAAAATGAAGCCCAAAGCACACTGCATGACTTATTTTGGTTTTTAAACGTGGTCACAAAACTGCTCAGATGACCAATAATTTTGAGTGAGAGAAAAGCCTTTTAATGTCTCAAACTCTTTTCCCTTCCTCCTCTTGGTAAAAACACAGAGAACATGCATTCATCTAAGATGGTCAAGACAGCCAAGCCTATATCTAGATCACTTTACATAGACAAGACACGCAGAGGGAAGAAAGAAAGGAAATCTTTACCCAGATTGTTTTGTTTTGTTGCCACAACTATAAACACAGTATTTACAGATGAGGTCATGCAATTTGCATTGAAAGATCAGCAAAAAGGAGGCGAGTGAGAGAGTTAGTTAGAGCAGGATGAAGCACAGAAAGATAGGACCAAAGCCGGGGACAAACTATGTCTGTACAGCTGTGTACATGAAGCCTATACAGAGTCTTTTTTATTTTAAATCTACAGTGAATCGCTCAAGCATTTTGGTGCACACTGGAGGAGCAACAGTTACACATGAAGACAGGATGATAGTTCATGATGGTATCTTCCTCTTGTTAGTTATCATGGGATGACGGCGATCATTTAGCGGTGCATACAGAGACGCTTCATCCACTACAGTGAAGCTGTTTTTATCTCAGAGTCTGTGATGTTAAATGCAAATGTTGTCGTCATAGTGGTTTGGCCCTTCGCTTGGTTTCAGCATCGAAACTCAGTGCATGTACTGCAGTAGGAAAATAAATGCTTTGTCCCAAATAAGCGTGTTTCTGTTACTGCATATTTTCTATATGTATAAAGCTTGTTAATGCATAAAGTCTACAGAGTTGCATGACAACACAGCTGATAGTATGAGGCAGCAACATTTGATCGATTACAGTGAGAGGGCTTTGATGGTAATGTGCACTGCAGAGGCCTCTGTAGCAGCCAAAGAGCATGGAGAGTGATACCTGAAAATAAACGTCAAAGCATTTGTTCAGTTCTTTATAAGAGGGCACTGCTGTAGTACTGTGTGAGAGCTTTGATAGAGAAATTGGCCAATCTAGACTCCATCTGGCAGCTTCTTCTTTAATAGCAGTGTACCAATATGGAGGATTAGCTATGACGGCCAAACTGCAGTTAAAGGCTCTCAACAGTAAATACTTTTTGGGTAATACGTTTATTAGAATGACATGGATGAATATGTAGTTGAGTGAAATGAGGCTACAACATCACAGACTGTCAGTAGCCATATTTCTGTCTAGCTACAGACTTGGTATAAATACATACAATGTTTGGATATTTATAATAGCAAGACATGTATGTATGTTATGGATAAACTATATGGTGGATGCTGTGATTAGATGATTAGATTTGTTTTGTATTTTTTTGGACACATATTTGTATTTTAAACATAAACTGCTAATGCCCTTTCCTGAGAAGTTGATCCAAATCGAACTACATTTTGAACAGAACCTTTTTTCTAGATAAAACATCTGTTATCATTTGATCTGAAGTCATTTCTCATCGCTGTTCTCTTCTCCATTCAGAGCCACTATTGTCTAACTGACAGGTAACAATCACTTGGTGATAAATGTAAGTTCCCAAAAGTGACTGATGCATTTCTCATCAGGAATACAGGAGTCGGATTTAGTCTTTAGCCCAGTGATGAGTTGAGGTTACAACTCGGTTTTGTTTCATACTGTGACCTCAATTTTATGTACTGTCAGTACCAAATGGAGATTTTTAAATCATTTATTTTGCATCCCCTCTTGGTTTTAACCTTGATATTGTTCATCTTTGACTCCATAGCTCCAGACCTTTTGGGAACTACCAGCCATATCAGCAGTGAACGTCCATGAATGCAGCTTCATATCTACTCAAGCCTGACTCACATTCCTCAAAGTTCACTTTTGAACATCTTCCCCGTGTATAACTCCTGATAACGCTGTCTTGTTGGTCACTGACATTAACATGAGAAAATAATACTGTCACGTACTCTGTTTAAAGGTATAAACATGATGTTATCCCAGATGCTCTTAGAAATGGCTACAAATCATTTCTAATTTGATTTGGTGACTAAAATGCCGATCTACTTCTGTAAGTTAAATACCTGCAACTGTTCTCCTGCCATATTCGTTCAGTCCGAGCAACATCTTCTACACCAGAAAACGACCTGTATGAGAGATTTAAACACATCACGTGTCCCCTCAAGTGTCACGTACCAGCAGCGTAGTTGGAGCAAACACACCTGTTCCTCTGGGTTTTCTTGAGTGCACCACCATATCACTTCAAATCCCACTGAAACATATACAGAGCTCTCTCAAAACTAACACACCATCAGCTAACAAATGACCCACCTCTATGTCCTGTATGTGTTCTTTTACCCAGAACACAATTCCCACAGTTCCCCACAGTAAATTTTTCTCATTAGCCTTCTGGTGACCTTTTCTTCCCTTAGCATTTCTTTATACGTTTTATGTTAAAACTCTCTAGTAGTCTTAATCAGTGAGCTAACAAAACAACAACAAAACACACAAGATTCATCTTCACAAACAGACTAAAGTTTCTCTCCCGCCGCCCTCCTGTTTCCTAAATGACATCACATAATCTGAAACAGTTGTAATCTGTGGTCTGTGTAAAAGAGTTGTGCTATAGCCTCTGTAGGAAAAGCCCAGGGCGCTACCAAGTCAACAAATGCTGACGGTAGTCTTAAAAAATATTTCAAATTTCTCAACACCCACCACCCCGATAAACTTCAATAAATTTGCTTTTTTTTGTAATGTTTTGTAAACTCTTAATTTCAAAATAAGCTCAAAGTAGATCCTCTGACTGAAAAATTCCTGAAAGATCTGGATCACATAAAAATGTACAAAACGTTAAAAACAACTTATTTAGGATTGGTATTAATTATCAATATTTCTCTTTTGTTTTTAAATATATATAATGTACCTCTGACTGTGGCTATTGTTGCGTTCAGTGACAAATCAATCGTTTCTCTTTCTGTCCCCACCCACTCCGTCATGACTGACAGGCTCTGTGACCAATCGTGTGCTCCGCTCCGAGGGCGAGAACCAATCAGGATGGTTGGTGATATTTACCAAAGAGTCATTGCATCAGCTTGTCAGCATCAGGAGTGAACAGACCTTTAAAACTTGTATTAAAACCAAACCAACCACTTTTTTTTCCTTTTCTGAATCTTTTTGTGAATTTTTCTCTGCCCATTGGCTTCCCTCACTTTTTATTTTCATTAATCTCTCCTTTCCACAGGTTCTTCCTCCAACACTTAGCCTACAGTATCTCTTGTCCTCTGTCTTTTCAGTTCATCACCGCCAAAATTGTCGATCTTAACAAGTGATTGGATCCTATGATTCAACTTTTAATTACTTACTTACTCAAGAAAGTAAATTGTGCTGCCAAAGAGTTGAAACAAATCTACTTGTTTCAGTGTAATTCAATCAGAAATAATGTTGTACAGAGAGGCGTCCTCATTCTGGGAACCCTGAAAGTATATCTGAGGCTCCTTTTTTAATAAAACCTACTACAGTTCTATTAGCCCTCATACGTGATCTATTGCACCTGTTCATAATATAAATTGGACTTTCTCTTAAACAAGTGAAATCGTTTTATTCCATTTGCAGACTGGTTCTTTTGTCTCAAGAATCACCAGTTGTTAAGACAGACATTTAGGCATATTTGTCTCCCCCGCAGCGACTCCTCACTCTCTCCTTTTCTTTCTCCTTCTTTTCCTCTTCAGTCTGACCAGAGGTTCTCCATGGCCATGCTGATCCTACACAGGATCCAGCGCCGAAGTGGGCAGTAATACTCGTAGTGGAACTGCTCAAACTCCGGCGTCTGGCGGATCTCGTGGAGGAACGACACGTCGATGTCTGACTCCAGCAGTAGCAGCAGCGTGGGTACAGAGACAAGCAAGACGCCCATTACCACGGCAACGAAGCGGGCCACGCTCAGCACGCATGCGTTGACTCTCTCGTTGGAGGACAGCAGGCGCAGGCTGCTGCTCAGGACTCCACCCATTCGACTTCTCGCAGCCAGTCGGGTGCGTTCGTAGGCCCGGTCTCGCTCCCTCTCAGCCTCCAGCTGGGCCTGGATGTCGGGGTCGGCATGGAGCTCCCTCAGCAGCCTGGCGGGGCTCTGGACTGGAGAGGAGAAGAGCAAGTCGACGCCTCCCTGACTGTCTTCCACTGGGGTGGGTAGCATGCTGGCACAGGGGCTGGAGAGGAGAGGGAAGATGTTCATACATATTTAGAAAACACATTATTATATATACTAAGTAGGAATGAACGAGGTTCTAAAAGAGGAAGAAGGAACATTTCAACAAGGATGTCAGAGCTGCCGTTGTTTTTAGACAGCAGTGTTCTGCCGATTTACCTCTTACACTGTTATCTACCTCTGTTAACTATCAATTTATTATTTACTGGGCAAAATATGAAGAACTGTGAGCTACTTTTGTACCTATGTTGTCCATTCAAAGCAATAGAGATTTCCAGAGAAGTGGCATGAACTTGAAAATCAACATATCTAATGTGACATTTACTGTTTATGTATTGAATAGGTAAATATTCTTCAATTTTCCATCATACCAGCACCAGAAATATCTGAATTATGTCATATCTCAGAATTTATCAAAATTTAAATGGAGTATGAAAATAATTAAACAGATACTTATTTATTATTTACATAAATTAGGGGTATTTTCTTATTGATATATGTCATCATGTATTTATTTATTTGTCTATTTTATTAATATAATCATGACCCATCTAGTCTTCTCTCTCTCTCTCTCTTTTTATATTGCACCAACAATAAATGGGCAGATAAATTATTTTAGAGAAGATGTTTTAAAAGTGGTTTAGTCAACTTAAACCTACAATAACAGATTCATTCAAATGTAAATGGGGTACTTGGGGGCAGCAGAAACAAGCTGTAAACACATCGCTGAAGTAATAGGTTGATATCGTGTACTTGTTAGCAAACAGTGGCTTATTTACACATCCAGCAGATACAGAGCAGCATTAGCATTTATTAATTTATTCTGAGTCATTCAGTCTCCTTTCAGCTCTGTTTTCTGAGGGACATATCTGTCTATTAAGCTGCTAAATGCTTCACTATGTTCCCCAGCTAGGTGTTAACTTTTGTCTCTGTCTATCTTCTGCTTGGTGTTGAGCAGGTAGTGTACAGTGGGTTTTGTCACTGAAAACAGCTGCCTACTGCTGCTGAATACGCTAAGAGAGCACTGAGAGTGAACCAATAGAGTAAAGTTGTGAGCTGGAAAATCAAAACAATGAGCTATAAGGGGCTTTAAAACATTATTATTACGAATACTGATTATAGCCACTTTGAATTGTTTGTTATAAAACTCTATGGACCTGTAGACAAGCTCAGAAATGGTGAGTGGGCCGCTGGCGTCGTCGTCTTCCTCCACTTCATCTTCAGCTTTGGGCGTCTGAGGTCGGAGATTTGAGGTTTCCATGGAAACACGGGGAGGCTGCAGGTCGTTGCACAAAGCGGAGTTTCCTCCTTCAGTGCTCTGTTGGTCTGTGTCTGAAGGTGCGGCTGAAGGTTTGAGAGGAGACAAGGGGACAGAGTCCTTCACAGCAACAACACCTGTTGAGGGAAAGAGACAAGAAAGACAGAACAGTGTACACTGGGTTTAAATATAACTTCATTAATATGGGAACATAGTCCTACTATCAAAAAGATTTCGTGAGTTCTTATGAGAAGGCAAAATACGGTGAAAATGCATCATCACGAGTCAGACCGAAGAGCTAATGTGTTACTGAAAAACAATCTACTCTGCGTTTTTTCACACATATTGAATATCTACTCTATGGATAGTAAAGTGAAGGTAGTCTCTACTTCTACTAAGAAGGAGAAATTACGAGAGGATGCTGTTATGTGCTGTCTAATGTCTTATTTCATCTTATTCTTTGTATGCTTTTAGCTTGATGTCTGCATTTCATGTCTATTCGCTCTTTTGTCTTTTATTGTGAAGCACTGAAGATGCCATATAAATAAACTTACTTACTACTTACTATTATTACATTAGTAATAATATTTCTACATTTTTACATAATTTCTACATATCCAATTCCATATTCCATTCTACTGTACATACTAATACTACAGTGTAATGTATACACTAGCTGTCGGTTCTAATGTTGATAGTTTGCTATTTTCTTTTTAAACAGGACGCTAACCAGCTTGAGCATGGGATGTCAATTAAACTTTGGCTTTGTAATATTGCTGCTGTTTTCAAAATATAAAACCAACTCAAGCGAGCTGCCGCACCCATATCATCAATCACTTGACATTTTCCAGTGTGAATGTGCCAGATACACAAAACTGTTATTTTTTGTGCAGCTAGGACAAAGGGCCACTCTCAGCTGTAGCTTTTTACACTGCAGTTGAAAACACTAGCCACATGATGGCGTTCTTGTATTTCTTAAGGATAGAGCCCCCACAGATATCACCCATAATACTGAAAAAATAAAATGAAAAAATAAGCGCATAAGTATATAAGTGTTCTCATCTGCTTGGCTCCAAGCGTGTGTCGCAGCTTTAAGTCATTGCATTTGGCCTACAGATGCTGGCAGAGAACATTATCTTTGATTGTGCGTTATCAAGTTCAGGCTGTGATGAACTTCATGATACTTGTTTGAACTGTCATTGTGTTCATGCATGCTGATTTCAATTTTTATAGCTCAATAAAAATACAATAATGCTACAGTGTTACAGTCATTCCTGCTGATGTGATGTAGCCTGACAAAAGAGTGGAGAAAGCAGTGTGTGTGTGTATAGATGCACTTCACTCTGAGGTGTTGACTTAATGACGAGTTTCTCAGACATCACTGATTCCTCGGTGCACACGATGAATCTGAATATGAACGCCTGTGTGTGTGTGTGTGTGTGTGTGTGTGTTAAAAATCAAGCCCAGCTGTCTTCCTGCTATGGATTAAGAAGGAGCTGGGGGGTAAATGTCCAGTGACTCAGCTAGTCAACACCTCTCTATTCCAGACTCCATCTCGTGATCACACACACACGCACACACACACACACACACACATACACACTGCTAGACACAGAAATTGTCAACATTCAGTATATACAGTAGTATCTTTCATTGCATAATACTTAATCTATTACTATTGTCTTGAAGTGAACAAACTAAAAGAGTCATACTCGGACTCTGTTTAAAGGTATAAACATGATGTTATCACAGATCCTCTTAGAAATGGCTACAGATCATTTCTAATTTGATTTGGTGACTAATATGCTGATCAGCTTCTGTAAGTTAAATACCTGCAACTGTTCAACAAATCTGACATTTGAGAGATCTGGGAGTGTGTAGCCTCTTAGTTCACCATACATGGCTGAGAAAGGAAGGTTGAACTATTGAAAAGATCACAGCATACCGACGAGGCAGGTGTTTGTTTGCCACAAACCTGAACCTCGCAATGATCCGTTTATCAAAAGAGACATAAAATCAGCCAAAGAAACTCAAGGCCAAACTGACTAATCAGTTACCATGCCAACCGATTCAAAGAGAGAAATTAAAACGAAGGGAGTGGAAAACCTGAGGAGTGAGTGGTGACAGCTACCATGGAAACAGAGTCAGCAAAAAGGCAACGAGTGGATGAACTCAGACTGAGAGGGGCATTAAACTTGAAAACAAGGAAGCAGGAGCAGAAGAAAAATGAGAGGAAGCTGGAATTAAAGTGATGGAAATAAACATAAATATTCAACATTTCAACATTACTGGTTGCGGCTTGAGTAAAATGTTGCATCAGACTTGGGCAGTAATGAGTTTATCATAAAATTCATCTTCTCACAGTGCTCCAGTTGCACACCAAATACAAGGCAAGACCAAACTGTAATATAATACAGAAAAATATGAATTAAAGAAGACTTTCACACTTGGGTCTCAGTCCTCCTCAAAATGATGGACCCATGCTTAATGTGTTAAAGTAGCTGTATTTCAGTGAAGAAATAGAGGAAAAGCTTATACTCACGCTCACATTCACACCTGCAGGCAAATTAGAGTCGCCTCACCTGCATGTTTTGGAGTAGGACTGAGGGAGGAAACTGGAGCATCTGGAGGAAACCAGGAGAACGTGTAAACTCTCTTACTGTGAGACGATACTGCTAACCACTGTACCGAGCAAGTCCAAAGACGTGCAGGTTATGTTAATTGGCGACTCTAAATTGCCCTTAGATGTGACTGTGCGTGTGAATGAATGTCTGTCTCTATGTGTCAACCCTGTGATGAACTGGCTATCTGTCCAGGGTGCAGCCCACCTCTCGCCCAATGTGAGTTGGGATTGGCGCCTGCCCCCCGCGACCCTCAAGGATAAGTGGGAATAGCTAATGGATGGAATTGGAAATTGACAGAGATCCAAAGTGAAACAGCAACCTCCAGGTTCTGTTCCAGAAATAAGAAAACCTCATTCAAAATGCCACTGACATTTGTAACTACGCAAATGACTTAAAATACAGCCTTGGAACAGAGCTTTTCTCAACAGCATGTGGTGTGGCTCACTTCATCAGTTTAGATCTAATATCATTGTTTATTCAATGTTTATGTTTTTAGCTGCCTATTACGAACACAACACTCGACGTTTGCGGCTAAACGTCACGGCTCGACGGAAGAGGCGAGTCCATGAGCGAGTCGAGGTTTCATGGCTACCTCAGAGATGTCTGGAATATCAACCAATGAAAGAAATGCTGAATGAGAGATTGCACTGAGTTACAGAAGCTAGTAGAACAGAGGTTAGCCCGCATGAGACACCATGACTGTGGCTCTCATAACGTAAAAAAGCTTAACATTTTCTTTTAAAGAAGTCCTTCTTCCCTTCCTGCATTATCCTCATCAGAGACTCTTGGTAGAGGACAGGTCACATGGCTATAAGTACAAAGTGTTTAATTTTATTTTCCCAAGTTAGAAGTAAGAAATCCTGAGTTCTGACTTTTAACTGGACATACACCACAGTTAATCTGCTGTTGCTGTTTTCCCATTCATAATACTGTCTGCTTTCTGTCCCGTTAGCTCCGATACAAGCCTCTGCTTAGATGAGGTGACACTAGATTCCTGTGTGGCCAGCATACATACACACACACACACACACACACACACACACTCACAAAAACACACACAGAGCAGGGTTTTCCCCTGTTATTCAAGTGTTGACAAATCTACTTATCTTTGTCATGCAACCTCATCATCGACACCCGGACACCTCCAAAGTATATTTGTCTGTACAGCATGTGTGAGAATAGAGCCGCCATTTACTGTACTAACTTTTTTTTCCACGGTTTCAACAATGGAAAAATGCTAAAATCGCCTTTTGCACATCCCTTACTACGATGGAATGACCTATTATGCTCGCTCTCCCTGTACAGTTACAAGTAAAAGAACAGGATGAGATGTCAAGCATCACTCATAAACCTGATGAAGATTCAATGTCGGGTCAAGGACACTTCAGCGGGGTGGAGATATGACAACAGGGGTACTGTGAGGCCAGTAAGTGAAGGGCCACCCTGAGGCCCCTGTCTTAATGTCTGCATATTCCTAAGAACAAATTCCAAGCAGAATACAGGGAGGGCAGTTACCTGCCTTCTGTAATCAAATTATCACTGATACTGAATAAAAACTATGAGGAGATATCATGATAAATCATTATAAATACTTTTATCAAAACGTTTGTCAAACCTTTATTAGGTTTTATTAGTCTTTATTTTTAAATTTGCCTTTGCCTTTGTGAATTTACACCAAATGTTTAAGTTTGTTTTGAAGTCAAGACAGTTTTTCATCTCATAAATGGTCTTATTAAACTTAACCACATACCAAAGCATGAAGACAACCAACATTCAAACTGATTGTTCAGTGTTGTAGCAGCTCTCTTCTGTCGCGCTCCATTCAAACATTCCATTCACAAATCTACCATCCAAATATTCAAAATGCTTCCCTGAATCCTTTAGCGTGTTGTTTTACCTCTGCCACCTCTCTCTATATATATTTCACACATCCAGACAGAAAACATAGCCTGTTAAAGCATTGTGTTATACTGTTAGTATAACAGCTAGCTAGTAATGGTTTCTCACACACACATACATTAAAGTAGTCTCTTGAGAGTCTCAGAATGTTTGACAGATTACACTTACAGATTGCACCATGCGGTTGCCACAACAAACCTGGCAACTGGGCTAAACTAGCTCATACAAATACTGCACATTTCACCTCCTCGATACTGATTTAAAAGTAGAAATACATGTTTAAAGCTGCATCACACTGGAAAGATGGAAAGGCCTTTAAATGCACTGTTCAATGACCCTTTACTGAATGCCACTAACTTTAATTTTAAGAAACTGCAAAACAAAAGACACATATTTCTGCCTATGCCACCCAGTCTTACTCTGTTCCAGTGTATTTCTTGGAAGTCCAGTATTGATTTCGGAAATGCGCCCCCCATGTCCCACCAGCCGTATATAAACATCTCGGGCTGTGTGATTGGCTATACGTAGATGTAGGTTCCTCCGTGTTGTGATCTTCACCTGGCACCTCAAGGCCTCCCCCACTACTATCGATGACGCCCGCTCATCTGTAGACTCCCCTGGGTGGAATACTTCAAGAGGCCCAGCCTGTCCCTCATCCATTCCCTCACCCTCCAGCCTCTCTGGGGTCATGTCCAGCTCGAGTCCCCCTGCCATGCCCTGGCTCCCACAGCTCAGGGTGTCGCCTGCGTCGCTAACGCCCAACTCCAAACTGCTCTGCATGTGGCCGCTTCCAACATCACTGCTGTTTCTGTGCTCAAGGACTTCCATCGTTCAGTCTGGTGACAAACCTCAAACCCAGCTGTCGACTGCCCAACTGACCAGGCTGCCAGCTGAGCGCTGAGGCTGGGATGGGTATGAACACACACACACATACTGTACACACACGTGCACAAACACACACATGCCCATACATACACACTGAGAGAGATGATGAGAGACATACACCAGACACATTCTCCCTCTCTGATAGACAGACATAGCAGGTCCTCCTGTGAATGTCAGCGATGTTAACAAAGAGTGGAGGGGCATTAGAGGAGGATCAGGCCCAAAGCTGCAGTTTCTATATATAACCAGGTGGTCCTGCAGAGGGGCAGCTAATCTAACTCTGATTACAGAGGGCCAGGCCTGACCCAGGATGGGATGGGGATCACTTTCTTTTCCTCTCTGCAAGTCTTTCTTTATCTCTATCTCTATGTCAGAAATGTTCTTTCTGTTTCACTCCCCAGTAAATCTCTGACACTCCAACACTGGCAGACAGAGACACACTTTATTCACTCAAATACATCCCTCTGAGCAAATTTTTGATAACAGACAGGCAAGTGTCCCCTGTGAAGGGACATTAACAAACATTAATATGAGGTGAACTGTACATTAGTTTGCTTGAGGAAAAAATAAGACTTGTTGCATCACCCGAAGGGTCCCATTTGTTGTGTTAAGTGATAACAGGAGTGTGGAGGAAGCCTCAAATGTGACACACAAATATAAAGTCTAATCCCCATGAAACATCCATGAGTGAGAGCCTTAGCCAAAAGATGACCACTGTGTGTGTGTGTGTGCTGTGCTGTGTGTGTGTGTGTGTGTGTGTGTGTGTGTGTGTGTGTGTGTGTGTGTATGTGTGGATTTAGGTAGATAAGAAGGGGACAGGCTGTACAAACAGAACAAGGTCAGCACTGACCTTGGGTCAGCTTCCTGTTTCCCCTCCAATGGCTGAGATTAGTGCTCTGAATATAGACGGTGATCCTAGACCATCTCAAGGACACTTTATCCCAAAGTCCTTGCAGCAGCCTTCTTAAAAACAGTCAGCGTTTGACTGTTAAAAGGTGGGGATAGGCGCGAAATTAACTAGTTTGGACAACGTCGTCATAAAAAAGACATGATAATCATTGAAATGGGTAATGATTTCCTTGAAAGTGTTCATGGTGTCGCTCTTTCTTGTACACACAAAAAGTGATAGACGCGTTTGTGTAACAAATGACAAAAAAAAGCTAGAGAGAGAAGTTCAAACCCTGCTTACATTCTCATCTCCATACACCTGACCCAAGTACAACAGAGTTATTCCCATTTTTACGATTCATTGCATCTCCCCACTCTTAATGACGATAGGCCATTTCTAGCTATAAACACTTTTGCCTTTATATGTAGCTGGATGACACTTCCTGCAAACTAGTTAATTTGAAGAATAATCTGGCCTTAACTTCACTTCACCTGAAGACTTGTCTCTATGTATAAAAAAATTGTTCTCAGCGGCTGTGGCTTTGTGGAAGAGTGAGTCGTCCACCTGTTGGATGGGCGGCGGTTCAATCAGGGCTTCCCCCAAGCCCACGTGTCGAAGTGTCCTTGAGCAAGATACTGATCCCCAAAATGCTCCGCAGGGCTGTACCGTTGGTGTGTGAGTGTTAGCTACTTGTACTGATGGGCAGTTAGTACCTTCCATCAGCATATGAATGGGGTGAATGTGATATGTAGTGTGTGAAGTGCTTTGAGTAGTTGGAAGTCTAGAAAGGCACTGTAGAAGTACAATCCATTTACCATTTCTTTTTTTTAAATAACTTCAAGACAAAGTCCACTGATAAGTGTAGTGACAGTGGCTGAATGCCAAAGTATGGTCATCTGACTTCTCATCTTCTGAATCTGGGTAATTCTGGGTTGACCCAGGACCTTTGAGTGTTTGGGAATCCATCAGAATCTGATAGGGAACTGCAGACAAAGCCACAGATAGAAAATGAGAAATGTAAGATCCAAAACATTTTCATCAATGGCTTGTTATTAACCCTCCACTGTTTCAAGGTTCAACAATTTTATAAATAAACAACTGAAATGTTTTCTGTATGACACTCAATACAATTATTGAGTATCTTACAACACAGAGTAGCAGGAACTGTAGTAGAAGACAAAGCATTTTCAAATTAAAAATGAAAATGTGTCATTGCTCAACCTGTATCCTGTCAGTGGTGCATGAGGCCCTTAATTTGATGACTACCTCCTGCCCCTCCCAAACTAACCAAGTGAGACAGACGAGATGCTTACTGCTGCAGCTTTTTGACCCTGAGCCAAGTATTGATTTTCCTCTAAATGGCATGAGGGGAGATGGGAGAAAGACAGAGAGAGCAAGAGAGAGGAGGAGAGGCAGGTGGCCGTAAATTCTGTCAGAAGAGGCGTGAGAGAGAGAAAAAGTCAATCAGCAGTTTGAAGAGAATGATAGCACAAAAGCATGAGTGTACTGTACATGTGTGAAGACCCAAAAGAGCATGGCTTTGGTCAATGTGTGAGAGTGAAGGATGTAACGAGAGAGGGAAAAAGGAGGGTGCGGTGTAAAACATGGCGGGAAGGAGTTAGGTAATAGGAGAGGAAGGGCCCCATGTCTGTGAAAGACAAAAGGTCGGGTCCTGTGGTGTTTGGAGGGGATAGACAGATGGATGAAGGAAAAAAGAAAAGATACAATACAGCAGCAATTGCTCAGTAATATGGACAGGTGGCTCAGCCAGAGAGTAGAATCCTGCTCAGAGAATACTGCCATGTCCTCTGCATGTTTTAGGTAAACATTGATTTACAGTTATATTCACCTATAAAGCTAATCAGAACATCAGTCAAGGATAAAGCAAAAAATGGTCTGCACATGAGTAGCTTGGGCCTTAATGTATGGTCACGTTACATTTCTGTTCAACAACATTTCCCAGTACATGGCCCCGGAAAAGGACGTGATGTCATGGCTCTAATGCAGGCAATAAATAAATATAGATCAGAGCGATCCCAAACTGTAAACAGTGTGTGAGAGTGATGCCACAGTTTATACTCTGGTAGAGTGATTATGTACTAAAAACAATGAGGAAACACACCCTAAAGCAAAACCTTCTTCATTTTCAAACACAGTGCATCAGTGTTTTTGTTGGCCGACCAAACACATCCACTTGGCCAAAGTTGAACAAAAGTGAACGACCTGTGTGGCAGCCAGAGTCGGCTGGATTAACGTCACTCTCTTTTCTTCCTTCCAGACCTCCACCAGCTAGTTTGGGTTAAAGTCTTATGCATTCATGACGGATATTCCCAACCAACATATCTTAGTTTGTCTTAAGTCTACAGTAAGTCACATTTTTCAAACCTTTACTCATATGTGTTGTCACCGACTCTGGGCCAGTTTGTGACAGCTCCTTTTAGTAAAGATGCAAATACAACATTATCTGTCTTAAAGAATCTATCAGCTAAACAAAATTGAATCTTATGTAGGGCTGGTGGATTAATACTATAGTAATTGATACAGTATTTCTAATTATTTTGGTGGATTAGCATTATTATTGAAGCATGATTATCAATATATCAACATTTTTTAACACCAGACTTATTTCTTGCCTCTCTCTCTTACCTCTCTTATATACAATTATATACACTTCCTCCTGTTATGCTTTGCCACACACACTCCGCCATCCTCCCTCCTGTACATCCTTACAATTAACTTGAGCTGGTGGTGTTCATCCTTCCCAACCTTTGATCATCCTCAATGTACATCTCTCAGCCCTACGGTCCATTTTCCCCTCTCTCAAATTCTCTCCATCGCTTTCTCTGTCCACCCCGTCTCTCGTGTTGTCCTGTGTCTTGGCCTGTGATCTTCCGTAACAACAAGATTTATGCTTCAATCAAATAAAAGGTCGCAGTGGAGAGTGTCAGGATTAATAACAGAGAGAAAAAGCGACGGAGAAAAACAATAACATGCATAATATGTCATGAAGGAAACATTAAAACCCACAGTGAGGTGTACTAGGGAAAAGACCTTAAAATACAGACTACTCTGTGCTGCTTCATTGGGTTTTCTCTTGCGCGGTGTTGCTCTGCTCGTCCACCTCATAAGAGGGAAAAAAACAGACCCTAATCTTCTACCCTCTCATGGGGAGAGAAGTGATCCAAGTTCAACTGTGAGCCAGGTGTCAACTGGCCAGCTGATAAAAGACTAAACTGAAATATGCTTCAGCAACGACCCTCGTTATACAACTCATCCCTATGGCTACATACTCCTACATTTACAAAAATAATCGAATTATTATTATCAAATAATTGCTAATAATTCAATAGAAAATGATTAGAAAATTCACACATACACATGTACAGGAAAATGTACAAATAAACGCTTGCATGTGCACATAGAAGCATAGCTTTAACAGAGACAGACCCCTTAGACCCGAACAAATAACTTCTAATTGAGTTTTCATTAATGATAACACAAGCTGGGTCTATGGTTCTGTTTCCGTGAGGTCACAAGTGCACTTTATCTGTAAAACACACACAAAGTCAAACACATTGACACACAGCCACACACAGGCATGGTGGAAATCTCAGGGAGGATCATGGGAAGGGTATATTTAGCATACTGTGATTGGTGTCTCCAGGGAGACAAGACTGAGTGAGGGATGGAGCATCAGCTGCTCAATTAACGGTTTCTGTCTGAGGGTTGTGCATGTGCATGTGCTTCTTCCTACACAAGGGAGACCACGTGACTTTCCAGAGGCCTGTGTTACTAGGATATGTGTGTGTGCCTGCTTGTGTGTGTGTAAAGTAACATCCTACCATTGTCTGTGGCCGTCTCTTCGTATTCGTTGGTGGAGGGCAGTGCAGGTACCAGCGGTTCCATGTTCATGATGAGGTTTTTATGGCTCAGAGAGTTAAAACTTCGACTCTGACCAAACTGAGCTCTGAAAACACAAACATCAACTGCACTGACTGCTTTGTGTGTTACGTTGAGATGTGTATTGTCTCGCATAATGAAAGCCTGTCTGTCTTCCAGATTTTAAGCTCCATAAATGGATGATCATCTTATTTTTCCATGTAATATCCCTCAGTAGGGTATTACTGTAAAAAAGCAGGCAATAACTTCAGTTTTAATAACTGAGAGTGCAGGTGATTTGTCTTGTCCTTACCTGTGCACCTCTGGTGGCTCTCTTTGAATCTTAGAGCTGGCTTCTATCACCTCCTTGGCCACTCTTCCACTAACAGGGACAAATACACATTCATTGCGAGAAGGTCAAAGAGGTGCAACAGCTGTAAAAATACTGTAGGCTAATTGATCTTTTCCCATGTTGCATTTTTCCAAACTCAATTACAAATAGCTTTACAAAATTAAAAAAATGAATTGAAAAAGTAGCAAAATCATTTTTTAAAGCATTGACTGAGGCAAAGGTCACAAAAAGTGGCTACAAAGTAACTTTGACAGGTCATTACTCTGCAGAGAAGTCTATAAAAGAGCATCACTTCTTGATTTAAATTGACACAGACATACATGAACTCCTCAGACTTCAGTCAGGCTCATATTTATTGTTAAAAAGAATTTTTACCAAACCCAAGTGTGTGTTTTGACATCAATTTTCAAATTGAAATCAAGAGTCTGACTGAAACATATGTCATTTTTCATCTGAGTTTTGCAGTTGTTTCTCATAATCAGTGATGGATCTGTCCTGCTCAGCAGGCACTTTCCTGCCAGCAGGGTCAGTTGCTTCATTAGTCTGATTATTGGGCGAACTGCAGTTTCTGGACTCTGACAACTCTGTTTCAAGCCAGCAGGCTCCACCATCACACCCATTAGTCTATTGTCACTGAGATTGATGGTTAGGTCTTAAATTAGATGGTAAAATGACACATCTGGAGAGGTAGGCATCCACAAGGGATATCGGTAATGGGTGCTGGCAAATGTGGGTCTACAGTATGCTAGAAAATGCTGTATGATAAACAGTAATCGGTTGGTCCAACAGAAGTTTGATGAAGATCTGATCTGCTCTGCTTTATGAAAATTGCCTCAGTTTGTGGACCACAAATCTCTTTTCTGCATGCATTTGTACAAATGACTAATTCCCATATTTTAGAACAAATTCCACCATATGCTATTACTCATCGTTGAGCCCTTAAGCCAAACTGCTTTAGCTAGCTGATGAAATGGAGCGGACTGAAGAGTAAGCCTGGTAAAGAGCTTTGTCTGAGAGGAGAATCAGGGCTAACATGGCTTTAATAACAGACTTATATAGAGACTTTCCTGTATCTCCCCCTGCTGTCTTTAGTTAAATCCCTGCATCACTTTCTCTTGTGTGTTTTTTTCTGTGTCTCTGTTATCCAACTCTTTTCACACATATAGATACCACTCTCTTTCCTTTAACACATATTATACACTTTTTCCAGTCAAAATTCTGTCTGTCTATGTATTGTCTGTAAAAAACTAACTTGAATACTGTCTCACCTGTATCTGAACCTGCTGCCTTTGAAGAAGATGTTACTGCTAGAAACTGTCTTTATCTGACTTGACTTCGCACACCTGTCAGAGAGCGGGAGGAAGAAACAAAAAGAGATGCCAACAAAGAACTTCATTATTACAGAGCATCAAACACTGAACAATTCATTCTTCATGGGTTTTTGTTCGTGACTGTAACATTAACTCTTACCACAACACATCTACCGTATTCTTTTAGGTGATGTACCAACAGTGAGTGACTGGCAGTGAGTTACTGTGTTATACACACTAGCCTTTTAGTAAGCAGAAGAGGAAGGTGTTTCAAGGTGTACCAACTTTACGCTGTAGGTCAATCCTTCATGTTTGGTTCAGGATCACTTATCATGCGAAACTCCAGAGCAGCAGAGATGGTGCCAGAGTGCTTACACACACCTCTGCTCTGCTTAGTGTGTGTGTGAGAGAGAGACGCCGTGTGTTCTCAAAGCTCTGCTTGGTTTCCATTTACAAACTCAATTCACTCTGATTTGATTAAGCTGCTCTGATGCTTGTCTGACATCCGAGATGACATCCACTCCCTCTCTGTCCGCTCCTCAGAGAAAAATGAGCTGCTGTCATTAGGAATTCAATATCCAGGGTTATACAGGCTAAGGGTTATTATCAGAAAGCTTTTATAACTTTACAACCTGGTCTTCCTTTTGTAAGCTTTCTTTTATGTAATTTAAACAACATGACACAAGACCTGTAGAAAAACTGGCCAATTGTAGCAGCACATAAAAGAGTATACAGCAAATACAGCAAAGGAAATCATATGGAAAGATTTCCAAAGGAAAATAAGGGCTCCAGTAAAGAGGGAGGGGTCAACATTCTGAGTGACTGACAGTGTGGGAGAGGAAGGGCACCGTGAAGAAATCTCAAACCAGCTTCCAAATCCTGAGTCAAACCTTTGGAAAATCCCGTCTCCTCCAACCTCACTTCTCCACATTAAATCTGACCAGCTGTTTACAGCCAGCAGGCCTTCTCATCCCACTGCATGTACCTTCTTCACACTGCCTCCTTTGCAGTTTCAGTGTTTAAATGCAAGGATTTAAAGTCCATTTATAATCCAGGGTGTTCTGTTTGTCTTTGTGTTGATTCCACATATATGATTTTACCAGACTCCTGAGGACACACTCCTAATGTCTTGAGAGCCCTGAAAATGAGATCTGTCAGTTGACAAAACCATCCAACCAGAAAGTCCACTCAAGGTCCACGCTGTTCTAGAGCTTTTGTTTGTATCACACAATCTTCCTCAGCAGGTGGAGTTGCTCTGCTGTCCATGGATTTTCAGACTTTAGGAACTTCTCGTCCTTATTGGTAAGGCTGCAACTAAAGATTATTTTCATTATCAATTAATCGTTTGGTCTATTAAATATTTGTAAACTGTGAAAACTTTGAGAGACTTAAAGATTGAGACTGACAGCGGTTTACTGGCAACCTTGCATTCCCCATGACCACAGACAAAAGTGGAGATCAGGCTCCAGTCTCTCACTTTCGCCTTCACCCTCAGCATGTTTCCATTCCTGACACGCTGGCAGTGTAATAGTCAGTCAATATTCAGAGCGACGGCCTCAGAGCGATCAGCTGCTCCACAGTGAAGGACAGCAGCATTTTACAGCAGAGCCACAGAGAGGCAGGAAAATAAGGTGAAAATAGTGATAATGTGCTAAAAATCACAGTGTAACATAGAGAAAAACTAATTTTAGCTGCTTGTGAGTGCTAAACAGAAAAAAGGAAAAGGGAAATGACAGAGGTATAAAACTAATTTAAAATAGATTATATTTAAATATATTTAAAAACTGCTGCAACAGTCACCAACTAGAACAGTGCCATCTTCTTAAATATTTATAATATATGTATCCTAAGTTAAACTCAACACCCATTTTGGGAATGGTAAGTACCTTATTAGCTACAAATGTATATATTACCTACAAATATTACCTAATCATTTTATGGTGGAAGGGACATTTTCAGATGGAATAATGCTGCACCATCGCAAGTGTCTCGGAGCAGCTCAATACATTTCCTAGACATGTGTGTGTGTGTGTGAGAGAGAGATACGCACTTGTAAAAGGCTTGGTTCTCCACCCCGCACTTCCATAAGTGCTTACACGCTGCAGGGGTCAAGGTGTGAAATGTCAACACCAGTTTCTTCTACACAGAAAAGGACAAAGACAGACAGAGAGAACGAAAGACTGTGAGGATCAGAAATGAGATTACCAAAAGACGTTTGAATAAGGACAAGAGAAGTGCTGAACACGATGAGAGGGAGCTGTGCAAAATGCTGACCGACAGACCCAAAGCTGTAAGCTTAGCAAGATGTAAGACAGATAGACTGATTTGCCCCCAGCATTCAGCTGTAAAAAGGGCTTGTAGCTTGCAGAACATGGGTCTTTAATGGACTAGGAGGAGGGATATATTCCTGTAAATGTCTAGTTTTCAGTCCTGCGTGTCTGGTAATGTGAGATACAAGATCAATGCAGCTCAACAACAAGGGTGGAGGGTGAGCGAGAGATGGAGAGAGGAAACACTGAGATCAATAACATGGGAGTGTTACTGTAAAACAGTGACAACCATGGTACACCATGCCTGTACATTTTATTTACAAAGAAAAAGGAAAAAAGACAAAGATTTGGACCTTGAATTCATGAACTGGTCTAGAAAAGCTCACCACACAGTTTACAGCTGTGCACTGATCCAGTTTGTTCCCTTTCCTAAAGTCAGCTATATTGCTCAACCCCATCAGTGTCACACATCAGCTATATTAGGTATGTAGTGATTTACACACATGTGCTGCAGTGACCATGTGTGTGTGAAAGTACCAGAACTGCATGTTAAAATATTTTTAACAAATTTTCTTTGGTCCCACTTTGGCTGAAAAGTGCTTTTAAAGCATGACATGACATTTTATGATGCTGATTTAACTCTGAAAAGATACATTTACATGTACTAAATTTTTACAGAGTATTTAAAAGTACCAACAGCATTTACAGAAATAACTTGCATGTTGTGTTTTCAATACCGCAATCAATAAAATAAACTAATTTGCTAGCTAGTTTTCAACAGCTATGCCCTGGTGTAATGTTAAAACCATGTAAATTACCCATTAACATGTTTTTCCTAAGCTAGGACACCAATAGATAACTAAAGAATATGATATAATAGATAAACTGCTATTTAAAAGACATTTCAAGCAAGTGTTACAGCAATAAAGCCATGACAAGTTGCCATCAGCTCAAAGTGGGACAGATACGTTAATGTGTTCCAGACGAAATAACAGAGGTGAGGGCAGAGGGTGAAATCATGCAGTGACCTGTCACACAGTGGAAGACTCAGAACAGACTACACATCAATACATGAATCAAAGCCTGATAAAATACAGTGAAAAATATTCACAGAAATTATGTAAATACTGTATATACAGTATACACACACTCACACATAGGGATACAATCAAAATAAAGCCATCACCATTTCTTTCAACACAACGTCTGACACTGAATACATGACATGGACAGGGTTATAGATTATGATGCAAAATCTATAACATTTAACGTTTACTGATGATGGGGCTATGAAGTTTATTTTGATAATGAGGCTATGGGGAATAGATGCACAGGACAGAGGTACTATTTGAAATTTCAGCCATAGAACTACATATTTTTACGGTCAAAGACTCAAAATAAGTGTTTGCACACATGAGCTACCAATAACAGAAAATTAATAAACATAAACTGACAATGCAGATAACTTTTGTATAAAACAATATAAAACAAACGGACACAAAACAACACGGAACAACCAAACAATGAACACAGTAAAAGATGAAAACGGTTCCTCCAATCATAAAGTGAGGTGAGAGCAGGACTGTGGGGAGAGGCATCAAATTGAGGATTTAAGTACAACAGTGTTTTGTGCTTCTATTATTACTTGTATTTACTCACCAATGATGACTATGTTTACACACAGAGAGAAGAGACAGAAACACAAAGATAAAACTGCATCTTCAGCCATTCATGAGTTGACAAACAGGCAGACAGACTGACAAGTTAAGCAGAGATGAGAGAGCTGGTTTGAGCTTCTGTAATGAGGAGAATAGTTACGAGGCTGACTGACAGATTGATTGGCTGATTGGTAGATTAAAGAGCAACCAGGCTTTAACTACAGTAACGACCATTTTCAAGTATTTTTTAGGCACCTCTGACTGAATCAATATGGGTTCATGTGTGTCAAACGGCAATATAAGACACAATCAGCTGTCGTTCTTGGAATATAAGAGTGGTTTGCACATACAGTATATATGAGGCATAATGCACCAAAATCGTGCTCAGAATCTACCACAGCTCAGGGCTGGATGACAAACATCGAGCGTACAGATGAAACGTGTCCCAAATGCGAGACACCTGTTGTAGTTGTAATTTAATGTTTTAAGTCAGTATTTGCTGTCTGTGTCAGTTTCAAGCTGAGATGTGATGTAATTTATATTTGTCGAAGACGTCCTAACATGGATGTAGTGAGGGAGTCTCATATTTGGGCCACAGTCGACACATAATGTGAGTAAGGAGGTTAGTCGTAACACACCCACCATCCTGTTACAGTGAATCCTGCCTGTTAAGGAGATCTGAAACAGCGACACACACATACAGTGTGTGTGATGGTGGACAGGATTACATAGACAAACAGTACAGTTTCATAGCACATTTATCGGATGTAACCATTACACTGATGAAAAAAGGCAAACAGGACAGGAAGAAAGAAGGAAAGAGAAAAAAGGATGTACAATACACTCAAAAACGGTCAAAAACACGGAATTGAATTCAAATGAACACAGACAGTAACTGTGCATCTACATCAAAGTCATGGTACCGAACAGAAGTACCGAACTCCACAAATGTTAGAGGTTGGGATCTAACAGGTCAGCGTGGTGATGACGACTCTAGAACATGACTACATAATTCATCATCATGATGGAGGAAACTACACAGCACATTTTATTCTTCATTGTTTACCCTTTAGATGAGAAAGTGCATGCAGGAGGACACGGCACTCACCTCTTTCTGAATCCCGATGACGTAAAAGGTTTTCCCTTCGAACTTCAGCTTGCTAACATCATTCCTGCAAACAACCATGCTGTCATAACTTCAAGAAATAGCTACATAATCAGGGTTAAAGATGAAGGGCTAAATGATGAAAAACAAATGTGACGTAATTCAATTCAATTCAGTTAAATTTTATTTATATAGCCCAATATCACAAATCACAATTTTGCCTCAAAGGGCTTCACAATCTGTAACATATGACACCCTGAACAGCTTAGTTCAATATTAATAATCTAATAACGTATCATTTAGAACAGTACAAAACTCTACAAGGTGTCACTTTGCATAATGAGTACTTTTACTTCACGTTAAGTACATTTTGCTGTTAATTCGTATGTACTTTTGGCTAAGTAAAACTGTGTATTGCTTCTTTTGCATAAGTAAATTATCTAAATAATTTCCCCACCACTGCCTATTAACAATAGATGCTAAAAACTGTGTATATTTTTAGTTTTTACAACATGTTGAACCAGTGTGCCAAACAGTTGCATGATGCAGAATCAGTGACAAATTTGTACCATTTTAGGAGGTGGATCCTCTTGTTTCCCTGGAAGACCACAAACCCTGTGGCTGTGAATCCGAGAAAGGCTGTGGAGCCTGTGAAATCCTGCAAACACACACACACACACACACACACACCACACACACACAGCAGAGTGAGAGGCAGATACCTGTGGATTAACAGTGGGGGGGCAAGTGGGCCATCAATAATCTCCATGGTAATGGCACCTGCATAAAATCACTTGTTTGTTTCAAACTTTACTGCCCCAATTTGCAGTTACTGACATCAAGAGTGAGGCACAGAAAATACAGAACAGGTAGACTCAGTCTGCTATATAAATACCAATATCAGCTTCAGAGTGAGAGGAGAACACAATATGTTCCTGTCACTCTCCCACACCTCCTTTCCTCTGCTGCTGTACCTCTCTGTATCTCGCTTTAAATCCCTCTCTGTGTTCCCCACAGTATCTTGCTTACTTTCTCTGATTCTTGAACTTCACTGATATGCAAGTGCAATATGACACAGCCATTTCCAACAAACCAAATCAAAAACAGCACCACTGACAAGAGTGAAGCAGATAAAGTGGATTCTCTCCAATAGTCAGAATTTAAATATCTCTTTAATCTGCGTAGCATGCTTTGATATGCCTGTCCATGGGAGAATGTCCCTGTTTCACACTCTGACTGGGTGGAGGGTGAACAGAGAGTGCGAGGATGAGTGAAAAGCAAATGTAAAATATTCCTTTTCTTTATCAGATTCAATCTATTCCATCCATCACAATAATACAAGACAAAGACCAAGGAAAAAAATATACACAGTATCACAGAATACACTTAAGTGTCAAATGAACCACAGTAATAGATCTTAACTATAAAGACTTCCAATGTTATCAGAAAAGATGGAGTCAATAACATTGACTTGCTGAAGCCATGATTTTCTCTGACCGATAGATAATATTGAGAATATTGATTCCTAAAAGTGATGGTTTCTGTGCAGACCGCATTTCTTTTGTTTACCAAGATAATGTTGCCAGAGGTGCAAATGCAAGCAAGAGACCTCTCTGACTTAACTAACTGAGCTTTCAGGTTTGCTGCTGTTGTGTAAAGTTAATAATGACTATAGTCGTCTGTTTAATATGCAAATTAAAGGCAAACAAGCAACGGGTAAAGAGGGCAGGTGAGTATATGTGTGTAAATGGCACAGTCATTTGTACTTCCATACAACGGCGTGAACAACTCTAGTGGGTATTTACACCTGTAAATGAATGGCTGCAACTAAAATTAAATAAACAGGAATCGTAACTTCGTATTTAAAAGACGACATGAAGATTTACTGGAACTGTAAGTATACAAGCCATTATGTTAAAAGACACTATGCATGTGTACTTTATACATACATACAGTACATGCTGTATATACAGAGAGAGGGACAAAGGTGGAGACATGTGGTGGAGGCCTTCTAAGACAGCAAGATATTTTTCTGTAAATTATGTTCAACACAATGCAACAATAATTTTAGAAAATTACTGAGGCGTGATCAGAGGAACCATGTCAATATCAACAGCACCAGGCCTCACAGCCAGAGTGGATGAAAGTGTACATTCTCCACTGATGATACCTTGCATGGGTGTGGGTCAACGCCATATGTTTCGAGGCTGTGAGCCCTTTGGAGCATGCTCAGCTCTGCTAATGCAGCACACTGGCCCCTGAAAGAGAGGAGAGGGGAGGGGAGGAGATCAACACACTGATGCTGTTAGCGTATATGGGACATTTTACACATTTTAGTAACAAAAATGTCAGCTTTTCTGCATGTTTCACTAATTAAAGTCATTAGATTTGACCCAGTTTTTGACCATCTGTTAATATTTAGCAGAAACAGACATGTAAACAGAGGCCAAGTGTTCAGCGGGACTGGTGCAGCTTTATTTGCTCATTAGTCAAAGCGATGCAAAGTCAAGAAACTGAGTGATGTACATGGCTCCTCACCTTGATGCCAGACAAATAAATCAACATTAAAATTGCACATGCACATAGAAACCCATTAAAGAACTGCTTGACTATGAAGATACGACTCACAGACACATACAGCCCACCCCACCCCATTTGTAAACCACCTTTCTATGGCTCAGAAGTAATCTACGCTGTTAATCCTGTCTGTCGTACCCATTGGGGCAGACAGAGGGCACTTAGCATCATCTGTCTCTGTGCTGTGGGAAATGAAGGATTTGTCTTTGATGTTCTATAATCGCTGTATGTGTGACGGTCACAAACTTAACAACATTAATAATGAGCTGCAGCGATGATGACACAAACAACCCGAAGGAGGGGGTTTATGTATACATTCACATAGTATACATATCATGCGAGCTTATGATTTAGGAACTTATTCTGAGTGCAAAGTGAAGAGTAAGAATAAGAATTCTACATCAATTTCAACATGATCTAATCTCTTTCACTTTTATCATTATATTTATGTAGAAACCTTTGGGTTCATTAATCACCTCCTCGTTTAATTCAACTTGTTCCTCGTATTGCATTTTATTCCATAGCCGATTGCCAGTGTTTACAGATATTTATTGTGAATGTGCAGTTTTCAGGGGACCCGAAAGCAGGGCCTCTGATCACATGCAGAGGAATGACGATACACAGAGGATTAACAAGAGGATCTAATTTATCAGGTTTAGCTGAACATTTGAATTCTTAAAATCCTTCAGTAACATATAAGGTGTCCAAAACAAGCTTGACATAAATAATTCATGTTCATTCCTCTGCAAATTAATTTTATTATTTTGTATTTATTTAATCTAAAGTGAAATGCCTTCTGCAATGCAATGGACCACAAGTATCTGGGTATCATCCAATTTTGTCTCTAGCCAGAACTACAGAAAGCACTTTATTGTCTGCAGAGTAGAAAACTGTCTCCGCAGCATGTTTTGAAAACACAGATCAGAGGAGCGAGCATCCACGCCTGTCACCAAAATCAAACAGTAAACTGAAAACAAAGACGCAGCTCCAGACAACAAAAAACCCCACCAGGCACACATACATACGTCTCTTTTACCTGAGCTCATTCTTGTGTATTTCTATAATCTTCCTCTCCAGTTTGAGGGATTGTTTAGGGAACAGCTTGAAGTCTCTGATGTAGTCTGATGGGTGCTCCTCTGGGTCGTAGTCCCCGAGCTCAGCTGGAGACAGATGGTGATAACAGTAGGAAAATGGTCTAAAAAACAGTCGTGTGTGTATTTCTGTTTTATAGGAACAATACAAAAATATTTAAATGCAGTCAATTTACATTAACATTTTGGGAAATGCACTTATTTGCTTTGTGGTGGAGAGTTAGATGAGACGATTGCTACTACTCTGATGTCTGTACAGTAAATATGACGATGGAGCCGGCAGCCGGTTAGCTTAGCTTAGCTTAGCATAAAGACGGGAAACTGAGAGAAAGCGCTAGCATGGCCCTATCCAAAGGTAACAAAATCCACCTATCAGCCACTGTAAAGCTCCCTAATTAACATGTTATAGCTCATCTTATAACAGTCTTCCCATCTAACTTTCCACCAGAGAGTGAAAAGCATTTTTCCCAAAATGTTTAACTATTTCTTTAACATCTGATCTAACAGATTTGGGTCACCAACACATTTGTCGGTTTCTAAAGCCCAAAAAAGGCTTAACGAGATATATTTTTCATTATATTGTTATTTCCACAGGACACTCATAAGCCTAATAGATAAATATTTTCCTTATTGAATCCAATACATAGTCCTAACAGACGCTAATTTGTCTTTTAAATTCGTTCTTAATTAGCAGTCATAATACAGGTTAAATCAAATTGCCTGGAGTTTAATTAAACGGTAATCCTCAACCTATTATCCAGCTCTATAACCAACACCCTGACAAAGTGGGACAGGGACCTGCCCTTGTGAATCAGAGCAGCCAATGATACACAGCAGGCACACTCTGGGCTGCGATAACAAAGCCAGTCACACTCTGCTCTCTGGGGATATGAGCCAATCAGAGAGTGCTTGCAGAGTTCAGTGATTTGTGTACCAGCCAGAAGGGTTCATTTATATGATACAGCTCAGCTAATTCCACTCTTAATCCGCATTAAAGCAAGTAGCTCCGCACCGTGATTAAACATTGAACTGTTACTGTTAATTAACTGAAGAAAAAATTATGACATTGTTCGTTTTCCCAGAGGTCCATCTTGCGGTGTTTAGGATTATCAGTCTGATGATTTGAAATGTAGCCAGTTAATGAGACCAGACAAATGAAGCGATTGGTTTGACTGCCAAAGTTAGTTTGATGCTCATTAGCCAGTTGCATTAAGCTAGCTCTTCCTTCCTAGTTATGACATGAGTGTTAAAGCTGGAATGCGGGACTTTTACATATGAATGAACGTATGTTACATTCAACCCCTTCAACAGTGCTGATTAAGCTTATCACAGCGTATTTCTCTGGGGTTATTTATATCAACGTCTGAGTAGCATCTAGAGGACAGAAATAGAGTAGGCACTGGTGCTTTTAACAATTTCCATTCAGAATCAAAGACTTGAGCACATGCAGAGTGCAAGTCTGATATATTGTCATGTGATCAGAGATGAGACTACTATCATTTTTTACTGTAGTTTTGATGATAATGTCTCCATCTACAAGGAGTGTGTCTTTGTCGAATGTCAAGGTGCGACATGATGACATCAGAAGCCATGACAAAATTTGAGACATTAATCAGGCCACGTGCAGCAACTCTTCATACTGATGTAAAAATGTCTGTCATGAGTCCTCAAACATGTTGGACAAGAGATTTACAGTAAGAAAGCATATAATCAATTAGAGAAAACAGAGCAATGAACGATTGAAATCAAAATTAATGTACTGAAAACTGTGATACAAGCAGTATGAATCTGCCAGGGGCCATCACTAACGTCATGTCATCTGCTGTAAACTGCATAACTTAATTAATGTTTGTACATTGTTCAGTAGTAGTTAAGTTCAAGTAGTTCAAATGTCTCAAAGCTAGGGGAAAAAAATGGAAAAACCCCGCTCATATCCATGTGTAAATCAAATATAATAAATGTCAGCTGTAACATCCTAATTTACCAGTAGATTCACTGTCAGTAAGTATATACCAAATCAACTGGTTGTCATTAAGCCTTACCCTGTACAATGCAGGCTCCCAGATATGCAGCTTCAGCAAAAGGACAGAGGAGACGACCGTGATAGATATCTCTCTTCAGCTGGAGGTACAAGAGATACCTGGACACACAGACACAACACACACAGTTACGAAGAAAAAGTTTAATGTCGCTTAGCTTAGACAAGCTTTACATTTGTTACTCAAATTGAAAGTTTATTTAGTAAGGCAGTGTATGGCTGCGATACTACAGAAATATGTAGAAAAATTCATGTGGCTGTGTGTCGTTGGTTATCCTTACTGCAAGTGTGAATTTAGTATTTATTTTGTAAGATTAGCCTCACACAGTATGAATGAAAATCAGTATTGTTGTCTCATCATCATAATATCATATTTTCTTCATGTTGAATATTTCCAAAGGGTTAAAGGTTAAATTCATAAAACCAATACATGGACTTGATTTCATAATGATATAGCTGTGTTACTATGGCAATTTGAGAGAGAATTACTATGAAAACAACAACCATTCAGCAGCGCGTGGTAGTTACTATGGAAATGGATTCAATGGAGGCAAGTTTAGCCATGCTGCTGATACTCTGATTTGTCTTGTGTTACCAAGGAGATGAGAAGTTCCATTGGTGCTGAACCTATAGGGACATGTGTTGCCATGGATACAGATGAGTTTCCAGAGGAGACGAGACACCAGTGTCCACTGACTCATTAAACTTGTTTTCTAACTCAAGTGAAAGAAGCAGCAGAAGGAAAGCATGAAAGATTGAATGGAGTGAAAAAGCCTGCTGCTGTCGCTAAATAGTTTTATTTATAGTCAGTCTGTAGCCGCATGGAGCTTCTTCAAACTGGCTAAAAAACACATCTATCTATATTTACATGACCTTCTCAGTTGTGTTTAATTTTGTAGTCTTCTCATCTTCCATTTCCTCCCCTGAACTCTTAATGTTACAGTCACAGTCGCAGTATGTTTTACATCCTTGTTGTTTTATGTAACAGGACGTTCAGTCTGTTCTGTCTGCGTTAAACTCATTTTTCTGATTTAATCAATGAACACAGTAGATACTGAATTTAGCTGTCATAACAGGACTACACAGTGCTGAGTCTCATAAAATGTATTCCAACTTCCTCTAATTTGACCGCTTTTCTGTCCCCACTTTTTTCATCCTCATCTTCTTTTCTCCCTATCTCCTTTCATCACTTCCTCTCTCATGCTGTGTTAAATTATTCCCATTCTCATTTACTATATGAGGTTTAATTTGTGTAGCAAATTAGTGCTTTGTCTGTACACTATGAGATCACCAAGCAGGTTACATCCATGCAGAACTTTTTTACAGCTGAGCTAATGGTCAATTCTGCCAAATAAGAAACTATATACTTTGGAAGTTGAGAAGAAAAATGGCAGACTTCAAATAACATCCCGCAAACTGGAGTACATGCAGCACACAAACATTAGCATAATCGTTTTTGGATTTGGATAATGAAAATACCTCACAAAAAAAACTTGACATTGACCGCTCCATTGGACTGAAGCTCCTTCTGAACTTTCCAAACTTGACTTTCAATTCTATGTCCACTCCAAAACCATCAGTAGACGGTTTTTAGACAAGTTAATCAATAGAAGTGGACACGAGGATTACATAAAAATGCAGACCTTTCGAATTGTTGAAATGCAAAGAGAGAGACATAACAGAAACTGAAGGAGGAAGCTGAGAAACAGAGAGGAAAGTTTTCATGACATTGATGATGCACAAAAACACCTTTAAGTAATAAAAGTTGCAGTGGACAGGGAGACATGCCAATATGAGTTGAGAGATGTGGAGAGACACCTGAGGGAGTAGCGCGAGCTGTGATTACGGGTAGAAGAAGGAGGACAGAGAGAGACCGACAGAAGGGAGGGAGGAGACACCTGAGGGGTGAAATTATGGAGCGACGGAGTGGAGAGATCTGAAAAGGATGGAAGAGAGAGAGGGAGCAAGATGGAAAAGCAGGGCTGGAGGAAGGCGAGAGAGAAATGGTGATCATTTGAGAGAAGTAGAGATGGTGAGCCATAACAGCTCAGATGGGACAGGGAACATGAAAACAGAGTCCCTGCTGAGTGAGCATCTCTAATTATCACTATGCCTGAGAGAAGGTGTGTGTGTGTGTGTGTATTGGGGGGGGGGGGGGGGGGAGTAATAAAGTTTTTATAA
>CM022476.1:14358177-14374453 GCA_011952105.1 Coreoperca whiteheadi
CTCCGCTCTATTATTCTTTATAGAGTATGAGTATAAGAAAAAAAAGAAGTATTTGTGGTTTGTGTTGTGTGGTGGGGGTGTGTTGTGTTGGGGGTGGGTGGGGGGGGGTATTATAAAGTTTGTATAAACTACCAGATATTCTACTACCATAACCTGGAAAACTAAATTGTTGGATGGATGAAAAATTGAAGGACGACTATTCTACAGCATATTCACATGAAATCACGAGCATGCATTGCCAAAGTAATTTCCACCTCATTGGCTAACACAACATTTGGCATCTGGACGGTCAAAGGCAAAGAAAGAGAAGGAAATAGATCCTGCAATTTGGTGAAAATTAGATTATCATAATTGTGTTGGCAAAACTTGGATATTGTACGTCACAAATCTACATTTTTTTGTAATGACAACAAAACACTACTGTGTTTCAAAAGATTACACGAGTCTCTGCTGTGGCTGCCAACGACAAAAAAAATATTTTTGTTTTGTTAACATACTGTAGGCCTGGGATTGTGTTAGCAAACCAACCAAAGGTCCCTGAGACTATCCAACACTCTCTGGGATTCTTTTTGAACCATGTGGGCCCTTGAACTACTATCAAGCTATTGATTTTTAGCTAAGATGCTAGTTTACATAAATGTAATAAAGCTGCTCTCAAACGAGGAAAAAAGAGAGGCATGTCTTTTATACACTTTCTCTATTCTTCCCTTCTTACTCCATCACTCATTAACCATCCATTATAAAGTGTTACCTGGTGAGCTCCTCCTTGATTTTCATTGGCTCGTTGGGATAAAACTTGACCCGGAAGCACATTGTGTATGGCTGCTGAGCTGCTGAAGACAAGAGGGACACGAACATGAGAAGAACGTTTAGAAGAGAGAAATAATTAGAGAAGAAGAATGTGCAGAGAGTTAAAGGAGAGTGCGGAGTACAGAAAGTAGTTTGAGAATGCAGAAGTGAAACGTGACAGAAATGAGAGAAAAAAAGTAGAACAAGGGTAGATGGTTTTAATGAGGAAGGAGAGGAAAAAGGAGAGGAGAGAGATACATGAATAGAAGAGAGAAGTGGAGCAGAGCAATGGGGATTATGTAAAACTGGAGAGAAAAAGAAGTTGGAGACAAAAAATGAAATCACAGAATGCCTCTAATACTGATTAGTCATTTGATAATTACAGTAATTACTCATCACACACACACACACACACACACACACACACACACACACACAAAGTGCCTGACTTGAACTGGGATCTGTTTCTTTTCCTTTGATCTGAGTCCTAAAGCATTTCATTTCTGACTGTATGTGTGTGTGTAGCTGCTGCAGGAGAACATTTGAGCTTAGAATGGTATTTAAATATGCACAGTAACATATATACACACACTTGCATAAGTGCACACACACACACACACACAGTCCATGATAGGCTGCTGTGGGGCTCAGATCAAACGACAGCAATGGCTTAAACTCTCTCCTGGGGTCTCATGGATCTCAGAAAATTGCATATAAACACACATTCATGCACACACATGCTAACACTAAAAGTTTACTCAGTGAAGTTAGCACATTGGCATGATGTACAGACATACATATTGACACACAGAGTAGAAACCTCAGAAGAAGCATCAGTAGCAACTGTTACAAGCCAATTTATAAAAGTGAATCGAAAAGTACTAAAATCAAAGCCCACAATTCTGATATTCATGATATACTGTATGTATATATAGACGTTTGATTTACTCTTCCCAGTAAAGGTGGCCCTATTCAGATTTGTTTATTTTATTTTACGTTCTTTCAAAGGTCTAATGTGACTTCGGTTTGCGCTTGTCAGCTAGGACAGGAATGTTACAGGAGACCTTAGTTTGCATTCCGTTTTGTATCGTAATGACTGTCAATGTGTTGCTGTTTTTTTTACCATGACCATAAACTCCTTTCTTAACTGTAACCAAGTAATTTGTGTGCCAAAAGTATTTTGTGCCTCTCATTTCTAACAGTTTCAGAAGGCACTGACAAACAATTTAATCCTGCTGAAAGGGACGTCAGATTAGAAAAGCTCCTGAGGCTCATTAGAAAAGCCCTCGATTTATACTGTAATTTCATTGTATGAATCAGGTAGCAATAAAATACTTACAGGTACTTATATGTAGGTACAGTGGAAGAAAACAAGACTATAGAGAACAAGGGGGTAAAAATTGGGACTTTCAGTGAAATAGGTAAATGAATTATTATCAGAAATTAAGTATCTTTCTGAATACTGGATACCTACAGGGTAGAGTGCACTGAAGTTTGGGGGAAAGATTAACAACTGACATTCTGCAGAACCTATAAAGCAGTTATGGTATGGCAAATCTTGGAATATGGACTTGGACTTGTTTGTATTCACTGTGCTCATAGGTTAAGCTTATGTCTAAAGTGAACTCGTACACATGTGGACAAGTGGTCATCAAGCATAAACTAAACAGAGAAGAGGAAAAGGACGTGGCAGAAGAAGAGGAAGAAATCACCTAACATGGCACCATAAATCTTTACAGAGTGCCCTCACCACTCTGTCTTTAATGGTGGGATCCTCTGCGGTATTATCCAGCTGGGAAAAACAGCACACATCTACATAATACATGCTGAGCAATATGAAAGACGCAATCCTCCCACTCACTCCCAAAGAATTTGAGCAGCTTTTTTTGCTCAGGCTTAAGGGACCAAGATGCTTTAAAAAAGAAAAAAAAGGTTTTGGAGAAAGTGAATTGGCACAATAGTATGCACGCACACACTCGTACAAATGTGACGCATATGCGCGTAAGCTGAGACACACAAAGAGTAAATAAAACACAAGACACACATCCTAATTTGAGAGTAAATCCTGCCACAGGGAGAACCGATGTGTCAGTACATCTCAGATCTATTCAACACTCGTCCTCCCATCCCTCGCTCTCATCTCTTTTTCTTTATTTCACTCTCTGTCAGCCTCTCTCATCTCAAACTGTCTCTCCAATCTCCTCTTTTTCTCCCTCTTTTCTTCCCTAATCTGACTTCTTTCTTTAGCTACATTATCCATCACTGTCTCCTCTTGCTCCCTTCTGCAATAGCCCCCCACACACTTCCTCTTAATCACTCTTTTCCCCTCCTTCTCTCCTCCTCCATCTCTCATTCTAATTTTCACTGATATCCTCATCCTCCCCCCTCCTGTCCTCTCGCACATGTTCTGATGAAGCAGAATATGCGCCGCTAATAGCTCCTTTATTAATTTATACAGAAAAAGCAGCACGGTCATTAAAAGAGTGGGCGAAATTCAGACGCAGACACGTTTTTGCTGATCACACAGGTAATTGGCCAAATGTAGACGAAGATCATGCTGAGAAATTCTGCAGCAAAGCGTCAGTTTCATCACAAGTTTGATAGAAGATTCCAGAAAATCAACAACAGCAAACATCAGGATTTTGGCATCATTTGACTGAGGGACTTTTTCGAGACTAGATAGAAAAGTAACAATGTGATAGAAGAGGCAGAGATGTAGGAGAGTTGTTTTTCTCCCACAGCCCTGTATAAAATGTGGCTGACAAAGCGACACGGTTGTTTTTTGAGGCAAAGGCAGAATTATCTTCTCTTGTTCCATCAGTTACTCCTTTCCAGGAAGGGACTAAAACATTATGGCGGCTGTGGCTTAGAGGTAGAGCAGGTTCGATCCCGGCTTCCCCCAGCCCACATGTGCCCAAGTGTCCTTGGACAAGATACTGAACCCCACGTTGCTCTGAGTGTGTGTGAATGATTACTTTCTTTGTTCTGATGAGCCTTCAGTGTATGAATGGGGTGAATTACACGTAGTGTAAAGTGACTCTCACATTTCACTCCAGCGTGACTTTACATCTGCATTTTTGAACCTATAAAAGTATTATGTTTCATTACATGTGTCGCAGTCAAATAGCTACAGTATCATTTTCCTATTGATTGTCAGTGTTGGAATATAACTAAGAACATTTACTCAGAATTTGAGGTACTTCACTTGATTATTTCCATTTTATGCTACTCTTTCAACTCCACTATATCTTTGAGGCAAATATTATAGATTTTACGCCACTACATTTCTTTGACAATATTAGTTACTAGTTATTTTGCAGATTATTAATTATGATGTATTGTTATAGAATACACTACCCAGCAATATATAAAGTAGTTCAAATTAGCCACACCTTTACCAGCTGCAACATTAAAGTAATGTTCACATTAATGCATGCAATATTTATAATCCAATAATATAATACATATGATTATAAAATGGGCCATTCTGTATAAAGAGTACTTTTACTTTTGGTACTTTAAGTATATTTTATGCTAATACTTATGCACTTTTAATTAAGTAAGATTCAGGAATAAATGCAGGACTTTTACTTCTAACAGAGTATTTTGACACTGTGTTATTACTACTTTTACTTAAGTAAAACATCTGAGTACTTCTTCCACCTCTGTTGATTGATTGCAGAACATAAAGAAGGCAGGTCTTATCTAATATAAGTCAATCAGAGGCAACCATGAAGAGGGAAAGGAAAAGCAAACACAAGAAAGTTGGTGTGCTACAGAGTAGCAGAAAACTGTGACAATTGTCAGTAGACAATGAGCTTGCCCTTGTCCCTCAGCTCTTGTCACTTTGTCTGCCTTTATTGTGTCTCTGTTTGTCGCCCTGTGGTATTTCTGAGAAAAGACGCTGTCCGACATTGTCTGGCACTGTCACTACTCGTGGCAAATGGTAATGTGAGCAATGTGTCCTGGGGATATAGCAAGTAATAAGGCCCTAAAACTTGTATATGAGTAAAATGTATAAATACTATTTGTCCATTATGAACAGCAAAGGTACTTACAGTTTGTTTTTGTTTTTTTACCACACATAATGAATTTCCCATGCAATAGGCTAAATACTGATATCGGATTTTTTATTTCAAATGTCTTTGAATATCCAGTGGCTTTAACACTGTTGCGAGTGTGCTGTCTTTGGTGTTGTCTGTTTGCTGTAAAGCTTGACCCTCTCACACTGACGCGGCTCTAGGGGAGAGAAAAATTCAGGCCTGCATGCAAAACATTAACACATACACGCACAAATATGCACACAGGAATGTGCACACAGACGCACATGCATTTCCGACTCTGTTCATTGCTGTGTACATGCACACTGATGCAGAACACACAGAAAAACACAGAGGAGGCAGAAGTGACACTTACACTTCATCTGCCTCACCACAGGCTTGTTGGGCTCCAGCCAGTGCTGAGAGAGAGACAGACACAGAGAGAGAAGGTGAGAGAAAGGACAAATGTTACTCTAAAATAAGGAAACTGACGTTTAGAGCAGATCAGTTCGAAAGAGTATGTTGCCATTCCAATGAGCTCCAATGAGCTCACGAGTTTTTCCAAATCAAAAATTTGTTGGAAGTTAAGGGCCTCGATCAAGGTCTTCTACTACTAGGAGACTAGACTACTCCTGAGCCTACATGCATTTTGATCACTTGTTAAATGCATCCAGTACAGATAATTATTTTCACTGAGATTTTGAAGGAAAGCATCTTATTTGCTCTCTATCCTTTTGGCACATTTGGACATTTTATCCAAATCTCAAAATCTATCACAAAGTGGTTGTGACAAATGCACACATCCAATAAGATAAAACAACCTCACTAATGTTACACTTCAGTTGCTTCAACTTGTGGCCTTTGTGCTGTAACATCTCTTGCTAATATTTGCTTGTTGTTATTCCTTCTGATTAAATGCAGCTAGAGGCCGGCTGAGCTTCTGTTGAGACAAAGCATCTGGTCTCTTCTGTGTGTGGGTTGTTTGAAATATGGCAACTGATCTTGTTATTATTTGTCACTTGAACTTAATATAATGTACTAACTGCCCCCTGATTAATATCCAACAATCCCAATGTGGTCATGCTGACTCAGTGTAGCCGTTTCCTGTTAGTAGGTGTGATCATCAGTTTCTTTATTTTTGTTCTTCTGCTGTGATTACGTGCAGCCATATCATTATTTTGATGAACCATACATATAAATACGTTGATAAGTAGATTCTGCTTCAGAGGCAAAACAGCATAGAGGGATAATACATTTGATATTTCCATCACTGCAACATTTTATGAAAACCCAGTGCAAACAAACATTGAAAAATACATGAAAATATAGATTTTTACAGCTATCTATTGAGACTGGAGTCTTCCAGTTCCAGCACTGAAACAATTAGTCAACTGATCAGTTAGTCAGAAAATGAATCGTCAACATTTGGGTTAATTATTTCATTAACTGTTAAATTAACCAAACACTTGCTGATTCCAGCTGACGATTTGCTCTTATTCTCTGTTTTATATCATTTTAAACTGCACATCTTTGGATTTTGGACTGTTGGACGGACAAAACCAGAAATTTGAGGACATCACTATGGACTCTGCTAAAATGTGATAGGCATTTTCAGCTTTTAAACAAATTTTATAGACTAAACAACTAATCCATTAATCAAAGAAATTATTGACAGATAATGAAAATACATAGTTAGTTGCTTTTTGTTGTTCTGCGTGTGTATGTGTGTGCGTGTGTGATAGTTACCCTCTGCCTTTCGGGGTCCACATATCGAATACCAAAGTAGTCCTTCTCAAGTAGGTTGTAGTGGTTACACACATGGTCCAACAGGAACTGGCCTTTAGTGTCTCTCTGTAAAGACATAAAACACATTAAATCCAGGAAGATATTTTGTGATCAGTCAGCATCCGGTACTTTCATCTAAGCAATCTTTCCATCCATGCTGATAAATCCCATAAACCTCCTAACTGCATCTGATGCCAGCTGCATCACTGAGCCATAATCACAACAAACAATCCCCTCTTGGGTAATATTTCTGTGATGCACACGTAGTTTTATCAGGGGAAAACGTGTTAATGGAAATACATACGTCAACAACTTTTAGGTCTCTTGTGGCGCCATATACTCCATCTGCTGTGGTCATAGTCCAGCCTCCTAACATGCCAGTAAATACAGTCCATATGCAGGTCATAAACACAGTGCAGACACTTTATTATTGCTTTTATTAGCTGCTCCTCAGTCAATATCTACTCATCACATACAAACACACACAGGGATTCGCATGCTAAAGTGTGTGTAGCTGAGCACAAAACAACACTTTCAGATGCATGTAGGGTGTGATTATACATGCACACACACGCACACATAAAACAAAATATATACAGTATATACATGAGTGTCCCATCTCCATTCTCACCTTCCTAACATATTGACTAAAGCGCTCCATATTCCTTAGATTGCCATTTTGTCATATTATATGTATCCCCTCAAGTCTTGTGATTATGCGTGTGCATGTGTGTGTGCGTGTCCTTTAACTGCTGTATAACCTGCTGATGGAGCTGGACTCTGTGCTCAGTTAAGCAGGACTGATTGATTCAGTAGGAAATCGTCTGTTTGCCCTTGTTGTGATTTACTCACCACTGGAGACACACGTAACCGTACACACACACACACACACACACACACACAAACACACACACACACAGAGGAAGAGAGGGCCACAGCTGTCTCTTTGGCCATGTCTTGTCAGTAAAACATGTAAAACTGCCAATCAACTGTAATCATTAAATATGCCATGAAATCACAAGACGTCTCCGTGGCAACTGATCATTTCTTTAATGCATTTAACCGCACTAACAAAGTCTTAGCATGGCTGGTTTATCCCAGACACACTTTAAACTGCAGGAGGCACCTGTCCTGATTGTTTTTACTGACTGTGAAACACATTTCTCTTGCTCTCGAGGGTGCTTCATGTTTTCTGCGAACAGCGTCTCACTCACCTCTAGTTTACTTTGAGTTGAAAATGATTGACAATGTGGGAGAGACGTGATTAACAATGTGAAATAGATGCTTGCCACATCCCTGTGGCTTTCTCTTTTGTCAAATGGCTGCCACATCAGTGATGGTTGGTATATTTTGGTCTTCCTCAGCAAGCACATTAACTTAAGTCATTAGCTTTGTTCGCTAATTCTATGTGCAGACATTTGCAGTTGATACACACCATAGGGTAAGTGATTGACAGCAGCTGACTGTGCAGTTGAATGTTCGTAGCAGAAGGACACTTCCAGCACTCCTGTCTGGGCAGGCAGTTTGTCAAACTAAAGGCCTTGAACCTCAGATGTCCAGTATGTTCATGCCCATACTCAATTCAGAATTTACAGTGTAAGAGCACTTTGTTCAGTTAAAACAACACCCACATCCAGTTTGACTGCAGAAAATAAATTCACATCTCAAGTAAACTGGAGCTTTGGAGAAAGTTCAGGAACACCTTTCCTCTCACATTCTGCTATTTCCTTTCAGTCTAATTTTCTCTATCACTTCTGCTTCCCCACCCTGTCAATGTTCCTTTCATTCACAAGTTCCTGCGTCACCATGTCTGGCCAATCATCTCTCTTTCAGTGTTCCTTGAGCCAATTAGTCTTTCACTGAAATCCTGTTATCATGTTTTTCTGACCTGCTATTGTGCAATTTACACCTCCCCCTTCACCACCTCAAGCTTCAGGATGTTAGTTTCGATCTTCCACCTGCTGGCTTTACTCCACAACCAGCAGCGTCTAGACGTCCTGGCCTCTCCATAGACCCATTAAACATGGCCCATAGTGTTTAATGAGGATGCTTCAAGTCAGTGCAACCTAAAAGTCATTCATAGTTGCCTGCCTCAATAAATATTGCTATTTACTTCCAATTAATCTTTCCTCATTGAAAGGAGGTCTGAGTTGGTGCCTTTACTTCTCCAGCCTTTCTCATCTGCAAACCCACTGTTTCTCCTTTGCGTTGAATATTACGTGCCGTCTGATGGAAAGGAGGAAAAAAAGATCTTAAAAATGACTTCCTTTTGGGGAAGTGGTGCACTGATTTTGTAAAAATGGTATACGAGTCACACAGCATCTAAACCCTTAATTTTAAGTTCATTAAAAGAGTGCATTGTGACTGCAGTATGATGCTGATTCTGAAATCAGCACCTTAGATGACCCTGTTCAGTAGCTGACTGCGGCCTGTGTGTCAGAACATGAATTCCTGTGCATATGTTGCGTTTAGTAAACACTGCAATCTCTCACAGAGGAAACCTTTTAAATACATTTCTTGGTGAGTCATGCTCCATTTCTCAGTAAACAATCTGTTATGTGCGGTAATTGCCGTATACTGTAGATGTTGACAGAACAGTCACAAAGCAAGGTATTTATTGTAAATGTCACAGCAACAACTCAAATATAGTAAAAATAGAAACAGCACAGTGAGTAGAAATAGCACAGTGGCTATCTGCTTGACTGTCCACATTACCGGCATCAACACAGCAGCTGTATGTTACAGACCGATCAAACATCATTTCAGTAAATGCATAAAGGACACACTATTGTAAAGCAGCAACAATTTCAGGTCAATGCAGCAAACAATGAATAATTAAAAATAAAGCAAGTAGACTGTACACAATACACAGAAGAAGTTCATATATAGGCTAACCACACAAACACACTACACAGCGCACGTTATCATATCAATATTTAATCCCCCATTCTCAGTTGTTCAGCCATATTTTCTGTAGACTGCAAGACACAAACAGGATAGCATAGTTACCATCAGCAAGATTCATGTTTTTTCAGTTTTAGGCAGTAATGCATTACTTAGCAACGTGTTCAATTTATGTGATTTTTTCAGTAACGTTTTACAATTACAAATTGAAATTCACTAATTACATTACAGTTAACCTATAATCCCAGTAAAACTCCGTTACTTCCATAATTTGGGGGTCAGCCTGTTTGCTGCTTTACCGGAAGTGTAAACGGAGGGTTGACGTCAGTTTGGCCTGCGTTCAGTGGACAGACTGCGGCCGAATGTGTCAGCTAGCTTGGAGCTGGTGCTGAAGTGTGGTGAGGCGATAAGCCTCTATCAGAAAAGAAGAAACGCGACTTAGTAACTCCAAAGTTCTCTTATTTTAATGTTTTGCCTTCTTAGCTTAGCCACTGATAAGCCTACATTCAGGAATCACCTGGTTTTGAGCCGCAGTCACCGAGGTTTATGTTAAGCCAGCTGGTGATGGTCAGTAAATTCCTCCAAAATGTAGACTGGCTGTTTATTAAATCATAAGGTCTTATTTACTGTTTCTACACGTGAAAACAAAATGTGACATGTGGGTGTGAAAGATTTGGAGATGTTTAAAGGCACCTTTGAGGAGCTGGGCTGAGTAACAACACTAACAGGTCAAGTAACTACTTCGCTTTTGAGTATCAATGTGTAATGAGCAATTGATTACACAACACTGTATTTAAAAACCTCAACAGCACAGTTAGGTGGATGTACCCTGTGACCTTTGTTACATCAAGGCCCCAACAATCAGCTGTCAGTGATCTCTGAGACAGCATGTCCCTATCGGCTGACGGTTTACAGATATCACTGTGAAAGCTATAAATCAAGTGTGTGTCCCTGTAGGTGTAGCTCTGATTGTCTGTGTCTCCATGCTGGCCTACCTCTGGTGTGTGTGTGTGTGTGTGTGTGTGTGTGTGTTTGTCTGTCTACATCTCTTTAGGATTTTCGGCTCATCCGTGACAACAGTGTTACTAAGCTGTTAAATCTGAAGAGCAAACAGACAGACACACACACACACCTCGAGGGAGGAGAAAAATAGAAGAAACAAAATGAAAACAGCCACGCTGCGAGCCGTTTCTAGCCAGATCATCAAACGACACCTTTCCTCTGTCTGCTTCTCAGGGCAGACGCTCGTGGGGAAAAGAGAGGCGGACTGACGGCAAGAGAGAAGAGAGAGAAACACACCAGACAGAGAGTGAACCAGGGCCAAACACAGCAAGAGGCTGAAAGAGAGAGTAGGCAAAGACAGAGCTAAAAAAAAGTGAATAAAAGAGAGATTGGGAGATTGACTAAGACGAGCGAGGCAGAGAGATAGAAAGAGTCTATGACATGTCCAACAACGGCTGAATACATATTTTAGATATCCAAAGGCTGGGCATTAAAAATTAACCCGGTCATCCTGTTTCTACATGATCTCACCTAATGACGGCAAAGTGCTCTTCCCCCTGCCTCGCCTGAACACACAGACACACACACACTTTAAATAGAGCCTCAGTGTGGAGCGTATTCAGTTTAGCAGAAGCAAAGTGCACTTTGACGTTTATGTTTGAGCGTGTCTATCCATCCTCTGCCATTTTTTCTCGATATAGTAACTTCCTTAGAGCCAGCCGAGTCCAGGCGCAGACCAAGCAAACAAAAACTAGAAGGAAAAAATAGAAAACCATCAGCATACTGAGTATAAAAACACAAATACAGTCAATTATTTATTCCAACATCTATCTAAATTCACTAAAAAAACACCAGTTAAACTTAGTGAAATCTAGTAAATTTTGACCTCCATAGCGCACAATGCCATAATAACTGTGGCCTGATAAATCCCTGTACAACTGAAAAATCTAGAAAGTCATTTGACAACACTTAGCTCAGTTTTAAGGTATGTCTGGAATCCTTAATCCGTAAATCCTCCTGGTTTTTTTGGCCACTTGGGGGCGGCGGAAACACAACATGGCCATATAATCACCTTTTAAATTGATATGGTGAACTTGATAGCAAACAGTTGCTTATTTACACATCCAGCAGCAATAGAAAAACATTTTCATTCATTTGGAGTCGTATTTCTGGCCATCTGATGAATTAAAGTCCAATATTCACTCTCTGTTAGATCTGTTTTTGGTCTCCAACTCCTGAGGGAAATATCTGGTTTCTTTAGCTGCTGAATGCTCCACTATGTTTATCAGCTAGTCGCTGTCTGTGTGCTGTTGAGCTTATTCACTGGAACAGCTGAAAACAACAATGAGAGTGTTAAACAGATAGTATGTTAAAATGAGTGCTATTTTTATTCTGAATTACATTAAGTGATGAAACAACTAACACTTATAGCCATAATAACATACCCATTAGTTGCAGTCTTAAGCAGGTGAATGACTTGTTCTGTGACCACTACAAGTGAAGCACTAGGACCCTGGGTGCCCTGGCCCAGTTAAACACCGCTTGTTGTTTAATTAATATGCATGCCAGCTCAATTATGACTGGTCCTTATTGACTTCAGCGTGCGATTCACTTCATGACACGGCATACCTAATTGGCTGAGCTGAAACGCTGTGAGGAGAAAGAGCGTTAAAATTCCTGCGATCCCTGTGTGAAGAAACCAACAAACACTCAAAACAATTTAAAACCCTTGCGTCTGCCTTTAAGACAAATGCTACACTAATTCATGGCGTTTCTCTGTTGTCACTGCAGCTACTCTTCAGGGAAATGGAGATTTAAGACACTACTGGACCAATTTGCCAATTTATTTGCCAATTAGGATGAGTGTGTGAGCAGGCTTTTGTGCATATGCAACAAAGTCATCATCCTATTATTAACAGTGCCAAATATTTCTACGGCCAGTTTGTGTTTAAACTCAACCCCCAAGCCAATGAATGTATCGATCCAGAGGCTTGACCAGGATACAACAGAGGCAAATCAATGTGCTGGACATGGGGTGTGGGAAAAGCAATGCAGAGGATCAAAACAGAAGATAAGAACTGAGATAAAACCTCTCTTTTGATTTCTCAGGAGAAACAAACATTATCTTTCTACTGCAATAGCATCCAGTCTTCCCCTTTTTTATGTCCCCTTATGTGGCTTTATGTTTAGAAGTATCATCTTATTCCACATAAATATATGTTGTGTATTGGCTTGTTCCAGCTTTTCAACCCCAAGACTCCGTGTCTTTATGGCTGCAGCATTCCAGCAAATGGAAATATTCTAGATGTCTTGTCTCTTATTTTATACATATTTCCCAAAATCTAACCTGATGCATTTGGTATCTTTGGAAACTTTGGGGCTCTACTATAAATTAAAATAAAGTTCTGTAGGTTTGTACAATGTTCTGCTGCACAGCAGGTTTTAAAATGTTATTTTTGATCATTTTAATGATTAGGTCTGCTTGAAAAAAGTAGGGAAAGCTGGGATAGCAATATCTTAAACATATTTTTAAAAGTAAGCTACAGAGGCAGGATGCAAATGCAAATTCTCCTCTGATGCTACACTGACTACAAGATTGGAAGAGAGAAGCAGAGGATCAAATGCTTCCAGCTGGGGAGCTGAATTATGGAATGCATCCAACTTGTATTAAGGAGAGAAACCCTTGGAAAGAGATGCTTGACCTCACCACCAACAACCCTCTCTGTAATAGCTTCCCATCATCACAGAATTTATCAGTAAATGTTTGATTAGTAAATCCAGGCTGTCTTTGTTTTATACCTGAAAGGGAAGATTGAGAGTAGCAGACGGGGCAGAAGGTAATATATCCCACACAGCTCCAGTGTAGTATTGATCTCATGAGGTGAATAACAGAGCATGTTGGGTTTAACCTCATTGACCCACAACAGTAATGGACCCTTGTCTGGCGCCAAAGACTTGCCATTTGAAAGGTCTTGCTTCCTGTATCATCAGCTTACCATAGCCAGAAAAACAGTAAATATTCCTTTATTTAATAACCATGGAATAGTTTGTACCTCTTACTAATGGGTCATCCAATTCAAGTGACATCATCAGGTCAAATATGTATAAACACATACAATACTTTCATGACCAGCTACCTGAAAAACTAAGGTAATTCCCATCAGCCTCAGCTGCGCCTTATGTTTTTTTTGATAATAAGCAAATAAGCTAGCATGCTAACAGGTGCTAAGGTGATAAAAATGGTAACCATTATAACTGCTTAACATCGGCATGTTAGTACTGTCGAGGTGAGCATGTTAGCATGGTAGCATTTAGTTCAATGCACCGCAGTGCATGTGCAGCCTCACAGAGCCGTTAGCTTGGCTGTAGGCTCTTCTTAACTGACGATTTTGACATTTTGTATTTTGTTATTCTTGTTTTAAGTCTGTTCTGTAGTGCCTGTAACTGTCCTGCCTCTTTTATACTGTGTGGAAATTGTTTTAAAGTGTGAAGCACTTTGTAACTTGGTTTTGAATCGTATTTACTTTACTTACAAGTGATTATTGCCTCAGTAAATATTGATGTCTATCGTCAGCATTTTTTTGCTTACATGGGATAAAGTTCAAACAAATGATGTCAGTAGAAATTTAAAAAACACCAATCTACTACGTTAAATCATTTTATTTAGTTTAAATTATTTATATATAAAACCTATAATCTTTCCCATCCCTGTGAGCAGCACTCATAACTATGACTGTGACCTTGTCCCAGTGTGGAAGGAGACAAACCAATTACCTTAGCATCACCTGCAATGCTGCAGAGATGCTCACATACACACATGTAAAGGCATGCACAAATGAACACACGATATAAAACATGTCATGTGCACACGCATTCATGGCTGGCCACGCAGCCTAATAAGCTTAGAGGCAGAGCCATAAATTATCAATATATGGAGCAGAACCGTTTTTTATTATAATGGCACTTCATCACTCTCGTTCTATGAACAGCTGGACACTAACTCACAGGATGGCAGGAGAGAGAAAGTGTGATGATGATGGCATGACTGTAGACGTAACACTGCTGTTACGAGTGCGTGCACATGGTGGGTGCATTGAAGCAGCTGTCTTATCTTTGCACCGCAGGATGTTCAAAATCTTGTTGCAGACAAACAAGCAATCCATGATGGAGAAAAGAGAGACAGTGTGTGTAGAAAAGAGAATTTGAATCTGTGAGTTAATGTGAACAGTCTGTTTGTTTTATTATTTGCATGTTTTTGACACAAATCAGTGTCTCTCTGTCTGTGACACATCTGCCACCGCCTCTCTCTCATTTGTCGGATGTCCAACATTATGATGCAATAAGCAAGTATTTGTACATCCGAAAAGGGGTTAATACACCACATATGCCCACTCACACAAACACAAAGAACACTCTGTACTCTATATAACGTTCAGCTTCACAGATGGCGTCACACTCCTGCAGTTTTCTCTTTATCTACTTAGGTACTTATGCTTAAATAAAGATATAAATGCAGATGTGATTGAAGTGATGTTTGAACTACAGCATATATGCTGTGGTTTGGTTCCATAAGCCTATGCAAAATTAGACAAATGTGCCAGCAAGCAAACTGTAATACATCGTATCTTGGTACTATCAACACATGAAAATACAAGCATGACTGTGTACATTGTCCCAGAAACCGGGACAGAAGCAACCCAACAAGCTGATTAACAATTCTCAATACCAGAGTATGGACAGTGTCTCCAACCACATGTTCCAGATGTTGTGTTGCACATTAGTCCACCACCAACATAAAGCAATTTATTGTTTTAAAAAGCTATTACCAATCCCAAAAAGGGCTTCTTGTTTAGCTTGTTTAATATATATTTTTTAAAATGAGTTTTACATAAACTGTCAAAGTATTTTTCAAACTATTTTTCCAAAAACTGGTAGAAATATATGTGTTGCTGTATCTGTGTCTTTTGTCTCTTCAACTGAATTTAGACAAGTATGAATTATGACAAAAATAAGATACCACTCTCTTCATTACCTTTGTGGTGGGGCGACAAGAGGAGGAACCTGAAAACAACTTTCTTTCCTCCACAAACTTTTTTTTTTGTTAAATCGTCCAATTCTAAAACAGATACATTGTGATGAAGTGAGGGGAGTAAATGCAAACCTTTTGACACACGTAGAAATTATTTCAAATGTATTTCTAACAAATGACCATGTATTCTCTGCTGTATATAAATCCATACACGCATTCATTGAACAATGAGCTGATAAACTAGGTCGATTTCTTAAATTTGTGTTTTGTTGCATGAAAATATTAGTGGTTATCACTCAGCATGGTGACAGTACTCACTGCCTTCAAAGGGTTAATCTGATGCTAACGTGCCCTTGAGCAAGACAATGAATATCAATCGTGTGTGTGGCCTCTGACCCACCTTAGCTTAGCTTTCCACCTCTTTGTAGATTCTTTTCTATCAACAATTAGCCCGTTTTCACACTTCTCCCTTTCCTGGATTACCCTTCCCTCTTTTTCTCCATGTCATCCTTTTTCATAATGTACTCGTGTCTGCCAGTCTCATTTCAAATCCGGTTTCATTAATCTGTTTCATGTTTTAATCTGCTTAATCATTTTTTTTTTCCTGCAGCTGCTCCACTTCCTTTCCTCTCCTTCCTACACCCTGTTGATTTGTTGCCGTCATCCTCACAGCTCATGTAATGTGACCAACCAAGTCATCCTATATTTCGTCTTATCAATCCCCCCC
>CM022476.1:14374478-14425905 GCA_011952105.1 Coreoperca whiteheadi
CCCCCCACACACACACACACACACACACACTTCTTTTGATGTTTCCCTCCTTCCCTCCTTTCTATCCCGCCGTCTCATCTCTCTGTTGTGAGCACAAGTCAGAAAAAGGCTTATTTCTCTTTAGTCATCTTCGGAGAAGCATCAAAGGGGCGCCGGCAAGCGGGATAAGAATAGAAAACTGATGCTATTTATAACGTGTTCCAAAGAATGCCTACCAGCTTAAACAATTGCACTGCCTCAGCATCGCTAATAGACACACACATACACAAAGCCAGCCACAAAAAAGCTAGTAAAAAAAAGGCCAGCACCACCTCAGCTACATACACACACACACACCTCTCCTTGACCGAGTAAAAGGCAGATGCAGGGAAAAACAATACCAGCATCCATGTGCATCTTTAAATAGACTGTACTAGTCATGTATTGATAAGGTGAGGCCCACAAGAATAGAAACAGAGCAATCAGCAGGATATATTTCAAGCTTTCAAAAGTTCAAGTTATCGCAAACTGTTTCAGTGCCATGAAGTCATTTCTCGCTAAGTATGGTGAATTTATGTCCGTAATTGCAGAACTTTGGCTCAGTGGCTACTTTTGAATCTTTCATGTAAGTGAGCCATGGTAACCCCACCCTTCAAAAACACACACACATGTGCAGGCATATCGTGCACACACTTGTGGTGTAGCGCATCGCTGACAGCTGACTGATGTTGGCCTCACGAAGAACAGTGATCTCCCTTAATTATACATGATGTGTCACAGAGAAGGAGGAGGGAGAGAAAGAGAGCGATAGAGATGAGGGAGGGAGGAAGAAGATATAGATGAGAGATGTAAAAATAGAAAGTGAGAAAAGGTGGTCAGAGGAGTAAATATGAAGCTGAAAGTGGAGCAGAGAATAAGTGGGGTGAAAGAGAGGAGCAGGAAAGAGCTCAGAGAGAGACGAGAGAGGGAAAGAGGAGGACAGATGGGAGGATGAGAAGAAAAGGGGTGGATGATGAAGAGGAGAGGAGCTGAAAGCAGAGGAGGTCACTGTGTTTTGATACTGACGTGTCTCTCCTGCAGAAGGTCTGACTTTAACATTACCGCTGAACATGAGAGCAGCAGGCTGCGCACGTTCAACCCCCCGGGCTGTAGACACAGAACAAAACACACACACACACACACACACACACACACACACACACAGCCACATACCCACACCCTCTCTACCTGCCGTATATTCTGCTGTCAAGCTATTCTTAGAGTAAACAACTTGAAAATTATTATGCTCTCCTGTTGGCGTCATGTCTCATGACCCAGAACCTGAAATCTTTTCAAAGACAACGTTAATCCATCTAAATGCAAATATATTGATACACACGCCATCACATTTTATTAACCAGAACAGAAGAGCCCTTCCCCCTCCTCTAATACAGATTACTATATTTTCGAACTTTTTAAAATGCTTTTTATTGCCTCTTTAAATGGTTTGGAAAAATGTATTTGAAAGAAAATAGAATTTGTTTGGAAATGGATATTCAACATTTTTACCTATTGATGCGTTAGGATGAAACACTGTATTTGCTAAAGAATATTCTGAAACGCCTACTGTTATATCTCCTGTATTTATGGTAAATTATGTCTTGCGATTGTTGTTTCCACTAAGAGCAATGATATTTTAAAAATAGTATTCTTGAAGAAAAGAATGTTGATCATATTGTTTTATACAGTTGATATCTATGGCAATTTATCCGTCACATGACTGATCAATAAATTCTATATATGGAAACAGCCTCACTTACCCCCTGACTATGATAAGATAGCCAAAAATGTTGGGTGGATGAAGCATGCTATGCCTGAGAAGAGTTGTGAGGCATGTTTAAATTTTGATGGACTTGCATTGAAGCTCACACTGGACTGCACCTCGCTGTGTGTGCATTTACATTCTTTACATATTACCATATCCAGTTACATTTACAACGACTACATCACTTCACCTGCGATGGCTCTCTACAAATCCAAGATTTTCAGCCAATCATCTCAGAACGTGACTGCAAAAATGTCGCCTGGAACAAACTTGAGGTCTGCTCCGACGCCTAAAGTCCGTGTAAAGCAGTAATAAATATGTGTTGTGAGTCTGTCACACCACAGAAAATGTGTTATTAACCACCCAGCCAAATTTGAATTATTAAACAAATCGCCAAGTAAATAAAATAAGTTGTCGAAATCTTGAAAAAATAAGCAGTATTATTGCTCCCACACGCGGGGAGGGGCCATGCTCGGGGGCTCCAGTGTGTCATCGAGCCTTGATTTCAGGCAAAAAAAATCCCAACCACAAAAATGGTGAAAAACTGTTTGACGGCCTAACTCCACAATTCAGTACTACATAGTTCACAGTCTTTGAATCTCTGAAAATCCTTTACACAAACTTTAAGTTTAAATGTTTCTGTTTGCCCTATCTTTTACTAAATGAAATGTTGGATGATTCACTCATATCTTGCACTTTCTTCAATTTTAGCAAATTTCTATCTTCAACTTTATTTTACACATAATGTCCAATATTTATGTGTCCGTTTGTATCAAGCTGTGTTTCTTCTATGGTCTTGAAGCCTTTTATGTCTTATGCAAAGCAGTTTGAATTGCCTTGTTTGGTGCTATACAAATAAACTTGCCTTCCCTTGCAATGTCTATTCCAGTCATAAATGTTCATCCATTTTTTAGGTAAAATTGTGTATTACCTTCAAATATTAACACTTATTGTGGCTTTTCAAGATATTTTAAAGTCTTCATTTAATCAGGAGAATCCGGGGCATAACATTGTGCCCCAAGAGAGCCTGGCTAATGCACCCATGTTTTATGCAAAGTCAAGACCTGACGCCTTAGGAAGTAAGGGTGTTGCAGACTCACATTAAGCAAACTATTCAGTTGTGGCACATTTGCTCACGAGCACAATTTGAGAACAATTGTATCACACGAGTTTTATGATGGCATTCAATCTAGTGCTGTCTTTGGCCTCTCATCCTGACCTACAGTACATGTGCAGCACAATGGAGAGAAGCAGAATGAACTAAATAAGAAAGAAAGACAGACAGCAACAAAGCAGAAAAAGTAAGAGGTGGAAGTCTCCGTACAGTGGAAAGAGGAGAAGTGCTGTTGTTAGCATGAGGAGCACAGGATGTCATGAAATATGTAGGAAGGAGCAGCTCAGCACCGGAACACAAAGCCATTAAAGAAAGCGCTGGAAAAATGCAGTGAGCTAGAAATATAAATGTCCATTTCCTTATCGTGCATAGATACACAGCTAAAAGCACATACACACTTTCACAATCTTGGACCTGAGAGGAGAAACTTTAATGTTCTCCGACGTGTACACGCAGTTTAACACACTTTTGTGCTCTCAAAGACACAAGCACGCAGGTATACATGCATGTGCAACACAAAGAAACAGACACAAGCTCTCTCTACCTCTCTGCCTCCTTCTCTCTCAGTACACTTTATGGTGTTTTGTAAATCATTGATTGAGTGCATGTAGAAGACCAGTGAGACAGTTAGTTTGACATGCAGCAAGTGTTTTCAGTCTTTCAGGGTCAGACAACAGGGCCGAGGCAGCTGCGAACTTCTTCTGAAGGCAGCTCAGGACGAGACGAGCTGCATTCACTTACTGTACTCTCAACTCTGTTCAATTCACTGGGTTGTCAACAAACTGGTGCTGCTTTGAAGGAGTTGGTGCAACGCTTAAGAGGTAGTAGAATGGAATAGTGTTTGTATGCTGTTTAGCAATCAAAGTTTTTTTCTGCCCTGTCATTTATTAAACTTGTGTGTGCTCTATAATTATGAGTTATAATTTGGCAGATTCATACTTCTCTGGCAGCAGCTGCAGCTCAGGGCTGAAGGGACCCAGGAGCCACACAGGATCTGAGTTGTTTGTGTTTACTGTGTCCAATGATCAGGTTTAATTCCTTTTATGTCAGTTTTCCAGTTGGCTGGACTTTAATTTTAAGGTGGTGGTTTGTGCATCAGTTCTTTGTTGGTTTAAGTTAACCCCTGCATTACAAATCCAAGGTCAGAAACACTGATCTACAATTAATGTTACCAGCTAAAGCCAGGGTAAATTTTCAGAAAAACATAGGTCATCCAGCCACAGTTCAGAGCTGCAGTTCTGGGGAGGTAACAACACTAAAGCCACCCAAAATGGATAAATGATGAAGGGAAAACACCAGTTATTAAGATATAGGCTGTAACTCTCAGATCAACTCTTTTGCTCAGTCTGGTCCTGCTGACTGCAAAATTTCAGCAGATGGCAGATCATGATCTCGTAAAGTCACACCTTCGTCAATCTGCTTTTACACAAGTATAGAACTTTTTCCCCCTGAAAACATTTTAGTACAGTAGTTTGTGTAAATGCAAACAGAAATACCTCCTCCTGCTTATGGCTTGAGTGTTGTTAGACCTACTCATTAATCAATAAAGGCACAGACTGTCACTACCTCAGTAATTTTTAGATAAAAAAACCCAGTGTGAATTAGTTGTAGATCTCTTCTGTTCTCAGATTCCAAAGGCTGTTATTTGAACCTGATATATCCAATTGAAGGCTCGGATTTCAGAAACTAATGACTTTTTCTGCGTAGTTACGAGCAAATGCAGTAAAAACATTTCCAAATTGTCTACATTTCAAGAATTTATGGAAATAAACTTGGTTGTAGTTTGACACTGCAGCTGCTTATCAGCTGAGTGCTAAACAGGAGTGACCTTCTTGGCTGTCTGGAAGGGCCAACATCATCACCTCTATACAGTCAACAGAAGTGAAAGCACACAAGTAAGCACAACTGTCTCCCCCTCTCTCTCTACACACACAGCTTCACACAACGGATTGCAATCAATAACCCAAAAAGCTCAAACAGCTCTCTGCCCTCATCATCATCATCACTATCATCACCACCACACCCATGGAGCTCCATCATTTCCTCTCCTATGTTCAACCAAAGTTCATCCTAACTTCTCTCCATGTGGGTCACAGCTTGCTTGAACGCAACACACATGTGGCTCATTATTTATTGGGTATGCTTTTTTAATCTCTTCACCACAGGCAGTATTGAGCATGCAACCTCTCCAGTAAATCACAGCAGCGTGGAAGAACAACACGTTCAAATGGTCTTTGTTGTACAAAAATGAAGACTAATGGCAAACAGAATGCCGTTGTTAAAGCTTTAAGTCGAGAATGGTGTTAATTCACCCATATAGCCTAAGCCTCTATAAAAATTTAATAAATTCATCTGCTGCGTCCACGTGATATTTGCAATAATCACAGAGGACAATACATGAGGTGGATGAGGTTTTCGTTTACCTGGATGCTGCAGGAGATCTCGGAGTCGTCCAGTAACCGGATCGTGCAGAGGACCTCCTGGTCCAAGGAGCGGATGCTGGGGCTGCGAAACCGGAGCATTTTCATCCTTCTGTCGGTTCTGTTTCAGCTCCTCATGTCAGCGGATCCACGGGCAGACCAGACGCACACGTAGCCGACATACGCGGAGAACTCACGCATACACACGCATACCTGTATGCGCCTTTCAGTCGGGGCTTGTCACCGCTTGTGACGCCCTTGGGAATGAATCGGTGGATGGAGAGATGGATGGGTGGATGGGTGGATAAGAGAATGGATGGATGCAACAGAGCGAGGGAAGAGCGCTTGCCTGCCTGCCCACTGATGAAGCTACGGGAGGGAGGATGGCTCCCCCCCCCCCTCTCTCTCTCTCTCTCTCTCTCCGGTTTGCTCACCCCCCACTTTTTTTTCTCTCTCTTTTCAAATTTCAGTATGAACCTTCACATTGCAATTCTAATCCCATGTGTGTGGTGTCAGATTTGCCACCTGGTGACTGTAAATCACCCGCCCTGTGGAGTTTAAAATAAAGCCTTTCATGTTTTCATAATTCAGAAAAAAACAGGTTCACTCATTTTATGTGCTATGTTCTTCCAAGTTTTGAAGGTGAATTTGATATACAAATTATGCTAAAATCTACACATTCCCAGGCACATATAACAGTCATAGGCTAAAGGTGTAAGGAAATATTTAATGCATTGCCTTTAACTTGTGCATCACTTGTGGGAATTTGTTCAGCCAAAAGTCCCGCGTTTACCTATGACATTTTGAGAAGTATATAATATTATAACAGATTATTTCATAAGGTGAAATACTGTGGTCAAAACTAATTTTGAGTTATTTTATTTTCATCAATAATGACGTCAAAGACAATTTAGCTGCAACGAAATCTGAACGCTGTCCCTTTAAATGCGCACCGTTGCCGCGTGCTTGATGCGTCATCACGTATTCATCAAAACAACCCGCGGCCATGGTAAAAGAAGTGTCTGAAGTAGGATATTGCGGTCATGGGGTTTTATCGCCACTTTTATGCAAGAGAGACGTATTGAGTAGTCCGCATGGTTCAGTTTTTTCCCTGTAAAATGAGAGTTTTGCTCAGCGAAAACCGCATTATTCAAATTCTTATTCTCTTAGTCAGCGGCCGAAACAGTCAGAAGATGTTTTTATGTCAGAACTAATAAAATATGCTCAGTAGGCTGCACCTGTGCAGGGTTTCCGTAATAATTAACGACTGTAAGATCCCAGTAGCTACGGAAGCACCGCTGGTACATTATAACGGTAGGTTACACCACATGAATAGTGCTTTTATTTCTACATATTTCTACGGTTCACATAGGCTATGTAAGATGTGTGGACCATGTAGACAGGTTTATGCCAGCAGTTATAGAGGGATTTTTCTTCTTCTTAAAATCCGTGTCAGGACAGACCCTGCCTTTAGGTGTCTGAGGATCCGCAGACCGGATGATCTACATCATAATGGGAGTCTCGGGCTGCGGGAAGTACGTATACTGTCTGTTTATGTTCATTTAGGAGCGCTTTACAAGGTGGCATCTCACAGAAGAAGCACATTTCGTAGATCATAACCAGCATATTTAAGTTTGTTGAGTCACAGGACGAAAAGGATGTGTAAATGCTTTGGAGAAAATAAATAAGGTATTTGTTTAGTGATAACTCGGTGGTAGTTTATCAACTATTAATGTCTCATTACATCATTGGTAAGCGTTCACTGGTATCTGTTACAAGGTCCCTGAGGTAGTAAGCCCACTGCAGCACAGTCCTGTAAGGGATGTAATTCAAAATCAAAATACCACAGTAGAGCTGCAACTAACTATTATTTTCATTATCTGATAATAAGCTGATTTCTTTCTTGATTAATCAATTAATTAATCAGATGGCTTGTTTTATCTGCCAAAATTCTAAAAGATATTCAAATGACTTTAACATAAGAGAAAGAGAAGCAGAAAATCCTCACAACTGAGGAGCTGGTAAAGGTTAGCATTTATTCTTGGAAAATCTTTTAAATTATTCCTTGATTATCAATGTAATTTCTAATAATTTATTTTCAACCGGCTAATCAATTCATCCACTAATCATTTAAGCTCTAAACTACAGCATACCTATGACAGTAAAGTATTAGCTTAAAGCAGCAGATCAGATCAATGTTTTCTTCTTGTTATTATTGCACTGTATCAGTTCGGTCTGTTATGTCTCCTTTTCTTATACAGAAGCACTTTAGGGGCTTTCTTATCAGAAAAGGTAATTGGATCCCCCCCCCCCACACACACACACTTCCATCATCTTTCTACACACAGTACAACTTAACACTCACTTGTGCATGTATTTGTGTGGTGTGTTTCCACTCATCAGCTGGGCTGGCCCCTGCATGAAGGGGATAGCTTCCACCCACAGGAGAACATTGAGAAGATGGCTCGTGGTGAACCCCTCACAGACCAGGTCAGCCCAGGTGTGTGTGTGTGTGTGTGTGTGTGTCTGCTGGAGGTATCTTGTCAGATAAAATTTAATGTACATCATTTATGGAGTGAGCCATTTCTCTTCTGTCAGGAGTAAATCAACTCAACAAGTGTCTGGAGGAAGCTTCACTAGAGCAGACAGGGAAAGCAGCAGGGAGGGAAACTGAGCTTTTCATCACAGCCCACAGTCCTAAAATTCACACGGATTTATTTTCTGTTTGTCAACATTTATCTTTTCCCTGTCCATGTTAACTTTCAAAAATAAAGGGAGACCTCCAAACAACTGACTGGCTACCTGCCAAAGTCGAGTTTACAAGCTTACAGGCAGAGCAGCCCCTGCCAACATTTGGCAGCAGTTTGCTGGTAGCAGTGTTTGGTGGCTCATGATAACCTCCCACTCTGAAATCTGCTTTGAACGGCAAGGAGAATCCCCCTGGGATCTGCTCTGTCCAATTCTTTGGCATATTTTAAAAACACTCAATGTTTGGCAGTTTGAGAATGAATGATGAAGTGAGGCAGAAATGTAAATTTGGGATTACCGTCAGGCTGTGGCAAAAATGGGCCTTTTACCCCAGTGTTAGAGTTGGCAGGTTGAGGTTGGCACAACCAGACAGGACATGTGATTCCTCTCATTCCAGTTCAGCTCTCCATATTAAAGGCACTGCAGTGTGAAAAAAATGTGACTCCAGTTCAGTTGGAACCAAATTAGGACTGATTCTATTTCTGATTTCAGTGTAATCAAAGATGTGTCTGTGCTGCCCGATCTGTGTTTGAGTCCGTGATTGTTTTTTTTTTAAAGACTGTTTTAGTTAAGTCCATTAAAAAGAAAATATAATAGTTAGTGTGAGTTCTGACTTGGAATAATCAGATCTATCTTAACACTTTATTGTTTAAGTGTTTATGGTACTGCGTTGTGCTTACTGTTAACTATAAGTGTAGTTAGTTTTTTACATTTTACATAAATTTTAATGCCAAAATGCTCAAAGCTGCTAACCCTAACCCTTTAATTTCATTCTTTAAAGCGGCAATAATCAATATTTTTATAATAACAATGTATCAAATGACAGTGAATGTGAAAGGGGTCGCTCATAGTGATGAACCTACAGAGAATTATCATCTGAATCTGCAGCTTCCCTCGGCTTTATGGAGATTTATATTGAGTTTCAGTTCTTTGTTTAGCTGTCTGTCTCGCCACTCTCAGCGTTGTTTTCGGCCGCAGCAGGCAGTTTCCTTAGAAAGACCTCTAAAACCCCATTGTAGACTACCTGATCAGCATGAAACAGCAGACAGACAATGTTCTCGTGAACATAGTGGAGCATTTAACAGCTAAAGAGCCAGATATTTCCCTCAGGAGTTGGTGTAGACCAAAGCCAGAGCTAAAAGAGAGTGAATATTGGACTTATATTCACTAGGTGCCCAGAAACACGACTCCAAATGAATAATAATGTTGCTCCGTAACTGCTGTATGTGTAACAAGTTCGCCATCAACTTAAAAGGTGATAATATGTCAATGTTGTGTTCACAGCTTGTTTCCGCTGCGCCCAGGTGGCCGAAGAAAATCAGTCATTGCAGGTTTAAGTTACTTTAACTTAGCTTTTGGAAGGAGACTACAGGCTGCTTTATTTCTTAAGTAACACATATCGATCACAAAGATCAAAAACATTTATTAACAAGGACAACTGCAGCTGTAGACAACCATAAAATAAATCTACAACCATCTGTTCATAACAAATATATAACCAGTTGCTATGTTGTTGTTTGCCTCTTCAGGACAGATTGCCTTGGCTTCTCGAACTACATGCAGTCATTGAGAGGTAAGAATAAACAAACCTTTTTTAGACACAGACTATTATGCACATGCACACTCACGTGAACATTTTGCCCTGAAAATACAACATACTTTTGTAATGACAGAAATGGAGAAGAGGATAGGTTTAGAGAGTGAGAGGGAGCTGAAGAGCAGAACAGCGAGGTAAGGATATGCAGGCGTGAAATTGTCAAAAAAAAGATCCCAAATATCAAAGATGGTTTTGAAAATTGAGATGAAAACCAGAGCACGAGGAGAGGGAGTTTGGGAGAGTAAAGAGATTAAGTGAGTGAGAGTGTAGAGAAGAGGTGAGGGAGAACTGAAAAGTGCGCCATATCTTTCTTAAAACGTCGGCGGCGACATCAAAGACTTCTTTTCCTTAACTTGTCCCCACTCAGTCACACTTATTTTTCAGCTCGTCCTTGTATCCCTTCTTTTCTCTTCCTCTCATTCTTCTCTTTAGCTGTTTGTGATCAGAGTTCACTTTAAGTTTGTTTGGTTTGTTTCCAACCTGTTTTTAACATTTTTCTTATTATCCACACAACATTTCAGTGTACAGTTCAGCATTTATTACTAATTCACTCCTGCTCTTATGTGCATATGTGTCTTCTCATCCCAGAGAAAGGTGTTCAGGCTCTGATGCTCTTGTGGCGTGCTCTGCCCTGAAGCGCCTGTACAGACAGATCCTGCTCTACGGCTCCAACGCCCTCGCTCCCTCTTCTGGTCCAGACCAAGATATCCTGCCTCCCACCTCTCCTGACGTCTTTTTTCTCTTCCTACATGGTGACTATGATCTCCTTCACCAGAGGCTGGTGGCCCGAAGGGGACATTACATGAAAGAAGACCTGCTGCGTTCCCAGTTTGATGTTTTAGAGCCACCGTTGGATGAGGAGAATGTGTTGCCATTGGACATCAGGAGGAGCATCCCTGATATGGCCATGGAGGTCGAGAAGCACGTCATCAGTGTCAAGTCATCACCAATGCCTTAACAACCGCAGCATATCAAAAGAGATCTTCATCATCATCATGTTTTCAAGTGTGTTCAGCTTTTAGCCATGCTAGTGGCGAGGCTCTAGGGATGGTCCGCCACTTTGGTCCACACTGAAATATCTCAACAACTATTAGATGGATTGCCATGAAATTTGCTACAGATATTTAAAGACCTTCACTGGATAAATTCTAATGACCTCGAATTTTGTACATTAATGGCTCGCAGACGGGAACTGACTTTGGTGATTCTCTGACTTTTCCCTTCAGCACAGCATGATTTACAGAATCTGTATGATCCGGTGGTGCATTTGTGATTCTGAAAACTGCAGCTAGTTAGCTGAAAACATTTCAAAACACAGCCAAGTGCCATGTGCTTTGAGTGTTTGATATTGCAAAGGTTTGATTTGGGACCAAAAAGTGTTTTTTTTTGTGAAATAAAAATGAACTGATGATGGTTTTGGTTGAATATATTATACCTCAAATTTGGAATCCTGTGTTTAGTATTTTGTTTAGTTTGACATTATATTTAAATGTTTGCATCACGTGCTGACATTTCAACGACACCGGGAGCTACGGTTGGAAATAACTTTATTACTTTCATTAATTCATTAATATGCCAGTTATTTACTTAATGTATTTATTATTAACTCACCTTATTCAATTTATTGATTAATTGTTTGGTCTATAAAATGTCAGAGAATGGTGAAAAGTGTTGGTCACAATTTGCTAAAGGCCGAGGTAACATCGGCCTACTGCTTTATTTCCCATTAAACGTTGATCTTTAACAGTTGATCGTAATGCAGAGTTATGAGTGCAGCTTTTCCTTTTAAACTCAAAACTCAAAGATATTCAGTTTACAATCACATTAGACAGAAAAGCAGAAAATCCTCACAATTCAGAAGCTGAAATTAAGGAATGTTAGCTAACATTTGCTTGTAAAATGTCAAATGATTCATGGGTTATCAAAATAGATGCCTATTAATTTACTGTCAGTCAATCAACTAATTGTTTCAGCTCTACAGGGAACCCATTCAACATATCAGAAAATGAATCTTTTTTTCTTAATCCCTGAAAAGTAAATTTATAAATGTGTATGATTCAGGTTCAGTTTGGTTTAGAGGACACAATTCGAAGCAGAATCCCAGGCCTGTGGAAACACACGTGATGTGTTGTAGCTAACGATAATGATTTACCACTTTCTTAACAAATTCTACTTCATTTAACGCAACTTTTTTGTTTCACATGACTCTAGATGATCTTTGTGTTTTTTCTCATCTGCTCTTAAATAGAGTTTTAACAATCTAAGCTGCTTTGCTGAAGTTCCTGACAACTTAGCCTCAGTAAAGGGATTCGTTTAGTTGCAAGCTGCTGAAAATCATGTTTTTGTATCATTTGAACTGTCAGACCACCTTTCATGCGCTGACATCACCTGCCAAGCACCAACCAATCTTTGCAAAATCTTTACACCGAATAATATAAAGTCAGTCAGTCAGTCGCTTGTTCCTGTTGGGGGTCGCGGGTGACTGGAGCCTATCCCAGTGGCTTCGGGCCTTTGGCAGGGTACACCCTGGACAGTGGCCAACTCGTCGCAGGGCTGACACAGAGACAGACAACCATTCACGCGCACATTATAATATAAAGTAAGACAAATAAAAGGATTTAGATTTAACGCCCGTGCGGCAGGTTTGTCTCCTCTGACAATAGGTTGTTACCCTACTAAAGGTCAGAGCAGGTCAAGACATTCTGATCAATGTTTCCTGATCTATAGGCATCTTCAGAAGACACAAACACACACACAAACACAGGTGATCATTCCCACTACGCCCCCACGCTGTCTGCCAAACACACACCTCCACTCAGCACTGTAGAGCTGAATTTGTTGTGTGACTCATCTCCAAACCTCAACCCGAATATTTTAGGAGCTTCTAATCCAGAAAAACCCCTTGGCTACTCTGATATCTCACACATCCAGACGAACGGCCGCACACACATACACACACACACACACACACACACACACACCGCTAGAGATTAAAACCCCCTCAGTCTGGCAGCAACAGACAAACACACACAGGCTGTCAAGTGGATCACATACACACATATCTGATGTCGGAGAACGTGTCGTCGGCGTCAGTTAATCCACTAGGTTTCTGTGAGCGAGGACATAAAAGCAGGAATGGAAAATAGAGTGCAACCCTCTCTCTCGCTCTCTCTCTCTCTAACACACACACACCCTATTACCCTATTACGCACTTCATGCAAGTCATGATTTACACTAAAGGTAAATAATAGTAATAATCAAATTACAACTTTCACCGTTTAAACAACCACAGATGAGATCTGTGTCACAAACTGAAAAATAAAATATTCTTTGCCTGCATAAATCCAACTATTCAAATCAAAGTAGCTGAGGAGGTTAAGTGTAACTGCCCTCTAGTGTTTGTAAGCAGTGTTGGATTATAAAAATAGTTACACTTGTATAATACATTTATATGTTTTCATCAATCAAAGATGTCAGGCCACTTTGTGTTTGACTTTTGTAATTATTGATTGCTACACCAACTCTGGCTACAACATTATCTACTTTCAGCTTCTCAAATGCGAGGATTTGCTGCTTTTGCTTTAATATGCTTGTAAATGGAACATCTTTGGACTTTGGACTCTTTGTTGAACAAAACAAGCATCCTGAACACATAACCTTGGCCTCTGGGACGTTATGATTTTCTGACATTTTAGAGACTAAAATGATGAATATATTAATCATAAAAGAAAAACAACTGACAGATTCATTGATAATGAGAATCATTTGTAGCAGCCCTAAAAAACTACTGTTGAACTAACTACTATTGCAGAACTACTGTTAACACAGAAGCATGGAGGGAGCGTAACAAGTTTTACAAGCAGGACATAAATTCATTTGAAATGACAAACAGTGCATACATAATTAGAAACATACATAACTGATGGACAATAGAATTATGTTGACTGACTCAAAAAGAAAAAAACAGAGAAACATTCAACAGTTTTTACCGATTACATCAGATCCACCAGTCAGCTAGATGAGAGGAAAGTATGCCGAGTCACTTGCTGTGAAATCCAAATGGATACAAAATGCACCCACTCCTTATGGCACAAAACCACTGTGGCATGGTGTATTTACTGGAGCTAGGTTGAAGATAGGCTTAAGTAAATAACAATAAATCCCAGGTATTACTAGTCAGTGCAGTGAAAGATAGTTAGGCACAACGGGTTTCTATGAACAGCCTGAAAAATGTAAAATAAATAATCATAGGTTGTGTTGTGAGTTCCAACAGGGTTAAATCCTTTTTTTCTCAGTTTTGGACTCAAAATGTTTCATGCCTGATAGATTTTTTCTCCTGGGAGGGTGTGTTGAGAAGATTAACTATACAAATCAGAGTTTCTGTGCCTGTGTGAGATAAACGTTGACATTCAAGCACTTTTTGGCTTTGCACGAAGTCAACCTTTCCATTTTAAATACATCTTTTGGAGCCGAGTCTACTTTAGAAGACACACTTTATAATTAGCTGGTGTGTCTGAATTTTACAACACAAGTGTAGAAAGGGAGAGTGGGAACCGCACACAACAGACTGTGCTGCTGGTTCAATCTGCTGACTGGGACCGAGAGTATGAATCCTCCGTGTGCTTTCAGGACATCTGACTGTCTCCGGGTGTTACAAGCTTTCATTATTGTCCAGGTGGCAAGATGAAAAGCGCCCTGAGCTTCATAGCGTTGGACAGAGATGAATAACACATGACCTGCCTCTGAATATGTATGCAATTGCTACAAGTCTACATATGTGAGGTGGAGTGAAGTACCTGTATGGACCTGCAACAGTGCGTGTCACTGACAGAGTGACAGTGATTGTATTTGTTTTTACCCTAATATTAACCCAAAGCACTCACGCTGGAAGGACAAAAAGGAAGGAAAATCCTGCTACTGTATATGTGTATTTTTTCTCAGTTCTCACTTCATTAAAAGCAAGTCAAGTAAATTTGTACATTTATTAATATAGCTCAATACAACAAATCCCAAATTTGCCTCAAGGGGCTTTACAGCCTGTACATCATACAGCACCCACTATCCTTAGACCCTCGATTTGGATAAATAAAAACAAGTGTTAAGTGTACTAAGTTAAGGGTCACTGTTATGCTAGGACTGAATATAATGTAGTACTGCAGACAGAGGTTAGTATGGGAAGTTAAGGAATGAATATATGTACTTATAATATAATATAGTACTATACTTTGAATGTACAGCAATATACTGTAAATATGGCTTACATTTCTCTTTGTTTGTTTTTTTGTAAAGCACTTTGTAATCATTGATATTGATAAGTTTATTACTATTATTGTGTTTGAGTGTATGCGCTTATATCTAATATGTATGTGTGCATTCACTTATGTATTTATATGTGCACAGATCAACATCCGCGTGTGTGTGTGTGCGTGTCAGAGACTGAGCAGGTGTTGTACAGCAGTGGTGAGGTCTCCTCCTGTGCTGATGAGGGCCTGAAGGTTTGCCTGTCTGTCTCTGAAGCCCATTGAGCTCAGCTGCTCCAGCTCCTCCTGGAACTCAGCCTCCTCACCGTGGTCCTGACAGGACATGACAGGAGAGTTAATTAAAGTCTTACTTATTACAATAACACAATCAAAAAGATTAAGTAAACAGGTTTTGTGCCTCTGGGAGTGAAAATGTGCCATACAATTTGACAAAACTTCGCCTGTGTCTCTCCTAATCTGCCCTTCACTCTTTTTTAATTAATAAGAAAAATGAAAAAAACAGATAAATGAACTTTCTGGAGACCATCCAACCTATTTAGGTAGACTGAATCTTGACAGGAAATGTGTCTGCAGCATACTTACTGTATTTTCTTATTTGACGGCAATGTATCATACAAATCCATGTGGGAACCACAGGCAGAAACACTGACTCCTGTTCTACTGATTGTGACAAACTTTAAAGAGTAACTCATTTACATTTAGCCATTTAGCAGACGCTTTTATACAAAGCGACTCGCATATGAGGAGGACAATGGAAGCAATATAACAACACAAGGTAACAAAAAGCATAAGTGCACCAGAAACTAGTCTGTTAAAACCCAGCAACTCAACAGTAGATTTTGGAAGGAGGAAAAACATAGCTGCACTGGCCTCTACAGGTTGAAAGGTATAAATCTCTTGAACCTCTGACCATGTCAAACATCACAGCTGGATGTGGCCAGATGTGGTGCAGCCTGCTACTATAAATAGGATTATTAGACTGGGTACAGTTATTCTCTAAGTGGTGTGCTGCTTGTGTAAATACATTGACTGAACCATCATATTAGGGACATACTCTATCATATTTTTGCCTTTTGTGATAATAATAAGAAGAAGCCAACATTGTAAAGAGAAGTTTCCACTGGGCTTTTGGCCAAAGAATGTTATTTACTGGTGATATTTCAAATTCAGGCGCAGTCCAGATCAATTACAGAAGTAGAAAACAAGGTTATAAGGAAACATTCAGATACCCCATAATTGCAGTTTGCCAGTGCCTGTAGCATCTGTTGTACAAACTGCTGCTGCTGCTGCTCTGTCACCGTGGCAACCCCAGGACCACTTCCTGATTGGCCATTAAGGACAGAGTCAGATGCTAGCTCAGGGGCAGCATCAAAGCTGGCTCCAATGTTCCCGAGTCCAGCCCTGCAAGACAGACATGTGGTGGTACTTTGCATAAAAGTACTGCATCTACCCAGAACTAAACTTGTGAGTAATCTTCAGGTTGAGGTGCACTGTGTGTGTTTGTTTTATGTATTTATACTCACATAGGTATCAATGCAGGAGCCTCTGCAGCCAGGGTCTGTATGGCCTGTTGGATCTGTAGCAGAGCCTCCATGGCTCTGGGATTCAACATGGCTGACAGCAGCTCTGGACTCTGCATCTACATATTTATTGTTGACCATTAATAATGAAAATATCAATCAGAAACAATAAGCACTGGAGTTTGAGCAGTGACTGTGTGGAGTTTACTATGGAAGGTTACACGTAAATGATGAATGTAATGTCATATACATAAGACATTTTGCCCAACGTTTTTCAAATCATAATCAAATCACTGTATGTTATCTAGTTTAACAGTGAGGAGAGTAAACTAACCTGTTGCAGGAAGAGAGGGATCTGCTGTCTCATCTGCTGCTGCAGTTGAGGATTTCCTGAGAACAAAGGGTGGCTCAGCAGCATCTGAAACAATATGAATAGGAGAGCCGTATGGGCTGTAAGACCTGTGTAGGATTTGTGTAGAGAGATTATGGGGATATGTTAACAAGAAGTGGGGTAGGGGTGGACTTTAGCCTGGTTCCACACCTCTGAGTTGCAGCCCATATGATATGATTCAGATTGTTCATAAATAACATAATCTAAAAGATAACAACATATTTGAGAAGAAGTAAACGCTATGCAATTGTGAAATTAAAACAAGTGATCTGATTGCATGTCAAGTGTTCCCTGCCATACATGTTTATGTGCTTGCATCCACCCATGAACTGTGCATGCGTCACCTGTGCAGCCAGGTCAGGATTCTGGCTGAGACAATTCAGGAGACTGCTGACATACGGCCCAGACAGCAGGCCCTCCATCAGTCCAGGACTGGCCGTGATCTCCTCCAGCAGTGACTGCATGCCTGAGGAAAGAGGGAGGAGGCCACAGATACAAGAGGAAGAAAAGCAGGGAGAAATGTACATGTATATAGTTATAGTTTAGCCAATTAACACTGATGACCTTTTTCTTGGTTTGTTTGGGGGGAAATGGCAGTGAGTACCAACACCTTTAAAATAACTTGAAATATATCAAAGGATTAAAAAAAGGGCAAAACTGAGAAGCCTGCGTGATTGCAGGTTTGACAGATTGGTTTCATTACCCCACTGTCCCATGGCCCTCCCATAGTAAAGTTAAACTGTGTGGCTTTGTATTTTCATGCCTGCAGTGCTTTGAGGCTTTGGATCAGCTCTGGGCGTGGCGGTCACTTCTCTGAGAGGATCTGTGGAGTGAGTGGAGAGGGGTGGAGTCTGCTCGCTTTCTTTTTCAGTTGGCTGTTGATTCCCAGATGATGCAGTCACGACCGGGGGTTCTCCTGTCTGGATCTGAAAGAGACACCACAAACAACAGATTCAAAACACAAGACTGGTTTGACATTATCCGAACGGATAGTTCAGGAAAAACTTATTTCCAAACCTGTACCTGTGATATTTTGAGACTTTTTGTGTTCATCTTCTGAAGGCCATCAGAATCCCCAGTGATGGTTTCAGGGTTGTCCTGCTCTGGCTGCAAATTGTCTAATGCTCTGTCTTCATTACGCATCACTTCCTCCATCATGTCAGGGTTCCTGATGAGTTCCAGCAGCTGGAAAGGGAAGGCAGAGCAAGAAGATGTTGAACATGTGGGCGGGTGAAATTAGTCAAGGAGGAAGCAAATATGTTCAAGTTGCAGTAAAATGAAAACAATTAAGGTAGCAACTTGGTACAGTGGTGCATTTCTGCATGTACAAAGTATAATGCAGTACAGTGCTTTGGCACACTAAACCCTGCCACTCACAACTCGCGACAAATCTGTACCTCAAACACACACTCACACAGCGTTTTTATACCCACCTGTGTGATGACATCTGCGTTGTTAAGCATATCTCCCACCTCTGGGTTTGTCTGCAGGAGCTGCTGAATTTGAGGATTAGACCGAATGAGCTGTCTGGTAAGTTGAGGGCTGGAGGTGGAGGGGCTGCCCAGGACACGCCGCATCATCTGCGGGTCGGCCATCAGCTGGCTCTCCATCTGGCGCTGGAGCTCACGGAAGAAGCCACCCCCCCCGTTTGTTAGGCCAAGACTGTCCAGACCTTCCACTATGGAGAACAGATCAGATCGAAAGAACAGGAGTATGTAAGCCCAGAGAGAGAGGAGAGGAACAATTTTAAACTGGAAACGCGAATGAAATGCAAATGTGATGTGAGATTTGAAATGTGAGAAAAAGACGGAAATAATTGGAGGCGAGTGGAGCTCCTGTGTTGTGCAGTTCTTACCCAGGCAGAGGGGGGAGGTGGGAGATGGTGTGGAGTTATCAGGCTCAGGATCGAGAACGGCTGTGAGCTCTGACTGGACCACTTCTGGAGCTGGGTCACTGGTGGGCGCAGCAGACGAATGCGGAGGCCTGAGAAGGATGGACTGAATCTGAATCTAGAGTTCCAGTACTGTGGTTAAAAAACAACAACAACTGTGTATGCATGTAGGTGGAGGTTTTGGGCTCAAGTCAAATTGACTGACACATTATTTAGGACACTGACGCTGATTACTGTGTAACAATCATGATTTCATTTGCCTGTAATGTAAAAATCATTGCTGGATTTAATACTCATTTGAGGAAAAAAAATGTTTACACAGTAAGTTAAAGAATACCATTCATTTTTCATTTCCATTTGTTATTGTGTCCCATAACTGGTCAGCCCATGCTTTCAAACACGTGCCACTCTTCCCTTAAGTAAGGAACGAATAGGGTGCTGACTTTGTTGACCTGTAACTTTTGTTGTGTCTCCTTGTACCCAAATGAGCTTTAAATTCTGGTTCATATCTGTTGCAATGAAATAAACTTCCTTTTATTCTGGTAGTGCAACATGCAATTTTTCTAAGTCTCACAAGACTTTCAAGAAATGACTATACCAACAATAACAGGATAATGTGGTGCAGTTCTGTATATAGCAGAGCACATTGCAAATGTACTGTCTTTCTGTATGATTTCTAGATTTATGCAAAAGTGGTCACCAACATTGACTGTCTTGGTGCACAAAAGTAAAGTGACTTATTTAAAGAGGAGTCCTAGCTGACAGCCACAGCTGTATGTAGAATACAGAGACACACAGATTGCTATTTATAGACACATGAAAATTAGGATATATAATCTGTGGCTCTGATGACTACAAGAGTCAGTTCCATATGCTTCCGTGTACCTTTGGATCATGCGGAGGCAGACTGAGCCATCTTGTGCCTTAAGGTGACTCAGGAGTTCTGACTCTCTGAGGATCCGTCCGGAATGGATCAGCACCAGCCGCTCTGCCGGGACTCCCAGGCGCTCTGCTAGACCCCATTTCAGCTGTACACACACACACACCAAAACATCACACTTCACCATTTTTCACATTCGGCCACAGCTTAAGCGCAAATCAAGCCATTTTTTACGCTTCCAGCAACGAAGCACAGGAGTTTAGACCCAAATCTCCCGACCTGTCTGGCGGTGCAGCCTCCTCTAACGGTGAAGTCTTTGCTCTCCGTGACACTTTTAACGGCAACGTGGATCGTTTCAGACCTCTGACAATCCCTCGGTTCATCCTTCACCGCGCCCGACATCTCAGTCCTGTCCCGGCTGACGGTGATGAAGATGAGCGGCCCCGGAGAGGCGCGCACAGTCCCGGGGCGGAGGTGCGGGTCTGTCCCGATGACTCGGCAGAAAGTTGTGTGGATGTGTGCCAGCTCTGAGCGTGGATACAAGTCCTACACCTTTGCATTGACTTTCTCACCTTTTATAATGTACAGTTCTTTACGTGGGTGCCACCGCGAGCAGTCTGATTACATTATTTCATGCCTAACGGTTATGTAACCGGAGCCAACTTAAAGATGTAGTAAGATCTGTAATGATCATCAGCAGTTCTGAGACTATGTGCTCTCTGATTTATTTCACTGTAGTCCTTCCAGATTACAGAAGAAATATTTCTACAGCCTCAAAAAAGCATTGTTTTCCCAAATTTCTGTGGCTGTACTACGGATCCAGAAGTCAAATAACTGCTACAACTGAATTATGCTGCACAAACTGTGGAAGTCGGGGCCGAACTTTGACGTGTGATACTGTAAAATGATTATCAAAAGGAAGAAAGATGTTACTCTTGTTGACTGTGTTACAAAACTCTTGCATCTATTACAAGATGATGGGGGTTGGAATTGAGTTTTAAGAGTCAGTGACATCTTTTAAATCTCTTCTTAAAACACACTTTTATCAGACAGCTTATGCTGATTGTATTTTATTTGGATATTCTCTTTTTAATCTTTATTTTTTAATCTTACATTACTGGAAGTGGTTTATCGGTTTTATCATCAAAGCTAATAATTTTATCATTTGTATATTTTTTATTTTCTGCCTTGTGTGAAGCTCTTTGTAATTTGGGTTTTGAAAAGTGCTCTATAAATGATTATTATTAAAAAGTGTTTGGTACCAACAAGTTGTGGATGGCCACACTATACCCATACAGAGATACAGGTTGGGCCTGTACAGTTGCATTTTGCATTTCAGACCGTTAGGAAAAAACAATATAGAAAAAAAATGTAAGATTTTTTTTTTCCACTGAAAAAGTCCTTTATTAACTCAACAGTGAGAAAAAAAACAACCAACCAAAACATACATTTCCATCTGTAATTTTGGCATCAAACCCCACAGACAGATCAGGCCTTCAACAGATGACAGATGCAGTGGTACGCTTGTGCCTGCAGAGGGCAGCACTGTGTCAAGCCACCATTTGAACACAACTTAGTCAATCATTTTTAAAAGCTTCTGTAACTCTCATTCAGCTATGTCTGGAGTGTATTCTGTGTGTGTGTGTGTGTGTGTGTGTAATTACAGGGGCATGCATTATATGCTGACATGGAGTCCGAGCTAAAAAAAAATGTATAAGGAAAAAGAACCTTGATTCTGATCAGTAACTTTTTTCTTCATCTGTTTTTTTCTTTTTTTGGTCTTTTCCTTTTGAATCCTTCATAGATCCATCTCCGAGCCTTTTTTCCCTTTCTTGTTTCCCTGCCAACCAGAGGAGAGGTTATATTATTGACCTAATTAAAGTTAAAAAGGTCAATAAAAAATACTAAGTGAAAAAAAAAGAAGAAAGAAACCACATGAAACAAAGTTTTACTAAACCTTGAAAACAGACAATGAAATTCTCTGTGGCATTGTTAAAAAGTAAATAAATAAATAAAGGTTCTCTGAACTCTCAGCTTACTTCTACCCTGACCTCAGCTGGGCATAGTAATTAAAATAAATTGTACTCTTATTACTGTGCTTCTGTGCTTGGTCTGTTACTTACACTGCGCCTCACTTACTGGCTGCTTTTGCTCTGGTCTACAGACAGGGAAAGAAGGAACATGCATGCAAGTGCACACACCCACGTATGCGCGCACACACACACACACACACACACGTAAACATCAGCTAATACACTTATTATTTGAACTCTCACCTGATGTTTTGGTTGATCTGACTGCAGACCTTTGACTTTAGACCTTTCTTGTTCAAGGGCAGCGTGTAGTAACGTTACCTAAATAAAAAAAAAAAAAACATAATTCAAACGTACATACATGTAAAAATATCTCACACACCCATGTTCCTCTTTCATAATCTTTATCTCCCTGTAACACACCTGCGAGGACAGTTCTTCTTTTATATGTAGCAGCTCTTCTACATGTAGAAGGATTTCTGCCTTGTCTTTCACTGAAGAGGAGAGGTTAGAAACATCCCAAAACATTAGATCACATTAAATCTCCATCAGGAAAGAAAGGGAAGGGGGGTTATCTAGTGTAATTATGTTCAACTCACTCTCTCCCTGTTGGAGCATCTTAAGCAGCTGAGAATTTCTTGCTTTCACCTCTTTGTATTTCACCTGCAGAGTTGAGAAGCAAGAAGAAAAACTTTGTGGTTTTTTAATGGCATTTGCCACAACAGAAAGGTGAGGAGAAGTGGATCGTACTGCAGGTGTGGTTTAAAGGAGCAGTGTGCCGGATTCAGTGGCATCTAGTGGTGAAACTGCAGTTTGCAACCATTTGAAAACTGCTCGCCTCACCCTCCCCTTCTAAGCGTGTAGGAGAAACTATGGTGGCTGCAAAACACACAGAAATCGCGAATGGAGGCAGTGTTTGGTTTGTCCGTTCTAGGCTACCGTAGAAAAATGGCGGTGCAACATGAAGACCTCCGTGGAAGGGACCCGCTGCCTCTGTAGATAAAAACAGCTTATTCTAAGGTATTGAAAACACAACGATTCTTATTTTCAGGTGATTGTTCACTAATGAAAACATACTTATATAGTGCCAATACCTCCTCCTAGATGTTTCACACTGGACCTTTAAGAAGTTTCTTTAAGACACGTTGATACATTTTTTCACGCTGGAAACTCGTCACTATTGGGAGTCCATTGTAACCAACACGAATTCAAGGAGCCTAGAGCCACCATTATTTAAGAGACATGAAACTAAAAGCCTTTAAGCCACAGTTTAAGTCCACAGGGAAATAAGAGTTTGATACTCAACAGAAAGTTGAAAAGAAATTTCCATCAAGCTGTCCATAGTCAGTCTGCCCTGCTTTTCTGTCTTTGGTGCTTTCTTTCTCACCACCTCATCTTATCCCTTCCTTGCACACTCCCATGTACGGATTTGTTTTCGGTAAATCATCATTGCCTGAATTTGTATTTTTCCTCCACAGTGTCACTTTAAAACAAAGCTCATTTATGTATCAGTTTAAAGGGCTGTAGCCTACAGTAGCAAATGGACCTCTGACAAGATTTAAAGCTAGCGTGCAGGACTTTTACATATAAATGAATGAATGTTACAGCGCTCTGTACTTGTTTTTAAATCTGGTGTCAGCTTACTGAAGGCATACCTCAAAAGCATGCGTCGACAGTGTTTGTCTAATTACTCTCACTGCCAGAAGGGGGAGACAAAAGTTCCACACTTCAGCTTTAAGTCTTATTTAAAAATATGGTCATAATTGCATGAGTGAGTGAGTCATGGACACTGTGTACTCTTAAACTTCTTGTTGAAAGAAATTTGTCTATAGATATAATTGTATATGATATGTAATAAATAGATATTTGTTAGCACATTTCTGGCTGATCAGGGTGAAACTGTAATTTATAGACTGATGGGGTAACTGCATTATGACTGCCGACCTCCCACTGCGAGATAGTCTTCTTTAGCTTATTGATTTCCTGGTCTTTCTTCTCCAGCTCGTACTTCAGCTGCTCTGCTCGGGGGTCCTAACAGGAAGGACAGAGAGAAAAGAGCAAGTCGGGAAAAAATTATATTTTCCCACTAATTTAGCTAAGTAATGAAACACAAACTTCGGCGATGTTACATTTATTCATCACTGGAAAATGTAGAGACACAGCTGTAGGGACAGACGAACAGAAGTAAACGTTAGGTATGAAATGGCAAGCAAAAAAGTGGCTTTAACATTTTTATCGAGTAATTCAACAAAACGTAGTTTCCTGCATACTACTGATAAGATCTGGGATTTGAACTTTTACAACATGATAAAAAGTTGATCTTAATTCTGCCTGCCGAAGAAATGACGTGAGAAGGAAATTCACCTTTGACTGTAGAATTTTAACATGTATTGCTGACCTGTTCCCGCTCTGATCGGCAAGATAAAAACATTCATGCTCATGTATCGGAGTATGTTTCTATCCGTCTGCTCACCGGTTCGTGTTCTGTGGAGGTGTTGACTTCTTGTCCCTGGCTGTTAGCGTACTGCTCACGTCTCTTCTCCTGCTGGATAATGCGACTGACGTCATCCTCGAGCTTATTGAAAAAACGCTCTTCCTGCCCAACAGCCAACGTAGCGTTAGCCGCTCTGGCATCCTGGATGGGAATGAGGTCAGTGTTAAAGCATGGATATGCCACATCATACATGATATTTAACACCCAAATAAAAACCTGTGCATGTTATTTACAGGTAATTAAAATACGTATTTCATATTCATATACAATAGGAATTAATAATGCCCTCCCAAATGTGTTCTATTGATTAGACAACAGGACAGATTTACGATTGGGGTTTCGAAAGGAAAAAGTTGCTTTGCTCACCTCTTTCTCTTGTTTCCTACTCAAATGTTCTGGAAAGAGAAAGTATATTGACATAAATATTATTCTGCAGCACACAAGATCCTAGTTTAGTGGCTTTTGAAACAGCTCAGTACCATTCTCTCACCTGCACTGCCTTCAGCCTGGAAGTCCTGCAGTGACACTGTCTTTTTGTCTTTTGCCTGCTGATTCTTCTTCTTGTCCTTCTTCCCTCCGCCCTCTTTTCCTCCTCGGGACTTTGGCGAGGAAGTGTTTGTGTTGTTGTGCTGAGTAAAGGTATATACTTTTACTTATAATAAAAAGGTTCTTAACTTTTTTTACTATTTACAAAAAACTACATAGAATATGACTTTAAAATAAAACTGAATTCAACTTCCATTTCACGCTAGAACTTATTTTAAAGAACACAATGCAGTTTTAGGACAGTGATGTGTTTTTTATTGTTTTGGCTCTACTCCAGCACACTAGATTTCAAATCAAACAGTGACTAGACATCAGAGTATATGTACATGCCTAAAATGCTTTTGTCACACATTCATTTATCCATCAAACTAAAACGCTTGAGTGTAGCCTGTAACCACATCACAACTTCTGCTAAATCGGTGATTATCTTAGGTAACCTAAAGAAAAACTAATCCAAGTGCATACACTGCACACATACCAAAAACCTTCAAAGACTATCTGAAACTGCCAACATAATGTTGGTATCATAAATAAGGTCGTATCATGACAAAATATTAAGTTGAGCATCAAGACAGGGGATTCAACACATCAGCCTGTGTGTCTGTAACACACACACAAAAACATACGCACACTTCTATTGGTTAAAACCTTGTTCCGGTCGTCACTATGTAGGAAGTAAAAGTGTACAGTATACACACACACACACACACACACAGGAAACTCCTCCCTCGTCCAATTATTTGTTTACTTCCTGACTCCTGTTACCTTCAGGGAGAAATTACAAGAACAGGTGACAATCTGTGAAGAACCGGGCCAAACATACAGTAGACTACAATAAAATGGGAGACTAAAGATCAACTGATTTTATATTCAAATATGTAGCATTTAATCATGTGGGTCGGTGTGATTTATCATTAAGTCTGCATCATCTCAGAATTTAACATGTTTCATAATCAAAAATACGACTTTAAGACATTTTATGGCTTTAAATCGCAAAAACCTCATTTGAGGCATTTCTGACAACTGTAACCCACCTCAAATTTGCCTTTCATACGAGGTGTGTTAGTGTGTGTGGGCAAAGTACCTGTTTGTTTTGTTCAAACTCCAGTTTACTTAGAATCAAGGCTTTTTCCAAGTCGGCCTCATATAGCTCAGTGGTCATCTACAGAGGGAGCAGGAAAACAGATGAGAAAGAACACCCACTTGAGACACATAGTTGGTACTGTCTGTAAGGTCAGACACGAAGAGTTGGAAATGCAGTTATATGAGGGAAAGACAATATACTACATTTCATGCATCTGCTCTTTGCTAATGCCTGATTTGGTTAACCCTTACTTCCTCTAAGTTTTCAGTAACAGGAGAAGAAAAGAGGTGACAGAGGTACTTGTATCTAAAATCAGTTAATCAGTTCTAAGAATACCCTACTTCCTGCTCACGCTGCTGCACACAGTCCTCAGCCAGTCCTCTCCTGCTGACCCCTGAACAGCTCTACTAAAACAGCTGTAAATAACAAGGCTTCCTGAAGGGCACGTCAATTATCAAGAGAACATTACCTACAGAATGGCTCACGCATTTGTTATGTGTTTGTTGTTGTTCTCGTTTACCTGCTCATCCCTCTGCTTCCACTGCTGCCACCCCTCTGAAGGTATACTGTGGTCCCCTGATGCAGGTCTGAGAAGTTCGCCAGCTATTCTTGACAGCGTCACACAGGGAGGCGGGGCACAAGACTTCTGAGGAATCTTCTTGAAGGCCAGATTACGTAACTGAGAGAAAGAGATTTGAGATTAATCCAGACACTGACTCTTGATATGACCATTATTGCAACTATTATAAACGACTACAATGCTCTATTGTCAGCTATAGAAGCCGTCAGCACATGTGTGCATGAACAGTAGCAGTTCTGAGTCTTAAAATGTTTAGGGCCTTCAGCTCACTGACAGCGATCCAGTCAGACCTCTTAGGTCATCAGGTGGTTCTTTTCTATCTGTAGCCAGAATAAGATCTACATCTGATAAGGGCACTTTTTGTTACATTGGTCCTGTTCTCTGGAACAAACTGCCTGATGACCTGAGATCTGTCACAACTGGGTCCACTTTCAAAAAACACTGAAAACTGTTCTTTTTTTCCCTCAGGTTTATGCTTAGTTACTGTATGTGAGCATCTGTTGGGTGGAGGTGGGTGGAGAGATTGGACATTTCGGTTTTAAAAAATGACTTGATAAGCGATTTTCACAATAGTTTCTACACAATAGGTAATCTATTAACCAACTCACACATTTTAATGTAACGCACACTGATTTTACCTGTTACGAAATGTGACTTATAAATAAAATTGCCTTGCCAACGACCCTTTTGATTATCTGACTGATATTTATACATCTCCTCACATATACAAATGCAAATAGGTGCTTTCTTTTCTCTGTTTAATACCATAGATGAAATATTATGGGTATTGTGGGTGTTGCTTTAGCTAAGTAAACAATTTCAAGACAACATCTTGGGATGTGTCTTATCAATAAAAAGCCCCAATAAAGATAACGCTGGTTCCATGCTTAATTTGAATGAGTGCCAACACTTGGTGTAGACAGCTGAGAGCAAAACAAAACAAAGAACACAATCGGTTTCTTTGTAAAGCCACCTGGCACCACCCTCTGCAGTTTCAGTTCAAGTGAAGTGAAACAACAGCACAACTACGACTCATGTCTGTCACAAAACAGAAGCCGTGTGTGCAGCTAAGATATGAATGAAACTAACATTACGTTACAGGGTCGTGAGATGCTTCTCTCACTCACCTCATTTGCCTCAGTCTGCTGCTGCTCCTTCTTCTTCTTTTTCTTGTCTTTCTTCTTGTCGTTGCACTGAGCCGCTTTCCCCAGGGCTGCTCCTGCCTTCCCTTGCCGGGGCTTCCTGGAGGAGTCCCGTCCGCTTTTGGTGATGGTCTTACCCGCATCAGAGGCGTCGGAGTCCGAATCCGAGTCGATCTGGAGCAGGGCGAAGCGGGAGGCGGTGGTGGGGACGGTGATCATTGCAGACGAAGCCATTGCGAATAGGAAAAGTAACTGATGACAAAAAGGAGATAAAGAACAATACAGTTAACTTAGGACAACTTGAAGCCGGTCGTAAAATAACGACTTAGCTTCTAGTCGCAACCTCTTTTCAAATAAAAACGTCACCATATCTCGGCCAACAGCTTTATTTAAACCAACAGATTGCACGGTTAACGTTAGTATGTCTAACCAAAACAGGCAGCAGGGATGCTACATTAAATGTGATTTGAACCGTAAGTTACCGTAGCTAACAGTCTGGTGACAGACACAGCTAGCATTACATAGCAGCAAGTTGTTAGCTAACTGTACAACACGTAGTTAGCCGGTCTTGTTAGCTTCTAAACAAGTACGAAAGTAGTGATGCGTGACAGTCAAAAACAAATTAACGGACTCACGTTGCTCTTTTCTTCTTAATACACTCGCAGACTTGTTTTGAAGAGGCAGTACTCACAAGAAAAGTTGCTAAAGAAGACTTTCACCTGTTCGTGAAGGTAACGTTACTGTCAGTTACCGTTGGTGTGCTATCAGAGACTGCCTGAGTACAGCAACCCGGTGGGGCCAAAAAGGATAAAGGCTAGGCTTCCGATTGGTGATCGTACGTTATTTATAAAGTGCCTGCTGTTAACGCACAAAAGGAAAACTGTTGTTCTTTGCTTATTGGTTTTCCGATCTGTTTTGTGTAAAGTGTATATAATGTGTTTACTGTTTTCTGACATAATCAACGATTTTAAAGCAAATCATTGATTATCCCCTAATAATTCAGACCTACCCACTAAAGTTTGGTCAAGTGTCATGGTGATATCTCTGTTCTCATGTCTTTTCTCATGACCTGTCACATCTGTCTTTACCACTGTCCTATCACCATGACAACTGAACAAACTCCATCCTCTGAGGAAGACTGTGTGATGATGAAAACTCTGGAAAAGCAGGTGGCCCTTAAGCAAGAGCTAATCTTGTGTCATGTATAAGTGTATCAAAATCAAATTTTAAGACCGTAAGAAATTATTATATATTTATTAATATCATCACATATTGATAAAAAACGTTATGTTTAATCCAATTAACACAAACAAACTTACCTGTCAAGGTTAAATTATATTTATAATTTAGTCATTGAAATAAATTCAGGGTCAATCCCATTTTGAAAATAAAAATATATGTGTGACCGTTTTAAGCAATTTGTCTTATTGTTCACCTAATGTACAGCATGTAATACAGTGGGATACACATTTTGACTGGATAGGAGTGGGGTGGGTGGAGCGATGTCATTGTACAGTCATCCCCAAACCATGGCTCCATGTTCATGGGGTAAGGGGATGGAATGAGCCCCTACAGTAAAGGCAGAACACGGATATGCATATTAATAAGTTTAATACATTTGACTGTAGTAAGAGTCACCCCTACAAAAATAATTTAAACAGCAATCAAAATTATAACTAAGGTACATAGTGCACACAAATACAAGAAGTTTGTATCATGTATAAAAAACACTACCAAGCTTTATATTACTGTTGCAGTGCAGAAAACTTTATCTACTGGCCATTTTAAGTGCTAAACAGTGCTGGAAATTAAAGGGGAAAGCACTTCTCTTCACACGCCACTATTTTATATTTAACAAAAGCCTTAAATGCCACACGCAATGTACATAAGTTTATAAGCTATATATATAATGTATTTATGTCAGAAATATTTATGACATTACAAAAATAGTTTTTTAAAACTTGTTTTATGTCTTTATCTAGGATAGGAGTTTGAAACTTAAGATCCCCAAGTATTTTAGGGGACCAAAACATGGAATGTGAAGTGTTGTATTTTGGTGTTAGAAAAGCTGAAACAAAAATCTATAATCGCAAAATGGGAAATTTCACTCAATTTTTGTGTAAAAACACTGCCAAGTTATTGTAAATTTCTCTCTGTAAATTTCTCTCTGTACATTTATCTGGTATATTCTGTTGTCATGACAACACTGGCTTTTCTTTGTGATACTTATCTCATTGAATGGAAAAACTCCACAACATTCAGCATAGCCAAGATCTGGGAAATCCACCAAGGAAGACGGATAAATAGGAAGAAAGTGCTATGACAAGAGACTGAAGTGGTGCACAGTAAATACATTTCAACACTAACCAACATTTGAGGCTATCTAAAATTCTTTCTTCTCCTCAGGTCGTAAACTCTTCAGTTCTCACTACTACATCGACACAGTGGTATGGGCATGTTAAACACAGGACAATGGTGGATTTATAAAGTAAAACTGAAAATAAAAACTGTTCAACTTCTCATTCTTTAGTATATTGTGAATATGGATTTAATTATCCTGTGGGCACTTCTCACTGGCTCCATAAAATCCTTAAATTAAGTATTTTCCCTCACACAATGCATGGACATTTTCACAAGAAACTTAAGATGAGTTTTTGTCATCGGTTTTTCATGACACACATTTTCCTTTGTTTACTAGCACCCAACCCGGAATCTGCTGTACACACTGCTGCTGCCAAGTGACTCGTAGGTACTATGATCTACGTAAAGCCACTGAATAGATCAGGAAAGGATGCATCATCATCTGTCACTGTTTCTGGGCACTTCTATGGAGTCCTCCAGTATTGACTCAGTGCTGGAATCCACAACAGACTGGTGCCTCCTTGTGGCAGAACCACAGACCTGCAGGTCAGCTGGAGAGATCTGTCTCAGCTCTCTACGACACAAACGGACTGATGTCATCTCTAAACTTTCCCCACAGTGTCCAGCCCCTCTTTCACTCCCCCCCCGGGACTGTGTGTGTATCTGGTTGTATTCGGGCACTTTTGTCTTTCTGTGTGTTTGGAGGTCAGATGATGAGGAGAGACAGGGGGTCTGGTGTGCATGTCTCTTCATATGAGAATCGCTGTGTGTCTTTTTGTCTGTTTGTTCAGTGTGTATCTTTGTGTATGTTGTTGCAATATGTGTCCTCATCTGTACCTCTTCAGTGTGCATGTGGGGTTCATTTGCACTTGCGTGAATCTGCATATTGTGTGTTTGTCTGCTGTGCTCCTGCGAGTGTGAGGGCTGATCGACCGGGTGGAGGGCGTCACCGAGAAGCTCTCGGAGTTTCTTTTTAAGCTGCCGGCTGGAGCTTTTGTAGAAAAACAGCTCTTTCTCTAGATGCTGCAGTCTGACTTGGATAGCCTGCTGTGCCTCTCCTGAACCACCCTCTAAACACAGCCATACACACACAAGCACATGGGGAAACAGAAGTAAATTAAACTCATGAAACTAGTTCTGTACAAATATTATGGAGAGGGATATGACAAAATATTTCACATATAAACAGTTTGGTCCAGGCTGACCTAATTTCCACACCTTTAAGTTTCTGAAGCAGTAGCTGGATGTTGTTCTGGTGGTCTCGGTGCTGCTGCGTGAGCCTGCGATCAGCATCCAGGGCCAGACGCTGCATGGCGACCTCCAACTCCCTTAGCACCACCTCTTGCTCTCCAGCATGAAGCTCTAGCTCTTCACAACGCAAATGCAAATGGCGTTCCGCCTCACGAAGACAAACAACCTGGAGACGTTGACACATGTTGTTACACAATATAATTACAAAGATATTGGCTGAATCTTGAACCTTTGTTTACTCTCAAACCTGCAGAGAAAGAAATAAAGGACAGCGGAAAACAGGTGGGAGGGAGTTTAGCGTGGTGTAATAGTATAACATGGTGCAAACAAACCTCCTGGAGAGAAGTTGATATAGTTTATATTGTTATCAGCTGGAAAGATAAAGGGCACAGCAAGGATCATTAGGGAAGAAGACAGAGGGAGGAGGTATAATTCATTTAGCATTACAGAAACAGTGTAACTGCATTTCTGACTCACAGAAGCACATCACCTGGAGAGAGAAGAAAGGGAAGGTAAATAATGGAGGAAGAGAAAAGGAGAAACAAAAATCTCCAGCTGCAACAGAAAGAGAAAAAGTCAGTATTCAGTGTCTGTCTGGCCATGTTAGAATCCACTTGTTACATATTAATAAACATGTTTTAAGCAAAGCTTAGCCAGCCGACACACATGGAATTTACTTGTCAGTCAGTTAGTCAGTCATTTTCTACCGCTTGTTCCCGTTCGGGGTCACGGGTGACTGGAGCCTATCCCAGTGGCTTCGGGCCTCAGGCGGGGTACACCCTGGACAGTGGCCAACTCGTCGCAGGGCTGACACAGAGACAGACAACCATTCACGCACACATTCATCCACTAGGGACAATTTTTTAGAGTCACCAATTAACCTAATGCATGTCTTTGGACGGTGGGAGGAAACCGGAGAACCCGGAGAAAACCCACGGTAACACAGGGAGGACAGGCAGACTCCACCCAGGGAGGTCGTGGTCTGGTCCGGGAACCCACGATCTCCTTATTGGGAGGCGGGGGCGCTAAGCGCTCTGCCACCGTGCACCCCTGGAATTTACTTGTAAATAGGAAATAATAGGAAAGGAAAGGAAAGGGAAAGCAGAGTAAAGGGAGTGAAGACAGATAGAAAGCATTCAGACACTGTTAAACAAACTAGAATGGAGAGCACGCAGGCATTGTACGTAGAGCTGAATGTTGCGTATATCTATTTTATCTTACCTTGTTGAAATATTTGACGAGCAGCTCCGAAGCCTCAGGTGGTGACAGCTCCTTCAGCTTCCTGGTGACATCACAGAGCTGGGCGGGTTCGGTGCTGTGTGGCTGATGTGTAGAGGAGTCTGGGATTAACAGCTTCTTCTGTTTTTCCTGGATGGAGTGGTTTTTAAACTCCAGAGCTGCATCCAGAGCATCAATAGCTTCCTCCAGCTGGAGCAGGGAATGCTCCTCCTACATGAAGACACACACAAATCAAAGTGCACAAAAGATGCACACTGATGAACAATAAAATGCATCATGAAATAAGGTCTAATAATAGTACTGTACCAAAACCTGTGCAATACACACATCATGTATATCATACACACATGCAATGTTCCCTTATTTCTGACCTCCACAGTGAGCACTCTGTTGTCCCTCAGCTGGGCGTCCAGAGTGTCTCTCCTCTTTTTAAGCGTGACTCTCTCTTTTTCCAGTTCCTCTATGGTGACTCCTCCAGTCGGCCTCACACTGCTGCTCGCCTGCAGCTGCTCCTCCAGAGACTGCAACTGCACCGACAGATGCAGCAGGTCCTGACTCAGAGCCTGAAAAGTCATAGATAAAAAACTTCCAGATTCCAGCTTCAATAATGGATGTTGCTCTAATCCATGTGTCATCGATAAACAGACTTGTCACAATATTTGCTAAATCATAATAGAAACTTCACAGGGGCACCACCACATGTGTATGTTCACACATATACAGGCTGACCTGACTGGAGCGTAGCATCTTGACCTCCAGTTTGTTCTTCTGTTGCAGACAGGCCTCCCTGCGCAGGAGCACTTCCTCTCTCCTCCCCAGCTCCTCCTCCAGCTCCTGCAGCTCTGCTCTCTTCCGAAGCACCCACTCCTCCTCCTCCTCCAGCCAACTACTGTCCCGCAGCTACAGCGAAGACAAGGAGGAGCGAGGAGGGTGAGGAGGGAAAAGGGGAGCAAAGAGGGGGAAGGGGTACAGAGGAGGGAGATGACAGAAAAATAAAGAAGAAGAGAAAGAGGTAGAAATAGGAACCAGGGAAGGAGAGGTTGTAAACAAAATACACTCTGTCAAAATGGCTATTTTGGGGGAGAAAGAGCAAAACAAACTTTTTAAGAATTTATACCGCTTGTAGATTTAACAACAGTGTTTTACCTTTTCCTCTGATACTTCCTGGTGATTGCTTTTGCACACAGTCAAATCTCCAGCCCTTTTCTCCTATAAGCAAAAACACAAATCATGTTTAATATGAGTCATTTATGTTTAACCCATGCGGAGTGTCAGCTGTTACATTTTTGCAGTCTTGTATTTCCCATTGAGTCTAACTGGTCTTAAAATTATAAAAACAAGATTTATATTTAAACCTCAGTTAAACCAAAGTTAAATATCAATTTAAACCAAAAAGAAGGCATAAAAGATCAATGACAAAAAGCAGCACCTGAGTAGAGCCATCAACAAAAGCTATTTTTAACAGGTATTTTTATAGACTGTGGATACACTATTGCTTATCTGTGCATATTTCCAACCTTAACTGGCTGTGGGATACCAGAAAGAGTCCAATATCTATCAAAGTGATCAGAAATACCACTGTGTTAACCCTTTTCTTCTTGGGAATTTGCTAATTTTAATAATCAACTAAAAGGATTTTAAAAGTTTGGAGCCAACATACAGTGTAGGTCTACACAAGACTAAACTGAAGTTTAATATGATGATCTCTTTTCCTATTGCACTGTCTAGACAATGTGTTTGATGTCACTGGGTTAATTTTAATTTTTTACATCTGTATAACTAACCCCATTTTGGTGCTCTTTGTTGTTGTCACTGTCCCTTTGCTGCCTGAAGCTGTTCTGAAGCTGTGCTCTCTGCAGTCTCATGTGCTGCAGGCTGTGGTACATCTCTGCTTGGACCTGCTGGCTCTGCATGGAAAGTCTTGCCAACACGCCGGCTTCTCTGCCATCACCACTGTGTCTGCCATGTCTGTCCACTGCTTGGGTCTCCTTGTCTGTCAGACAAAAACACACATTTAGAGATGCAAATACTGCTCAAAATTAGATACACTGTCAGAGGTTTGAGACTATTAAGTTATGATTCACTGGTGTTGGTTTTGAAGAGACCTGTATTTTCTGTATTATCATCTGTATTTTCTCTTTTTGTCAGAGGGAGGCCTCTAGCTGCAACAGTCTTGTTATTTCCAAACCTGAAAGGTGTGAGAGTGTGTGACTTTTTTTCATACACTCAGCCATTCATGGTTCACCTTTTGCCTCTCAGGCCATCATTTTAAATTAACTAGTCACCGCATACAAATTTTACACATGCCTTGGCTCCAGACATGTCGTTGACAACAAAAAAATTCCCATTGACTCTAATTGTGCGTTGACTCCCAATACATGGCAATCAGGGTAGCAGCTGAGGCATGAATTACTGTCTGCTACAGTATAGTTTTTTTTAAATTGCCATCGTAGGGGCAAAGTCAGAAATGTACAAATTCTATACACAGGGGCTTTAAAAAAAATGTACCAAACTAAACTCTGATTTGTAAAAAAAAAAACAACTCATCAGCTTATTGCTACTATAGCTATAAACTGCAGAAAGTTCTTATCAGTGCTGCAGGAATGTTTTGAACAACTTTGCCTAACTCAAAACCTCAACACAAACAAATCTGCCAAAGATTTCCATTGTTCTTGACTCAGAGTTGAACTACAAAAACCAACAGACACAGGAATACAGGAATACAGAGTATGTAATTATATAAACACACCCGTTTTGTCAAGCTCTTTGATGAGCTCCTCTTTCATGCGCATGTTTATTGACAGATCTTGGATCCTTCTCTGTGTGACACTGGCTCTTAGTCTCGCCTTCCTCATGTTGCTTTGCTTGGTGTGGTTTTCCTTGGTCCCTGAGAAGAAATAGCTACTGAAAATATGAAACGGAAACAACTTACTGGATATAAAATAACTCCTTGCAACGTCACAGAAAAGATCTGAGACAGGAAAGCATGCCCCTATCAATACAAAGAAACAAAAGACTGCAAAATAAAGTCAAATACATTTATACCTGCGGCTTGCTGAGGCTCTTGAACTAATGGATTTCTATTAGATGTTTGGTCTAGTCCAGAGGTTTTCTCTTTCAGAGCTGATTTCTTCTGCCGGCTGGTCCATGTTCGGTTTAAAGAACGCCTGCGGTAACGTCACAATATTAGGCAGATCATTCAGATTAACTCACTGCTGTAAAAAAAACAACGGATTTTCGGAATGAAAGATTATTAATGTGGGAAACTTTGAGTCAAGCACTTTTTGTATTTCTGTGGCACACGGCACACCTGCAGTAGACTTGGAAACAGGGTTGTATTAGAACATAGAAACTCTTATACATTCACAATACATGAATCATACATCCAAATTGTTACTATAAGTTTAGAGAATTCCTTTATAACAATCAACGTATTGTCACTTTGTTTCTATTACCAGCTGTTCATATTAACTTTGATTGCATGTTTTGATCATGATTATTTGATGCTTTCTAATTTATAGAGTAAGGAATCAACAAAGGACTTATCTAGCTATGAATAAACGTGGCTCATCCCCGAAGCCCTATTTTAAATTTTTCGTTAACCAGCCAGTTGACATTGAAATGACAGCCCGGCATGTTGCAATAACAACAAAGCAATAACAAAATCGACCTGTTCTCTAGTGGCTGATGAGCAGGTACAATAGTTAGCTAGCTACCTTCAATGTGCATGCACGTACAACGTCAAAGGTCAGAGCATTCTGAGAGCAGACGCGGAGCGGAACGGAAAAACACTCCCTTTTCATTTTAGCACCCATGTCAATCAATCTAGCTCCGGTCCGCTCTGCTCTGTATCTGGTGTGAGACGCCAGGAGATAACAAACAAATATGACGACGGGATTGTTTCATTTTAAATAATAAAGGATTTTTGGTTTACATGACTTATTGTGTAGATGAAACACCAGATTATGTTGAAAATCAAGCATTTTTAAAGGAGTAAATTGAAATTCAAGCACATTCCTAACCTTGAAAACAAAACTGTTGAAATTATGACTTTGTACAAACCCTGTCTTTAGAATCAGTGTGCTCCCTGCCACGTGTCCACAATGCACCCCCAAGGATATCACATCTCCTATAAGAATTTGCGCTGCATACGTTGGGAGAGTGTGGGAAGTTATTTTGACCAGTTGAGGTGCACAGGGGCATAGATATTGGTGTGGTTATTTTGAAACAGCATTTAGCAACACCTTATTGCTGGTTGCACAAAACGTAATGCCATGTGTAATGCATCGTACTTAAATGCAAGACTACATTTAGAGGCTGCAGATAGAACCATCATTATTATTATTATCAATTATTATTATTGCCATTGACACAGCCCCTACTGTGCCTCTCTTCCCACATTGGTGCATGGTGGGTCATTGCTATACAAAGCATGAGCGGGTGAGGAATAAATGTTACCACACCTGAAGAAAATGCCACTTTACTGGCACAAAGCCAATCCTTGCACTACACACTTGCTAAACATTTACATTTCATTTAACATTCATTTTAACTGAATGCTTTGTTGTGAAAAAATATTTGTTGCAACATGTTAACAAAATCTTAGTGACTCAGGCTATTGGCTGAAATTGTATTTATTGTAGTGAATCACTGGTCTCTTGACAAAGAAACAGCCAGTAGGCTTGTATTATATAGGCTCTCACCTTAATCCCAATCTGCCCACTAAAATGTCATCCTCCTCCTCCTCTTGATCTCTGTCTTTGCTCTCTGCTTGCTGTTTTATGAAGGGACAGTACACCTCATCCTTTTCCTCAATCTCAGCCAGCAGGAGATGGCCGCGCATCTTAAAGGCTGCCATCACCCTCTCCAATGAATAGGCTGGGGGACTGGAGTGGATCTACAAACACACATGCATTCGGACAGAAACATGCACAGCCATGAACAACATATAAATGTATGTAGCAACATCAATTAGCACTAAGACAATCAAAGTCACAAGCAACAAGTCAAGTGCAACTGATACAACAGATAAACACACAATTACAGACTCACACAGAACAAAACAGTGCAACTACCCACCCTCCTGGGGGGCCCATGTCCGCAGCTGTGTCCGATCAGAGGGACACTGTGGGGTCTTTTGTCCGAGTTCCCAGAGGCCCCTGCTTCCACTGTTGCCCCTGACGTTGCACCCCTAAAAGTCATGAGGTTACTGCGAAGACGACTGATGAGGATCTGCTGGTCCACAAGTTGTTCAGTCTGAAAAACATTCACACATAAATGTGCACACAGACACACATTTAAACAGCGCAGCTGTCATTTCATTCAAGGATAGTTTTGCGGTTTTATTTGCAGATAAGCTACAATGCTAAGGGTGTATGTGTCATTTTCTACTGTATTACAGAGCTGTACTCAGGACTCTTCTTCTCCTCACCTGTATACGAGTACGTTCCTTTTCTTCCTCTAAGGCCTGATGGTGGGTTTTGCTCTGTTGAAGAAGTTTCTCTACTTCATTTTTGACCTGTCTCAGTTCTGCAGCTTTCTGCTCCAATAGCTGTTCCTCTATGGCGAGAGCTTCCTGAGAGACACAGAGAGAGAGAGGGTTATCTGAGCTTTTTCCTTTACCGTGACTTGTGGATATCTCATGATAAGTTCAGCATCCCTCTTTTTATTTTGTAAAAGTCAAAATATTTCCATGTAATTAACTTCAACCAGTGTATCGAAGGCTTTTGATAGCATGATCTACTCTTAGGTGATACAGGACATCACAGTGGACACTTGTAATAAAAGGGAAAAACACAGGTGTAACTAATAATATTAATGATGGCTTAATGTTTGCCAGTAAAGCAGCAGACACAGTGCAAGGACCCTTATGACACTCACACACCCTAATGGAATGTAGCCATTATTCATGTTATTAGTTACACCTGTGCCTTTTTCCTGTTATGACAGCTTGGACAATAATATTGTTTTTCCTACTTGGAGAAGCTGGTCTGGGCTCTACAGTATTTTCCTCATGAATCACTGTGACTGACAGGCTTAGACGATAATGATTAATATACAGCTCACATTCTGCTGTTTTAATAAATTTGGTCTCTTTTGAATAAAAAACACCAAGTGCACATATACGCACTTGTTTTTTCTGGCACATCAGCTTGCGCTTTGTGCTGGACATCACATTGCCCTATTAAAATAGAGCCCAATGGATAATATACAGATATCCAACATATTTTGACTCCGAACAAAAAAACCCCTACAGCAGCTAAACAGGGATATCCATTCCCTGTATTTTTCTTCGGAATGTCTTAGATACGCACCAGTTCAACTGTTGGATAAAACAAAGACCTTTAATGGCGATCTGGTGTTTCTTTTTCACTTGTTATCATTACCTTACATTTGTTGAGTTCTTCTCTTAGCTTTAATATGGTAACATGGTGTGGTTGGTCTCCACCCCTCTCTGAACACGCCATATCATCAGCTTGATGTGAGTGATTGACAGCTGACAGCCTCTCCTGCCAATCCTGCAGTCGCTGCCTGAAAGAGTGACATGGAGTGGCGCCAGGGATATCTGCAAGCAGTGCTGCAGCTTCCTGTGCCAGAAGGCGGTATTGAGATGGTTCCTCTTGGTTCACCTTCTTATCTAGATCAGATATCCTCATCTGACTGGGCTGTTTGAAGCTGTCCCCCTCTCCAGCTCTTCCAGCTGTCCTCTCCCTTTTCATCTCCACCTCTCTCTCCTTCTCTTTCAGCAGCTCTCTCAGTGTCTGTACTTCATACTCAAGCTCGCCCAGTCGAGCCTCACCAGGGTCCCAGGTTGTAGGACACGATTTAACCTCTGTGTGAGGCGATACTGCTCCGGGACGGTTGCGAATGTGACGAGCCTTGGATGCAAACTGCAGGACACTCATAGTCTCAGCTACACTGTGGTGGGAGGGGCTCACGCATGCCATCATCAGTGTATGGGCGGTGCCTCCTAGTGAATCACGGAGGAGACGGGTGATCTTGGCATCACGGTATGGTATATGTGCACTATTGGAGTTGTTACCGCGGCGGTTTCGACCAGGGTCAGAGAGGGCGCGGATTACGTTGCCGAGGGCGAGCAGGCCTGTGTTAATGTGAACAGACTCTTTGAGCCGAGTCCCAGTATTTCCAGTTTTTCCAGCACGCTCTGAGCCTGCTAGGTCAACCAAACAGAGTTTGGAAGAGCGGACTGATTTTAAGGAGGAGTTGTTGTTGTGGCAACACTGGATAAGCTGAAGGGTGAGGATGGTGTGAGAGCGACTGGAGTGCTCATTCATCCCCGTGGTGCCAGTGTGGCGTAGGGCATTGCCCGTCTCTAGAACACTTAGTAGCTCCTCTGCTGAGCTGACAACCACCTCTTTGGCTCCCACCACCACTGAAAACACAAAACAAAAAAACACCCTTGTTACAAAGTGAGGAAACAGAGTTTGAAAAATGTGGGTGTAAACAAAGTGGGGAAGGTCTAACAAAAAGACAGAGGTGGGAAGTGTAGGATCCACTGTGTTTGGAACTTAATACTAAGGTTCTTGGCATTCTGTGATGCATTCTGTCTATGTCTCATGATGTTATTTTAGGAAACCCTATGAGCTTATTCCCTCATATGCAATCTATCTGAAAAATGTAAAATCACACATGTTTTGTCACATTTGCTTGCCATTCAAAAATAGTTTTTAATTACCCGTGTTTCCCCTCTCATCCTCTCTGATATGAAGTTCTTTGTGAACAGTGTGCAGCTCCAGCAGGTCTCGCAGTTCCTCCCTGTACAGCTCCATATATGAGACCCGCACTGTGGCTTCCACACCATCACTATTCTCCCTCTTCTTCCCCAGCAACAAGAACACATCCTGGGCCACACGGTCCATAATCCCTCCCTCTTCAACTAAGAGAGATTTTGGAAGGAAGAGACACAGAGTTATAAAGTACATGTTGCAAAGACCAGAGAGTGAAACATTAGAGGAGACCCTTTTGGGTCAAATTCCTACTAAGTCTGTAAAGTTTAACTATGGGGGAACAGCAGATTACTGGTGTGGAAAGCTAGCTTTGGCCTTGAGATGACCACTTTCTTGGCTTTATAAAACTGCAAAAAAAACCTCTCAAAAACATTCCATTTACACAGTGCTGAATCAAATCCTTTGGTGCCAGTTTGAAAGACTCAAAACAATGTTTAACAGTACATGTCCGAGCCTGCAAAGATCACATTGAACACACAGTAAAGATGTCTCGATATGCCAGGTTTTCTCATTTTCAACAGACTGGCTTCAATAGTACATTTTCCCCCCAAAAAAACAAAATCCTGAACCCCATGGAGTCATAAAAATGCAGCTCCCATCTGTCATTTTCCCAAGCAGTCTAACAAATCAGTCCATCTCTTTCTTAAAAACTGCCACCTGTGCGCTGGACAACTTACCCAGGTTCCCCCCTCCAAGAGTGTATGTCTTCCCGGACCCTGTTTGTCCATAACAGAAGACGGTGGCATTGTAGCCGCCGCCCAGGGACTCCACCAGGGGCTGGACGCAGGCCTCGTACACCTCATCCTGGCTGTCCGTGGGTCCAAACGCGTGGTCGAAGGAGAAAAGTCGGTCTGAGCCCAGCATCACCTGTGCGGAGCCCGGCACCACCCGCACACACACCTGGTGGTTGTGGAGAACTTCTTTGGGAAGCAGGGGGCGGATACGGACCGCCACGCGGACACACACCTCGCTCATGACGGTGACATTTAATGTTACTGAGAATTACTAACGTTACGTGTAACTTAATGGCGTTTCACTTTCATCCCAGCACCTCACACACAGCTGAGTTGTGTTTTTTTATTTGAGCTCTTAAACATCTTGGGTACGAAATAAACACGAGCCAATGAGCTACATTTTACCAAAACAAACCGTCTGATAATTGGCACCGGGTGTTTAACTAGCGTCGTCGTTACTTGGCCTGTTGTTAACTCGGTCCAGTCTCCCGTTTGTTGTCGCTCTACGGTTGCCCGGGAAACCGCCGCCGCGGTGCACCAAGAGTCGACGAAGGCAGGAGAGGCGTTCAAGAGTCTTCATGGAGGGCGGACCGTGTGGTACGTGAAGGCAACAGCGCCATCTTTTGAGTGTGCTTCATTTCTTCGTCTTCTTTTTAAATATTTTTTTCAGAACATTATGTACAAACGTAAAACCTATGTACGAACAAAACCGAAATTAACTGAACAATAGAGAGAGATAAACAAACAAAACAAACAATACAAAGGGAATTTAGGAATTAAAACAATCTTTAATGATTTAAAAAAGAAAATCTGTTCACCTGAAAAGGATGATGAAATTTCATATTTCATGTACACCAAATACATGTAACATTTAATAGATTTAATAATATATTACACTATATTTATTATGCTATACTCTACTCACACTATTTATTTTATATGCTGTTATATTGATGTTCTTATTATATGAGTTGTTATACTACAGTATATTACACCATTTAAACGTATATTTTATATCCCATACTTGTTACTACGTTATACAGTTATATTACATAATGTACTACATCATATTTCTATATTAATAGACAAACTAACTATAAATACTATCATATTATATACTATTCTGTTGTACGCTGTTAAAATAGATGTAGTTTGCTGTTACTCACCACACCACTATGTCACTTTGCTTGAGACAGTACTGCACTACTACTTGTCTTGTAACTTTGAGTTTGATTGCTTTTGTATAGTTTCTGTTTTCATTTCTATTGTTATTTTATGTACTTCTTATTATTCTTTAATTTCCTCTATCTGCAATAATTTCCCCTCTGGGAATCAATAAAGGCTTATATGATCTTACATTAATGATCTAAGTTTTAATAATTTATTAAAAATATTTCACAATGTAATGCTTCTTTTATATATTTAACTCTATTAATATTACTATTTATTGCATAATGACTTATGTATTTGATATTAAACATTTTGGGGCTCCAATATGTTTCTTTTTTCTAATTTACAGAAATATATAATAAATGTATATTCAACATCCAGTTCAACCCTCTTCAACATCTTTTCCTATGAGCTATCTCTTAATTGTTTTATATTATCAATTATAATATTGATCAATTATAATATTTATCAACAGTTAACATATTTTTCCAGTTCAATCTGATATATTCATTGGAGGCCTGCCTTTTCTTCCTCTTCCTTCAGCCAAATGGACTGTTCTTGTATAGCCCTTTTCTAGTCTTCTGACCACTCAAAGCGCTCTACACCACATGCCATTCACCCCATTCATACACTGACAGCTGAGCTATAGAATATTTCTCTAATGACACTTAACAATTGGAGAGAATATATTTTCCAACCATTTAAGATAAAGTAGCCACACATTCCAGCTGCTTTTAGCTTGCACAAATACTGTTTTTCACTGTTAACATTTGTGATTACTCAAAACACTGTATTCATTATATTCAAATGTGCTATACTGGATTTATTGCATTATAAATTTCTTACAAAATTGTAGGGCTTCTTTAGGAGTTGCCCTGCAGACATCCTATTTTAAGGGGAGCAGTGGATTATGTGAAATATGATCCCCAGAAATTGATCTGTTGCAGCATTTAAAAAAAAAACAAAAAACAACATAATATCTAATTAAAACATTTTATTTTTACGGCTTGATGAGTGTCAGTTCACAAGTTGAAATTGCTGCAGATACACCAATGTGTCCATCATTGAATGCGATAAGCGATAAGTTTGTTAGATGGTCAACAGCGCTACTGCTCACATAGTCCAACAACCGACACCTGTTTCCATTACAGCTAGTGAGAAGCCCATTTGTACGTATATCTGGCACGGAGACGTGCTTTATCCCAGGGAGAGGCACCGATGCCAAGGCTGCACTTCTCAGAGTAATGAGAATGCAATGCTGCCAGCATTCGTCAGTAGTAAATACAGCGTGTGCGGTGTATGGGAATGTGGGCCATCTCTTTGTGGTGCTGCTTGGCATAAGGCCAAAGGTAGAAGTCGATGATTGCAGAGCTGATGCTGCAGGTCTGTCCGTCTCTCTCCTGCATCAGCTTGCAAAGACGATCTTTGATCAGCTCCACAGACCAAATCGAACAACCTCGGATCTCGACCTCTCTCCTGTCCCCTGAACTCAGCGGCTCGCCTGATAGAAATGCGAGACAAACGCATGACACGCAGGGTGATTATAGCTTACTATTTTTAAATGATTTATTTCTGTATGACCAGAGAAACACATGCACACAAACTCCTGTCTCACCGCTCTTCAGCACTTGCATCAGTGCGTCAGAGTATCGTAGTGCTCCAAGGTAGACGAGAGCCTGAGGGACCCTGTAGTCTGCGAACATGGTGAGCCAGTCCATGTCAATGATGTCTCCCTCTCCTCTGGCCTCCATGACGCCCCAGAAATCTGCCACCAGGATCTGGGCTCGCTTGTAGAACGAGACTCTCTTCCCCTGAAACAAACAGAGGTACAGCTCTACACTCTGCTCATACTGTACTGTTCCATCACCTGTTTATTTGTTCTTAAGCCATTGCTGTTTATTAATAAACAGATGTTCTTACACAAAAATAATATAATGGCTACAACACACGTGGAAAGAGTATAATTTGCTCATTCACTGACTGTATAATATGAAGAGAGGATTAGAAATCTTGCCACACAGTCTTTGGCCAGGAGATGGAACTCTCCCATCACAATTTATGTTAAGTTCTCCAAACGCATACATTTATCTCAGATCACATACACTTCCTATAAGCTGCCAAGATGTTTTATACATTTAGTATATTTTTTATAACTATGAATGAATTCAAAGTGTCTACACAACTTTACAGAACATTCATTGTACATACAGTGCATTCTGGAGAAAAACTGCAGAAAAGCAAAGGTGTTGACTCTGTAAAATTAAAAAGATAAAAACCTCAAAACAATTTTTTTCCCCAAATGGGGTGGAAGTTATAGTTTGATGATTATAAATGGACACCTATCCAACCAGAAATTATGATTATTTTAGTGTCTAATGTGGTAAATGTTTTAATCCTTCCATCTTGTCTGTGACATAGCTGGCAAAATAAAACCTGAGCAACTCCTGTTTTTTGACAAACAATTTGAAAGCTTGGAGCTTGGAGAGTAGTAAAAATATAAATTTAAAGGAAGCCTCATGGGAAAATTTCTCTGGCAAACAAGAAGTTTATCCACAAGCTTCATGAAATATTTCACAATTTTAGACTCATCCCTCTCTAACTCTAACCTCATATGTAGCTTCGTCCCTGTAGGAAGGGATCTTCTCCACGACGAGTTCCACCATCTTCCGGGCGTCGTTCCCGGCTTGGCTGATAAAACTCCGGAAGCTTCCGCCGTGTTCCAGCAGCACGCGGCCGCCTTCAGTCAGCACCTTGTAAGAAAGATTCAGTCTGTGATGTGTTTAAATTTTACTTTTATGATTAGTAGGAGGTTAAGAGCTGCAATTCACTTTCCACTTAGCATAAAGGGAATGCAGTTGAGCTAATAATGCAACACTGATACATAACATTTGATACGGAAACATTATATTTATATGGGCTCTGAAAACAGTTTATCTTAGGTAATATGAAAATAAATGCAGAGGTGGTAAAAAATCTTAAATCATCTAATCTGTCAAGGAACATGGTATTTAGGGTGGGTTTCATGTAATATTTTGTATAAATAACATGTCTGACCTAAATATGACAAGACACAGAACAATATAATCTAAAACACTTTATGTACTATGTAGGGATGTAATGGAATGCTGGCTTTTGATTCAGTGTAACGTCTTTATTCAGTCTATTGATTAGGAAGATGAGACGATACATCCTGTATTCCCTGTGTTTCACCACAGTAAAGTTCTAAAGCACAAATAAAAACGGCCACACCTCCGCAGGGTGAGCCACATTGCTGGATTTTGTGTAAAAAGCAGCCGAACCTCGTATCTGCTCTGTGTGTGTGTGTGTGTGTGTGTGTCTGTGTGTAGCTCAGTCCCGACTTCACACCCTGCACACCACCCAAAGGTAGACACCCAGAAACATCCTCAACACGGCAAAATAATAAGAAAATACAGACAGAGAGCAGGGTCTCTGAAGATACGGACCCCACCACACTTCTAGCGGGTCACAAGTGATGATTGAGAGGAATTATTTTTGTACGACTCTATGCATTTTTATTGTTTTAGGAAAATCCTAGTCATTCTGCTTTTAACATGAGGATGTTAGCACCTGGTGGCGCTCCTGAAGCATGGGCATGGGTGTTTTATTGTCCGATCGAAGCACATGTCCCAACTCCTTCACACTCATCTGAGAGAAGTACTTCGGATCAGTGATGGGTATACCTGTGGACAATGGCAGAAGAAATATTCAGACCCTTTACTTAAGTAAAAATACACAAGTAATATCAACATAATGTACTTAAAGTGACCAAGTAAAAGTACTCATTATGCAGAATGGCTCCTTTTAGAGAGGTTTATTATCATAATATATTCTATTCAGTTTTTATCACTACATGTAAGGGCATTTTAATGTTGTAGTTCATCATTGTGGAGACTATTTTAGATACTCTATATACTAATGGTTAGATTATAGTACTACTTTATATCATATAAAGTAAAAAGTACAATACTTCCCTCTGAAATGTAGTGGACTAGAAGTATAAAGTTGCATAAAATGGAAATACTCAAGTATCTCAAATTTGTACTTAAGTACAGTACTTGAGTAAATGTACTTAGTTACTTTCCACCACTGCCTGTTGGCTGAGAAGAAAAGAAGCAGCTACAAGGATTTATCTTTAGACAGGAACTGCTGGAGAGAAAGACAAAGAGGACACTCAAGGCTACTAGGTTTTTAAGTTATAGCGTGCTATGATAACAGGTATACAACTCCGCAGTAGCCATTTCTCACAAGCGCCTCAAACTACATAATTTGTTCTGATGTCACTCTCTCAGCCCTTGAGTTTCACACTCTGAAGCAAAGCCAACTGTGCTTTTCTGAGAGAATTTCTCATAATTATTAAGGCCACAGCAACCACACATTGAGAGCACTATTCCATATGAGACATAATTGGTTCATATCTAGAGTCATTCACGCTAATTATGAATTATGCACAGGCGCATGCAGAGCTACAAGCAATTTCCCAGCAGTCCACGGTCAAGTAAAGGGCACATACACAATAATTGGTAATAGCAGTGCACAACAAAAGCACATACAAAAGAGGAACAAAAAGAGACATCAAATGGGCTTGAATATACATCTTTTCCCCCCCAGAGATGAAGCTGCTAACAAAAAGGATAAATCAATCTATAAAAGAGGCAAAGATGTCATGTAACCTTTCCATGTAAAAATCTGGGTGATAGAAATGTCAGAATTATGAAGAAAAATTCTGACATTTCTATCACCGAGGTTTTTTGTGTGTAGAATCTGGTTTATTTTCTGTGCAAATTTGATGAATCCTGCAAAAATGTTGCCTACCAAATGAAAGTAACAGGTATGATGCATCCCCTCAACTTTGCACCTGAGAAAGGAGGTCAGGTGTGTGCAAGCTAAATCAATGTACTAATAAACAAAACAATACTTTATTTATCACCTAATTAAAATTCTGTTGTAACACCCCTTTAACCCAGCAAAAAACTAAACTCTATACGTGCTCTCACCCTCCTCCATGGCCCTGGTGATGGCAGCACACAGGGTCATGTATCCTGTGTACGTGGTCCCTTTATAGGTCACCTCACACTGTTGAGTTTCTTTCTCTGGCCAAAAGGAGAAGTTCATTGTGTCTACCACAAACACCCAGTTCAAGGTCTGAAATGAAGAAAAACACAAATTATCAAGAGAGCAGGAAAAAAAAGTCTGGAAACCTGAGAGTTGCCGGCAGTTACTGTAGTGAAAACACAATGGACCACAAATGTGTTTAAAAAGGGTTCTTCACTTTGAAGCCTACACTTTGTGGAGATATATTTCTCAGCGTTCCACCATGGGGTTTAAACTTGTGGAGCACAGAGGATTCGCAAGGTAAAAACATTCAATTCACCAAATGCTGACTTGAATAATTATTTTCCTGATGTCCGAGTAAACATCTTACCGAGTAATAATTAACTTCTAAGCTGCGATGGCATTGTTTTTCATAACTGTGCTTTTCATTCATTGTTGGCCATTTTTAACTAACCAAGTATTAAGAGTAGCCTGGTTCCAGAGCTCTGCATCACCATCCACAGCTCCGATTGGTTCAGCGATTCAAAACGTGTGACTGAAGTGAAATCAAATGCAGTGACAGAAGTATTCCGATCCTTAACTTAAGTAAAAGTAGAAATACCACAGTGTAAAAATACTCCCTTTACAAGTAAAAATGTACTTGGTTCAGTGTAAAAGTACACAAGTAATATCAGCAAAATGTAGTGAAAGTATCAAAAGTAAAAGTACTCATTATGCAAAATGGCTCCTTTCAGTGTTATAATATTAATAATATAATATATTCAGTTTTTATCACTAACAAATATATGCAAGAGCATTTTAATGTTGTAGGTCTTGAATGTGGAGCCAATTTTAATTACTTTAAATACTACTGGTAGATTATAGCACTGCATCGTGTCATATAAGCATATATGTTTCTTTATGTAAAATCTTTATCAGCAAAGTGACCTACAGCTGTCAGATAAATGTAATGGAGTAAAATGTACAATATTTCCACCTGAAATGCAGAAGTGACAGTTCAGTCCAAATATCAGGCTGTATTTAGAGCTTCTCAAATTTTAGAAAATAGCATTTTTCACCACTAAATACAACTGTCATATAAGTGTAACGATTGCGTGTTAATCTACACATTTTTTGAAGCATGCAGAAATGCAGACTACATTAGACAAAACCACATCTCAATCCATCTGAACTTTCACTCTCGTCCGTATTATTAGCAGGGTTAAAGATATATGTAATACATTTATATAATCGTACTGGAATTAATGTGGTGCCACTCCATGAGTTGGTCCATAGAATTTTAACCACCTGTCACCTTATTAATGCAGTATTGCTGTTGCCACTGAGCAAAATTGTACCTCGCGATTCACTACTCATGTACACTTAATAATAATCTTTCTCTAGGCGGCCCCAGCTGTTGACAGACTCCCCTGGTCAGAGGTAGGCACTGGAGCCAAAGGATTTGCTTTCTTCCACCCACTGGCGGTCAGATCATCACTGTGTCGGAGGCTGTAGAGCATCTCTGCCACCTTCTGCACTCCTTCCTCCTCCACAAAGACATCCCGACCCCGCTCCGCTATGAACTGCCCAGACTCACGGGGAAACAGAGGTGGCTCCATGATGCTGTGCTGTATGGAGAACACGTGCGTTTTTTAAAAATAAATACCGTCCCCAGAAGTCCCTAGATTAATCTAAGTAGATAGCTATGATCCTTATCTCCTTTAACACAAAAAAACACATTAATGTTTGCAAATAAACCTTGAGAAGTCTAGGTTGTAACCCGAGACTTTACAGAATTCAGGAGCAGCTTCTAAGCCCATGCATGGGTGGGTGCAGGGGGAAACACCAATCCTACATACATCTCTGGGGAAGTGCCATTTGAAAGATGATCTCCCTGCTTTATTAGATAATTCACAATTAAAAGACTTAATCAAGATGGGAGAGATGTAAGGAAGCAAGAACATTTCTTTTTTAAAAGAAAAAGCATGAGTTTACAAAGTTGCCTAACTGTGTAACACTTTTGCAAAACATATAAATAAAAATCAGTGTTGGTTTTGAATCTCATTCTAGTGTTTTTAGGGTCGGACTTCACGGTCATCTCATGTAGGCTCTGTATACCTAGAGGCAGAGTGCACAAACATAAAAGCCCAAAGAGCATCTCTGACCAACCCCATTATTAAATCCAAAAGCACTAAATTATATCCTTCTCTGTCCACCTCTAAAAGCTGCCTCGTCTTTTCCATCTATGTGAAGTGTCCCATTGGCTGTGTGTTAACGACGTGCTCCCTATCTGACCGATAATAGGATGCTGTGACGCACAAATGTAGCGGCCTGCTGAATGAAATTAATTTGCTCTGCTCTTTCAGTGTTGAGTCACATGATTCACTCTGAAATTTAAAAAGTGAGCCCAGTTGTTTTTTAGTTTTTTTTTCTGAAAAGAGCAGTATTGTTCCTGACTCAATGCGTAGCCCACTTATATGACGTTTCATTACGTGTCACTGAGAACTTGACGAGGAAGGCGTACGCGGTAACCTTTGTACACTGTGGCAGTAACGTTCACTGACTGCAGGATTCACGTTAGACACCGACTTTATCACCGCTAATACGGAACCTACTGAGCTTTCACACCGAGGATCAACAATGCAGGTTTCAACATACAAACTCTCTGTTCAGCAATAATTTACTCATTTTTTCGTTCTTTGCATTTGTTCGTTTCACTTAACTTACCGATGAACGCAGGGGCAGTATACCGCAAGCTCGTGTCGCGTTGTGTTTCCACTACCTGGTTTCCAGCTGTTGGCCAATCACAGCGTCCCTTGTGGGCTCATCACAGGCTGATAAACCAATCGTAAGAAGCCAGGAGAGGAAACCGGAAAACAATATTCATTACGTTGTGAATACGGAAAAAATCATTATTAACCCTAGAAAAAGTTAATGTTCTGGGCCAGCTGAGACCATAAATGGCATCATTTTAGAGCTGTGGTCATCAAATGCATCCAGTAACCAACCAAAGAACATGAATTACTAAGTAAGGTTTAACGCCTAGTGAACCAGATTGCCAGATGTCCATAATGTAACGTAAGAGATGACTCGATTAATCGACCGACAGAAAACTAATCAGCAATAATATTGATAACCAATTGATACGAGGAACTTTTTAAAAGCAAAAATACTAAATATTTGCTGATACCACCTTCTTTAATGTGAAGATGTGCTGCTTTTCTTTGTCTTGTATGATAATAAATTCAATATTTTTGGACAAAACAATTTACACATGAAATTGGGCTCTGGATTTTTATGATGGACTTTCTTCTCAAAATTTTCGGCCATTTTAGACAAAACTATCACTTAGTCCATAAAATAATCTGCATATTAACAGGTAATTGTTAATAATTGTTGATAGTCATAGCTTTTAACATCACATGCATGAAATGGCAGCTGGACCCTCGCTAAAACGATCACATAACTTTTATGCCAAATCAGTGCCGAGAAAACTGATCCAGCTGCAACAAATGATCAATCAGCAAGCTCATTAAAAATGCAAATTGGTCCAGTAAAAAGTGGCACCATCTTTATTCATTTTACAATTTGAAGTCTACAGCATGGAGAGCAAACAAATGTAGCGCACAGGAAATTGCAGGGACAAAATATTTAAGTTCAATAGCATTTGTCAAATCGTCAATAAAATGTCATAACAAATTTCTAGCTACATGTTTCCATTTGTGAGAAGTTGCTCAAAGTATTCAGATTTATTTTATCACACAACTACCACTGATTTTCTTACAAATTAGTCAGACTGTCCTATATCTGGTGTGTACAAGACTCGCAACTTAAACATCCCAAAATCCATTCTGAAGGGTAAAACTTCCCACGTTTCTAAAAACAAAAACATAAATGGTTCAACATGAAAACACAGCTTACATTCTGCATGTTGCAAAGAGTAGCAATGTGATACAACTGTGTGTGAAGGGACCAATATAGACAAACAGAAAGCACACCAACCCACACACGCTGCCATGCTCGCACACGCATACAGGACAGATTTAAACCGGAGACATAAACATACACATACAAGTCATACAAAACAAACCCATCAAAAAATCAAGGTTGTTTATTTTTGTCTGTCAGGAGGCTGAAGAATATTTTGATAGATGTGTGTTGGAAAAAAACAAAAAAGCCAAAAAAATAAGTGTATCTCATAAACTAATTGACTACACTCTTAAAAATGCAGAACAGCTACATTTTCTTTTATGCACAGGAATGTTGGACATTTAATTCATTAAAAAATACAAAAATAAAATTCAAAAAAAGACACCCACAATCCAGAATAATAGTCTGAAGGGGATATGCTGGATAGGGGCAGAAATGTTGGGGTTGGGGGTTGGGGG
>CM022476.1:14425930-14449149 GCA_011952105.1 Coreoperca whiteheadi
GGGTGGGGGGGCAATCTGAGTCTGCTTCAATCTGAGTCTCCTGGGTCTACAGCAAATGACCAGAGTACTGCTTCACACTGAAATAAAAAGAGTGGAAAAATAAATAAAATACACAAGAAGAAAGATGCAATTCACAAATCGATGACAGTGTAAATATATAGCTGTGGGAGGATGAAGTCTTGGAAGGAAAAGGATGGGGAGGCAAAGCGGGAAGAGAGACAGACAGCGAGTAAGAAAGACAGGCGGAGAGGAAGAGGTGAAATAAGTGGCGGAAGAGCAAGGAGGAGGGGGGGAAAGGGGTGTGGTTAGTCCTTGTGTCCAAGCAGGTGCAGCACACTGAAGGGGGAGGAGAGGAAGGAAGAGGGAGGCAGGGTTAGTTACCATGGCAACACTACACTACTCATGAGACAGTGGCGGCAGGTCTACAGCTGTATTAGAATTCGGCCTAAGCTCCGGATAGCATCAACAAGGAAGTAGTGTGTATTATACGTGCCTACTGGTTGCCAAGGGAGACAGAAGAGGAGGAGCCCGTGCTATTTGGCAGACTGTGATTTGTTGTCGGTTGATCTAACTAAAAACAACAAAATCACTAGTCTTCCACACAGCAGCAGCCAGGGGAAGAATCAATCCACTCCCTGCTTCACAGTGAAACGGCTTAGATGGCAAATAGACATTCTGTTTTGTATTTTTCTTCTTCCAAATCATATTCAATGGACAAATGTGACAGTCAAAAAAACATGTCAATCACATTGACCCTTTAAAAATAAAATGTTATGCAATATGTACAACGATTAAGTTTGCCTACTCCTTCACAGCCATTTCATGCAAGAGGAAGGTTTGAACTAGTTGTAGGTTGCATGGGGAAGAAAGGAAGGGGGTTAGTGAAGAAGAGACAGCAGGCAACAGAAATGCATAACCCAACAAAAACTGGGTTAAACTAGTATGATGATGCAATTTCAGAAAACCATTTGTGCATTTATAATCTTAACAAAATCTATAATCTATACATGTGTTTTTAAGATGGTTGAAAGAAAAGGTAAAGAACATAAACATCTTTTAAGTATTTGTAGTTATTTTTAGCTTGCATAAGTTTACAAGACAGCACTTTCTAAGATGGGTTGCATCAACAAACTTTTATGATGGGACTAAACAGATGTGAGCTCAGGCCGGGTTAAGAGCCCACAATTTCATAGAGGTTTTCAAAGGTTTCTCTATCTAAGACGACAAGCTAGGGTGCTGAATCAATCAAGAATTTCTACATCTACATCTAATAAAGACGGAGGTCACTGCAATACAACAAGGCTGAGTCAGAACTTGCCTGTTCTGTAGAAGGTACTGGGCATTCTGGATCTGATCCTGGGTGCCAATAATGGTGATGATTCGATCCTCAGAACCTTCCAGAGGCTCATCGATCTTTATGGAGGCTCCAGACTCGTGGCGGATCTGTTTGATCCGCTGGCCTCCCTTACCAATGATAGAGCCAGCCAGCTGTCGGTGGGGTACCGAGAAGAAAACGTTAGGGGTGGGAAAAGGAGATGGAGACACAAAACTAGAGTCAATTATAAAATCTATCCTTTTAACATAGAGCGTAAACATGAAAATATGAATAATAATACTTCTCAAAAGGTTTTTCTTAATTACACTGAAATACTACTATGACCTTGTCTAGTGTGGGTGAATATAGAAAAGCTCAGTGTGGGACATGACAGACATGGGGGTATTGTGGGTGAGGTAGACTGAGCTTTCGTTGGTGTGCCAGTTTGTATGTTCTGTTGCTGTCATATACTCACATCTTTAGGAATCGTCACTTGTGTGGTGATGACAGGGCCGCCCATGTCATTATAGGAGCCACGTCCACCTGATGGCAAGAGGAAGGGGAGAGGTGAAGAAGCAGGGAAAAAGAGGGGTGTAGAAACAGAGGGAAACTAACTAGAGCACTAAAAATCAATACATGGTTGCCATCATTATCACGGATGGGTCAGCAAATTTTCTAAAATCGTACTGATCGATGAAAGAGTGTAGAGACTCACCTGACTGGTAGCTATCCCAGGAGGAACTGTTGTCTGAGCAGGAGAGAAAGAAGACTGACTCAGTGATCTACATTAATTTATTTCTGTGACCTTTGTACAAAACAAATATTCATGTCACCCATTTCAATATGAAACAAGCATATGACTGGCCATTCATTTTCAAAAGATGTTCTAAAGAAAACTGTGCCATCTTTTAACATTTGTTGTAAACAGAGATACTTTAAGTAAAATGTTATTCCACTAGAGTTTCAATAAAAAGCACAATGTTGCTGCAAACCAACAGCCAAGACACCTTAATGTGAGCTTCAATGTCCTTCTTGCCAGGTTGTCACTACACTGTGCAGATTGTCATTTTGCCTATGAACATTACATCCAGACAAAATGCTTGGAACTACAATATGTTGACAGAACACTGAGACCTGCACACTCAGACACATTAACAGCCTAGAAACCACATCCATATAATGACACGGGAAAAAACATAAGGCTTAGTACTTACCATATCCTCCTCCGCTCTGTAAAAAACAAACACAAATACAAACTGGTTACATACAGTACAGCCAATCCCCTTCATCTTTCTAAAGATCCGAGATGAATGGACGGAGGATTGTAAGCACAAATGTATGGATGATGCAGCAGCCTCGTTCATGGAGTAGACTCAACTAAAAGCCACCCAGTTTTCATCCATAAGCCAGACTCCTCCTCCTTCCCTCCCTCCATCCCCCTTTCCTGTCTCTCCTTGCATCTCCATCAGCCCCCATTTTCACCTGCTATTCAGCTGCTGCTGTCACCAGGGCAACAGGCAATTCAAAAAGCTGTTGCTGAGCAACGGCAGGCAGTATCCTGCCAGCTCTCAGAGAGGGAGAGAGAGGGAGAGGGAGAGAGAGACCTTCCAGTCTGTCAACAAAGCGTTATTATTGCCTAGCAACCAACCACGGCCACCCCCACCCTCCCTCTCTTTGCAGGAAAAACAGGCTGGCCGTGAAAAGTACACAGTAAGAGGGCAATTATAGCTGATTATTGTGGGGTGTCTCCGGCTGTGGTGATTATGGTCATTTGGTGGAAGACTTACACCATGCCAAAACTAGCTTAGATGCATGGCCAGGGCTCAGATGAGTATGTGCACACGAGTGACCAGTTATGGTTGTATTGTCAATAAACCACTATTGTCATTACAACACAATGGACAATCACAGCATATTGTCTTGTGCTAGGACCAACTAGTGTGCTAGCCTGAGGACCCTGGCGCCCAATGAGATGCTAGAACCAGAGCTGCATACACTTAGCAAAGGGTCACTAACCATGTTATCGCTATAGCGATCTGGTCTGCCTCTTCTGTCACTGGTGATGAAAGAATGGCATAGAGGGAAGGAGATGGGGGGGGGGACAGAGAGAGAGAGAGACAGACAAACAGAGAAGGAGAGAGAGATGTGGGTGGGGGTGGAAAGAAATAGAAAATTCTTACAAAAAAATGCTTGACAACATTCCAGAGGAAAATTTCTGGTCTAGGTCAAACTGCACACACGCTGAGCAAGATTACAGTATAAACACATTTCCTCTCAGCCATCTTCCCACACAGTAACAGGAACAGCTCTGACAGTGTTATAGTGAGAGAAGTGACAGGTGGTGGTGGTGATGATCAGAGCCAACGGCTGCTGCTCCCCCCCCCCCCCCACAAACTGAGCTCAAATAAAGGAATTAGCTGAAGAAATGTGTTTGGACTTATTTGGTGATATTGCTGATCCTGTAGAACATACATGCACAGATGTTACTGTCATGCCAAACTATAGCCTCAACATAACTTCATACCACTTGTTGCTTTTGCTTGACAGTGTCTCTTGGTAGCTTCCCATTTTAGAATTTATTTGAACAGCCCACCAAAATAGTTTTGACACCCTAAAAGGTCTTATTCATTTATTTTCTTCTTTCCGAGGGCTGCATGAAACTAAACTTAAGAACAAACCAATGTATAAATCTGCCAGAATGTTGCATTCATGTGCAACTGTACATATTAGAAAAATGGTTGTGAAAGCATGCTGCTCTGCAGGGGACTCAAGAAACTAATGTCAGCTTCACATCAGCACATGACCTTCATACACACCACCACAAATACTCTCTCTCTCAGCCTGGGAAATTCTGGGAGTAAATAGCACATTGGATGGGTTATTAACACAGGAAAGAGGAGGTCATACAACATTACTGCAGTTCCCTACAAAGCACTCCAAATAACTGGAGTGCCAACGGTTGAATGGGGATCAGGGTAAGGGATGTGTGCACACTAGGGCACTACGGGAAAACAGACAGTAGAGCAATGGGTGTTTATAAGGCAATAGTTAGAAGTGACAGTTAGGAATATGACAGGAGGGCAAAGGTTTACAAAGAGCATTACGAGAAAAAGTAGATAACCAGTTACATAAAAAAAAAACAGCAACGATAAAGAAGTATGGGGGGGGGGGTATTGGCCATGTAGGAATACCTCAACACTTACAACTTAATTTGAATCAATTATGGCCAATTTGTCACATTTATGAATTGAAATAATGCTTGACATCTGTCAGCACAAGTAAATTAATTCCTCACATAGACCAAATGGTAAAATGCTATTCTACAGGTAGCACCACCCAACGATATTAATGAAGAATCTTTGCTTCAGTGAACAACCATTACAGAGCACCTACCTATATTGTGGCAAGTGCAAGTAATATAAAATTACAGAATATAATAATGTCAAAGTATCCCTGTTAGGATAAGTTAGGAGGTTTAGGGACAGAAACTTACTTTGACCTGTCATCTGAGCCACGGTACGAGTCATAGTATCGATCATCTCTGTGGGCAAGATGGAGATGAGGAAAAGAAAGACACACACACAAACACACCCAGACATACATTGATGAGCACATACAATTAATGGAATAACTATGAATACAAATGTTTCCAGAGTGGTGCACAGTGTGACACTGGATTACATGCAGAATACTGGACTCAGTTTATCCTACGAATTAGACAATGTAAATCAAGAGCTGTGAATCTGTGAACAGAATGCACTTGTATGTAAAATAAGCACCTGAAGAGGGATTAAGCTTTGTATATGCAGATGCAGGAGGGGGAAAAAAGCAATTGCCCTAGAAGAGGAATTCTAGCACTGAACAGAGCCTAGTATGTCTAAAATATCAAACACTTAAAACACAAGATATTAACAGGAGTAAAAGGACTCAACTTCAAACTGATGTTTGGGATCTCGTGTTAAAAAAAACACTAACAAAAAATGTCTACAAGATTTGATATCTGCATTTGGCACAGACAACATGCCCATTGCAATGTACGACTAATGCTTTGGGGAAAAAAAGTTCTACACAACCTCAATTAATGTGGCCACACCTTGTGACAGGACTTATATTTGTGCATGAGTAAAAGAAAAAGCCAAGCAGGAGAGCGACAGTAAAGAGCTACAGACTGTACATAATTTATGTTTATATCTTACCCTCCTCTGTGTGGGTGTCCCATGGGCATGTTGCGTCCACGGCCACTCCCCCTGCCAACCCTACTCGGGTGGGGTGGAGGAGGACCTCTGCGGGGACTCATTTCATCGTAATCCCGGCGGGAGGGAGGCATGGGTCCCCGTGCCCCTCTGCTAGAGGGCATTCGGTCAAACCCACGGTCTCCACCGCTGGACCTGCCCCCACGCATGGGGAACCCACCCATTAACCTGCGACCGCCTGCCCTCTCCTCAAACATCACGGTGAAACCACCATATTCATACGTTTCATCGTAGAAGTTAGGGTCATAAGGCTGTGCACGGCCCTTTATGGGAGCCTAAAAAAAAAAAAAAAAAAAAAAAAAAAGAGGACAGAGGAAGATATACTGACCTACTCAAGGGAATTTGCAATACGTAGTTTACAAGAATACAGGTGTGCTAGGAATAAAAGTACATCTACTAGCAACAATACAATATACCTAAAGTAAAACTAAATCTTGCTGAAAGGGCATTAAATCTTCTGATGCATCTCCCAACAAAATTAGCTGGAGCATGACATGATGCTGAAATGTTTTTTTTCCCCCCATTTGAGTGTTTTATATTAGGCTACATATTAAATTTCCAATCAGAGCGCTGATTCAATATGTTGCAATTTTTCAATGCATCAAACTTGACAAATCACGAAAAAGGTCTCTCAACCACTGTAAAAGATACGTACTTCAGCGATGAGCTCCAGCATAGTCTTGATACACTCAACCACCCTCTCAGTTTTACCGCCAACCAGCACCACCCGGTCTGTCGACTGAGGACAACACTCCTGAAACAGCTTGATGCTGGTCTTTGTGTTCTGGAGATGCATAGACACAGGCGCACATGAGGATCACAGGAAAACAGCAAGCTACAACATGATACAGCAGCTGCTGCTACTGTAGAAAAAATAAACTCCAAGCATTTCACACATCAAATCACAACTGTGTAATTTTATGGGTATTTCCACATCTTTGAGGTACATTAAGCAATCCAGGAGACATCAACGATTGAGCCAGAAGCATGGAACAGATGAGGAATCAATCTATATAAAACAAATAATTAATACAAGAAAAGTATATCCTGTGTGGGTACCGCCAGCTGGATTTGATCCAGTTATTTCATGGAGTGTATTCTTGTTACAACTAAAAAAACTGGCAGCAACAGAAGGCTTGTGAGAATGCATGCTGTACATTACTCACACATTTTAGTCTGCAAACTGCTTTGCAACTGATTTAATTGCAAAAAAAACTTATTCCCATCCCCTATATCAACATACCTCTCGGAGCTCCTTGATTTTGGCTCCCTTCACCCCGATGATTGAGCCAGCCAGGCTCTGGTGGATCAGCAGCCGCAGCTCACAATCAAAATCCATGCCATTGTACTGCTGGTACTGACGAGGACATTAACATGTTAATACTATGATACAATCCATTTAGTTCTCTGAAAGACTCAAACCTACCCAGGACTTATGTTTCTTCTAATTCTGGCAAAATCATCCACCAAAAAAGGCACATAATGGCAAGTTAATGTAGGGGGTATAAAGATGCCACTAAGAACATATTACCGTAGTTCAGATAATGGGTAGCAGACAACCTTAAGGTGACAGAAAAACTATGAATTGTTTTTAATCCCAGTTTTAAAGTTCCCATGTTAACATGTTTTCCACCTTTTAATTGCAGATACAGGCGAATGGCAACAGTGTTATACACAACCTGAAAATAGAGTGCAGACTCAAACAGACAAGTTTTGAACCAGTCCAGTTTAACCTATCTAAACCACTTGTTTTCAAGTGAGAACAAATGTCAAAATACACAAACTGCAAAACAGAAAGCACACGAAACTACAGCAAGCACAGTAAATTTAATTTGAACTAGAAACCATCTCTGCAACACAATGGACATTTACGACATAGTTTGGTGATAACTTACACCAAATTACAAATTACTTCAGTATTGTTTTCACTTCCAAATAAAATGGTTCAACTGGACTTGACATGAAGAGAAAGAAAAGTTCAACCAGTCCTCACCTCTTCCAATGTTGGGATAATCTTCAGCAGGATTTCTCCAACTGTCTCGATGTCGGCACTGATGCTCAGGATGCTTCATATTTCACCCACCAATGACAAGGCAGAGCACAGCCACACAGAGAGGGAGGGTTTGGGGGAGCCAGCAAGGCACCCCAAGAGGGAAGGAACAACATTTCAGATCAGAGAATTCATTACATCCTCTTTTTTTTTGCCATAGATAAAACAGCCACACCCCATTTAACCAACTCACTACAGAGACTAACACAGCTAAATGTTGCGGTCCAGTGTTTTCTAAACTTCTCATGGTAGGTTATTAATAATTCAACACTGTAACCGGAAAAAGCTGGTACCCAAACAATGCAATGAAAAGAAAACAGTCTTTAGTCCAGAGAAAGGAAGAAAAGAGACAAAATAAAAAAAGGGACCCAAAGAAAAGTGACTGCATTTGGTGACCACTGAAGGGGCAAGACGGGGAGGGTGAAGCCTGAGGAGGATCTGGCAGGATTAAGCACCAATGGTGCCAGAGAGAACTCTAAACTCCTAAAGCATAGTTTGGTGGATGCACACCACAAAGACTTTGACTACAAAGACCCCAAATAAGGTGCCCAAAACAACTTTGAAAGATCAGGGAAGATGGAGAGAACGAATACATTTTCTCTCCCATATTTATCATTCGCTTCCTGTCTTTAAAAAATTGGCTTGGACAGCGATTTTGATGCTTCATTTGGCCAACAAATTGTAAATAAAAATGTTGTTGTCTGCACCCACCTATTAACATAATAAAATAAACACAATGAGTTTACTGATCAATAAAACTTAAGCACAGTTTGTACATATAAGTAGAATGGTAGACAGCTGAGGAAGAGTAACAGAGTAGATTATACAATGGAAAATTAAGGTTGGCCACCACTGGAGTTGATGCTTTTTAAGGGGATGGGAGAAGCGATAAACATAGAACCAAAGAATGCAGAGATGAGTGGGACAGAGAGAGATAATCTATACTTTCAAATGATTCAGCAGTCTATAACCAAGTTCAGATGAAGCAGAAGACAGGAAAGGAAACACACACACACACGAATCCTAGCTTGCCTTTCTGGATGGACAATCTGAGTATCAGTATAATGAGGGCATCACAAGGAGAGAATGGGATGGTGCGAGAAGCAGGTGAGCTTATGAAACTAACAAAAAAATAAGAACACCAGTATGTCCACTCTGAGGGGGGAGGGAGATGAAAACGCTAAAGGTAAAGAGGACAGATAATCATCAATGAAAATAAAGTTTGAAAAAACAAAACACGGACATATTGCACAATTTATAGCAAAGATTTAAAAAGACAGTGGCAGACTGTGGAAAAACCCTGACAACACCAGCCTAAGTTTGAATGTTGACGTGACTTTAAAAATGGCATAGAAAAAGGATGTTGACATGGCTTTTACAGGCAGATTTGGACATGAACGCATTTAGGCATTTTGACTGAGGCTAAAATACTGTGAGAACAGGTAGGTTAAAATACAGTGACCTGACAGAGGCAGGATGACTATTTATTATTCATCTCTTCTTGTTTGTTTGACCTGTAGTCAGGCAGTGAGAGGGAGGAGCTTAGGGACATACCGCTCAGGCCCACTGCTGTCTGGGACTGACACACTGGCATTGTACTGGGCGTGGCATGGGCAGGGGCCAGGGCCAGGGCCATTCGAGCACAGATGTCAATCAAGTAAGGCGCCCATTTAGGGACAGGGCACGATTATGGACAGGGCCAACCAGGGTGTCAGGTGGGCGGGCGCAGGAGGGGCCATCCAGAACATGGGCAACAGAGGAGGAAGTGGGCAAAAAAGTCAACAGTAAAATAATAAACAAGGGAGAGGGAAGAGGGAAGAGGAATACATTTTTAATATACAGGCTCTACACTGTTCAAATGTGACTTTAATTTTATTCTCTCAGAGATTGGTTTGTCAAAGAGAGAAAAGGAGACATTGGAAAATGGGTAATGGCATATTAAGAACATGAAGAGTTCAATGTCGGGGAATAGACCAGAGACAGTGAGAAAGAGGGGTAGAACAAATTGTGGAGGGCTAGAGAAAGAGGAAATGAAATCGAATGAATAAAAAATTGGCCATGTTACCTTAACACTAGAAAAAATAAAAATAAATTAGCTGGCACTGCAGGTGACCTCATGAACACCGCACTGTGCCCATAAATTTAAATTAACAAGAGCATCAGTGTTGCCACAGTAAATTATCAATCTGGAGAAACAAATGGACATGAAATTGTACTGTGCCAAGCGCCAGTTTAGCTGAGGCAATCAAATGATGTTCATGCGAAAAAGATGAAATCAACCCTAAAGGGTTTGTCAAAAGATCTCATGACCAGAGGGCTAATCTCAACACAGGCATCAGCTAACCACATCACTTGTTTACACAGAAGAAAACATTGCCAAATACCAAATCTTTTTTAATCTAATCAGTTATCCAGGGTAAACGTTTGTAAAAAACAAACAAAAAAAAAAACTAACAAACTGCTGACCTATAGAGGCGACTGGGTAGTTTTGAGAGGCTAAACACCAGTAAAGGGAAAACTAAAGAACAGAAAAGAAAAATTCTCAACAAAAGAAAAATTCAAGGTGTATAAATTAGATGTACTCACGTCTGTACGAAGCGCTTTGATGTTTTTGCCACCCTTCCCAATTACAGCTCCTGCATTCTGAGAATACAGAGAATACTTACAAAAACTGAAAACATAAATAAATGAGAAAATGTGAACTATGGCACTGTAATTAACAGATAAGGTGCAAGAGGATATTACAATTAATACCAGGAAAGCACAATGAGTGTATGAATACCCCTAATAAAAGCGCGGAAATGAATTATTCAAAAGGCAGAGATGTGATCAGGGCAACAAAAAGAAGAAAAAGAAGAGACAAAAATACAAACAGTCACATAAGGGTTTCGACATGAAACGTGAAATGAAAGGGGAGCTGATTTACTTTGCTCTGCAGGAGGATGCGAAGCTCAACCATCTCGTCCGAGTTCCTGGAGCGCTTGAATGATTTCTGCTCATCTGCATCCTCAGCAGGGCGCTTACCTGGAATAAGGAGATAAAAACAAAGTGACAACCCCCTACATAACCTTCCACAAGATAAAATTAAATAATCAGAAAGGCCACAGAAAGCAATGAAGCACAGAAACACAAGACTTATATTTTCAAAATCTGTTTTCATATGATGAGCTAAATCTACACAAATCACTGTGTGCAAACTTAGGAAAGTCAGATGTATTTAATGCTTCTATGACAACATTAACACAATTTTGGGAGACTACTCCAGTAAAAATATTTCGCTTAGGTCCTTAATGGTTGCTTACATATTTTCAGACATCAACCTCTAAGATGAATACCAAGTGAAATGTTTCAATCATAGATAACTTCCACTAATTTCCAAAATCAGAGCTGTAGGTAATCTGCTACAACACGGTCGTTGCTATCATTTCATCATGTAACGCACAGACATTTGTGATGTAGATAGATTTGTCTAACCAGTCAATAAATGGATACATTATGACAACATAACCAACAATGTAAAGAAGCTATGTTTTATACCGTTAGTCTCTGTGTTGCTGAATGAAGTATCTTCTTGCTGTTCAATTTCTGTCTCCATGGTCTTCGAACAGTGGAAGAGATGGGCACCTCGGTCCAGGGAGCAGGCGGTGGCGGCAGGGAGACAGAAGCAGAAAACTGGCCTCTGTGAGCTGTGGTACTCTGTCAGCATTGTAAGAGGGATGGGGGGGGATAAGGCAATTCAAGCTGCGTACTCGAGAGCTGTCTATTCAAGAACCAGTGATGACATAGTGAGAAAAACTGGCAGAAAACCGCCACTCACAGGTATTTATTACAGGGACACGGGCGTGTTGATAGGCGGAACTAAATAAGCAAGGACCAAACTGCTGCTGCGACCTGTCGGGGAGGGAGAGGCTAGTTGATTTATTGAAAGGTAAAACGAAAAAGACTCAATGATAGCAACGTTTGAAACGCACCAATTATGATCCGATACATTTCATTTCATTCCTGCCTTTAATAGTTGTGAGTGACATTTTACTAACCAATACGGGTCAACAAGGCTTATGATCCATCCAGCGAGCATTAAAGACCACCATTATTTGAAGGGACACAGTAATCATTATAATGTTATCAGATCGCGACACTGATAGGATTGTTTGAGTAAAGAGAGAAGCAAACTGTTTTCAATGTTTCGTAGCGAAGACGTTTGTGACTGCCACGGTCCTGCAATCGAGGGATGAGTTAACTTAACGTTAATCCGCCCAGAGATGAACTAATAACGTTAACGTTAGATGCCGAAATATTGTTGCTATTTAACGTTACTGCTATCGTGACCGGGAAACAGCACGGCGAATTATCTGTTTCAAGCAACGTAACCGTTACAGGTTAATGACAGACGCCAGACAGTCGGTAGTTAACTTAACGTTATATGCGGACACTGACCAAACCGAAAGTGAGATAACTTGGCTCAACTGAAGCTAACTTAGCAACCTTTAGCTAAGATAACGTTACGTCGTTAACTGTGGTTGTTACCGGGGTAGGTTAGCTTACTAGCCTGGAGGGAAAACGTTAGCTACGAGCTTCGTCGAATAGATTTTAATTAGCACTTTCAGTAAATGTCGATCGTACTCTTTAAAGCGTATTTACTAGTTGGATAAGAGGCAAGACACCGCGATGTGTCACTGATCTAACGCATGGTTGATAAAACATTACCAATCGATCAATACAAAGGCCACTCAAGCTAACGGCTAGCTAATTTCGCCATGTTGCCATAATGTCGGTTGAGCACAAGGGGAGCAAGTCAGACCAGCTAATTATGCAGCGTTGCACCGGACACAAAACAAATAACAAGTGACTGCTAAAGGCACATTTCTGTTTATAGTACACGTGCACCTTAACTGCATTAGGCTCAATGTGGCACAGAAAAGGGTAGAACTATCGTCAAAACACAAACCTGCAGTGCTACACCTCGCTCGTCCCCCTTGCTTCTCTACCAAACGTGGAAATGTACAAGTCGAGCGAACGTGAGCTGATTGGTTCACCAGAATGCAAATCAAACGAGCGAGAGGCACAATTGGCTAGAGCATACGTCAATCACAAGAGGTGTTTCCAAAGCCCTATTTCCGGGTGCAGTTACATCCCAGTTTACTGTGGCCATTCAAGTAATACCTGTTTACAAAGTATTATCTGCAAGGCTAATGTTAATGTGTGCCTTTTAAGAACTTCTAGAACCATACATGTTTAAGAACTGCTGTTGTATATAAGAGATTCAATTTCCGTTTTGTATGGACACAAAGCTAAGGTACAGCAGTCTCAGCATGGCTAAATAAGTTGGGCTAACGTACTCAACTTGGCGCCTTAGCTACTTTCCACAACACGTCATGGGAGAGGCCGCATACATGCTGCTCAGGTAACCTTTATAACAACACGTACTTAAACATAAACATTTTTCCATTTTTTATAATTCCGTCGCATGTTATCCCTGCCTGCATTTCTCTCTCTCTCTCTCTCTCTCTCTCTCTCTCTCTCTCTCTCTCTCCTCCATAGTCACGAGACGTGACCATCTGCAGAGACCCAGGGCTTATCCATGCTGACATGACCACAGAAACATAACGTTACCAGAAAGTAATTCTCCTATGTTCTTGTATTATAATAATCTAATCTCTCCTGTCGATAAATCACCACACGATTTGGTGTCAGGTGGATCTGGATATACAGAGGGAAGATGATTCCATAACATAGGATCTCCCATTAAACCCTCAGGCATTGTGCGATGTCATGAATTCAATGAAATGTAACATTTGAAACACTACTTGAATACTACACCTGCAACAGTTAAGTAGCCCCTTCAAAACCGTTTTACTGAAATATTGAAATGTTTAGTCTGCCAAACGAAAGTGTAATTTACGACATGTATTATTGCTAATGTTTAATCCAGAGTAGAGTAATTACTGATGAATGCATTTAAATATGACTAACTGAACTCAGTACTACCTGATGCTTGAGTTGTGTGCCTTTTATATAATAGTAAGTTACAGTGGAAAAAATAGCAGGAAGTGGCCTACATCAAATACACACAAAGGAAGAGGATGACCCCCGAGATCCAGACAGTGGTACGTGCTACCCAAGCCTGGCTGCAGTCCTCCTGGCACGTCCAGGTGCCCTTTGCCTGGCTGGAAGCCTGCGTGGAGTGGCTGCAGGAAGAGGCAGGAGGAGCAGGTCATCTGTCACAGCAGCAAATCAACCAACAGGTAGGTAGGATGTCCAACTTTCTTAACTGTGCAGCTGAATGCAAAATGATCACAGTCTAGAGTTTGCTTAACTGGTCATGGAGATAGCTCGGTTACTATCATGTGAGTAAGTATGGAACTTGGGTCGTATGATAACAGGTGATCGTATATGGAGGGGGTAAGATGGTTTCTCCGGTCTCTGTTCCAAGATGGTCTCTGGCATTGGATGTGAATATCCTCCTTGATCTTTCTCTGACCATCCACTGACTCCTGACCCCTTCCCAGCTGATGCTGTGACAGATTTTGGTCTGGTGTTTACAGACCTCTTTCCAGTGTTCATTTAGTCTCTTGTCCAAGTTCCTTGCTGTTTAACCTACATAGTGTTCTCCACAGCTGTGTAGAGCTGAAACATTTGGTTGATTAATCAACAAAAAAAGAATCTGCAATTTTGATCAAGCCAAAATGCCAAACATTTGCTGATTTTGTACTTTTAAATGTGAGGATTTACTGCTTTCTCTGTATTTGAATAATTTTTAAAAGAATATGTTTGATTAGCCAATGTCACCTTGGGCTTTCAGAATACGTGATGGGCATTTTTAACTTTCTAAAAAATAAATGTATTTCATAGACTAAACGATTTATTATAAATATTACCAACAGATTAGTCAATAATGAAAATTATTTTTAGTTGCGACCGTACAGCTGTTGTATTTGGTGTCATACAACAGTCCCCTTTACCTCTCTGGGATGGTCCTGTCTTGGGTGTACCACTCTTGAGGGAGTAAGCCAGCTCAAACGGAATAATTGCATTCACACAGCACACAGTTTTCTCTCTTTCTCGTATGAAGGAAATTCCAGTTTTGTTGCACGCTAGACATAATAACTCGAATGACAATGATTTAAGTAGCTGTTTTATTTAAGTTGGCATGCCAAGAAACCTCAAAAGATGCTTTACACACTGTGGGTCCCAGTAAACAAAATATTGTTGAACCCTTCACAAATATGCAGCTGACTACTGTCTACTACTGTCGGCATGAGAACGAGACGATCATGCTACAGAGGGTAATGGTCAGCAAAAGTGGACAATTGAGGAGTGAGACAACACCTCCTGTCTGACATATCCTGGTTTCTCTTGCGACATGCAGATAGCAAGGCAACATTTTTGAATCCCACACGAATCCCTCCTGCCAAGTGTCAGCTGTACCAGCTGGTGGTGGTGGTGGTGTCATGTGGGGTATGTTTTCCTGCATTTACGCTTCATTTGTACACCACTGTGTACCTAAATACTGTTGGTGAACAGCTGTGTCCCTCTATGGCCAAAGTCTATGCTTTTTTCAAATGGATACTTGAGGAGGATAATGCTTTCTCGAGACGCATGTCATCCCCTGGTGGTTCCAGGACCATGAACGTTCTCATAGTCATTAGATCTCAATCCTGGAGAGCATGTCTTGAGTGATGTATATTAGGATGTTCATATCATAAATAAGATACCAAAAATCTGCAGGGACTTTATGACACCACTGAGGCACTATGCCTTGACATATGCCTAGAAGTTTTTAGCGCTTTGTTGAATAATTTCTTTGAAGAATTCAAGCTTTTCTAAAGGATCTGACTGTGAGCTGTGTGGCTAGTGTTGGTCTAATGAGGTTACTCCTTTTAAGTGTATCATAATTTGATGGCCATTTATCTCATGGAAGTGCATGTAACTAATGATTTGTCATGTCTAGGTTTGCGGAATATTCAAGGTGGAAACCTTCCATGAGAAATAACAGGAATTTATGGGAATTAACTGGAATAAAATGGAAATATAGGGGTCATTGGCTCAGGCTATATTTACCATGTCATGTGCAGATAGAAACAAACCTTTTACTATATCATAAGCAGACATAATAGTAAACCCTTCTAGAAATGAAAAAATCGACAGTTTAGTTGAGTTTTTTTTAATTTAATGTTGTATTGAACAATGACAAAAAAATGCAAATCCGTATGTTCCCCCTCCAAAAATAGGCTTCTCTCCAAAAATTATTTACCTCTCAGGCCTCCAAATCCTCTCCCTGGACTCCCTCAATGTCAGACTCATGCATGCAGAGGGTTGTAATTTTACTGAATTCCTATTTAATGGTATGCTGGCAAATTATTTCTGCATGTGATGGAAGAGTGCGCTGCTGAATACAGTGCATGGTTACAATTCAGTTAAATGGGCATACTTTTAACCAAAACATTGCTTTTTTTATGTGTATTTCCCCCCAACATAACTTTTCTATGAAAAGGTACAACCTTTAGTGTGAAATTCTGAAAAATATTCTAAATTCCCAAGCTTAACTTCCCTTGGAAAACTTCTGGAAATTTACCGACCCTTTGCAACCCTAGTCATGTTGCAGAATGTGAAGTATAAATCTAATAAAATAACTGATTCCTGCCTCACTGCCCACTGTAAAATTGTAGGTGCTGGACCAGTGGCTGTTGACAGACCTGAGGGACCTGGGCTACCCTGTTCTCCCTGAAGGGCTCATTCAGGCCCAGAAGACTGTACTCAGTGGCACCTTCTGTGTCCAGGTAAGGGCTTGTTGATCATATTTTTCATGTTATATATTTCATCTCATGTTTTATGTTCGGGATGATGCCCGTTGATCAGTAGCAAATTAGTTGGCCTAAAAGGATAATTGTGGCCGGCACCCTAAAAATCCTTGTTAAAAATTAACATGTATAAACAGCAAAGGGCAATATATGCACCAACATTTACATTTAGTCATTTTATCCAAAGCGACTTAAATATGAGGAAGACAGTGGAAGCAATTATAACAAAATAAGGTAACAAAAAGCATAAGTGCATCAGAAACTATACTGTTAAGCCCAGCACAGTATACAAAGCTAGGAATAGGAAGTTTTTTTTATTTTTATGAAAAGAGATAGAAAGGAAGAAGAAGTTAGTGATTGTCAGTTAGGTGTTGACGGAAGAGATGCGATCTTAAAAATATTTAGTTGAAGGCAATTTTTGCTTAATAACATAGCAGTATGGATATTTTCTTTTCACCTAATAATGATTGGTTTGTTCTTTTGTGTGATACAGATTATAATCCAGTTGAGCAGTGATGTAAAAAATCACACTGCAAGCTGTTGTAGCAAAAATACGGCTGTTCATGGGAAAAAGATTATTTAGAGTACAGTCAGAAGCCATATTTTAACAAAGCACCACTGGATTTCAGTTTTCCTTTACATGGAAAATGGAAACCCAGCTGGAAACCCTGAGACGGAGTCATTAAATGTTAGTTGGTTCCAAATATTCAATGGTGGGAGCCACAAGATGCATGTTCAGCTCACAAAGACTCACAAGACTTGCAATTCAAGAAATACTCATGTATAGTACACTATATCCATTATACTTTAATATGACTGTAGTGTCAAACATTTCACTGGATATTTAAGAAATGAATATGCAGGGAAATGGCAATGTAATCGAAGGTCCCACTCTGTTTTAGGTTGACTCATTACTGGACATCAGTCAGCCTGCGTATGGTCAGCTGCAGAAGTGGAGGGGCACAGACTGTGCCAATGATGAGGTGTCTGCTGTCACACAGACCACGCAGCGGCCCTGGGAAGCCAGACAAACCCGTATGCTACTATTGCAGGTCAGAGGCATTTACTGTATGAACTATAGCATATTCAAACAGTTTAATTATGTCTCTAGCTATAAAATAAACTGGACAAAACCCTTTCTCTTACCTTTGAAACCTGTAAGTAAAGACAAATGCAATATTAATATTGGCATGACATTTGACATGTGTTGCCCAAGCACAATTATGATTATGAAAGATAATGTTAAGGAATTAAATGAACAAAAACAATGTGAATAACAGTCAGTCAGTCAGTCATTTTCTACCGCTTGTTCCCGTTAGGGGTTGCGGATGACTGGAGCCTATCCCAGTGACTTTGGGCCTTAGGCGGGCTACACCCTGGACAGTGGCCAAACCCAGTAGTTGCTCATATTAAATACTTTGGAATAAAGGTTCTTCCATCTTTAATTAAAACAATCTCCAATAACAATACCAGAACTCTTAAAATGATCAAACTTGATTTGGAAGATGTCTACCTATCAGGCAGAATCTCAATAATTAAAATGAATGTACTTTCTAGAATACATTTTTGTAGTAACATATATGTTACCTCTAACACCCCTCCAAAATACTGGGACAGATTACGTAGGATTATTATTAGGTTTTTATGGAGGGGCAGACGCCCAAAAATATAATTTGCCAATTTACAAAGAAAGAAGGATTTAGGGGTCCATCAGTACCCAATTTTAAATTGTATTTCCAGGCTTTAATAAATTAGTTTAATGGTAATATTTCAACTCCACGGTGCACCATCAATATTGGAAGGAACTTGGTGGCCCCTATTAAATTGAAAGACATTTTGTTTGCAGGTCTTTGTATTAGAAAATGTAGGTTGAAGTATGGGCAAATAATAGCATATGCAATTCAAAATGTGCGGAAAATAGAAAATATATATAACTGGACATCTAAATGGCATGCTCACACACCAATATTGTATAATAGCTCATTAAAATCAGGAGGACAATACTTTATTTCACCTCAGTGGTATAATTCAGGCATCTTCTTCTTTTCCTTTCGGCTGTTCCCTTTCAGGGGTCGCCACAGCGAATCATGTGCCTCCATCTAACCCTGTCCTCTGCATCCTCTTCACTCACACCAATTAACTTCATGTCCTCTCTCACTACATCCATAAATCTCCTCTTTGGTCTTCCTCTAGACCTCCTGCCTGGCAGCTCCAACCTCAGCATCCTTCTACCAATATATTCACAGTCTCTCCTCTGAACGTGTCCAAACCACCTCAATCTGGCCTCTCTGGCTTTATCTCCGAAACATCTAACATGAGCTGTCCCTCTGATGTACTCGTTCCTGATCCTGTCCATCCTCGTCACTCCCAAAGAGAACCTCAACATCTTAAGCTCTGCCACCTCCAGCTCTGCCTCTTGTCTTTTCTTCAGTGCCACTGTCTCTAAGCTGTACAACATCGCTGGTCTCACCACCGTCTTGAACACCTTTCCTTTCATTCTTGCTGATACTCTTTTATCACACAACACACCTGACACTTTTCTCCACCCGTTCCAACCTGCTTGCACTCGCCTCTTCACCTCTTTTCCACAGTCTCCATTGCTCTGAAGCGTTGACCCTAAGTACTTAAAGTCCTGCACCTTCTTCACCTCTGCTCCCTGTAACCTCACCGTTCCACCTGGGTCCCTCTCATTGACACACATGTATTCTGTCTTACTGCGGCTAAGCTTCATTCCTCTGTTTTCCAGAGCAGACCTCCATCTCTCTAGATTCTCCTCCACCTGCTCCCTGCTCTCACTACAAATCACAATGTCATCCGCAAACATCATAGTCCATGGAGATTCCTGTCTAACCTCATCCGTCAGCCTGTCCATCACCAGAGCAAACAAGAAGGGGCTCAGAGCCGATCCTTGATGCAGACCCACCTCCACCTTGAACTCCTCTGTCACACCTACAGCACACCTCACCACGGTCTTACAGTACCATAGCTCCTCTCTCGGCACCCTGTCATACGCTTTCTCTAAATCTACAAAGACACAATGCAACTCCTTATGACCTTCTCTATACTTCTCCATCAGCATCCTCAAAGCAAACACTGCATCTGTTGTGCTCTTTCTAGGCATGAAACCATATTGCTGCTCACAAATGCTCACCTCTGCCCTTAGCCTAGCTTCCACTACTCTTTCCCACAACTTCATTGTATGGCTCATGAGCTTTATTCCTCTGTAGTTGCCACAGCTCTGCACATCTCCCTTGTTCTTGAAAATTGGCACCAGTACACTTCTCCTCCATTCCTCGGGCATCCTCTCACTCTCCAAGATCTTGTTAAACAAACTAGTCAGAAACTCTACTGCCACCTCTCCTAGACACTTCCATACCTCCACAGGTATGTCATCAGGACCAACTGCCTTTCCACTCTTCATCCTCTTCAACGTCCTCCTCACTTCACTCTTGCTAATCTTTGCTACTTCCTGCTCCACACCAGTCACCTCTTCTACTCTTCGTTCCCTTTCATTTTCCTCATTCATCAACTCTTCAAAGTACTCCTTCCATCTTCCCATCACACTCCTGGCACCTGTCAATACATTTCCATCCTTATCTTTAATCACCTTAACCTGCTGCACATCCTTCCCATCTCTATCTCTTTGTCTGGCCAACCTGTACAAATCCACCTCTCCCTCTTTAGTGTCCAACCTAGCATACAAGTCCTCATATGCTCTTTGTTTGGCCTTTGCCACCTCTACCTTCACCTTACGCTGCATCTCCCTGTACTCCTGTCTACTCTCTTCAGTCCTTTCAGTGTCCCACTTCTTCTTTGCTACCCTCTTTCTCTGTATACACTCCTGAACTTCCTGGTTCCACCACCAAGTCTCCTTGTCCACTTTCCTCTTTCCAGATGACACACCGAGTACCCTCCTTCCTGTCTCCCTGATCACATTAGCTGTAGTGGTCCAGTCATCTGGGAGCACTTCCTGACCACCCAGAGTCTGTCTCAGCTCCTCCCTGAAAACTAAACAACATTCTTCCTTTTTCAACTTCCACCACTTCGTCCTCTGCTCTGCCTTTGTCCTCTTCATCTTCCTCACCACCAGAGTCATTTTACACACTAGCATCCTGTGTTGTCTGGCTACACTCTCCCCTACCACTACTTTACAGTCACTGGTCTCTTTCAGATTACAACGTCTACACAAGATGTAGTCCACCTGAGTGCTTCTCCCTCCGCTCTTATAGGTCACCCTATGTTCCTGCCTCTTCTGGAAGAAAGTGTTCACTACAGCCATTTCCATCCTCTTTGCAAAGTCTACCACCATCTGTCCTTCTGCGTTCCTGTCCTGAAGACCAAACCTGCCCATCACATTCTCATCACCTCTGTTCCCTTCACCTACATGCCCGTTGAAATCTGCACCAATCACCACTCTCTCACCTCTAGGGATGCTCTGCATCACTTCATCTAACTCACTCCAGAATTTCTCCTTCTCTTCTAACTCACATCCTACCTGTGGGGCATAACCACTCACAACATTGAACATCACCCCTTCAATTTCCAGCTTCAGGCTCATCAACCTGTCTGACACTCTTTTCACCTCAAGAACATTCCTCACAAACTCCTCTTTCAGGATAACTCCTACTCCGTTTCTCTTCCTATCCGACCCATGGTAGAACAACTTGAACCCTGCTCCTAAGCTTCTAGCCTTGCTACCTTTCCACCTGGTCTCCTGGACACACAGTATGTCCACCTTCCTTCTCTGCATCATGTCAATCAACTCTCTAGCCTTCCCTGTCATAGTCCCAACGTTCAAAGTCCCTACTGTCAGTCCTACATTCTTAGCTTTCCTCTTCTCTCTCTGCCTACGAACACACCTTCCTCCTCTCCTTCTTCGTCTTCGACCAACAGTAGTCCAATTTCCACCGGTACCCTGTAGGTCAACAGCACCGGTGGCGGTCGTTGTTAACCCGGGCCCCGACCGATCCGGTATGGAAGTCATTGTCATGATTCGCATTTTTAGTTTGGCATGTGTTTTACGTCGGATGCCCTTCCTGACACAACCCTCTGCATTTATCCAGACTTGGGACTGGCACATGAAGACACTGGCTTGTGCCCCCCTGCGGTTGCATTGGTATAATTCAGGCATACATACCTGAATTAAGATGTTTTCAAGATTTGAGCGAAACATATAAATTGTCATCCAATTCCTTTTTTCTATATTTACAGTTACGCTCTGCTATACGGTCTGCAGATATTATGAGTGATATTTCACCTATTACTCACCCAATAATGGACTTAATTAAGAAATTATCAGGATGTTTCCTTCATATATAATACTGTGTTAGAGCATACACAGCCTCCATTAGCGATAATAACAATATGGAATAAAAACTGGTCTGAATCATCTATTGATTGGGACAGAGTTTGGGAGAATGTTTCTTGTTCCTCAAAAAATCCAAATCATAAATTAATAAACCTGAATTGCGTATATACCAAATTCACCAAAGTGCTATTTTTGATGAACATAACTACTTCTCCTGACTGTACGTTATGTGGTTTAAGCAAAGTGGGAACATTTTTACATATTATGTGGGAGTGCCCATCAGAAAAGTAGTTCTGGGAACAAATAACAAAACATTTATCTGAAACAATTGGTGTAGAGATCGATTGCTCCCCAAAATGTATGATGTTGAAGGATGATTTTGGACAGAACTTTAACCAAGCTCAAAGACACTTATGGTTTTTAGCATACATTGCTGCTAAAAAGATGTCGGCAGTGAGGTGGAAACCACTGCCCTTTCTTTCTATTCATCAGTGGATTCATTCTTTAATGGAGATTTTATATATGGAACTTTCGGTTGCTAGGATGAACCGGGCAGGACTATAACGGGCAGGTTCTGCTGGAGGCTAGAAAGGAGGCACTCAACATAGCTAGAAGCATGATATACATTTTTATTAAGTCGACCTACTGCTATATAGAGGAATTTACCCATGTGGAAGGGTTAGCTCAGGGTTAAGAAGCAAGATTTAAAACAATGGTTCGATGTTACATTATTAAAAAAATATAAATGTTGATGTAAACCTGCAAATCTTGCGGAGAAAATTGATAATAATAAATTAAACAGAAAAAAAAATCAAATGATGAGTAATTACCTTTGATTAGTGTGTGTGTGTGTATTTCTGAACTAATGGCTTTTGCATCAACACCCATGCTCAATAAGGCACTGTCTGTGTCTTAGCACTTGCAGAGATTTGTCCTAACGTTTATTCTCTCACAGCAAACAACAGTGAAATAGTTTATAGCACCTCACAGCTTATTGCTAGACTAAAGGGTACCTTAAGGTTTCCTTAAGATATCTAGATTTAGTAGAGACATATCAAGGACAGAGCTTTAATCTTATTTGTTGATTAAAAACTTTGGTGAAATGGCAGCAAAATTATGGTATGGGTCTTTTTGGCATTATACATTAACTAGTCTTGACTACAGACTACTTTATAAATACAACATCACACTATTTACTGTGTGTACAATTTTACCGAAATCAACTGTCCAACACTAATCTACAACCAGGCTTTATCAAGGTGTGTTTAGTTGAATAGAATAACGAAGACTTCTGCTTCTCTTCCTAACTGAATCAGAGTGGACAGGTACAATCAGTGAGAGCATATGAAAGAGTAAATGGCTGGGATATAAGGCGCCGACTGTAATTTTCACCTTAAGTAATACACTTGTCACTGCTCTGTGGATTCTCAAGAATAGGGCTGGTGTTGCTTAGAAACGTTGCAGTGGCTCACCCCCCACCCCCCCCCCCCCC
>CM022476.1:14449301-14578967 GCA_011952105.1 Coreoperca whiteheadi
GAGGGGGGGGGGGGGGTGGGGGGTGTGGGGCGGTTGGGGGGGGGGGGGGGAGGGGGTGTCTTGGCTTTTTTTTTGCCCCCCCCCCCCCCCCCCCCCCCTTTTTTTTTTTTTTGCTTTTTACTGTTTTTCAGACCATTTTGAGCAAGTCCCAAAATTCTATGAGTCATGACCCACGGCGGTTAAAAATGCACTGGAATCACTGCCAAAAGGATAATAAAGCAGATATGCTCAGATAAGCTTTGACCAGCTTTGCATTTGAAAAGTCCAGGCCTGGCTAAACAACCTACAGTGTGACTTATAGATACAGTATTACTAGCTGCATATCACAGGTAAAAATGTATAGAACGGTTTTACTTTGTCTTTCTACTTTTAGAAATACTTAAACAGTTAAGAGAAACAAAGTTAGGGCAGCAATAATGTTGAACTTTCTTTTGTAAAATGTTCAGAATGTAAATCTTTTATAATTCACCAATAATTTCCGTGTGCAGTTGTTCTTGGTTAAATACACTATCTCTGTTGTGCAGGTGACAGATGGAGTCCAGAGCTTGGAGGCCATGGAGTATCAGTCTATCCCTGCACTCAGCACAGCTCTCAGGTTAGCAGTTGATCTGTGAAACACTTAACTGCACCGTAGTGTCTTTTTGCTGCTACCAACGTAAAAGGAACCATGGCTATCTACAATTTATTCATTTTTATTAAATTTGTTATTTTTGTGTGTTTAAACTAATTAACAGATGGGCTGCTGTTGTGTCATTTAGATTTTGGGCGGAGATGTCGTGAAATCAAAAATTTAAATAAAAGTTAATAAACATATTACAGCTACAGTGTATGTCTTAATCCACTTTCTTGTGAATTAAGAAAACAATTTTCTGAGACTTCTGTACCATATTTAGAAGGAAAAAAAAATGAAACTATATGTTTAAATGGGATCGTTGACTCTTGTAACCCTCAGGCCTGGTGTGAAGCTGCAGTTGCAAGGCCAGATGGTTTGCAGACTTGGGGTGCTTCTGTTAGGGCCGTCCAACATCAAGGTCCTGGGGGGTGAGGTGGAGGACCTGGTGGACAGGAATAACAAGGTAAACTGGCAAAAACAGATTTAAACCAATACTATGTTTAAGTTTTCTGTATTTTTGGTACAGATTTGGTGTGAATATTATTTGGTTATTTTGATTCATTTCTCTGGTGTATATAACACAGCAGTGAGACTTTTTTGAATTTTTTATTTTTTTTTATAGATTAAGGGATAATCCCAACTGTTCATATACAGCAGTGTACAACATGCAATGACTTATCAGATCCACTGATATATTTCTATACTACTCTGGCAGGGCAGGGTGCTGTGTCGGACTCTGGGACTTCCTGAGGAGCAGCAGGAGGGAGAGGAGGAGGCCCCAACAGCACCACAACAAGGTACATTCATAAGAGCTTGTATCTTTAATGGTAGATTATGTGCTACAAAGGTCACTTATAGCATAAGATATGTACAACATTACACTACAACAGTTTGGAGTAAATGTGATTAGACATTTAAGTTTTATACAAAATAAGGCCTGTTTAAGAATGTAAATGTATGCCTTAAGTTGCTTGCTTTATTCTTTATGTCATTTGATTTGATTGACATGAGTCACTTGTTTTCTCTTTAGGTAACCAGGAAGTCGAGGACCTAGTGGTAGATGACGCAGAGTTGTTGGCCAGTCTGGAGGCCCAGGAGGAGGTGGGAAGGGTTCAGGTTGGGCCTGTTCAAGACAGTGGCTACGGTACCCTCAGTGAGACCTCCACTCAGTCCTCGAGAAACTCCTATGTCAGGAGCCTTGCCTCGACAGCCTCATCCAGGTGGGTGGTTAATAATGGGACGTCTTTTATAGTTTGATGCTGTAACTCCAGCAACGTCACAGTCAAGCAAATATACCTTGACATTTTGAATTTCAGCATAATGTTTGTCTTCAGAACGAACAAACATCGGCATTTATCTTTCTGCTATATTGGGAAGCATTTAGCACTTTCATTCTATAGCCTATAACTTATTTTATATAACGTTTTTGTGATTGTTGCTGTCTTTATATTTGCCTGCTTTCCTGCTGTCAGGTTGTTCATCTGCAGCCAGTGACAGCCATCAGATTTGATGAGCATTCATATAGCATAACCTCTTGCACAATGAGCCCACCAACACTGGTAACACGTGCTGGTTTAAAGCTATATCGACTCAGTCCAACATTATTCTCTTGCAGAAGTGAAGCCTCTGCCCACTCTTACAGAAGTGGTTTGACCCAGAGCAACAGAAGGGATTCAGTCCAAGGTCATCGCCATGGTAACGAACAAGAGGATTTCGACCACTTTGACCTCTTACCTCCTGATCACTTGACTCAACAAGAGATCCCAGATCACAACATTGCAGATGAAGACTTTCCCGATGAGGACTTTGACGATCTTCCCCTGGATGAGTTGGACGGTGTGATTTTTCAAGAAAGTATAAATGTTACTGAGAGCGGTCACAGAAGCATGCCACAGAACATCAACAGGATAACAGGAAACGGAGCAACCATTGAGCAGCCCACTTTGAATGCAGCAGCTTCAGAGCCATCACATGAATTAGAATTTGTTACAAATAATGAGAGTGATTTCATGGATGAAGATATGGACTGCTTTCCTAAGGTAGTAAGTGCAAACACAATGCAAACAGGGAGAACAGGAGGGTCAAATCAGCTCCCTGTTTACAGAGGACCTAATAGAGACAGCGAGAGCGCTATACACAAAACAGAAACTCCAGCCTCCAGTTGTAGACTTACCGGGAACTCATCAAGGAGTGTAACATCTCAGGGGCAAAGTTACACCTCAAGCACTGCAGAATTTGATAGACTATGTGCTACAAAAGGTCTAAAGAGTGACAGCTCAGTCCCTGCTCTCACTCTGACCTCTCCACCTTTTACATATTTGTGCCTGCTAGAAGAGATGATGTCCAAACTACATGCCCACACCAGAGAGATCTGTGTCAAAGCTTTCATTGTGACTCTCTTGGGGAAACTGAGCAGCAACAATGGTCTTTGGCGTGTCTGCGCTACAGTATCTGATGGAACTGGTTACCTGGACGTGGAGCTGTCCGATGAGGTTTTGGCAGGCCTGCTGGGCTTCTCTGTGGCGGAGAAGGGGGCTCTGAAGCGTGACCCAGCCCGGAGAGGTGAGCTAGACACTGGGATGAGGAGATGTCAGGAAGAGCTGGTGGACATGTGCTGTGTTATGACCATCGTAGTTGAACCGGAGGGCAGAAAAGCTGTGGTGACCAAAGCAGACCCCGTCAATGAGAAAGTGGTCCAGGAGCTGGAGCAGAGGGTGAGAGACAGGCAAACATAAACACAGAGAAGAGGTTGAGGGGAAGTGGGTTATGAGAAAATTACAGGCAGTGGAGAAGTATATTGCCCTTAAGCAGAGATGAAAAATTGCCAAAAAAACTGAGGCAAATACAACATTGCACATTGGCATTGCCTTACAAATTTCCCCTCATGCAATGAAACTAAGGTATTTCTTTAGGATTGGTGATCAACCTGCCGATCTGCTTCAGATTTGGAGAGCAGAATGTGTGAACTGGATGTCTCATAATCCCCAAGGAGTGTGTTGCAATGCATCCCATCTGCTATATGTGAATATGACATTCTGTCATTTGTCATTAGAGGATTTCATTCATCTATTCTCACTCCCAAGCAAAGTAAACAGATTAAAGATGGAAACATGTATCTGTACTGTATGTTACTGATTGGTCGACAACATGTCAGTTCAAACAACCCAGAGTCGAGCATCCCAAATTGTATGTAACATTTCAAACTGTGTGATAAGAAGAGTGAAGCATGTGAGACGATAGAAGGGGCGGAGGGGGGGGATAATTCCTTTTTTGATTGTTGTAATGAATTGCCAGCATTTCCATTCATTCAGTACATCCATTACTTCTGACTGAAAAATGATTGAATATCCAAGGGCCTCGTGGGTCTTTAATAAACTCACCCAGAGGAAAAGAAGATAAAGGAGAGGCCATGAGCTTCGACTATTTCTGTTCATTATAGAGCCTAATCTATGTTTTTGTCTTCGATGAGTACACATACCACAGATTTGATACTATGCCTGTATGTTCTTTATATTTAAATAGAATTGTTCCAGACTTTTTTTTCCCCACACTATTTGACTAATAAAAAATGCGTGAAGTAAGAGCTCGCTGCTAATTTTAACTTTCCATTTGTCCTCATCAAATGAGTATTGTATTCCTCGAGATTAGATAAATAACCGGACAAATAAGACCGCTGCCTGGTCCACTCTGTTTCATTTGGTTGGTAATAGTTTTATTAAATACACCTTTGGGATATGCACTGTTTCCGCACACACATAATATTAATTAAGCCCTACAGTATTATCTGGACTTGTTGCTCCGTAGAGGTGTCAGAAATGTCTCTTTACAACAATTTGTGCTACACAAATTAATTTGTGTCTTGTCCATTATACAGTATAATTAGGTGGCAGTCTCTCATACTTAAATGTCTTCATTGTGAAAATGAGCAAACCACAGGTTCCTAAAGGTAACAGAGAATGTATGTTAGTATGTATGTGTGCTTACATTTGTGTGTCTCATGCAGGACCGCATCTATGTTTTTGTCATATGCCACTGTGTGCACTTCCATTCAGGTAGCTTGTCTCGGATCATTAAGGACTAATCAGGTTGAACATCTAAATCAGGACCCTGCTATGCATGTCGATAGCCTGTTATGTGCTAATGAGGCTGGATGCGACGGGGAGGAGGGGGAGAAAAGCAACCCATTGGGAGATACAAGTGGAATGAATATTGGGTGATAGAGTAAATGGAACAAGAGGTGAGTGGGTCTCAGTGGGTATGGAAGTGATGCCGCAGTCAAACCTCACTACATACAGTACATATTGTATGTATTTCACTGATAATTAGGCTGTCAGGTGCCTGTATGGTGAGATGCTGTGTATAAAATTATATGACATGAAATACATTTCTTAAGTGTGTGTTTATGTTGTCATTTCTATTTCATGTTCAACAGGTGTGCATGTATTCAGGTTGAAATGTAGGAAAGCGATGGAGGAAGAAGAAGAAAATACTAAATGGGGATAAGAGTCCACTTATGAGTGTTTTAATATATGAAAGCACCATTACACTTAAAGAGCTGTTATTGGTTCACGTTGCAAAAATGTTGGCTGTATATGATGATTTCTTGATCTATGATGTAGGCCTGTAAAGAAATAGAAAAATATAAATATACATTTTAAAAACTAAGATTCATTTAAAAGGTTCTTAATTTGCTGATGAAGATCATGTCTTCTTTTCCTTTCGGCTGTTCCCTTTCAGGGGTCGCCACAGCGAATCATGTGCCTCCATCTAACCCTGTCCTCTGCATCCTCTTCACTCACACCAATTAACTTCATGTCCTCTCTCACTACATCCATAAATCTCCTCTTTGGTCTTCCTCTAGACCTCCTCCCTGGCAGCTCCAACCTCAGCATCCTTCTACCAATATATTCACAGTCTCTCCTCTGAACGTGTCCAAACCACCTCAATCTGGCCTCTCTGGCTTTATCTCCGAAACATCTAACATGAGCTGTCCCTCTGATGTACTCGTTCCTGATCCTGTCCGCCCTCGTCACTCCCAAAGAGAACCTCAACATCTTAAGCTCTGCCCCATCCAGCTCTGCCTCTTGTCTTTTCTTCAGTGCCACTGTCTCTAAGCTGTACAACATCGCTGGTCTCACCACCGTCTTGAACACCTTTCCTTTCATTCTTGCTGATACTCTTTTATCACACAACACACCTGACACTTTTCTCCACCCGTTCCAACCTGCTTGCACTCGCCTCTTCACCTCTTTTCCACAGTCTCCATTGCTCTGAACCGTTGACCCTAAGTACTTAAAGTCCTGCACCTTCTTCACCTCTGCTCCCTGTAACCTCACCGTTCCACCTGGGTCCCTCTCATTGACACACACATGTATTCTGTCTTACTGCAGCTAAGCTTCATTCCTCTGTTTTCCAGAGCAGACCTCCATCTCTCTAGATTCTCCTCCACCTGCTCACTACTCTCACTACAAATAACAATGTCATCCGCAAACATCATAGTCCATGGAGATTCCTGTCTAACCTCATCCGTCAGCCTGTCCATCACCAGAGCAAACAAGAAGGGGCTCAGGGCCGATCCTTGATGCAGGCCCACCTCCACCTTGAACTCCTCTGTCGCACCTACAGCACACCTCACCACGGTCTTACAGCTCTCATACATGTCCTGCACCATTCTAACATACTTCTCTGCCACTCCAGACTTCCTCATGCAATACCACAGCTCCTCTCTCGGCACCCTGTCATACGCTTTCTCTAAATCTACAAATACACAATGCAACTCCTTCAGACCTTCTCTGTACTTCTCCATCAGCATCCTCAAAGCAAATACTGCATCTGTTGTGCTCTTTCTAGGCATGAAACCATATTGCTGCTCACAAATGCTCACCTCTGCCCTTAGCCTAGCTTCCACTACTCTTTCCCACAACTTCATTGTATGACTCATCAGCTTTATTCCTCATGTAATCAAAAGATCCACAGCAACGGACATTGAGATTAGACTGTTCTCTCTACTGCTGTTTCCAAGGTCAAGAATGAGCTTTGGTGCTTATTGTCGTCAGAAACAATGGGAAAACTGGACAAACTCCATCCGCTGATGAAGAGCATGCGATATGATCGAATGCTCAAGAACATGCTACGAAATGGACCTTGAGGTGCAATTTTTAAGGGATTTTTATGATTAATAAACAATTGAATGTCAGATAAAGTGAAGAATCATACTTTTATTTCTACATTAATTTGACAGCTTCACTTGCTGTTTCCATTGCAGTTTCAGGTTTTACACTGAAAACATAAGAGCTTAAAATATGATGTATTTTGTGAGATACCAATAAAGTAATTAAATATAACCCTACCTCGAACATATGTAACATTTAAATGCTGCTTAAATGTTAGATAATATATTAATCAATAATAATAATAATCCATTAATATCCAATCCATTATGGACTTTCATTGTAGTAGAGTAGAGCCTTTTAGTTCCAGGCAGTAAATTAGTACGGAAGTGGGCAGAGAACAAATTTAGTACAGAGGACAAAAAACAAACATTTACAGCAGGAATTCTTTTCTCAGAGATCTTGTATGAAGCTTATGACTTTCATCATTTCCTCGTAAATGTATTAAATGTGCACTGTGGGTCTGGGGTTCATTGAAAGGCTGGACTGCATCTGTCTTGTAAGGAAATTACAATTTTTGAGTCTTTAAAAGTTTGTCATTCAGCGGCACATGATAAATGACATTTCAGAAGCAGCATGAGAAAGTGCTCGACTACCCTAATAGCTTTCCATTTGCAATATTATTTCCTCCATGTTAGTCTTCCACTTCTGTCTCAGTCCAGAGCGGCAGCAGGAGAAAAAATAAGCTTTTTCATTCCCCTGTGAGTTTGGATGTACCTTTCCAAATTGCAGATTGCAGGCGAGTGGAGGGGACTGAGACAGGAGGGACAGAGCACACTCATAGAGAGCACTGTGCTAATTTCTCTAATGCTCATACACAGCTGCACTGTACCTCTTTGGTCATTACAAATAAAAATGTAAAAAGTACATGAGCAGTCCTAATACCCCTCCTACTGCAGCAGCTGTAATTTTCTTTGCCATATTACATTTAGTAATGAAAAATCCACTTAGACAGCTCAACCTCTCTTTTAGGCCTCCATCAAAATGAGCAAATGGTTTCTCTTCATGGCAAAACATACCTCTTTACGTGTATGTGTGTGTGTGTGTGTGTGTGTACGTGCGCATGCCTGCTGAGGCTTGAGGATGTGAATCATTAAAGGAATAGAAAATTATTAGGAACTTGGACTTAGGAAACAATTAACTACCTTCCTACTTCTTTTTGGCTCATCTGGATGGATGGACGGGATGATTAATGTGGTTTAAAAAAGAATGAAGAAAGGATCCATTTTGTGCTCATGGGTACTGTATGTTAAAGAATAAGACACGATGCGCTCAACTCCTGAATGTAGTTAATAATAAAAGAAAGACTAGGACCGCACTCCAATTTGATGTTTTAATATTCCACACCGACATTTCAGCGTGTATTCTGGCAATTTCAATTGAGAGTGTCTTTCTTTTGTTTTTATTGTATATTAAAGCCCATTAAAATGGCAATGTGTCACCATATAGATATACTATGAAATAAGACAACACATTTTTATTATGATAATATACAGTATTATAGATCCCTTCCTAATGTGCTTTCGTGCAAGTGATCATTTGTGATGAAAGCACACTAGGAGGGGATCTTTTAATGGCCAGTATGAACAAGAGGAATTATTACAGCAAGCAAAACCTGTTTCAGTGTTCTTATGGGTACCCGACTGTTGTTTTAAGACAGACTTGAAAAAATGTCAACCTATCCTAATTCTCATCTAATCCTGAAAGTAGTAGATGAAAATGACTGCTGGTCAGATGAAGCCTATGAAGTACTCTAAACTGGAGTAACCCCACACACAATGCATATTGATGAGGACGTGCATGAATTATCTAAAATAGATACTGCACACTTTTGCAATGGATCCATTTCCAACCATTCTAAGACAACACATTTTTAAACTCTTGGAAAATATATAGGTAAGACATGTTATTGAATATATTTTAAATGATGTTTCTTTAATGAAAAATATTTTTGATGAAAAATTCAGAAATAAAGCTGTCAGACACAGTGTGTGAAGAGTAAGATACGAAAAGACCTTAATGATTTTGAACATCTAAACTTACAATTAAGGAGTAACAATTAATCCAGTCTTTGACCTCCTACTGATGACTCAGGTGAATGATGGTTAACTAGACTTAATGGGAACACCTATTAAAGCTGGGTGAGGCAACTCTGAAAGAGTGCAGACAAACGATTGACAGGCCCACAATACAGCTGGCCTCTCTCTATTCTATTTTCATGCTACCAAGTCATTACTACCATTTGAATACGAGCAGGATGCACTTGAGAAGCAGGACTTAAAAGAAAAGAAAGCAAAGGTACCACATAAAGAGATGAATGAATGATTTTGCTGTGACAAAGGAAGAGAATGGATCGCTCCCCCCACTTGTCCTTTCTTTCTCCAGAGACGAGGAAGCCTGACAAGCTGGCCATTAGGAAGGTAATTTGACAAGCTGTGCGGAGTGTATTCGCTGTGCCCTTACACCTCTTGAATATCATGAAGCCTCGTCCTGTACCCCTAGTTAATATTAAGAGAATACCAAAGCTGGAAATGACTACAGACAAACACACAAATGAGTATAAGTGTATAAAGTGTATCAAAGGTATGTTGTGTTTAGGTCATGGCTCTTTGAACTGGCATTCAGAAGAGTCATTCAATCAGTCATCAGCCAGCTGTATAGGGTTTACACACTGTCTCTGAGTTCCTGTTATGTTCTATTCATAAAGGAGATTACTGCAGTTGATCTTTTTGGTGCTCTGGTTACATTATTAGATGAAGGCATCACAGTTGTATATGTCTTTAGGGTGTTCATTTATGAGTATGTGCACCTGTTTGTTAATGCCTTTAATTCATGAGGCAGGATATGAAATGAAAGGTCATCACCAGGAAACCATTGGGACAAGAAGGGAATTAAGGGGAAATGAAATCCACCAGAACTGATTAGAAGGTATTTATGTTAAAGAGAGACAGAAAGAGAAAATACTCTGAATGGGGAGCTTCTACAGAGAAAAAAAACTACAAAAAGGTAATGTTTTAGCTCTTGTCTGAGAAGTTGTTTAAGTGTATTTTACTCATGTTTGCATAGACGGGACAGGCAGAGAAGTAAAGGCTGAAGGCCTTGACTTGGTGATTTTAACATCCATGTTGACAACCTCCAGGACTGAGGGACTAAAAAATTGTGTTGTGTTCTTGAACTATGGACTGACTCAGCATGTGACGGAGCACACACACAACAAGGGGCACCCTCTGGACTTAATCATCACCAAAGGTCTGAACATTTCTACGGTTGTGGTGTTGCTTTCTCTGATCATGCCTGTGTTTTCTTTGAGAGTGCTATCTCTGTGCACACAAATGTTGAAAGAGAGGTAATCACAAAACAGTATCAGTGAAAACACCAGTGAAATATTTATTCCGGCGTTCTCTTCCACACCCACCCTCTCTTGGGTCTCAGGTACTGAGCTTGTAGATAATTTCAATTCTAAAATAACAAATGTTATTGATGCCATTGCACCCACTATGGGTCTCTGGTAAGAAAAGATCTCCATGGAGAAACACAGGTGGCAAAAAAATCTCCAGGTTCATTTTGACTTCTAAAAAGAAACTTCGCATTTATAATTTAGAACAGAGAAATGCAAGGCAGTCCTTCTGATATCATCACCAAAAACAATAATATTGCCTGTGCCTTGTTTAGTACTGTCGACAGGCTAACAAACACTCCTGTTTCATTAGCCTCTGAACTTCTATCTACCAGGGCCTGCAATGAATTTGCCTCCCTCTTCACTGACTGCCTTTATATTCTGCCAACAGGCTTTTAAAAATGTTTCTTATTGAATGGCCTCAGATCTTCTACAAATCGTCAGCATGTCTCTGGTCTCAGGTGTCTTCCCATAGGCCCTGAAAACTGCAGTCATCAAGCAACTCTTAAAAAAGAACAATCTAGACATGTCACTAATGAACCATTTTAGGCCATATTAAACCTCCCGTTTTTAGGTAAAATCTGTAAGAGCTGTTTTTCAATAGCTGAACAACTTCTTGGGATTAAACAGCTTTTTTGATGTCTTCCAGTCAGGTTTTTGACCACACCACAGGACTTAGACTGCTCTTGTCTTCAGTCTTCAGTGACATCCACTTAAACACAGACAGTGGCAGAATTTCAGTCTTGGTATTATTGGATATCAGTGCTGCATTCGACACTGTCAACCACAACATATTACTAGACAGACTGGGAAACTGAGTGGGACTTTCTGGCACAGCATTAAACTGGTTTGAATCCTACTAAAAGGGCATGGACTACTTTGTGTCTACAGGTATTTACACATTTGAGTGGACAAAAATTACATGTGGAGTTCCTCAAGGCTCCATTCTGGGGCCTCTTCTCTTTAACATCTACATGCTCCCACTGTCTCAGATTATGGAAAACAACAAAATATGTTCCTATATTTATGCAGATGACACATTTACATAACAATGTCGGCAGGAGACTATAATCCCATACAAGCTGTGTAAGTGCATCGAACAAATCAACAATTAGATGTGCCAGAATTTTCTTCAGTTAAAAGTACTTTGGCCCTAAACCACAACAGCAGTATTTCAAAATCAATTCTTTGACAGACAGGAAGCCAGTGTAAAGACCTCAGAAGTGGAGTGATGTGATCCGCTTTCTTAGTCTTAGTAAGGAATCGAATTTTCATGTCATCCCAAGAGGGGCCCTGCTAATCTGCTCTGTATCGATTCCTATTTATTATATGTGCTGCCTGGGGACTTAAGCAATTTTCTGAATCAGGTGCAGCTGTCTGATTTTTTTTTTAGGGATACCTGAAAAGACATCGAGTCTACTGAAGATAAATGCATGGACAAGCTTTTCCACATAAGTCCTTTAATTCTGTATATATTCTTAAGGTGGTAGTAGGATGACTTTGTCAAAATTTTTGGATTGGTTTGTGGTTTTTAAAATTACTGATTGAAGCTCAGCACTGACTTTTAATTGTTCCTCCTTAGCTCCAAAAACAATTACTTCAGTTTTATTTTTGCTTAAATCAAATAATGATTAATTTGTTACACTGCACTGTAACTTTTACTCTCCTGTTTTATCTTGTTTGTAGTTTCTATTTAACTCTTTTAAAGTGTATTTAAAGGTGTTTTTATAGTGCCCTATATTGCTTTTATGTTTTATGTAAAGCACTTTGAATTGCCTTGTTGTTGAAATGTGCTATAAAAATAAACTTGCCTTGCCATGAAGTGACAGACCTCTCATCAGCATGAAACCAAATGACACCCCATCTCAGGATTGTTACACACACATCTATACACAACACACCCAGAGATTGAATTGCCTGTTTTGTTGCCGTAGTGATTGGCATACAGGAAAAAACCTCCAGTTGTCTCAGAAAAAAAACAGTATTCACTGTTGAAGGCTGTAGGAATACACAACCCACCATCCTTATGTTAATGTCGTGTTATTCTCTGCCTTTATCTTTTCTTCACCCTCCAGTGTCTCTTTCTCCTTTTATTGGTTCCATACTCCCTAAGTCTCCCTGTTAGTCTATTAAAACTGGTGTTTTGTACATTTTCTGAAATTTTCATTGACAGGAAATCATGTTTTTCCTCCACATTGCTTTAACTGTTGAAAAAAAATCCTTTTAAAACTCATTGTAGACAGAATTGCATTTTTGTTTATAGATAAATAATCTGTGTAGGGAGTGAATGGTTAATATCCACCGTGTTAGCAAGCACCAGAATCAGATCATCTAAAAATAACCATATAGATTCATAGATGATTTGCTCTTCACTGATTTTTCGCATGTTATTCCTCACATGTTGCACAACCATTTCTTTATGTAGTTTCTGGAAAATTAAATTAATTACTTTGATGAGACTTACAATATTACATTGGATCTTATGTGTACTTCAAGAAAAATACTGTACATTTTATTACACGTGTTATTTCTGAAGATCTATTGCTGTCTCTTTTTACATTCTCCTTTTTTCAAGGTATTTTACAAATTCAAATTCTTGTCACTGGTTTGCTGAACTGAAAAGGAATACATTAATGTGGTGAAACATGTTCACTATAACCTATATATATATAAATGCTATTTCCATGTTTTCTGGCAATTACCAGGTGAATGTTTTCACACACAAATCATGCATAACGCTGGATATTAAACATGTTCAACCCATGTTTTGATAATTCACATAGCTTAGTATTTTCAGCAGTTACACAAGACTTGGCTATAGTTTTATATCAAACTTAACTCCTTTATCACACTTTAGCATCATTAAAAGTGGCAGCGGCAGTGTTGCTTTTCCACTAAGGTCAACCTGGCAGACACTTTGGACAATCAGGTGGATTTTGTCCTCTTTATTTGGTCACTTAAAGTCCCCATCAACTCAAAAATATGTTTTGCTTATTGTTGCTTGACTTGGATGTTTGACCTTCACTGTGCAGAATGATGTTTAGTTTGACACTAAAAAGCAGTTTTAACTTTCATCTGCTGAAGGGTAAAGTTTCTCTGTGCTCACAGTAAATCTGACGGTAAGGGTGCCCCAATAGCCTCATGGTTACCATATACTGTAACAGCAACGTCTCCGGTTCGATTTCACTTGAGGACGTAAGTTAACTTAAAATAAGTTAGCATTAACTTTTGGTTCCACAAGGGACACAAACAATGGTCTCCTGGGTGAAAGTCCTGTGTCGCTCTTTTTACTACCTCACCTGACTTCCTGCTTTGCTCCCGTCATAATTACTATGGCCACAAGATGTCGGCGCCTAACAATAAACGTAAATATGGGTAATAATAAGTTGTTTGCACAGGCAGCCTATACAGCCATATTTTTGGGGAGGACGGTCCTATAAAACCTGAAACGGGGGTTATGGGTACATCTTGTTTTTATTTACTGTAAGTAGTTATGCTCTCTCTCTCACACACACATACACAAACACAAAGTTAAACAAGCTATGGCACTTAGGGAAGAAATTATACAAACAATCAAAATTAGTCATTCATTTATGCACACTCACACACATGAGAAACAAGTGTTGGATGTCTGTGGGGACATTATCAAGTCTTATTAATGGACCTGATCAGAAATGGTCCAGCTGGCTGCTAACTGTTGCTTATCCATTAGAATGCATTATCACACTCTTGCAAATGTCTTGCCCTGTAACCATGTTTGTTTCTCTGTTGACGCCAATGCTTCCTAATTATATTTTATTGAGCTCCCCGTAATGTAAAAATGTTTAATCTTGCATCTAATGGATCATTTATTAAATTTAGGTCAGGTAATTTTTTCCCTTTAAATCAACAGCTAACAAGGAGGATGCTATCAAAGTAAATATTTGTGGTTCATGGTTTCTGCTTGGTAAGTTTTTCTTAAGGCTTCAAGTAAGTATTCAGTCTCAGTTTTCACAAGCCTGGACGGAAATGAAACATCATGCATCAGCACTGTCTGCTCTTGTAAATGAATACCCTGTCTTTTTGGATTTGCAAAACCGTAATTAGCTATTGTAAACAGATGCAACTTTGCAGTCTCTGATCATCTTCTTGCAGCCCCTTAAAATCGCTCCCCCATCCTAATGTTGAAACCTTCTGCTTTCAAGCTACTCAATTCAATTAGCTATTGCTGAAGAAAATTGAGATGACTCTCACTCTGAAATCCAAAGTGATGAGCATAAATACAACAGTGGATGAGGGGGAAAAGGAGTGGAGAAGAGGGAAGAGGAGAATGAGGAGAGGGAGGGAGGAAATTATAAGGCGATATATTAAGGATGGACAAAGGGGGGAGGAGGCTGAGGGAGCAAGGAGTGCTTAGAGGAGTGATGAGGACAGGATGAGGGTTTGTGGGAAGCAAGAGGAGAAGTCTTAATTGTACCAGAAGAAACAGAATTTGCTTACTTGCAGTTTCAATGAATCTATGAAAAGAGTAGCGGCTGCACACTGACTCCAAACCCCAAATTTAATCAAATGGACAATGTTTCAATCTCATGGACCATTTTCACAAAGATAGATTTTGAGTATGGCTTAGACAGACTTCAGATAGACTTCTAAATCCATCTGTTGCACAAAGTAATCTAGTTCTTGACTATCTTAAGTAAGGCTAATCAGAAGGTGCCCTTATTTGTTATCATGGAAAAACGGCTGTTAGTTCAGAGTTAGCCTAGGGGTTGGGTGGCTAACTATTTAGGCATAAAATAAGTCTTAAACCTTTTGTGAAACAATCTAACTTGTATTAGACTAATTTACAAGCAAAACCGACTGGCCTAACACTACAGACCCATCACTACATATACAGTATATATATATATATTGTGTATACTGTTATTGAAGCCTCACTTTTTTCATGAATTTATTTGTTATGGTGCCATGTTCTCTAAAGTACTCAAGGTTTTATTGTTTCTCTTACACAATTGTCTTACCTATTCGATCTTTCTTCATTACCATTTGTGAGGAAGGTACAAATAAACTACATTCTAAAACACATTTATCCTGTGAAATTGTTAAAGCTTTCTTGATTTTAACCAAGCGAAATCAATGATCTATTCTTCATTTTCAGACCAGGAATAGATGTTTTATAGAATAGACTTTACTGCTGCTGATTATCAGGATTGCAAGCGTCCACTGCTCTGAAAGTACAGAGAAGAAGCCTCATTTAATGCATCATTTACTGCTATAGAAAAGCAATATCCATGTAATATCTATTCTTTTTCCAGAAGACAGTGCTGACCACCATGATTGTTCTTTTGTCATTTGTCGCTCTTTCAGCTGTAAATTATTGTTCTCATGTTCTCTTGTTCTCTTTCTCAAATAATGTATTATCTGCTATAGGCATATAGTGCTTTGAGTTATTGAGAAACTACTTTTTATGTATGTATTCTGCTTAGTTTTTATCAAAATAACAATAAAAAAAGAAATAAGCAGACAACAGTGTTTTTTAACAGAAAAAATGTTTCTTCTTCCCTGAACCTCATTTTATAGTTCTACATTTAAATTTCTATATGCATAGTCATTACCTGGTCATTCAGATTACTCTCAGTGCAGCTCATATTTAGATGATGATTCCAAGCTGATCCAATGAAATCTGCACTGGCCCTTGAGATGGGCCTGCTGGACAGTTTAGCTTACAGCCGAGATGCATCCCCTTGTCGCAAGAAGATCCTAATGCATCCTCAAGGGTCCTCCACCTGCTCTATGCTGCTCGGTCACCATGGAGATTTTTCTAATTCGGCAAATGATAGGGTTAAAGAAGTACACATTCAGAATAGCATGAACAACAGCAAAACATGTAAACACTTGTTGGATGCCTGGAACAACGAATGGCATGAAATAGCATGGTGCTTTGATATGCTTTTAAAACTCACATCATTTCCCTCCTCAACTCAAAAAAAAAAGAAGAAAAGGTTGGAGCCATCTTTTAGTAGCTGTTTGTGGAGGGACACTAAATGGGATCTGAATTGATGGAAAGATGGACAGAAGAGCTGGTGGAGGGATGGTATGAATGGTAAGCCTGAATAGAATTAAAAAATTAAAGAGCACTTGATATTCTTTGGGCCCCCGAGGCCATTAGGGGAGAGGCATGCCCTCTAAATTAGAGTAATGAGGAGTTTGGTACCCAGCTAGCTACATGAAAAAGGACAGAAGAAAGGAGGGGAGTGTTGGACCAAGACAGAAAACACATGATGAGAGGGAGAGAGAGCAAAAATCACCCGATTTCAATCACAAATATCTAATTGCCTCTATAGGTTCAGGAACAGTCCTCTGATGAGTTTGTGTGCAGAATACATTTGAAACACTCAGGTTTTCAAAGGCACGGGGGGTAAACAGAGCAGGGAGACGTGGGAGTGGGCTGTCAATGATAAGAGAAAGAAGGAAGCGAGAGATTGAAAGAAAGAGAGAGAGAGAGAGAGAGAGAGAGAGAGAGAGAGAGAGAGAGAGTGAGAGAAATGTGAATCACACACTGCTGCTCTGATCCCAGCATGTGTCCTTCTCTGTCCCAGCCAGACCCCCCGCCTGGCCTCCAGGGAATTTATCTGTGTGTGTGTGTGTGTGACTGACAGAGAAAGAGCGTGCATTGGTCATCAAGCGTTGTGCGTCAGTGTGTTTTTGTGCACGCTTGTGTGTGCATGTGTGACTGTGTGAGCTCTCCCAGCAGGGTTGAAAACACAAGAGATGAAGGGCACATGTGGCTAAACACACATTTAGTCATAAAAAAGTCGCTTGGCTCAGGTGTTTCTCAGAACCTGCCACAAACATTCGTTGTTGAAGGCATTAGCTGGCAGAACAAACAGCAAACAAGAAACACTCTTGACTCCTGAATCGCCAACTCTCCCGAATGCAACGTGATCTAAAGGATTAAATGGGCCCCGGTATCACTTCTGCCCGGCTTGGAAGAGATGGTCTTGGCAGACAGAAAAAACTCATTGGCATGGGGGTCCTGTCCCAGAAAGAATAAAGAAAATAATGACGCAATTCTTTGCAATTTTATATATATATTGAAAGACTATTTTAAAACTTCACTCAATCCCTTTGTGTAGCTCACTAATCTCCCACTTCATATTAGGGTAAATACTGTATATTTATTCAAAGATTTTCATTTCAATTATTTGTGCTGTTATGGTTATTGAAAATGACACTCATTTATTCACTCACTTCTACTCTATAGCTTCTACACTGCTGCCACTTTTCTTGAAAAAGAGTTCAATCGTTCAAAAATTTTAAGGGGCATAAATTCACATGAAAATACTTCATCCACAATCCAACCATCCTTCCATCTTCTTCTACTTATCCAGGCCCGGGTTGCATCCACAATGCAAATAATTTTGAGAACATAGACAACAAAGCCACAGATGAAAGGAACCTACCAACATGGCAATAGTTGTATTTTCATACACAATACATAGGAAGCAGCATTAGTACAGATGAGACTGTGCTGACATCACATAGCAATGTCTACTCCATTGCCATTAAAAGCTCAGACTGAGCAGTAGTAACCTATTTTTTAACTGCTCACTCGCCTTCTAAGATCCATCATCATCACTAGTCTAAGTATATAACCTGTAACCACACCTACCCACACTGATATTAGAGATAGAGAGAGAGAGAGGGGACAGCAATAATAGCCAAGTGTAGGATTTTCATGCATTGCAATGCATTTAATTTTCACACGTTTAAAAAAGGGATTGATGCTCTACTAACCACTTCAGCAATGATGTTGGTGTTTCACAAATTCTCCTTTTTATCATAATATCTTCATCTTCAACATCACATTCCCGCTCTGATGGACAGCAAAAAGATGGATAATGATCACACATATAATGAGCTCACTGCTGTGATGTTAGTGGAGATACATAAACACAGATATCTCTTTCATTTTCCCCCTTATATATTCAAATATTCATTATACTGATACAGTTCCTTAAAGGTGCAGCTTGACATTTTGGGAAAGAGGCTTTTTCGCTTTCTTGGTCAGAGTTAGATGAGAAGATCGATACCACGCTCATGATTCTACAGTAAATATGAAGCTACGGCCAGCAGTCGGTTAGCTTAGCTTAGCATAAAGACTGGAAACAGGAGGAAACGGCTAGCATGGCTCTGTCCAATGTTAACAAAATCTACCAACAGCACCATTAATGTAATGCTATCTAGTTATTTACTGTTTTGAAACATTGTCCATGTGTCTTGAATTTTTCATCCTGTCTTTGTTTGCCTTTCCCACCAGTTTTGATGGTCTGCTGCACCCTGATCATTGTCACCTGTGTCTTGTTGTCTCCCCTCACCTGAGTGTATTTTAGTCAGTGTGATTCCTTTGTTCTGTGTCAGTTCGACTTTGTACCCTGTGTCTAGTGTTTCTGGACCTTTATTTAGTTCACTGGAGACGTTTTACCTGCCTGTTTCTGGACCTTGCTTTATGTTGTTTGGACTTTGTATTTTCTGACTGCCCCTTGGATTTATTTGCCTACATTGGACTGCTTTTCTGGTTTTGACACTTGCCTGTCGGACCATTTCTGTAAGCCTTTTTAGTAATAAATCACCAAACTGCACCTGCTCTGCCTCTCTATCTGCGTTTGAGTCCTATTCCCTCGTGTTCTCTCTTTCTCTGCTGGACACATGCAACAATTAATTCAGTCATTATAACTAGTTTTTTTCATCATACAAAAACTGAAATGTAACAACAATTTGCTGTTCTTTGACCAGTTGTCAGGCAACCAGCGAAGACTCCAGGTAGTTTCTTGTCCAGACCATAAAATAGTCCAGCACATAACTCCCTGTAAAATGGCCAATGTCACTTTTCCACTTCTTTTTGTAGAGATTAAACCAATAAGATATGATGTGTTTATCAGTGAGCTTTAGAGGGGCTGCTTGGGGGATTTTGTTACCTTCAGACATAGGTGTCATTTCCCCTGAGGATGTGTCCCCACCACTTTTAGAAATGATCAGTTTTGTCCCCATTGCTTTTTAAAAGCATAATTTGTTAAAAATGTTGTTGCACAAAGAAATGTTAACTAACCGGAACTCTTTGAGAAAGGTTTATTTGCACAAAAAAAAAGCATACATTGTAATGTAAATATAGAAGAAACAAATGTGTATTGTTCAAAAAAAGTAACATAAGCTAAACAAAAGTGACTGGAATAAAGATTATAGACTTTGCTTGTCTCTTAATGTTAGCATTAGCTGCCAGAATAGTGTTAGCTGGCTAATATGTAAAATAAACTCCTCAGCAAGATCTGAAACAATACAAAAAAAGACTTAACTTGCCTGGCATTTCTACTGCTGTCCTTCAGGAGAATGTGTCTAAATTTACAAAACTTTGTGAAACATGACATGTTGCTGAAGCATTGTCTGTTCTTTAAAATGTCTTACAGTTTTATCAATATTAGGTAAATAGTCTACATTTGAACTGATGGGATCTTAATTACAACATAAACACTAATTTCATTCATCCATTTATTTTTTGTCATTTATTTGGTGCATCAGAACAAAAATATATGATATGAAATAAAACTTAATACTGCCTTACCTGCCTCATTTACTTGCTGGGACAATTTCTTTAGCAAATGAACCCAACATACATTTTATTTACCTGCCATTCTGATCTGTAGAGAGAATATCAAGAAAATCCTTACTTTCTGTGGAATAAAGTCCTGAGAACATTTTTTCCCCCACCCACCGTAATTTCTCTGACCTCATACCGATAGCCCTATTACACTGCCTAAAATTGAAGACTGTTTAAAACATGTTTTTCACCAGAGGCCTTACTGTATGTCCCCACCACTTTTAAACACAAAGTGACGCCCTTGCCTTCAGACATAGCCAGGCTAGCTGTTTCTGTCTGTTTCCAGTTTTTATGTTAAGCTAAGATGAGCAGCTGCTGATTCCAGCTTCATATTGAACATACACACATGAGAGTGGTATCAATCTACTCATCAAACTCTGAGCAAAAAAAGCAAATAAGTGTATTTCACAAAATTTAGAACTGTTCTTTTAATTTTGAAGTTTTGAATTATATGAGCATAGGATCAAGCAGTATAAGTTAACCAGTTGATACAAAGCAAGGGTCAGTGGGAAACTGTGAGCTTGTATAGTGGAGACAAAAGCAAACAAGGTATCTCAAATGATCTCAGGTGTCAGTCTGACACAATAAATAAACAAATAAATGAGCAAACATGTTATTTTTCTGCATTGAGTGCTTTTTCCCGATGATACTTACAGACTTTTACTTAAGTAACATTTTAAATGCTTTTACTTTTAATGGATTATTTTTATAGTGTGGTATTAGTACTTTTACTAGTAAAGGATCTGAATAAATCCTCCACCACTGAACATATTAAAAGTCTAAAATGTTTTGATCAGTGTAGTGAACAAACCTCTAAACAAAAAGCACCACAGAGTGATGTGAGATTTTAATTTGTTTGTTGTTTAAATTATTTATCCAGCCTACCAAGAAAAACACCGATGGTGATATTCTTGAAGAAAACAGTAGTATGCAGTATGTGTACAGATGCAGAGACCACAATACAATATGACTTTCTGGAAAGGACATATTGCATTACTCCAAGATCATTTAGTGACCAAGGTTTTGTCCAGTTTATTGGACTTACAACAAAAATACTTTTAATATAATGTAATGTCATTTTGTTTCCATGACAGATTTTTTTTATTTTCACACATTGTACATTTTTATTTGTTTATTTAAAAGTGGCAATACATATTAATAAACACTAACATTAAAAAAGCATGACTGAAATGGCAGTGTTGCTGATTTTCACTTGAAGTCAGTGGACTTTTTCTCAAAATATAGTTCAACCATATGAAGCAAGATGCAAATTTATAAAAAGGCATGTACCCAAGGTAGATTTCCTAATCCCATAGTATCACACACATTCTATTTTTGTTATTACACTGTTACTGTGTTATGTTTTTATAATTATTCAGCCAATGAGAATATCACATTCAAAAGGACATGAAAAGGACACACTGCAACCTCTGTTTATATTTCTGTATACATTGTGTTAATTTGATTAACATGATCACTACTTTTGTGTGTAATTTGCTGATGAAAAACATGCCTCTCCACTGACCAGAGCATCTATTTGTATGCACACATTTGTCAGGGATTCTCCTGTTTAATTTTTAACTCCACAACAAGACACGTCCATGTAATTATGTGTCAATGAGCAATTAAAGCGTCAATTATAGTTTGTTAAGCAGAGAGCATATCATGGAGAACAGTGATTAGAACAATCACATAAATGTTTGTGTAGCTTATCTATCTATCTATCTATCTATCTATCTATCTATCTATCTATCTATCTATCTATCTATCTATCTATCTATCTATCTATCTATCTATCTATCTATCTATCTATCTATCCATCCATCTATCCATCTATCCATCTATCTATCTATCAGTGCTGGTGGATGGCAACTTCATCTCCATCATTATTCAGTTTCTCTCTCCTCCTCGTCATCCCCCTCTCTTTGGTTGATATGGTGCTACATGACAATCCAAATATCCACCAGTCTCAGCCTTCTAATACTCACCCTCTTCTTCTCTAGGTTTTTCTACATGTCTGTATTTCTTACTTTTATTACATCTATCCATCTTTCTCTTTCCTTCCATCCTTTTATCAACCTCTGTGCTTCTGCAGTAAAAACAACATTAAAGTGTCATAAAGTGTGCACACCTCTTAAAGTGCACCTTTAAAATGTTTGAATTGGAGTTTTAGGGAAAACTTTATTAAAAGTAAAATTTAGATTTCCAAATACCCACAACATGGCACAAAATGAATACCCAAAAGACAAACAATAATGCACAATAATGACTAGAGTATAATAAAAAAAATCACATGTAATGTTTACAAACAGTAAATGTCACACACATTTACAGATCTTCCACCAGACCCTTTTTCAGATGAGATCTTTAATCCGTTTTCTCTGAGGTAAATTTACTTTATGCTTTAAGATAATTATTCCAAGATTGCAGGTTTAAAAAAATAGATATAAACTATGTACAGTATATCTCAGGTGTTACATGCATGAGCTATTTTCCCAGAATGAAATATTAGTGTGAATGTCATTTGTCCATTTTGATTGATAAAATCTTTGCTAATTTAAGTAATAAGGTATGCAACAAGGGCACAAAACAATTACCGTAATGTCCAGCCAAATGATAGGATGCCAGTTTTATTTCTTTATTGTTATTCAGATATTTTTTATTTAATTATTTAAAAGGGATAGTGCAGATTAAGAAAAAAATAATAAAAACATCACTGGAAATGCATCAGTGTTGGACAGACAGCTGATTTTAATCTGCCATATCAACACAAATAAAAACAAAACATTTGTCACTACAGCAAACACAGTCCAGCTTCATTGGGCGAGATGTGCATGAGAAAAAGCATATTATCAAAGGCAAATTTCCAAATCCCATAGTCTCACATGCATAATTTTCTTATTTTGTTGTCATAATGTTATTACTGTGTTATGTTATTAAGATTATATTCATACATTAGCCAAAGAGAATATATAGAATTCAAAAGGTCCCTTTGTTTGTTTGTAGCAACACAATCACAGTCTATGATTTAAAAAATGGTATATAGGCCTAGATAAATTGAGCAACTTCTGCGATCAAATGACACAACCTTAAAATATGTTATGTCCTGTACTTTGTTTTAGCTTACCGAACTTTTTAGTTCTCATCCCTACTCACAGGGTGAGAGACACTTAAATCAGCCTGACTCCTGAAAATTCACAGAGACATGATGTGTGGTTTTCCCTCCTGACCTAGCAGCTCCATGTTTTAAAGACACTTTTTCTTGATGGTGCTGACAAACATGAAAATGAAAGTGAGCTCATTGTGATTTTTTTTTTTTTATGGGGGACACATGGTAACACGGAGCCTAAAAATGTCCAACGTGACAGCGTCTGATGACTGAGTCTAATGTTCCCTCTCTGTGGGTGTGTGAAATTCACACATGTGAACACACCTCCTGCGAGCCAAGAAGGGAGCCATCTGACCTTTAGCTTGTGGCGGACTTAATGAAGAGACTGTCATTTGCTGTCTCCGTGAGTGCAAGTCCAACATGGTAATACACACAAGTGCACATCGTTGATACCCTCCTCTTTGTCCCGTAGGCAGTCTGAATGTATAATTGCTGTCCGTATTAATGAGCATGTTACTTGGACAATCAGCCTGCTAGTCAAGCCAGTATGATTGACTAGTCTATGGTGGCTTGATGAATCCAACCTGCACTTTGGTGTGTATTGACAAATGAGAAAAGGAAGACACCAGTGGCCTCCAGTGGCCAAGTAATAAACTGCCTTTACTTTGCTTTGCATTCAGTTGATTCAGGCAAGGCAGGGAAAAGTGAGGTTGGCCTACAGTTTTTTTTTGATAGACAGGGCAAGACTTGTTTGTAAAGTTAAAAACCCACTTTCCGCTTCAGCTGTTTCTGAAATTGCGGAATGTGAGGCTCAAGAGAGAGAATGGTCGATTCTTATTCACAATAGCGCGGATGCTGTTAATGCTGTCTTCCGCCACACTCGTCGATGGCAACCATCAGTTGATCATGTTGGTGCCAAAGCCAGCTCACCCAGGCTTGTGCTGTTGGTTCTTTGGTTCTTCAGGAGGAACCGTGTGAAACATGTTTTATTTGTAGCTGATGTTCCTGAACAGCTCAGTGTTTCATGATTTCTGCTGCTTGTAAACTGAGCAACCATCTGTAAACACACTGCCTGGTGTTTCTCCCTGCTGTGCACCAAGTGAGGAACTTCACACTGTCCGCTTACTAAACTCAACTCTGGCAGCAATATAAACTCTGTTTTCAACTATTCACATGATTCATATAATCTTCCAAAATTCAGAAGTAGTCATTTTAATTTCCTCTAGGGGGCAGTACAAGCCCATAGTCTCTACGGGCCTCTCTGGTAGTGCCTTTGAACCCACAGGCTCCTCTATGGCTCTGTGTTCTCTCTACCCATTGGCTGCTTTCGGTGTCAGTCGTGGGGTGACGTCATCAGGAAGCTGTAAACCACGGAATGCTCGAGGCAACTCTTCTGGCTGAAATATCTGAAGTAAGCCAACGTTTTACCTTTTCTTAACATATGCTGCCTTGATGTAGTGTGACTACTAGTTCGGCTGCGCTAGGTATTTGATATATTCGGTAGATATGTTTTTACGAGGCTCTTTACGTTTACAAGCCTACCTAGCCAACCAATACCCATTCTAAAACTTCCAATCAAAGCCGACTCAAAAGAGTCTAAACTACAGGTTGTATCGGTGACGTCACCTCACCATCGGCAACAGAAGGCCTCTCTGAACACGCGGATATGTTCTTTTTGCGGATAAAGTCAGAAAATGCGACCGTTACAGCCACTTTAGAAACTGCTACTTTGTACTTTGGTCCGGTCATTTTGACGGGTCTTCATGACGGCCTGATGTTTGCGCAGTGTCAGTCAGGCGCGCGCTTAACCTAGTCGGTAGAGCGCGCGCCCCACGGTCACGGTATTGGTCCTCGCGGTGGCCGCGGGCTCGACTCCGTCAATCGGTACTGCGCATGCGCGAAAATGACCGGCCTGGAAGCAGCCAACCCCTCTCCTTCCCATGGAGCTTTCACAATTTTTCAGGCATTTCAGATTTCAGAAATTTCAGCAATGCTTTCAATTATTTATTTCAGCTTTCAGCATTCACATGCATTTTCTGCAGGAAATGATTTTTTTCTAGTTTAACTCTTAAAATACATTCAACTATTTACAATGTGACATAAAGTAATTTTTTTTGGAAAATCGGAAATATCTCTAAAATATTCATAAAATGGACAAAGGGTTATTATTAGACAGACTTGAGAGCAACATAGCAACAAGTTGTATAAATCATAGCCTGCAGTATTTTCTGTTATCTTTGGCTCAATACAGCATCCCAGTTAAAAGTGCTATAGGAGCTAGCAATGCATTCACAAGTAACTGTGTGTGTGTCTGTGTAGTCTGAAAAGAACCACGGCAATCATACACATATTCAACATGCGTTCTGATAAGCTATGGCTTGATTTGTTTCATCAACAATCATAGTAATTACAGGCATGCTTACGTCAATATCCTCCAAGGCACAGAGCATGTAGGTCAAAAACAGCCTCCATGCAGACTCCATTTTTCAGTATAGGTAGATGTGGAAATCGTATCCTACAGTATGTGGCTGTAAAATCAAAAGTACCAAACAAAGAAAATCAATGTACAGAACAGTGGATATATGCCAATAAAATCTCAACATTAATGAGAGACTCTTTCATGCAGCAAATTTAAGAAACAAGCTTCACTTTGATACTCAGGCTTATGTAAACACACAGTTAGCATGTGTAGGCCCCCAGACAGAGTCCTGAAATCCTTTCAGGGTCCTGAGTTACACCTTAATAGATTCTAACAAAGATACTCTACCTGCTGCTAAAACCAGGTGTATAATCAGACGGATCTGGTCTTTGTGCTCTGCCAAGTAGCCCTGGAATGCCTCAGTTTTCTTCTCTAGCAAGCTAGGCTCACAAGCAGGAGAAAGATAAGGAGAAAGGACACAAATGTTACACCTAAGGGACGAGAAAATATGACATTTTGTTCTGTTGGTCTGTTGTTTTGTGTGCATCGTCTGCAAATTCGGAAGCACTGTCTGCATCAATGTGCATCTGATCCTGCTCCTGTCATACAAACACACACGCACACACACGCACACACACACACACACACACACACACAGCTTGAGGATAAATACTAATAGGAACATTCTTACCCAAGGTTGCTTGCACAGTGATACATATTTATTTAGAACCTAAATGCTAACTGGTTTCTTTTGTGCACACTGAGCATGTGTCTCTGCATGTACAGGTGCGAGTCAGGTTAAAGGTCTAAAACAGCCTACTTATCCTACTGAGACTATCCGTGGTGGAAGAAGTACTTAGACCCTTCACTCAAGTAAAAGTAGCAATACCACAATGTGAAAATAATCCATTACAAGTTATATGCCCTGCATTCACAACTTTATTTAAGTAAAATAATGTAAGTATTATTAGCTACATTTACTTAAAGTATCAAAAGTAAAAGTACTCATCTTAACAAATAGATAGGCTACATACAAAGCGTTTTTCATGAAATTACTTTAGTGTACTGTTGTAACTAACTGCAGGGGTTCTGAAATGTTTCCAATCCTTTTAAATGTTATTATTCAAGAATAGCTTGAGAAACAATTCTAGGCTGTATTCAAATATTTATCTTACCTCTGACTGAAAGGCCTTGTTCTCTTTACCCCTTTTTTGACTCTTCTCTATTCTGTTCAGCTCTATTTTATCTTGCTGGTCACAAACGTTCAAACACTGGCCAGACTTGCTGGCAGTCTTTTTTATAAACACACCTGTCCTTTTCCCCTCCCATCCTACTCCTGTGTCTCTCCCTGCATTATTTTCCTCCTGTTTCCTCCCTGGTGTTGTCTTTTTTTGTGTGACTTTGTTACATTTTAGGATATTGTGGATAGTCTTTTCACAAATGTGCTGTGATGAGGTTAATTTGCAATATTTTCTTTAATTCTTTCTTTATTTCAACACACACACACACACACACACACACACACTTGCAAACACGCACTAATGGTTATGGTCTCTGGCTGACTGATGTCTAGCTGTCATCAGGTTAAATGGTCAAAGGTCATTAAGGGATTAACTCAACACACACACACACATGCATGTGATTTAATGTATATAGTTGAGTCATGCAGGGGCTGCTCTGTTGGAGACATGAATAATTATTGGCAGACCAAATGCCAGTCAGAATGACATGAACTCGTTCTTCTCTTTTATTCAGTAATTTCTTCCCGTCCTCCCCTGGCCGTGAAAGAACAGTCTGTACGCGCATAATATCCCAGTGTTTGCAATAGTAGAAATTGGAAATAGCGCTCACTCTGTCTCTTTCCTGAATTAAATCTCTTTCACAGAAACACTCCATACTCACTGGAAACATTGTAATTTTTTTTATGGTTGTAGTTTGTGCAAATGACTATATAGTCTCAAATTTCTTAAGTCTCCCAGCAGCCACTAGAGAGCACTAGTGTATAATTTCTCAGGACCACAATGCACATAGCTGGTCTGTAGAGGTTAGAATAGGTTCATGTGAGTCCACATGACAATATTTTTATGTTTTGGGTGACACACTGGGAGCTTTCACTCAAGGCTATTCTGTTCTTTGTACACAAACATATAGTAAACAGTGAATTATCAAAACAAAACAATTAAGTGAAGGACGATTGTCAACATATTATTTCCAATTAGTGTAGAATATAACCTTGGTATTAAGGAACTCTCCAAAAAGATTACTGTAATTTGACTTGCATGTGTATAAAAGCTTAAAATCCTAAGAAAGTAGGTTATAAATTAAGACATTACTGCCTTTCAAATGCAAAAGGACAATCATCTGTCTTGCATTTGTTCTGCAAGATTCCCAAAACCCTTTTCTCACGGGAGTGGAGTAAAAGTTCAGTTCAGTAAGGTGAGTATCATTCAGTCATTTTTTATAAAATGGAAAACAATAAGGACACATGGGCTGCAATGAAGACTAATATCTAGTAACACTTTGATGTAGTCAATCCACATGTTAAAACCATTAATCAAGCCTAAGCCAAGAACTTAAAAAAAGAACAGAGCAGGGGACATTTTGTTAGACTGAGGTTTGTTTATCCATGCATCATGTGCCAAAACCAAAAAAAACAACAAAACGCAGCACACTGGATGAGCTAGTGTGATGTTTTCTGCATACTCAGCATGTCTAGTGTCCCAATCATGACCCTATCTCTCTGTAACTCATAGCTTTGGGGCAAAGCAGGATATACGCCCCTTTATGTATTTGTAGGGGCCCACATGAATAAATCATGAAAGGATTCAATAAATGTTTGGCCTTGAAAAACACTTAGTCTTCTTCTTTACCTTCTGTGAACCTGTTGTAATTACCATTAATAAACACATGATATGCTCATTTAAAAGAAAAGTCACAGCACAGTGACAGTGGCAGGTAAAAGCAGGTGACCATGATGAAACAATAGGTCATTGTGATACAACAACACCTGAACAAAAGGTGATTGTGACACAACAGTATGGGATTGATTGTAGGAGCTCTATTACTATAAGCTACTGAGATGTTTAACACAGGAGTGACCTGGTTGAGCGCTTCACTTTAGTCTGATGTGACTGTACTACCATTTGCTGTGTGCTGTTTTCAGTACAGAATCTCCAGGCTGTTCTTCAGTTGCAGCATTACAATCCCTTTTATTATTGTTTCTGCTGTAAAGATACACTGCTGTTGATAAACCAAACACACAAGTTATAGCTTGATAAGCAAGCTCCACAGCAGTCAAAACCCCTTTGCCCTTCCAGGGTCAAACACCTGAAGGACAACAGTGGCTATGCTACGTACAGTATATACCTGAGCCCTAGATACTTGCAGTGCAATGCCCAACAATCACCTTTGTTTGCATTGTGATGTAAACAAAGGTGATTGTGATGACAGACATCACGCTACAAAAGACGATTGTGATGCAACAACAGGTGAATGATTGATAAGTGAATCAACCAAAAAAATATATATTTAAAAATATTTTGATAATCTTTTAATCATTTAAGTTTAAAATATTGCATCATAATAACTTTGAAATCTTTGGCTTTGGGACTGTTGGTCAAAGGTCACCTTGGGTTTGGGAAAGAATTATGGGAATTTTCCACAAAAATCTAACATGATACTTAAACTCAATCATTAAGAGTTTAATTGGGTGTGATGACACGACAGATATAATTTCCTCGTAGCACGGCAGACACAAGTGGCTTTCTTGCTACTGGTTTATTTGAAGGCTTCTCTCCAAGTCCACCGTGAAAACTAAACACACAGTATTGACCAGGAAATATAGAGCCCATGTTATCTTAACATAAACAATAGGATGCTCAGCATGTGGGATAACGTTTTACTGAAGTAAAATACAGACAAACAAAACACCTTGTTGGCTGCATGCTGCAAAAAAGGGAATAGTCTTTGAGTCTTCAGAGGTTTCCATATAACCGTTCACATCAAATTAAAGTCTCTTGTGACCAGCAGAAACCAGAGCATATAAGATGTCTGTGCTTGCTGCTTGCTTGGCTTGCTTAAAGGTTCTGTAAAAGAGATTCTGAACATTAATATAGCAATCAGAAGAATGACGTCATCCCCCCTCTACTTGTGTTGTTATCACAGCCTCTCTGTGCTTTGTTTATACAGCCGCACCGGCCGTGCGTGCGTGTTAGTGCATGTGAGTCCTTCCATGCCAAACTGTTCAGCCGTGAGGAGAGCGATATCACTGCTGTTTCTTTTCAAATCGAACTCTGTGAATTAAGGATTTATTTTGACCACACCAGAGCTGGTGCTTGCTGGAACAGTGGAAAGGCCAAAAAAGACGGTTTTGGTGAGTTTTATTTTGTTTCTGTCCAGTTTCACTGAAGGGATCTGCGAGTAAAAATTACTGTTTCGCCACAGACTTTGCGCTGTAGTCGATATGTTCTGGTCTGATTTCTTCCGAATCTGTATGAAATCTGGGGATTTTTGGCATACTGTCAATTTTCCTTTTGTTTGCATACTACATACTACATTCTGGCCAAATCAGTACATACTGCTAGTATAGTAGTCGGTTTCGAATGCAGTCCCAGTGATTGGTTTGTCCATTCTGGGCTACTAAAGAAACATGGCAGTGCAACATGGTGACCTCTGTGGATGGGACCCACTCCCTATGTAGATAAAAAAAAGGCTTATTCTAAGGTAATTAAAATGCAAAGATTCTTATTTTCAGGTGATTATACTCTAATGAAAACAGACTTATAAATATCATATTCCATTTCTGCAAGTAGCTCCTCTTAAATGTTACACACTGGACCTTTAAACACTTAACTGAGCTGAGACTTCAAAATGACTGTACTATTATTTGTGCAAAAAGAAACAAATCCAGGAGCTTCTCCATACAGGTAAAAGACTCTCAGCACCAACGGTCATTTTACGTATTGCAACATTTTCAGTGAGCCAGAGCTCATTCAAATAAACACATTTTAGATGTGCTATCTTAAACTAACTTTTACAATTCAGTGTCAATGGACCAACTCCAGGAAAATGTCTGATCCGGGGATTTTTGAGGAGCCACTCGTTTAATTTTTGCAAATGGTGACTTTGCCATGCAAACCTGTCCAGATAATGACACTCATTAAAACCATGTCTTACTCCTGATATACATGGCAATTAACAAGGGTCTTTGGTTGCTAAGTCAGTTAAATAATAAAACCAAAAAACGCTTTTCACTGCTTCAGTAGGGACACCTTTAGCATCCAATATAAGCACGTAGAGTATAAATGAACACATCAAACATGCTGCATAAATCACAGAGGAAGCTAAATGTGTGTGGCATTCTATAATATTCTCACAGTGTTGGATAAAACACATCACGACTGATGCTTTGTCTGTGGATGACAGATGGTTCAAGGGGGTGATTACATGTTTAAAATGTCAAAGACCTTTAACACAGGTTACAACCTCTGTCAAATATCAAACGTAACAGAGACTAGTTAGAATATTAAGTTTGTGAGACAATGTTTTAATTGGTATGCCCTCTCTGTTCTGTGCAGAATGCCTACACCGAGGTTTTCACCACCATATTGGTTCTGACACAGACAGGGCTCCATAATTACACTCCTCTATTCAGCAGCACTGCCTGTGCGTCAGCACAAACGTCATGTTAGAGCTGCACATGGGGACAGGACATTGGAGAGGAAAGGAGAGCACTCCTTACAGCTGTGGTGTGTTGGGGCTGCTCACCGGCAGATGTGCTGTCACTCCCTGTCGATCACATATAAGGTGAAAGATTGAGGAGAAGTAGTTCTGTTCTTCAATGGCTGTACAAGCGTAAAAGACTTGTGTTAGACATGCATCCAGCAGGACGAGATCTATAGCAGCAGAGTGACTGGCATGCAGCCATATATAGCCACTCTAAGATGACAGATGATTGATTCGGGCCTGTTTTGGCTGGAAGCCCCAGATTATGAAATATGGCCTAATGATTTAATAAGGTGAGGCTTTGTCTAGTACATGCCAGATAAAGACTTGATGATTGGTGATTGCTCCCTCTTTGTCTCTTGATCTCTCACACTCTCTCATGTGGTTCTTTACATATGTCCTGGGTATTTACAGTGGAAGCACCCATTAGCTCTTAGTATAATTAAATATGCTATAACATGTTTAATTAGATATAGAAAGCTGCTTTTCACATTATTTTTCACATATTCCCAGAAATGTGGCACTTGAGGGACTGCCTTCAGCTACAGCTTTGGTTTACATTGATTGAACTGTAAACAGGTCTACTTAAGAAACGCCCAACATAACAACCAGATGATAATGATGATTATAATGAAGACTACAGTGATGATGGGAATGATTATTGCAATTAGAGCCTGTAAATTGATAGCCCCTTATATCTCATTTACGCACATAATCTGAAGCCAGCAGATAAATTAAATAACTTCTTTAACAAAGAAGCCTTTCCACCTCTGCGCTCTCTCTGTCTCTCTGTCAGAGGAAGCACACCTTTTTACAACTCAAGGCAAGGCCGTTAAAGCCTGTCAGACACGTGTGCTCCAGGAGGAACTTTTACTCCTAACGGCCCAAATATTTTAACATAATGAGCAGGGGTTGATGATTAACCAGAAAACATGCAGCCGTGTGGAAAGCATAGGCCTTGCTGAGGTGCCCTTGAGCAAGAAACCCCTTCTGCTCTGCACCTGACCCGTCCCCCGACCTTCCTGCCAGCAGAGCAAGGAGCATTTCCCTAAGGGGGATCAATGAGGTATCACGTTATACACGATCTGCTTTGATGCTGGTACCCGTTCCTCTTCCTCGTCTGTTCTCCCTCCTCATCGCAGCCTTCATCCCTGCGAATCGCGCGGGGACAGCCAACCAACCAACCACCCACCAACCTCCACCTCCACCTCCACCTCCACCTCCACCCGTCTCTCTGTCGAGAACCATCCACACAGAGAACACAGGAGGCTCCGGCCGGTGCCCGTCAGCTGAAAGAGAGAGAGAGAGAGGGAGAGAGAGAGAGGGAGAGAGAGAGATCCTCCACACCCGTCAGTGTGATTTTGACTGACTGGCTGACTGACGGGGAATTCTGGAGGAAACACACAGGAAAGGATCAACACAATCCTGTTTTCTTTTTTCTTTTGCTCCCCGCTGTCTTGTCTCTTGTCACGGATGGTGGTTTTCTAGCCGCGCCGCCTGTATCCACCTCAGCGTCGGATTTGACTTTATTTCTCCTCTCCTTGATTGGCTGAACCGGGGCTGATCCCAGCCATCCTGGGCCGGGCCGTGGGGCTGTTCAGCGAGCCTTATAGCTGAAGTTGGCACCCGAGATGAGCGCCTTGAGACCCCGGAGCGGGGCTCTCTCCTCGCCGGGGAGAGGGTCTGGGTCGTGGCGGTGCTGGTGGTGGTGGGTTGTGGTAGTCGGGGTGGCAGTGGGCTCGGGAGATCCGTGGATGTCCGCGGAGGCATGCCCGTCGTCTTGCTCCTGCAGCAGCACCAGGATCTCCTGCGTGGACCCGGAGCGGGGTATCAATGCTTTCCCCGTCCTGCAGAGCGAGGCGGAGATGGAGAACATCACCGACATGTGAGTGTCTCTCATAAGCATCAGGTTTACAGAAGGGAGATGTTGGATTCACAAGTGCTAGGCTATTTAAATCGTCATATTTATCCCGCTTTTATGAAGGTGGTGGGTGTCTTTTCCAACACTTTCCAAATAAAGGAATGTCCTCCTTTGCCAGTTGTGTCTGGACAGTGGAGCTGACGGACACGGTCCGCAAGAAAAGAGCCAGAACGTGTCTGTTCTTTGCAATGAATCGTAATGCCATGCATGAATTCAAGGCGAATTCACAGATTTACCGGTTCGGATATAAATGTAAGTCCTATTCAGTTATTCGGCGCGGGTTCGGCTCAGACATGCATCATGTGTGATTGCGTAACAGACTCATTATCATCATGGGGCACATCAGTCATTCAGCACCAGCGTGGAAACAGCCCATTTAAAATGAAAGCAGTTGAGGGTGATAGACTTCATTTCGACAATGTGACAAAGCGCAGTCTGTGTGTGTGCTCATGCATGTGTGTGCCTGCGTGTGTGTGTCTACGGAGACACGCACACACCAGACACCACTGTCCAAATATTAGCGCAGACACTTTCCAAAATGGCTTATATATTTTAAATGAACCACAGAAGCGGAGAAAATCGATGTTCAAGGAAAAAGAGCGACATTTTTCTAGTCAGAGTCAACCTTTTTGCTTGTAGCTATTTGAAGACTGGACCCTCCTTTTCGGGCCGCTGGGTGATTTTTCAATTCAAGATGACACAAAATCTCAGAGTGCATTTGAAATATACTTTAGGCAACCCCCCTTTTCACAGTCATTTCGACCTAGAAATAAATTGAGACATGTCTAAGCATTACTATCTGAGAGCAATTAAACAGGAGATTAAAATGTTTAATTGCTGCAATATCTTTCTTGGCATAGATAAACGGCCTTGTTGATAACGACTTGTCAGAGATGAACTTGGAGAAGCCTTGGACTCCTGTTAAAATGAGCCAGCATTCTGGTGAAAAGCATTCACTGAGTGCTTGGCTAAGGTAAACAGACAAATTACTGATGACTGTGCAACGACTAATTCCAAATGACCTTGCCAAAAAACCGGTGAGATGGGTTATCGTGTCCCATGTCTGTGTTAATTGGTTAAACCTCCTGCTTTTATGACATCTGCACTGAAAACACACAATTTGACAGAATATAATGGGCTTTCAATGTCAGTGTGAATTCCTAAATGGGTGTAAAACTGAAATGCAGTTCCTATATACTTTGTTGATGTGTCATTTCTGCCCTATAGAAAAAAATCATATTTAATCCTCCAGTCGACCTAGTAGACAATATTTATTGTACTAATAACCTCAGTGTTGACAATATTGGTGATATTTTGTGAGTGTTGTCCCTTTAAAGAGTATTAACACATCACAAACAATACAGAAAGTTGTTTTGTATATGTAATTCAACCTTAAATTAAGATGACAAAGACAACATTTTACCTATAGCCAAAAATATCTACTTTTCTTACAGTATGACAGTACTGATATATTGCCCGCAATCGTAGTAGGGTTAGGCTAATGGACACATGTGGGTGTAGTAGCTCCAAGTTTAACTCCTCCCTGCACAATATAGACAAATATGCATTGATGGGTTCATCAAACCTGATGGAAGACCACAGATGGATATATATGCATGGTTGTAGTATTTGGCGAAGGCGTTTTTTTTCAGCAATCTTACTTTGACTGTCTGCTTTTGTCTTTATAGCTGGTCTGACATTGTAGGTGTAATCAGTGATTTGTTGTAGATTACACATAAGACTGTTGCCCTAAAAACATTTAGTCAGAATTGAATTTTAGTTGTGTGTTATTATTTTCAGGTAATTTCACTGTTCGGTAAAAGTACATTTTATGAAACTGTGTGTTGAAGATGCTGCTTATCAGAGAATGGGTTAGCCACTGAAAAATTACGACATTCTGGCGCAGCTTCTTTAATTACTGAAAGACACATATCAAATTGTGTTCCTATTTTTTCTACAGTATTTTCTTCAGGTGCTCAAGAGCTGACAGGAAATGAGGGGAGCGAGAGGAGAGGTGCTTTAAAACAAAAGTCCCCTGCCAGACTTGAACCGGAGACGTTGCGATTACATCGTGTGTGGTGTGGTACAGCGTCTTAGACCCCCACTGATTAATCTTATTACTTGCATTGACTGAAATATAATCATTTTGGCATAAATTCAGAGGCGAGAGAGGTAAAATACAATTTATCACGTTGTATGCGAAAAAATTAGCAACAAAAAACAAATCTTAGACTCAAAGACCGTCACCACTAAAGCCATGTAATGATCTTGGAAATCAATTAATCTAATTAGAGATGTTTTTCCCCCCAGTCGGATGCTGTATGTCTACCGCATGAAAAGCATTATTTAGTGACCTTGTGATTTAGCCAGACAATACGTGCAACAGTGAGACTGAAGGTTTCTGCAGGACAAAGACCTCTGCTGTGACTTTTACAGCATGTTCCCTCTATAGGTGAGATTGTACTCAGTTCACTCTGGAGGTTTTGTTCAGCCCTAAGCGTTCTCAGACGTCTGATCCCAAAGCTGTGATATTTGAAAGACATGTGTTTCTCAGAACCTGTTCACACAATTCTACTCATTCACGTGAGGGAGTTGCCCCCAATGATCTTAAACGGGTCAAGTGTCTTGCTCAAGTGAAAACAAAAGAGGAGAGAGAGCTGTACCTGTTTCTCTACTTTTAAAAACTACCAACCACCCTGAACTCTAATTATATGGGCTTATTATGTTCCTTTGTATTGTCGAAATGTTTGTTTTTATGCTTCCCTCCGTTAACAAATGAGCCTTCTGACACACACTTGTATCTCCTGACAGTTACATCGCCAACCAGAGCAGCTTCTCCTCCATCAACGACAAAGACCTGCACTACTACAAGAATCTCAGGAACCTGTAAGACTTTTTATGGATCACATTACCAATACAAACTCTTTGGCCCAGGGCACCTATTCAGAGCTTCTGTCAATAGACAAATTTGCTCCGAAGATTATTACACAGTGTTTTATGTTATATATTCTTATATTCTGTGGCTGTTCTGTTAACCACATTACCTGTTGTGTAAAAATGTTCCAGTGCTGTACACAATGTTCAGTCTTAGGGCTCAAACATAACAGGCAGCATTTTAAGGCAGAAATATTTCACTACATTTTAATGAGATTTCAACAGTATTTCTATACTTATTTGGCTTCTTATAGTCTGCTCTATGAGAAATATTGATTTACTTTGCCTTTATTGATAATTCTCCTTCTTTGCTTAAGGCAATGTTTTGTCCATGTCTGTTGCTTTAAAATCCATGTCCCAGTGTGTTTTGTAGTTACTGTATTTCGCTATGCATCTGTGTCTCATTTTATTTCTCAATCTAAAACAGAATTGTCTACCAAGCAGCACTTTCTTGCAACATAATAATCGGTTAAGTAGACACTACCTAATTTTCCAGCCAATATCCCATTTGGTAGACTGATTAACAAAGCACGTTATGCACCGTGAGTGTAAATGCTTTTAATTGTGGTTGGACCCAGTGGAAACAAAACTCTAAATGCAGGCAGGATGAGTCTTTGAGCCACATTCAAGGCCAACTGTCCCATGTGTCTGAGCAATACTTTCACACAATTACACTCTGTGCAGCATTATTATTTTGTAAGAAAAGGTCTTGATACCATATATATATATATATATATATATATATATATATATATACACAGTTTTAATATTTTTTACAGTAATCGTTTAAGTGTCATCTTTTGAAATGGTGAAATGAAAATCATGTCCGATGAGATCAACCAGTCACAGAACATCTGTCAAACCAATTTTTCATATCAGATAATGAATGTTGTCTCACAGGCTCACCTCAGCTGAAGAAGGGCACACACTCTCTGCACCTGGTTTTAACAGTGCTGAGTAATGTGCAGTATGTAGGAATATTAAAGGCACCTGACTCTTAAAATGTTTTTTTTTTTTTTTGGTAAGGTTCTCTATTGAGACATCTGTTATATTTTACATATAAAAAGATAAATGTGCAGGTGCTGACTAGTGAATGTGTGGGGCAGTTCACCTGGATTAGTGAGGTGAAATCTTTATTTTGTATTATTTATTTATTTGTTTATTTTATATTAACTTCATATATTTATTTCTTTATATGAACAGATTACAGTGTAATATCTATGATGCTCAGTGCACTGAGGAAGGATGCACTGTACAAGGAAAGGTGTTTGGTAATACCTTAAATTTATCAGGTTGTTTGATTAAAAAAGCAACAACTACAGTGTAGAGTGTTATGTTCAGCAGAATTCAGTCAAAAGACAAAGATTTCTGTGTGCACAGTGACGTTCAGGTACATTACCATTAGCTATAGAAACAGGCAGGTTTACTGGTCTGACAAATGTTTCAAATACTGCAGCAGTATTTTTTGGTGTTGTATATGTCCATGTGAACACCATAAGTAAAAAATATAAATATTAATATAATAATAAAAACAAATATATCTAGAGGATGTGTATTATCTTCAGGTTGATACAGGTTTTGGTGCCATCATTCGTATAAACCTTAATGGAAAACCAGATGATTCTTTCAATGTGAACAACAACCTTTCTTTCACAGTGATAACTACACACCAATGACCTATACTCATATAAAGTTATTAATAAATAAACTATCTCTCCCGATGTTGATATTCAGATGCTACATTTAGGACAATAAAATATGTGCCTTTTAAGTCCTAAATGATCATCTTTAGTTTTGACTTGTGTAACTTAAACTATGTGGTACCACTTTCTAAAAATACCTGTTTTATAAAGCATGCAAGCTAATGTATTTTTAATGTTAATAAATAATCTAGTAATGCTTTATAGATTAGAGATAAACCATTAATAAGAACCGAATTTTGGCTGCCAGGTAGTGCTAAAGGACGTTTTTATGGGGTGTATCCTACTCTAGCATGACTTATTAGAAACTGGTACAAAATATGTTTTTCCTCAGACTTTATGAAGCTGATCAGGAACCTGAATACATGTTTTTGCTGTTGTTGATGTTGCAGTTGTTGTTGCTAATTGTACGGTTCATGATGACGATGCTTGTTTTTGTGTCAGAACGGTGACCAACAGCAGGCTAACATATGTATCGAAGCTGGCCTTTCAAAACAACATCAAGTTACAGTACCTGTAAGTGAAAACTCATGCTATCTATTCCTTGCTTTCTATTGACATGACAGGCACTGTATTATTTATTTGTTTGACTCAGTTGCGGACAAAACTGTTCAAAATGTGTTATGGTCTAAAATCTATAGCTATGTTTTATTCATTTTTTATTTATTATTGAAACTGATGAACACATTTTAACAACATTTGAATCATAATGCAGAGAAGATTTATTTGTAAAATTATCAAGAGAAAATTAACCAGAACTAAAAACAAACAAATCCTGTGATGGCTGAGAGATTGATGGAAAATGAAGTCCAGTTCAGATTCAGACTTGACAGGATTTATAATTGAACTTGGGGTTTTGTCAACATAATTACAGTTTGATACTTATTACACTGATGAAATGTACCACTTAAGGTTAATTGTCACAATCCTTAGAGGGGAATACAGTTAATGAGAAAGATAATGCAGGCTTATTGGTACACGTACAAAGCTGTAACGTCAACCTCATATTTTGTTGTAGTTTTACAATCTCATTCTCTGATGTTCAACCTCATTTCCAGGAATCTGAAAGATAACAACCTGTCGTCACTATCCTGGAGGATATTCAGACACCTCAACATCTCTTATCTGTGAGTTCAGCCTACTCTATCAGTCTGTCCATCTCCATGTCAGTCTGTCTATCTGTTCCTGCTACTCTCTCTCTGGTTTACCTCCCAGTTATCATCACAGTCCGTAGATAAACATATAGCTATAGCATCTGTGGTGTCACCTATTGATTTCTGATGTAATGTTTTGAAGCTTGGAGTTGGGTTTACTGCTGTGTACAATCTTGGGGTTTCGTGGAGCCAGAAAATTATATTTTTAAAATTTACATTTAGGTAACAGGGTGGAGACTGAAAGTGGGGTCGGCGAACGACAATTAACCACCAGGGCCCAGTGTGATTGGCTATGACACCTGCTAAACCCTTTACTCAGTCTCCCATTACTGTAATACAGCAATCATTTTCACATTGCATTGCGAGATATTAAGAACCTCAAATTATGTAGAGAGACAATTTGGACATTTTTTCCAAATGGTTTAAAGCAGCTCAACACTGTTAAATAGATTATTTTTTCATTCCAAGTGGACATTGAAAGAACTGCATCTTAAAGGAATAGTTTGGGGACATACACTTATTCACCTTTTTGCGGAGAGTTAGATATAAGGTTGATACCACTTTCATATCTGCCAGTTAAATATGAAGCTGAAGCCAGGAGACAGTTATCTTAGCTTAGGATAAGACTGTAAACAGGGGGAAACAGCTAGCCGGCTCTCTCCAAAGGTAACAAAACTAGCTTACCAGCACTAACGTGTTTAACCTGTACAATAAATTAAAGTGTACATATTACAAGTGGCTGTTTTATGAGGGGGTTTTGTGCTAGAATATTTTTTGGCTGGGGAGTAGTGGCTTTCTGGAGTCTCGGCTGGTTGCCAACCTCCCAGTGATGGCAAGTTCCAGGAAGTTTCTACTCCCGGCCAAGAAACAGCCCAGCACATAACAACACAACAACTTGTTGTTTTTACACTTTGGTTTTTGGATATGGATTACACAAAAGAAAAATATGACATGTTAATTAGTAAGCTTTAGAGGTACGGGTAGGCGGTTTTGTTACCATTGGACTGAGCCAGGCTAGCTGTTTGCACCCGTTTCCAGGATTTTCACTCTAAGCTAAGCTAACCTCTTGCTGACAGTAGCTGCATATTTAACGGACAGACATGAGAGTTGTATTAATCTAAATCCTCTAACTCTAAAAATGTTGATGCATTTCTTTAAGGCACTATGCCACTGTGCTGTGTGTTGTCACATAGTGACAATTCAGCTACTGCTCGGTTTTGTTTGAAATTTTCTACTACTCACTGTTCTTGACGGTTCTTGACTGTGTGTGTGTGTGCAGGATCCTATCAGGGAATCCTCTGCACTGCTCCTGTGAGAACATGTGGATCAAGCTGTGGTTAGGAGAGGAAGCAGACACTCAGGAGCTGCGCTGCATTGAGGATGGAGGAGGACGTAAGCTGCTGTCCAGACTGACACTACCTAACTGTGGTGAGGACACGCACATACACACACACACACACACACACCCACACACAGAGTAAGGAGCTGGAAAAGACATTCACAGGCAGGAGCAGAGTGCAAAGCGTTGAAGCACCTGGAGGAAAACTGTAATCGTAATGGTTTCCTCTCTTTCCTCTAAGAGGTTTCCAAATCTGTGTTTTAATTGTGTGTGTTCTCATGTGTTTTGCGTGTGTCTGACACATCTGTTTTTATGTAAGTGCATGGTTGTGTGTGTTTGTGTTTGCATAAATGTGTATGTGTTTAAGTGCAGGACATATACTGTATACAATGTGTTATTACAGTAACAAACGTGCTTAGTGTTTTGTCGGTCCTCACGGGAGGTGTGGGGGATGAACAACTGGAGAAAGTGAAGTTGGTTTATAAAATGTATGAGAATAACTGTACAAAGAATAAAATGTATGCATTAACCACAGCCACTGCAGTAATCAGTAATATATACCTGCTGGTATGTGAACTTCCACAGGCTACAGTGAGGACGCTGCACACACTGTATTTCACTTAACGTAGGGCTCTGCTTAGCCTGTATATTGTAATTTCCCTAGACACTGCAGTGCAAAAAGCTAAAATGTCTTACACATGAGCAAGCAAACAAATGACCAAATGAATGCATGCATGCACACAGAGCCCTGCTTTCATATAGAGCTTAAAAATGTAGTTTGAATTCTGCTGGGTGCCACTAAAAAGCCACTGACACTAAACAGGCTGACGTTATCTCAGTGCAGTAGGGATTTTTCTCATATGATGCAAAGATTATAGCAGCTAGATGAAGGGGAGCGAAATGTGTGACATACAGAGTAGTGTTTGTGTGTGCCGTGTGAGAGGTTATGTCATCTTATAGACTGGTTACACTCATTTGAGACATTTGCTCTTAGCGTAGGAAGGTCACTGTAAGGCACATTATAGAAACGGAAATATATTATACTGAGAGGGAACGTTTGTGTGACTCAGCACACAGATGACATCAGTGAGTCTCAAAGATGCTGAGTGGAGCAAATTCACTGCATGTATCACAGTAAATGAAGTGTTATAAAGACCATCTGCACTACGTCCTATAGCACCGGTGACCTGCTGTCACGCAGCAGATTTCATTTCCTTTTTCTCTGAATCATTATGTTTCTGGGAAAGAATTCTTTCTAGATTTATGGATAGTTGCACTAAAATGCACAACTGTAAACAGAAATAATCACATTTTTTATGAGCAATAAAAGACATTTTCCACACATATAATTATAAAAATGTGAAATGAGAAAATGTTGCAAAGGAACAATATTTACTATTCCCATAAGGAATAATGCGTCTAAACAAACCAGTAAATACAGTTACAAGTGTAATGTCAAGCTAACCAGCAAGCTTGCTGTCACTCTTAGACAGACTGCCACTGGCCACAAACCTTTTATGTTCTTGCTTATGGAAGTGTTTATCAAGCTTGAATGTATAATGTCAGCAGATAATGGATGCTTTATTCTTCCCTTCTTCTTTTTGGTTTTTCATGAATATCTCTATTTTGGACTCTCTTCTTTTCATAAACAGGGTCAGATTACAGCTCGACTTCTGTCTGAAAGTCTGAGCCTGACCTGCTCTGCTTCTCAGAAAAAAAATCTTTCCAAACTTGGTCTGGATTTGTTGGGTATTTATAAGCTGAAATCTGGTTAACATTCACTAGTAATTTAGAGCTTGAGCTTGACCCAAGTAAACAAATGAAATGCAGATTGTTGCAGCCTTAGGTGCAAGAAGTCCAGTCGGATCCAGTTTGTAACTGTAAAGTGAGAACATAAAGGAATCTTCATGTCTGATTTGAATTTATAAAACTCACAATAATAGCAATCAGAAAGGTTTTATAGGCCTCAATTGAAATGTAATCTAATGTTTTCCCCTAATAAGCCAGAACATGAATCTGATGTATTCTGCCTTCTCTGTTGTTGACAGAGCAAGTAATCTGGTCAAAAATAGCTTAGGGCAGTCGGGACGCACAGGACGCAAACAATAAGTTAGCTTTCAGCAAGCTAACAATGTCAGTGATAACTCCTATTGATCCGTCCCCTCTGCCTCCCCTCCATTAGTGGAGGTTATTTTTGGCATTAGCACAGTTACAGCAGGGCCCCTGGAGAAGTGGGCAGGGGACCCCCTGGCAGAGTGACATATGAGGAGGAGAACATGGTGTAGCAGGGGTGCCAAATAATGCCCCAGGGCTAACAGTGATACACTAAAAGACCCCTCAGTCTGGCCGAACTGCTGGCCTTTTGCTCTCTCTCTCTCGTTATTTCTTGCTATCTTTTGCCTCTCACTCTCTCAGACAGTCTTTCCGCCTCCTTATTACTAATTTTCCATCTGTCTGTCTGCTTGCATGTGTGACTATGAGGAAGGCACAAAGCAGAGGAAGTGCCCAACGATGCCCTCGGGCTGACACTGATCTCAGGCCACCCGCATATGTCTCGCTCTGTGTTTCTCTCTGTGGACTGTTTACAGCTGAAGCTCCATTCGAAAAGGCTGGCAGTCTGTTCCCAGAGCTGACCTATACAAAACTTTACTAAAATTACTGCAGTCCCATGCTTGTGCAAAGTGTAAAATAAGTCATCTGTGTCACTCAGCAAAAATGTTGGGGTTAGCTGTTTAGCTGCAGGTAATAAAACGTCCCCACTCAGTTGCTTTTTGATAGGATGATTAAGACAATAAAAAACCTTATAAAGCCTTTAAACTCTCCACTCTTGTTTAATTCCCTTCTACAACTCTTCCTCGAGTTGTAAGATTACTTTAGGGTCATGCTTGTTGATGTGAAGATCAAGAAATAAGCTTTTTCTACCATCGCACACATTACACCTTACGTTTCTGTAAAATCTGCTATTTGCTAAATTATCCAAATGCATGAATGTTAATAATTGAAACCAGTTGTCCTGAGAAAAGGTACTTTTTTTCCATGTGCTGTGACAGCAGATGGATTACCAGACCTCAGCTGGCCACATCACAGCACTAGTGTCATCATCTGTCTTCCTCTCTGGCTTGAATGACAATAAGGTTTTATTTCCCTTTGTCATCCCCTTTTCTGTCTTTCTTCTTGTCTTTTTTCCTCTTCTCTCATCTTTCCTTCTCTAACTTCTATCTCCCTTGCTTATGTGTGAATATATTATACAGTGTAACTATAAATTTACATATCTATCTATGTGTTAAACTTTCTGTATCTCTCTGCTCCGTCCTTTTGTGCAGTGTGCTCTTACGTTTGTATATGTGAAACACAGACTCAGCACATAGGCACAGACTCAAGCGGTAAATGGCAGTACAGACCACCAAAAAGGCCAGATGGCTCCTGTGTCTGTGGGCAGTAGATTATATTCACATGTGTGAATTTCCTATAGTCAGACAGGGAGACCACTCACTTACTTGTTAGATAACAAAGAATTAAATAACAAGACACACAAGCTAGTAATACTAAACTTAAAATCAACTCAGAAGTTAGAAAACAAAGAAAGACCTTGTTGTTGTTAAGTCTTTTAAAAGGTAATGGACATGATCTTTAGTGCTATCCCACCTACATTTGGTCCTTCTGCGTCCCATTTAACAGTGAGGCTTTGGTAATAGAAGGATTCAAGAGGGTTTAAAAAAGGGACAACAGCTTCACAAATAGAAGAGCATAGCTGGTCAAAACAATTCAGTAAATAATCTTTATGGGAAAGGAGAGCAAGTAAATGCCAAGAATTTGAAATGGGAGGAACAGTTGTTTTGTAAAGATAGAAAACAGTGCAGTTTTGAATTGTTAATATATCACTGGTCCTTCATAAGACAGGAATGGTGCATAGCTGAACCAGCTCAGTATCACTGTGAATTATATCCACGTTACAGATGATTCTGCACCTCAGGATTTACATCTAATGCAAATGCACAAAGTACTTTATGTAGAGAGGTGGAGAGTAAGGGTTTGGAGGAGAAAAAAGTTTCACCTTTTTATTAACCACTAATGATGTTTCCTTAACTTTAACCAAGTGTTTTAGTTGCCTAACCTTAACCTTAATTAATTTGCCATAAATACAATATTTCTCTAACCCTAGCCACATAGTTGCCTTGTGCTGTTAGTGTAGAAAGTGAGAATTTGAAAAATGTTGGCATTGGACATAAATGTTTTAACTGAATGTAATCTGGGTTTTTGCAAAATTGACGTTCTTGTCTGTCGATTGGGTTAAGCCGATCAGACATCAAAATTTCTAATTAAATACAGGAAATTAATTTATTAACCAAGGGGAAACAGGATAAATGTGTTAAAATGTTAGATTAAGTAGTTCTAAAACTAAATGCTAAATCACTTGCCACAATAATGGAAATGTAGCACTAATTATCTATCAGAATCAGAGCAGGCCAGCTGACAACTTGACTGAAAATGTTTTTAGGCAGAAAATCAATAATCTATAACATATTTTGGGTTTCGAAGCAGCTCAGCCAGTCTTGCCTCCCATTCTCCTCGCTATTTGGCTGCATTCTTTTAGCAGAAATCATTTTTTGAATCCCTCTCATAATGCATTGATAGTCTTCACTGTGCTTGAACGACAGAAAAATACAGAGGCAAAGTCAGGGACGGATACTGTGTTGTGTCAATTTCCAGCACATTTTCTTCTCTCCCTGTTCCCTATTTTGCCTGCTTCTGCCTCTCTTCAAAAATCACCACATCTCTATGGTAGAAAGGCTGGAGCCTTTCGTAATAAATATGAGCACTTCTCTAAACACCAATGTGGACGTGCCTTTTGTGGTCCATAACAAGAGCTGACAACAATGACACCTCCAACAATGAAGTATGCTTTGGTGTATTGTGCAGAGGTTTCAATCCAGGGAGCAGTGGATCTTTTCTTTTTAAATATGAGCTGTGAGCAGCCAGTCAGCTCCACATCACTGGGGCATATCCCTGATGCTCTGCTCGTAAATCAAAGCGCGTTCATAGTACATGCTCCTGGTGAATGAAGGCAATCTGGGTTCAAAGAGTCAAAGGACTGGCATATAATCAGTGCTTGTTAAATATGGCCGCTTGGTCATTGGCTGTACGCTTCAAACTATGATACTGTAGGTACCCCTACGGCGCTCAAGTTAACAATGATAAATATGTAACATCAGGTTAGACTTTCGAAATAAACGGAATGGTCGCAGTTTGGTTAGGTTTAGGCACTGAGACTACTTGGTTAGGTTTAGAAAAAGATAGTGGTTTGGGTTACAATAAGTACGTTAGTTATGTCAGTTAAGTTACGTCCTTTTGAGACATTTCAGAAATTACATTTGGTAATAAAAAGTAAGAGAAAATGCAAATAAGCTGCTTCTTGCGTCCCACAAAGTAATGATGTGCAGTCTAATCCAAAAGACCAAGGAACAACCTCCATCTCACATTTGCCTGGTACAAATGCATTATTTCCAATTATATATATTGGCATTGTAAGTTTTATGTAAAATGAGGACACACCATGTCATAGACATGAGGTTCATGAATAACCCTGCTTCAGTGTGTCACTTGTCTCTCAAAAACCACCAGGAGGCAGATAGATTAACTTTGAATGAATTAATTGATGAAAATGTGAGTAAAGTTACTTTCTGGTTTCATGAGTTGCTTCCCAATTAAAACACCTCCATCTTAGAGCCACATGGAAGCTGAAAAAAGCCTGGGTTGGCCTTTCAAAACAAATCTAGAATGACTTTGTAATCCATGTTGTTATTGTAAGTGAGTTTACTTTATGTAAAGATGGGGCACAAATTAAAGTAAAAACCTGAATAAATGACTTGGGAAACATTAATAAAAGCAGATTCTTCCACGAGGAGTCACTTAATGGTTTGGAAATCGTGGTTTGAGAAAAAAATCAAGTCAATCATTCCACTTACAGTGCTATGTTTTTTCAGAGCATTCAAATAGTAGTCCTGCAAAACTGAAGACTGAAGCAAAATTCCAACTGAAGGTCCACTTTTTAGCATTTCTTAAAGTGCTACAGATCAAATCATAACAGCTCCTGGGTTTGCACGTCAACAAATCCACCTCAGTGACAACTGAGCAAATTCAATCTGGTGGTGAAGACTCTGTGATTGCGGCTGAAGGCTAGTAAGTGGACCTTGAGTTGGGATTGTTTTCTCAAAACACTAAATGAAAATACATTCGACCAAATGCACATTTACTCAGATTCTTTACTGAAGTGAAAGTACTACTACCACCCTCTGAAAATACTGCGCTACAAGTAAACGGCCTGCATTCAAAACCTTCCGCTTTTATTTGATCTTATTGTATTATCATTTTACCCACCATGAATGGTTAATATTCCATTCTTTTGTAAAGCAATTTGTAACATTGTTAAGAAAAGTGCTATATAAATACATTTTATTTTTATATTATTATTATTATTACTAAATAAACCTTACAAATAGGCATTATCAGCAACATTTACTTAAGTATCAAAAATAAAAGTACTCATTGTGCAGTAAAGTGTTCCCTGTCAGTGTTTTACTATTATATATGATATTTCAGGATTAATATTACTGCTGCTTTAAGGTGTATGTTGCTCATGTAGTTAATGTATATTTTACTGCTGTAGATGTTTTAGGTTGATTCATTTTAACTACTTTATATATTGTTGGGTAATTTAATCTACAGCAGTGCATCATATTCTATAAGATCATCATATGTCTGTAGTGGTGTTGTCCTATGGGAACCACATATCTCTAAAAAGTCAACTTCTCATGAGCTCAGTAAAACAGTCCTGTTTTCTGCTTTATCACGATGCATTTTCCAGCTGATCCAAGATGGGTTTTAAATAGTTTATTTAGCTTAAGAAGCAGGAGAATTTTCTCAACCCATAAAGGACACACCTAATCCCTCAGTTTATCAGAAAAAAATGTAAACATCACCAGATCTGGAGATACATGGTTTTCACTGTAAAGTAAGGGTATGATAAAGTGTAATCTGAAAAGTAACTAGTAACTAAAGCTTTCAGACAAATGTATTGGTGTAAAAAGCACAATATTTGCCTCTGAGGTGAGGTGGGGTAGAAGTATAAAGTTGCATAAAATGGAAATATTCAAGTAAAGTAAAGGAACCTTGAATTTAGGTATAGTACTTGAGTAAATGTATCACGTTACATTCCACCACTGGCATTAAGACATGTGGTTTAAATCCTGTTCGTGATGCAAATTCCGTGCTTGAAATCAAAAGTTTGGAGGCAATGCCATCAGAGTTTTTAAAGATCTTTATTGAGATTTGTAAAGACCTGTCCTTGGTTTGCAAAGTGACTGAGGTCACACAAGCGTATCATTTAGTATTTGTACTTCTCGTCATAGAGGGTAGTAACCCCACGCACCAGTTACAGCAAATCATGTTTGCACTTCTCTTGATCTGATTATCTGTTGGATGTCACGACATGGTATCCTTTACTCTGTTTGCCATGTCCAAATTAAGAGCACAAGCGCTGGTTGTTTGTTTGTTTGTTTGTTTAAGTCTAGACTTTGGAATGACAACCCTGTATCTTTGGGACACAATTCTCTGGGGAGAGGTGCATGGTCATCAATACGCTGCATCGCACAAGATCAAAAATATCATGCACATGAATAATGGTAATATTATGATGGTATTGTTGTTAACATTGAAACACAAGTACTGACTATGAGTTTCCACCACAGACACTACTGTGTTGTTGTCTAACATGCTAATTAAGGTTAAATTCCTCCTCAATCCTACTCGTTAATTCTGAACACGTCTGAGCAGCTAAAGGATTACAATCACACCGACTTTCACGGATTGTTTGACTGCTCGTAAATAATTCACATCAATAACATGGAAATAATTTTCTATGTACCGGCAGGTCATGACAACTGCATTCACATTAAAACCAGGGAGGTTTTTCAGAAGTTTTTATTTTGGGCTCTGTGGGGTGTAGCTTTGCGAATGTGTGCGTGTAATGTGACCTGCAGATGGCTGTAGTGGCAGCAGAAAGCTGATTTACTGAGAGCCTGTTAAGATATGGGGTTCAGATATGGCAGCTGGCCTGCCACCCCTGAAATGACAGTTTTTTTGTATGTCTCACGGTGATTGAGTGGGTTGCCGTAGTGATAAGTGGGTTGCCCTGGTGATAAGCATTCTGCCAACGGACAGAAGAAGTGGAAGGGAGGGGGAGAAGGGGCGAGGAGAGGGTTCGATAAGAAATCTGTCCAGTTTTATCTGCAGAAGCTGTCGACACCCATTTCTTCCTCTCTCCTCTTTTTGTTCTCGTTGTCTCTTCTTCTCTTCTTTTGGTTCTCGTCTTGTCTCGTCTTCCTTTTGTTTTCTCCTCTTCTCTTCCCTTCTCCCGACCTTGTTCTCATCTTCTTCTCCTCTCCTCCTTTTAGCTCTCATCTTGTCTCCTCTTCTTTTTCTTCTTTTTTCTTCCTTTTTGTTCTCATCTTCTCTTATTTTTCTTCTCTTCTCTTCGCTTGTCTCTTCTCGTCTTTTCTTCTGTTGGTTCTCGTCTTGTTCTTTCTTTTCTTATTCTTCTTGTCTTCTTTTTTCCTCCTCTTCTCTTCTTTCTTCACCAGGGATGTTTTTGGACGGGGGACAAGGGTGGCAAGACTCTGATTGAGTCTGATTGGTCATACTCAGGTCACCTCCTGGTCAGCACTGTACACACACACTCTCACACACACACACACACACAGAGTCACCAGTGTCTTTGCTTTGACAGAGGCTTCAGACTGTGTCCAATCAATTTAGTACTTGGGCTTCTGAGGACATGCACTGGTAATCAGTGTAACCTCAGAGTAACCATCACTGTGTTTGAACTCTGTCTTTTTGTCTGACTGTTTGATTGGGGTGAGTGTGCTTAAATGAAAGCAAGAGAGAAAGAGAGGGGGGAAGAAGGAGATTGAATTCGAGGTCTTTCTTTATGTGTCTTTCTTTTCACTCTGTGGTAGTGGGTGTGTGTTTGCCTGCTCTTCCACTCTTATTGTCGAGGTTGTTATGTGCCTTGTGTTTCAAATGAAAAGACTAGAGTTGGCCATGAATCCTAAGTTTGCTTCCTTCCTTTTTCTCTCCGCTCCTCCCTCTGCCACTATACCCTCCTCCTCTGCTTCTCTTTCCCACTCCCTGGTTGTATGTAGAGGTTCCCATGGCAACGTTGACCCCATCACAAGTGACATTAATGGAGGGGGAAAACTTACGCCTGTCCTGTACGACCTCTGGGGTGCCTTCACCTGAGCTGATATGGAACATGGCTTTGGTATCAAACTATGAGGTTAGGAAACACACACACACACACACACTCACACAGAAAGAAAAAAACAAACTGGATTATGTATGTTATATAAAATTACTTGTGAAAATTGTTGAAAAGTGAAGTATTAATGCTTTTGTGTTATGTTAAGTTACGTAACTTAACTAAGTTAACTTGACAAAACAAGCCCTCTAAAGAAGTCCCCTTGGGTCCTGGAAAGTCATACTGGGCATATTGCGCTATTTTCAGGCATTTACAGAAAAATAAATCAAGAAAATTGATAGTGAAAATTAACATAATTTGCAGTCCTAAATGCTTCACTGATCCTCGATCCCATAGACTTTTGGTAACTGAATTCAGCTATTTGTCATCAGTACGTAAGACATTAAAAAAGGAATCAATGAATTTGTATTTTGTAGTCAATATAGTAAAATTTGCCTCTAACTTAATGATCCATGTAAGTATGCTTGTACTTGTTACTATCATTTTAGTTTAGGGCTGGGATCAAATTTAATATCAGTAACGGACACAGTGTTTTACTGTGATTCATGCCAGAAAAAAATGTCACTGATTTATTTTGATTAATGTTGCCTTCTGTATAAAGTGCCACGGTGATTCCACTGGCATGATAAGCTGAATCCAGTGCTTCCCATGCTTCGTCACTTATCCTGTGTCTGCTTAGATTTAAAGGTCAAATCTAATTCCTGCAGCTTCCTCAAACCTTGAGAGATTATTGTCATGGAAGTTTCACGTAACATCATTATTACAGACTTATGGTCAAATACAGTAATCCTACGATCAAAAGTTGTGTAATCATGAGATAAGCAATCGGAATCTTCATGCTGATATATGGATGTGTTTACTCGCTCAGATCGAGACTTCCGGCCAGATTTCCGTGCTGCGACTGTCCAACCTGTCGTCGCTGGACCACAACAGCAAGATCAGCTGCACAGCGGAGAACATTGTTGGAGGGAAAGAGTCTGCGCTGCTGCTGGATATACTTTGTACGTTTGCCCTCTGGCAAGCAGCCTTAATTCAATGTAGATTATTGTGTCAAAGTGTTCTTCAGTGTGGTATAAACTTTAAGACAGAGAATTAAAAGTTGGAGAAGACTATTGTTACTCTCATCTTTAAATCAGTGTTTTTGCATGCTTCTCTAGTTTTACCTCTGAATTGCTCTTTGGCCTTATCTTGAGTTCTGTCTTTTCTGTTTATATCTCACACTGTTGCTTTTAAACTCTCTATTCTCTCTACTACACTTAGTTCCTCCCAAAATCACTAAGCTGAGTGATGCAATCCCCGATCATCACTGGTGCATCCCCTTCAGTGTGTCAGGTAAGAGAATATCCACATAACGTCCTTTGCTGTTAATTTTCTGTCCCAGCATGAGATACTTTCCCTAAATCTTGAATAGTGTCACAGTATATACTAATCACAGCAATGACAACATAAACATAGAATATAGACAGACTTAAATAATATGAAACCAATGAAAATCACAATCTCTTGTATTGTCTTCATAACCTTTTCCAGGAAACCCAGAGCCACACCTACAATGGTATCTGGATGGTGAAGCGGTGATGGAGGGGCTCTACATCATGACCATGATCCATGACATCACAGAGAGAGAGTACCACGGCTGCCTGCAGCTGGACAGCCCCACACACCTCAACAATGGGCGGTACACGCTCGTGGCGACAAACAAATTTGGGACAGACCAAAGGGAGGTGGAGGCTCACTTCATGCGCAAGCCCTGGGATGGTGAGGAGTACGCCGCGTGTTTAATTTTCTGTTTTAACATTATTATGATCGAGATATAGCCAACATATTACACTGATGTGCAGAACAAAAATATAGTGGTTTTTAAAATCAAGCTTTTTCTTTCATTAAAATGTACAGCGCTAAAATAATTGGTTGATTGGTCAACTATTTTGATAATCAATTCCATATATATATACATATATACATAGGGGATGAGCGAGTACACAATTATCCAATTATCTGTATGGGTATCTGTTCAACCAACTAAATAACCTGTATTCATAGCCGTACTCGATTGGGCGGGGCTTAAACCGGACGTGGTTTGTGCTTAAACAGGAAGTGGCTTTCGGAAGTTGTTAATTTAAGTCTGAAATTGATATGGGTTGATCAGATGTTGCTATATTTATTACAGAACACCTCAGAATTGAGCCTCAGAGCTATATTTCTAAACACAGATGGCTAATAAGAGAATTATTTTTTAGAAATGACATTTTTTTTGCTATATTTACAAGTACAGATATTGACATTTTACTCTGATGATACTCGTAAAAAGTAAATTATCGGACACTCGTTTCAGCCGGTTTCTCGCTCAACCCTAAAGTTTTTCAAGAAAAAGTCCCTATTTTCAGCTTCTCAAATGTGACGATTGCATTTAATGAAATTAAATGTTTTTGTTGTTGTCCTTATGTGCAGGAACTGAGAAGGAGCCTTACTATTATGGTGAGTGAAATATATATTCATAACCAAAAATGTTTTTATCAAATGTAAAAGTGTTAAGTCTAACACATCTGGATTCATAGTGTGTTCATAATGTCAGTGTTTTTAGATCAATGTTTTTTCTGTTTAACATCATTTTCATCCTCATCAATTAACACAAATTACATTTTAGAAATCTTTTCTCTTTCTCTCTTTTCTCTCAAGTTGCTGAGGGTGCGTTACATACCTACACATCCTTGTAGCTAGGGATTAGGGTTGTTTGTTATGTCTTTTTTGACACTGATGTTATTATTATTTTTTATGATGTTGTGCATGTTAAAAATATGTTATCTTTTGGTTTGTGTATTGTGTTTGTGTAGTGGATATGTTTTTGAAACAAGCTCAGAGAACAGGCATGACTGACAACATTATATGTGAAGTGCATGTCAAAGAATTTACAATTCAATTGTGTTGATATGTTTCAAACCTAATTTGTCTCTTTTGCCCTCTCTCTCCAACACCTTATCCCTCCTGCAGATCTAACCACAGGTACTGCCATGCCCTTTATTTGCTCACTTCCAATCACAAACATCACAATTAAATTAAGTGACCATTATTTTTTTTAAACAATGGATCCTTGCTCTCATTTCTAGCCAGCAACCATCGATTTTGAATTGGTTGAAAACGAAGTCCCCAGCTGACTTTTTAATGTTTCCAACTGACAAAAAAAGTAAAAAGGGTGTTAAATATGCACTTGATGGCTAAATATATAATGTCCCAGGCAAAAAGTCAGCATCCTCACCAGTTCATGATCCATGTAGAAGAAATGGAGATAATGAGAAGGATAACACTGTTTAGCTGCTTACTTTCTTGGACAAGTAAGAGGATAGATTTATGCATAATTGTTGGTATTTTTAAACAGTATGTTTCACTTTTAACATAACAAGAGAAAAGGATTTGAGAATGAGGATCAACTGATGTGTTTAGCAAACGCCAGACTATCTCAGATAACGAGGCTGGGGTTTCGGGAGAGTAAACCCCAAATTTAATAGAGCGCAGCAGAGCTGCTGACGTTAATCTAACCTCAGTGAATGAGGCTTTGTTTTTTAAAACAAAAACACTAAATCTGTAACTCCACAAAATAATGCAGTATGAAATGCTGCTGGCCTTGGAAACAGGGTTCAAAATACGGGGGAGCTACGAGGAGCTCAGCTCCCCTGAAAGAGACATGAGCTATGTCAATGTGGGTGTTTGTTCGTGCATATACATTTCTGATCATTTGTGTCTCTTAAACACAATGCTGTCTATTAATGCTGTGGCCATCCATGCATGGTGACACAGTTTCTTTATTGTCATTGGATGCAACCTGCGTCTGGTCCATTTAACAACGTAACCCAAACCATTGCCTGCACGTTGTGCATTGGCATTTTCATTGTTTCTCGGTGGAGAGCTATTAAAAATAACATTGCAACGGTGAGTATTTTATATGTTTCTTTGTTGTCCCAGGCTAAATATTCTCTGCATTGATAAAAATGCATTGATATATTTTTGAACGTAGGTGGGCTAATTCACTTGTGTGCGTGCACGTGTAAAGACACCCTCCCACCCCTAAAAAATAGGGCTCCTCCGAAAGCCATGGTTTAATTTGAACAATGTTTGGAAATAATATTGGTTTAGGTTACTAAAGGTAGTAAGCTAGTTAGCCGGCTGTGCTAACGCTCGCAGCTTACGTTACAGCAGAAACCATTCATTAAAACACATCATTCTTTCATACTTTTGCGCAGGTAAAAAAAAAGCCAGCATCCAAACTCTTTATTAGTTTAAAGAGTCTTTATCGCTCCTATTATGCACACCACTTGACAAGCCTATCATGTCTAGTTGACAGTTGTGAAGGTATGATTGGGCAATTGCTGTGTGGGTGAGATGGTTTAGTGAACAACATGCAAAATGCTAACCACCTTGAACAAAATTTACCCACTGAACAAGCTGTTCAATGTTAACAAAAGCAGATAACCAATAAATCCTATTTTATGCATATTTACTCATGAAAGTTTGAAATTGTATGTTAGTATTATATACAACACTGTCCTTTATTCGGCCACAAAATCACTGCTTGAGTTGCTCTTCTCTGTTTATTCCTCTGTCTCTCCTTCGTCCTCTTCAACAGAGGGCCCCCCTGTAGACCCACCTGAAGACAGAGTCGCTGTAAGTCACGTATTACTGTTGCCCTCCGTCTCGGTTTCTTTGCTGATCGCTTATGTCAGTTGTTGACTGTTAACTCTGCTCTCTCATTGTGCAGGTGTACGTGGTGGTCGGCATTGCTGCTGTTGCATTCACGGGTTTTCTTCTAATGTTGGTTATTCTCAAGTTTGGGGGAAACTCCAAGTTTGGCATCAAAGGTAAGACTCCTGACTTTTATCTGCATTGGTGGCTTCCATCCTGCGGGAGAGGATAAACAATACAGAATTAATCCCAAAATAATTGTGGGATTTGTATAATTTAATGTTTGTGGTTGTCTAGATCAAATTTTGGACTATTAAAGTGGAACATGGACGGCTTCATGGATATATCAAAAACACATTTCAAAAGATTTACCCCAAAACAACAAAATAAAGACTAAGTGGAAAATGATCTCACTTACAATTTGACGTCTTTTAATACGGAGGCTAGCAGCAGCCAACTAAATCTAAGTTAATGTTTTCTTATCCTGTGATAAGAGTTGGTTATACTCGCACCTTAGACATCACAGGGGATATATTTGACATTTTTCTTGCAGTGGTTATTTCAGCTCAAAAGATGACAACCTGGGGCTGGAGTCTGTGTTCAAGATGGACATGTATGATGTTCGGGTTATGAGTGAAAAAACAAAACAAAAAATGAATTAATTAATGGGCATGGGACTCTTGTTCGTGGTTGCACGCCATCTACATCTCATTTAATATGCAGATCATCACATATCCATGAATCCATCCTGTTCAGTTGGAAACAGCTACTGTTTGAAGGAGGTTCGGCAGGTCTCAGTGCTGCTGGTGAATAACATGCATGCTGACTAACCTGAACTCCTGTAGTCTTTGTCATGTTGATGTAAAACTGCTGTGGTAGCCATTGTTGAAGCCCCTCCTCATACATACGCACACACACACACCATGTATCTTGTTTTCAAAAACTGAACAATGTGTGACTTCTGCAATGGCTACAAGTGTAACTAATCTATTTTTCTCTTGTAATATTTGTCATACTGACTTACTAGAGCTGATTTGTCTCTGTTTTGCTAACTAACGATAACCACCGAACAACACTTCCATCAGTCTTCCCTTTTCTACATACATAACGATGATTATGCTGTTTTTCAAATCTAGACATATTCAGTGTGCAGCTAAAGAACTGTAAGCAGACAGACGTTCATTTTTTATTTCCTTTGGCTCATTTTGTTGTTGTAAAAGTGATTCCAGTTGAGTAGATTTAGCTATTCTCTGTGCCTTCCTTTCAGTTGACTTTCAGCTATGTTTAGTTCAGTTTGGTTGAAAAAGCATAAAGCATTCATGATAAGCAACACAAGAATTCAACATTCTGAGGGTGTAATTTTTTGGGTGTTTAAAGGTACAGTTGTTTTAGGAGTAAATAACTTTTTGGTGCCGCATGAACCGTTCGCATTTGATGCAGCAGGGAAGGTCCACATTTGACATTCAAATGACCAAACCAAAGAGTAAATGCTAATGTACAGAACAGACTTAATAAATGTGTGTTACTAAGTGTATGTGCCTGTACGCGTGTGTGTGTGTGTGTGTGTGTGTGTGTGTGTGAGACTCTTGGTTGCAGTGTTGAAGTGCAGTATTTTGGCAGTGATTGATTTATGGCCCCCCCAGAGAGGAAGGTTGATGACAGATGGAGCAGCTAGTATTTACATTGTGTGCATGGGTATTTTTATTTATGGTGTGTTTTTTTCTTTCTCCCGGAGAGGTGAATGAGGTTTCTCTGAAGAAAAGGGTCTCTCTAATGCATCTTAGTTTCCCCTATATATATATATATATACCTGTATTTGTGTGTACGAGTGTTTTCTTGGGCAAGTACGTCCAAGCATTTTTGCATGTGTTTGCACTTCCATTCGTGTGTAGGATGTTAGGTCACATTACGGTTTTGCCCTTCTGATTGCTCCCCTTGAGTCTTCATCCTTCTCTCTTTCCACTCTCGACTTCCTCTCCCCATGCGGCCCCGTCCTTATGCTCCACATACACCCAGATGTATGTGCCCTGCAGCATGTCAACATGTGAAGCGTGTGGAGAGTGAGATTGCGAGATAGTGTCAGTATGAACAGCAGAGTCAGACGGAGAGTTGGAGAGCTGTGAGTAATCCAGAGCAACAGTTGTTCCCACATAACCGCTGTTTGCGTGAAACCGACGCCAATTTCCTGTACCGGACCGGTGACCAAAATTCATCTCAACAACAGAACTATAACCGCAGATGGCAGCACACTACCAGCGCTAATCGAAAACAAACAGCACCATGTCATGGCAACATGGTTTTCCAAATCACAAAAACATGCTCACAGACGCAGATACACACTCCCACGTGAACACAGTCAGCGGTGACGATGATGATGAACTTGTGATCAGAAAGTGTGAAGAGGAGCGTGTCAGGCCTTTTACCATATTGAACAGGTGTGCATGAGAGAAGCTCAACTCGCCTCACTGACTCTGGATGAATCGCTGTCCGTCTCTTTCTGTGAGTCGAGTAAAAAGCTGTAGCCAGTTCACATTATTTATATTGACTGCATCATTCTGCTTCTTTCTCATCAATAAACATGGGCAACATTTGGTGCAGGTTACTTCTCACGATCCCCTTGCTGCTTCTTGACACAGACACAGACTCTATATAGTTGCGTGTGTTCTTGTGTTGGGAGATAGGAGTGATAAACACGGTTGTATGTAAGATTAACCATGTGGATAGTGATAGTGTTGCGAGAGTGAAGGTAGATTTAGTATAGCATCTTGTTTGTCTTTGCTCTTTATATGTTAAACCTGTAATATGTGATATTTTGGCCACTTGGGGGCAGCACAACCAGCTGTAAACACAACACTGACATATTATCATCTTATGTTAGCAAACCTAACTTCTTCTGTTTGACAGAAAACAGCTGCTGCAGCTGGAAATGACGCTGATGAGAGTGTAGAGAGTGAACCAAAAAAGTAAAGTAAAAACCAAAAAGATGGTAAAAGTTTGATGGTGAAGTGCAGTAATTTCATCAATTGTTAATATAAAAATATTGATTAGCAGCTTTAAGTTTTTACTTCATCTTCATCATTTTAAAGAGGTGAAAATTGTGTTAAAGGAGCAGTAGCATTAAATTGACTTCTTTCACCACCCTTGTGCAATGGGGCTGAATAGAATTTAATTTGTGATACCCTAAGCATTGAAAAATCACACATCTTAACAAAAACTTAACTCTGGACGATCCTAAGATCTTGCTGTGAAGTACATTTGAATAAAGAATCACTGGAAACAGTGAGGTGTGTGTTATCCAGAGTAGCCGGGGCATTGTTTCTGGATAAACACGTTAAAATCCATATACACAGCACAGCCAATAAGACCAGAATCCAAACAATTTATCAGCTGCTTAAAAGTTAAAAGGAACTATAGTGTTTGGATTTAAACCTGACATTTCTTTCGCACTTTTAGTGGGTGGGATGTCAGTATAATTTAAGATCCAACTTGCATCTGATCAATACAGCCTTACATTCCCGGAGAGAAAGCAAATCAGGTTTGGTGAGACTGCCTCGGGAAGCAGCTACACCGCCTGAGTCTGGGTCCAAAATACCACACCAAGGCTACATTTCACCTAACAAAATTTGGAGCTGTATCCTAGATGAGTTCCCTTTGCCACAAATTGGCTCACATGAATGGTAATCTTGTGAAGTTCAAGTGCCAGCAGCTGTTATTTAAACTGAAGTATTTATAAAAATGTAATTAATATGAGTACTGGAGGTTTGTTGTATCAGTGGAACATTACATGCATGGATGATTGCAAGATGTTAGTTATTTATTCAGGAAGTCTTATTGAAATTAAGATTAAAGTAAAATTAAGAGAGATCAAAGTACAAATTGTGTGCAAATGTTGTAGGCTGCAGAAATGGCAAATGAAAATCCAGAGATTTGGACCCTGAGAAACAGAGAGTGATAGCAGGCTGGCTGAAATGGCCTAAAACGTTGTTTATGCCCGTGTGAGACACTGTGGCACCTGCCTCCGCAGAGCTGCGAGAGTTGCTATATTCTCTGACACACCAGGGGGCGTACAAACAAAATAACATGTGAATAAACAAGAAGTCAATGTTACTTGAAGAATATCATTATCCAACATGGCAATCCCTCATACTGTAACTTTCCTACAAAATTATTTATCTTTTGCCGGTGTAGTGGCGACCTCTTTCCACAAATTGGGAGTCATTTGGCTGACGCTGTGGTCTCTCAAATAAGGGCGTTAGATGTGTTTGCAGAGGCGAACCTGCTCGGCCAGTCTACCTTTGCCTTGTTGAAATGAAAGCCTACTGTGCACCTGGGGTGCCTAGTTACAAATATTCCGAGGTGCACAACCAAGCGACGCGAGAGCTTGTGGATCTACGCGAAAGGCGCAATGACGTCATTTGTGGCCCACGGACCCTTGCGTTGAGGACACTACGTCAGCCATAAACGGGCATAATAGTTTCCACAAAATTACCCATAACGACTCTCCCAAACTAACTGCAGACTCTCAACAAAAAGAAAAAAACAGATCAGACAGTGCAGGTAGAAAGGGAAGGACGTAACAGCATCTATATGTGTTCTTGCCCTCGAAGCACCTGTAGGGAGGGAAGCGTCAACATGAACCTGAGTTCTGATGCAGGAACAAGATGGAAATGTCAAGACAGGGGAAAAAAAGGAGTGACTGAATGTGAAACAGTAAATGTGAAGTGGAGAAAGTGCGAGACAGATGGAGAGGAAGAGAGCGAATGCTAAAATTGACATTTGACAAGAAGCTAGAGCAAGAAAAACAAGAGAGAAAGCCAGCGAGGAAGCAAGAAAGAAGAAGATACCATAGCAGAAGTGAGATAGAGCAAGGCAAAGAGAAACTGAGAGAAAGAGAGAGATGGAAGGAGAAAGTCCTCTTCTGTCCACTTATCAATGATTCATCATTAGTGCAGGTTTCAGTTTTCTCCTTGTTTGGTGGAGTTACATGCCTCCATGTCTCCCTCTCTCTCTCTCTCTTTCACATCCTCACTGTTGATCGATTGATATGACACCCTCAAGGTCAGCAGAGCTCTATTCTAGGCCCAAGGCACTACTGAGCATGCTCAGCGAACCCACCTCCTCCTCCTCTTCTTCTTCCTCTCCCTGCAGGAAAGCAGCTTTTGCCTCCAGCTCCTGAGGTTTTTGATGAACACTACTCACCCACTAAACTTTTGCAAAGGAAGCAAAAACTCAATGAGTTGAACCACAAAGTGAAGAAGCTGAAAAAAGCAATCTATGATTCTCAGAAATCAGAAATACTTTATTAATCCCCGAGGGGAAACTCTTTAAATTCTGTATTTAGACTAGGCCTGAGTATCGAACCTCAATACTTTTAGAGCATTGACCGAAGTGTGTCAGTATCACTGTACTATCAAAACCCTGGACAGATACTTAGTCTTGTTAGTATTATTCCTTAATCAAATATATATTGATTTCAATCAGACTATTGATTATTTTAGACTATATTGTATTCAGGCAAAGTTCTTATATGGCTGCTTTGTGTTGAGACAAATGAAACACTAATACATTGACAAAGTTTGTGTTATTTTTGTTGAGCAAAACATAAAGGTTTTGTTGAACAAGACAAAAAAGAGTCTATAGCTAAATACTTTGAGCTAAATGCTAATGTCAGCATGCTAATATGCTCACTGTGATAATGCTAGCATGTTGATGTTGAGCAGGTATATGTTTAGTATCTTAGTTTACCGTGTTAGCATGCTAACAGTTGCATATTGGCAATAAACACAAAGTACAGATGAGGCTGGTCGGAGTTTCCTTAACTTTACATGTATTTGCTGGTCATTAACCAAGTATTGGATACACAGAAACTTTGACCTGAAGATGGAGCTAGATGATAGTTGTTGACATAATTTAAAACCAAAGATGTCAACATAATGGTGGCGCTAGAGGAAAAGTCATGTGATTGCCAAAGTCAGTGGGATTCTTCCTCTGGGGACAATGAAAGTCTGAACAAAATGTCATGGCAATCCATCTGATAGTTCAGTCGATATTTCTGTCTGGACCAAAGCGGTGGACTGACAGACAGACCGACATCCTGTCATCCCTGGAGCCATGCTGCTAGCACAGCTAAAAACACAGGTCATTTTGATGTTGGCACCCGTATCAAAAATCCCTGCCCTAGTTTTGATCGACATCTTTGAGCTTCTTCCACTCAGGTGTTTCTGTGCGTGTGTGTGGGTCTCTGTATGTGAGCCTTAACAATAGCAGACAACAACATTCCTCATGTCATTTCAGCCAATCATGATTAAGAAGAACACGTTTAAAGGTCAGTTGGTTAGGAAGTCTGAATGATGCCTGCCAGGGTAAAACGGTCTTCCTTTACGCAGACGTTTCCTTGGCAACCATGTAACAACCTGTTTGCAGGTCAGTGGATTATTGGAGGTAAACAGCCTAAAGCTGTAAGTACTCTGAGTCACTGAAGTGCTGCGTTGAAACTATAGATACTTGAACTGCCATTCAATTTCATGCACAATCTTTGTGCAGCTGACAAGCTGTGCGCAATAAGAAAATGTGAAAACTAAAAATGTAATAGACTGAATAAAAGAAAAGACAGCTACAGCCGATTGTTAGTACTGATGTTTTACAGCAGGTTCTTATTCAGTGTAATTGACAACAAAAGCACACATGATAATAAGCTTCAACACATTTATCAAAAACCTTCCCTTCAAATATAAAGTGGGGGGATGAAGTCAACGGCACCCAGACAATAGAATAAAAATGTACAAAAGGGAAACCAGACAGTAGAATAATAATATATAAAAGGGAAAGAAAGAAGTATGTTAGTTGGTGTTTTTAATTGTACCACATCTGCTTGAAGAAAATACGGTGTATTCCAACTGGGATTTTTTTTTTTGCACTAGGATCGTCTGACTGCAGGCATTCGTTGTCCTGTGGACCTATTTCTAGCAATGTCAAGTGTTCACAGAATTCAGCAATTAACTTGGTTACTACAATGTTATTATAATAAATAGAACTGATGGCTGAAGCTACAAAAATAAAAATCCAAGTTGGTATACACCGTAGTTGAATTCTCTTTAATGCAATCAGACTGATTGACCGATACTGAACATACAGTACTGATTATTATTTAGCTATTTAATTTGTTTTTATTTATTCTCAGTCTTCATTCAGTTGACACTGTATTTGTTAAATAATTTAACATGTTGAAGAACATTTAACTTAAATATTCTTTAATAAAGTTTGTAAATTTGTTTAAAAAAAGCAGCCGTCTGAGTACCTTTGCATCGGCATATTGGTGCACAAGCCACATAGAAAAGGTCTATTTTCATTCACCTCTAAAATCGGTATCGTCTCAAAAATCCCATATTGGACGGGCTCTAGTAGTCATTGTAGTAATCAGCGCTACTTTCAACAAGGAAAACTAGTCCCTGTGAGCTACTGTGCTGTGCTCCGGCTCACTACATGCTGGAATGGGTTCTGGCCCCATGTGACCCCCAGGTATAGAACATAAATGGATAGCTAGATGGATACAAAAGAAAGCCCTGGCTCTGGTGGTGTTTATTATTTCCCTGGATTGTGTTTGTCAATGAACGGGTTTGTTTGTTTGCAGATTTTAGCGTTGAGACCTGGAGGAAGGAAAGCCTGAATGCCTATGGCGGATCCTGAGGGCAGTGATTGTTTGGAGTGCTCTGAAAATGGAAACAGTTTTTTTTCAAAGTGAAACATTGCCTGAAATCCTTGTTTGTGCACTTGCCTGTTTGCAGTTTTTCTTTTTGTATGCATTGCACTTCATAAGTGATATATTTTTAGTGCTTTTTTACATTGATTACTGGTGCGTACTCATCTTGAGTAGGACATGTTTAAATTCAGGTTTGGGATTTTATCATTTCAGTCAGAAAAACATAAAATATCAGTGTTTATTACAATGTAAAGACACGTGTTGCATTTGCTCCTACTCAAGATTTGTTCACCACACACTTAGTGTCTTTACTGCAAACAGGTTTTGTTGGCACCATAGAATTGTTTTAGACCCAGAAAAGAGGTTTAACAATTAACAAAATAAATATCGACATTTTCTGTAGCTTGAAAAAGTCATATCTCTCCTGTGTAAAGCTAAACAGCAATTTGCTGGAAACAGGTGTCATTTCAATAATTGTGTTCAACAGACTGATGACAAGTGCTGTAATCTTCTGACTTTAAGTCTTTTTACACCTGACTAGACAAACACATCACTCCCTGCGCTGTCATTAGTCTTTGCTTCAGGTCATCAAACTGGAAAAACATGGCATCTGTTTTGGAAATGTCACTTTTCTGTAGAAATAGTTTTCTGAGTGCATAAACTGATTACAGGAAATGGAACCTAGTTGAAAAGGTCCTTAACTAGCTTTAATAGCCATCTAAAGTGCTCCCCCTGATTTTGTTTTCTAATATTTTTTAGAGTATGTGAAAGCACCCATGTGTGAAATCAGAGAGAGAGGACAATCAAAAGCATTAATGGGGGCGCAGTTAGCTCATTCGGTAGAGCGTCCTCCCCATGTACGAGGCCACAGTCCTCACCGCAGCGGACCAGGGTTCGATTCCGACCCACAGGTCCCTCCTGCATGCCACTCCCCTCCCTCCCTGTCTCACGCCTCCAACATCTTCAAGCTGTCTCTATCATTAAAGGCATGAAAAAGCCCATAAAAATATATTTAAAAAAAAAGCATTAATGGTCTATTTTGAAAAGGGGGAAATGTTGGTGGTCAGAGCCAGAGAACATGAAGTGACCCTCAGTTGGTGTTTCTCTCTCTTCTCATCTTCGTCAGGGAGTCCATTGTGTAGCCGTATATCATTTCCTGTCTTCTATTTGTCAGCCTGACCTTTGCGAGCAGTCAGAGCAGTGAAAAATTACATAGTTGAATATGGGAGTGCAGTGTAGGAACAGGACATTATGTATACATACAATTTGAGCAGGGCACGGATAAAATTATTACAGAGCATCTGAGGAGTTAGAATTTGTTTCCATTTTGAAATACGAGGGCTTATTAAATTGGATTATTCTCCACTTAAAAAAGGAAGCACTTTGAAATGTTCAGTATGAGCTCTTTTGATTTTCCCATTGGCGACCCCCATGCATATCAGAGAACATAAATGGACTTTAAATGGTCATACAAAGAAACCAGGGGGTTATGAAGCTTAGTCAGCACATGCACTGTCTTCATATTTAGGACATTAAAGTTACCAAAGTCTGGGATGTGAGGTTCTCTGGCGGCAGCTGTAATTTATTATTGGAAATAATTTTCCTTTAATGTTATTTTCAGATGGTTGTTTACCCCTTGAGCATAGATCAAACTAGAAAGAATGGTATGACTGTCATGTAATCACTACATAAACATCACTATAATTTGCCACAAAATGAGGGCTTATATTTAATTGTTGGAAAGTATTTTATTAAAAAAAACATCAGTGCAGATGTCGCTCAAGTGTATCCTGATATTCTCTTGGCAGCACAGCTAATATCATCTGTGCCACTGTTTCCACTAAACACCACTTAACTCAGCGATCCGCCAAGCCAACACAAAAAGATTTCATCTGTGAGAAGAGAAATAATAACATGAAAAAAAATCTAATCCAACACAAACAGGTTCTGCCAATGGAGGCCAGTTTTATCATGAGAAACATTCCATCTTGCACAAGCAAGAAAAAAAAGACTTTAATCTACCACACATACAAGCCAGGCAGCGCCTTGTACTGGTTATGCCTGATCACACACGAGGCCTTCGGCTACTTTTTATTTCGTCACACAGTTCAGCTTTAATGGTATAAAGAAACAAAACATGCTCTGCAAATTCCTTTATGTGTAGCGAACTGGGGCAACATTGTGTAAGAAAGCATTGGAATTGTCTTTGTCAGATGTGGGGCAAAGTCATTGATTTGCAAGTCACAAGTAAGTCTCAAGTCTTGGCTGTAAAGTCCTGAGTCAAGTCCCTCTTGACTTGCTCTTTTTTTAAAATAGGAATTTTAGTATTTGGGCTTGGGGAGGATATCAAGTCATTGCAAGTCAAAAGGGCTGAAGTCAAATGAAGCCACGAGTCATTGGTGTTTAAGTCATCAGTCCATTCAGTCCACATCTGTGGTATTTCTGTATTTATACTACGTGTACATCATGTCAGTGTGATTGTTTTTTTGTTGCTCCGACAGTATGACAGTGTGTTGTTGTTCAAGGTCCTGCTGATCACTCAGTAAATGTCACTGCTGCCAGAGAGCGTGTACATGCTGCATCAATGTGCCTTTTTCTTGGCAGTACAGTGAATGTCTGTATGACAGGATCTATGTTAATGAGGCTTTCGCTATTGATCAACACCTAGTCCTGATGCACTCAGGCAGATTCTCAAACGGCCGAGAGTCAAAGTTGACCCCATTTTTCCTGAATATGTATGAGAGTTGGCAAAAATGCATGCCAATATCGTTTACAGTGTCTGGCTGCTTTTTTGTTGTGTATATTTGTGCATCTGTGCAGCATTTTCTGCACAGCAGGGGAGGAGATAAAAGAGAGGGGGAAAGAAGGGTTTGGGGGGGGGGGATTGGGCAGCTGTACTGAGCGATTGAGAACAGCACTATAACAGATAGAGGGTTTATTGATTGATCAATTGATCGTTTGCCGGTCCAGACTGAGCCAGAATTCCTTCTTCTTGGCCCTGCCTTCCCATCACTGCCTAATGCTAAGTTCAGCAGGACTGCTCTGCAGTGCGCGCGTGTGTGTGTGGAAGGAAGATGGGTGATGGTTGGGGTGGGAGGCACGTGTGTGTGCATATTAGTTTACTTGAGGAAATGTTTGTATATATAACGTTTAGAAAATCTTTGTAAATTAAATCATGAAGTGGTACAACTCCGCTGGTTATATATAATGCGTGTTTAATGGGACAGCTCTTTTCATGAGTTTTTTTGAGATGACATGGTACGTGTGAGTGAAAAGGATTCAAATTGGATATTCACGACACTGCTGGAAGATAGTGGGCACATGATTGTTGTGTAAGCGAGTGGGTAAATCTTCGTATTTGTGAAGGATGGAGATAAGTAGCAACAAATGAATGTGACAGACAGTGAAAGAAAACGTGAAAAGTAGAAAGAAAGCAGTCAGCTTGTATGTGTTTGTGTGTCTGAGAGACAAGAGAAGAAGTATGAAAGCGAAGGCAGGCTGTCAATCAGTCTCCATTGTTTTTCCTGATGAACAAGCTCATGTTCTTATCTGTCTGATGTCCCACAGTGTTGATTTTCAGAACGACCGAACCATCATGATTCTACAGCAAATACTGTATGTAAGCAGCCTCAGCGAGCAGCCATTTGGATTTATTACTGTTTCTTGAATTCTGCTCCATGGTTCAGTGCCAAAACCTACTGTTTTGCTGAGCTGTCCATTGGGTTTCTTAGCCGACATCAGACAACTGATGAAAAACACTCACAAGCAAGCAAGAAGCAGTCTGAAGCTGCATGCACAGAAAAGCAAATGTATGTCCTGAGAAAATGCTGATTAAACAGACAGATGGTGCTCAGAATAGAGTCAAGACAATGAGGAAAAATATCTGTTTGTTTATGTATGTACGTATGAGGAATGGATCAGTTGGATTGAGTACAGGTATGTGCACATTTGGGCTGCAACTAATAATTATTTTCATTATCAATTCATCTTTCCATCATTTTCTTGATTAATTGATTAATTATTTGGTTTATAAAATGTCTGAAAATAGTCTCAGAGCCCAAAGATGTTATATTACACAAATATTCACAGTTGAGATGCTGAAGCCACAGATTCTTTTTTGGCATTTCAACGTAAATTAATGATAAATAACAATTATTGAATTATGAAAATAGTTGCAGATTAATGTTCTGTCAATCATAATATACAAATTATTGTTACAAAAAACATTGATTTTTAAAAAAAGAAATGAATGATAATATGACACAACCAGGCAACAGCTGATGACTTGTGTGATTCTCACAGCTGTAACGGCTCCTTAAGCCAGTCAGTTATTTTGAAAATTCCAGGCTACAATGATGCTATTTTCCCAAGGTTTTGTGAAAATCCGATCATTGTTGTCCAACAAATGTAAGACAAATGAATGAAGAAAAAGTGAAAGAGGACTAATCCTTGGACAGCAAGGTTCTGAAAGGATGTTAAATCATTGTGAAGTGCAGAACAGATTTTTGTTCATTCTTCAAGTGATGAAATGCCATTCAGTGTTGCATGTTGACACTGTCCTGTGTAGCTTTGATGGATAGTCTGTAGTTGCTTGTAGTGCATGGAGCCTTGTGGTGTGTGTGTGTTTAGAGAGAACGTGAGAGACAATCAGACAGAGCGATGCAGACAGAGATTGTGTACATGAACGTGTGCATTGTTGTCAGAAGGTCTGTAGCGTGACATGGTCGACTTCCGTTGCCTCTTTCATGCCGTTGCCAAGGCAACCTGCGTCGTTGCCACCCTGCGCTGCTCCAAAACTAAATCATTATCACAAGCTGAGTCTGGGAGTGGAGTGAATCACTACCTTCAGACGCACACAAACACATGCGGAGACATGAGGCGACACCTGGGACTGACTAAAGTCAGCAGTCGACACCGAGATGGAAGCATACAACAGACGTCAAACCGTAAACCTCGAGTTCAATGTCCAGCGGCCAATGCTGTACATTTGATTTTATTTAACTGATCAACAATACGCCACATAACACACCAGTATTTCATTTAAATTGACAAGGCAGAAAGTATTAGGGCGGTGACATATTTGTTTGTGTTGGCTTAGTCTTCCTGAACTTACGGTTATAAAACTATAACTATGAGATTAAATTGCAGACTTTCAGGTTAAATTTGAGGATGTTTATATCCATATCATGCCAGCTGTGTAGGAACTATATCTCCAATTTATGTATAAACCCCCAACTTTAGGGGACAGAAAATAACTGGAAAAGTTAAACAAATACTGTAATCATATTCTATATTTGTGAAATCAATTGCAATCACACAGACATCACCAGTCACTTTTTATCTTCTGTGGTGATGCTCTGTTATGCCAGTCCTACAGCCTTCTTCATTTCTCGCTTGTTTCGGGGACTTCTTTGCTTCCTCAGAGAGTTGGATTGTGGTTATTGACTTTTGCTATTCATTGTTTCTTTGAATCATCTACAATAAGTAAAAACATTTCTATTACTGTACTATATTAATGTTCTAGTCTAAAGATGTACATTTTCTGGTGGATAAAGGTATTGCTGGGCAGATGAAGGTATGTTTGCAGTTCAGAAGTTGGGCCCTGACCCAATTCTGGCTTTGCTAAATACATTAACCATCCCATGGAAACCTTCTGCGATACGATAAACCCCTCTGATGTTACATTCCTCTGCTGTGTCCTGGGATTGTTAATCCACTAAACTACCACTGCGCGCCTACAAAAGTATTCAGATGAATCATTGTATCTTAGACTCTAGGTACAAATTAACCCCAAGTGTCTCTCGGGGATTGTTATTCGGTAACAGTGTGACACTGGGACAGTGAGGACTTTCAAGAAACTTACTTCAAGGGTGAAATAATGTGGGGGGGGGGGGTTTCTTCGCGGTCACTGTCTGGTGGTAATAAAGTGAGTGATAGTGACGAGTTTGTTGGGGGTTTTTCTTGGTTACTCTTTAGTCCACTGCAAATCTCCACATTTGTCTCTCAATTTTCCACAAAACTGAAATGACAAACGCAGCTGAAGGGGGAAAGGAGGTTGTTGTTTTTGGCTCGCCTCACCCTGTCCTTTATCATAAAGTGTCAGCTGCCTGGAATGGTTTTCTCCTTTACATTCCCATCCTGACAGACGTCTCAGCCTGGTAATTACCTTCTCCCTAAAACCTGCATCAGTAGTGGAGATATCGTTTTGGGACAGGACACAACAAGCATGTTTGCAGTGACTGTATGATTAAACACAGTCAGGATGTATCTCTCGTTCATTAGTGCTGTTTTTCAGTTTCAATAAGCAAACACAGATGCTGATAGAGGATGAGTGTCACCGCTCTCCCAGACTCTCCTAGTCCCTGGTCCTCATTAGTTTTTGGATAGGACACGTTGCACTGTAGCTCCTACAGTAATTATTTGAGTCCAGTTTAAGGACTTTATCCCCAGCCCATGCAGAATTACATCCATATATTACATTCACACCCTACGATTTACTTGTAATCTTTACATTTAGTGCACATGGAGGAAGCAAAGAAGAGTACTCTTGAAGGTTGTGGTGGTGGTTGGGCATGAAGGAGACTGGAGTATAGAGACAGCCCTGCAGTTTCCGCTCCCTTTGTTATTAACCATAACCATGACTTTTTCTTAACCTTAAACTGTGGTTGTCTAAAACAGGGTTAGGGTTAGGGCTGCAACTAAGGTTTTCTTAATTATTGTTTAATCTGCCAATCTTCTTATCATAATATGCAAATGTCTTACTTTTGTCCAACCAACCCCAAAACCCAAATATATACATATAGCCTAGTTTATAATAATATAAAACAGAGAAAATAAGCAAATCCTCACATTTGAGAAGCTGGAACAAAGAATGTTTGCCATTTATGTTTCAAAAATACCCAAAAAGAGCAGTTGATTACTGAAATAGAATTAGTTTTCTGACAATCAACTAATGGATGAATCGAAATAATTTGGATTTTATGCCACCCAAACCCTTACCCTTCATTTTTCCAAAATAGGTACAAAATACACTGACATAGCTCTGTTTGAACTGGCATTTAGTGCTTCAGGATTTTTAAATGATTGCAGTCAGTGCAGTGTAGCTTTGGACTTTTTAAACTCTTTCAAAACTTTCCTTTCCTGGGAAGGACATGCCACGAGTACAAGAAAATTACCTCCACTGTTGAACTAAATGTTAAAATCTCAATACCTGCATGAGTTGGCATATATTCCATCCAAGACACAGTGGGAGATACAAGGGCAAACAATAAGTATTGTTCAAATGATTATAAGGAATATTTATATTGTGCTAGCTAGGCATCTGTAGCACTGCAGCAGGAAATCAATACAAACGCAAAGGACATAAAGTTACATGAAACTAAATTAAAACCACTGCTGTGACACACCTGGAATTTGACGTATCCTTTTATCCATCTTTTTTACCTCACCGCTATCTCTTTCCACTCGTCTGTTTGCTGTTTTGCGAGAAATGACTCTTCTCTCTCCGGCAGTTTTCTCACACACAAACTCTGGCCACGGGTTTTTTGGTGACATTTCTCATTTTCTCTCAGATACTTGGTACGGATGTAAACCTTAATGCCACATCAAGCAGAGAGGTTTTATTTCTGGCTGTCTCAGCCTGTCGTAAACTGAAAGGTTGGTAATGTACACGTAATCCTCCAACACAGATAAGGCTGTTATGTTTGGCTGGCACGGACTCCCCCAGTGACATGCGAGGTGTTGGTATCAGCATGTAATTTTATAAAGGAACATCCAGCTGATTAGCATCTATGAATTACATGTGTCTTTGCATGCACAGACGTGACAGAAAGTTGAAACAGTTGGGTATGTTAAACAGCCCATTGTGCTATCTGGTACGATGTAGCAGTATAAGTAGGCATTGATTGGGGCGCAGTGGGAAGGTTGAAGGCTATTAAAGGGAAGTTCAGATGTGTGTATAATCAATGATTTTATTGTTTTGGTAAAAGGTCACTTCACCCCTACTGTGAGTAAATTGTTATTATTATTATTTTTTTGTAAGTAAGCTTCCCTGTAAATAAGAACTTCACTGGGAAGCTGCTATGGTGTGGATTTGTATGAAATATAAGAGTTACTGTGATCTTTGCATCATACTTGATAAATAAATATACTCGACATTATCACACACAGAGATTGTGGAGTATGTGGGAACCCCTCTGGGGTCTGAGCCACTTCTTTCCTATCATTTGGCTTCAACTCTCTTAATATATAAAACTATGTATAAATTCAGTAGCCTACTGTAAAGCACAAGCAAATAATTGATATCATTTTTTTCAGCGCAACAGGGGCTATTTGAATATGCATGCTGCAGTGATAACACATATTCTAAAATGTTATAAGTGGTATCTCTGCGTAGTCAGCAAGTAGGGATGCCTGTTAGTGGTGGAAAAAACGGAAAGAAGGCTGTGTTTCACAGTAAGCACCCACCTTCACTACTGTACCCATCCCAACTCCTCAGTGACATAAGGAGGTAGGAATACGTGAATATTTACCGTTTCTATAGCACAACTGAGGTTAGCGCATTTTAGCTATCCTACCGTAATTGTCCGAACAACAATAACTCATAAAATTACAATTCAGCATATGTAAACAAAATCAACAACAACTACCAAGAGCCATAGTCCTTACAACCTTAACTAACGTTAATTTATTGTCATTGGTTAGATTGTCAAAATTAGAAAAATAACAGCTTGAATCCCTGAGGAGCTACGTTGGCATTAGTGACGGTTGCGTCCAGTAACCCAAAGTTAAATACCTGGCAACGCTCCTCTTTTCCACCACTTTCTCCCGTATTTCAAGGCCATTTCCCAGCGCCCTCTGTTTTTTTTTTGTTTCTCCTGGCAAACTCCCTTAATTTGCATAGCCCTCAAACATTATTAGGCAAAAACGAATCCAAGTTTTGTCTGAGTCTCACTCCACTCGGTAATGAAATATGCAGGTTGTTGAACGAAATGGCAACCATTGTAATGGAATGGAAGAGGGGGATGAAATGCGACATGTAGTGGTTGGATGTTATCACCTTTAAATTAACTGTCTGACCCAGGAGTCACTCAGCAGTTACCATCACCATGGCAACCTTTAATTGCAGATGGGGACACACAGCTGATTGAAATGTGCTAATTAGACTGCTTCTCTCATCTCTGTGGCATTTACCAACCACTTGACATTTCAGTGAAATTCCTGCTACATATTATATCTCACAGCAGCTTCAAGGTAGCACAACACAGGTGTTATTTACAACCATTTTAACATTTTTAACTGTAACTACTATTTCAACTCCTTTCATTGCTGAATTGAAATTGTTTCATAATTTCTGCCTATGAGTCCAGAGTCCTGCCTCTTATGTTAACAGAGACAGGTGCTTACTGAGGGACCCAGGAGTAGGCTGGGTTTTCAGAATGAAAGCCCCAAAGGGTAACAGGAGCTTAGGAAAGGCTTCATGAGAACTAAAAACCTTCAAAATAAAATGTTTCTTTACACACAGACAGCTTCTCAGCAGCCAGGAATCTCACCCCAATGTCTTCAGAAATTGCTCTCTGCAGTTTAATTTGTGATTTCTCATATTTCTGCCAGTTTACTTGATTAATTAGGTTAACCTGTAGATGGGGGGACGTTCAGTCTTTTGTTGAGTGCCTGTTTGTGTCCTTCCATGTGCTCTCTTGGGCTACCTGACAGCTGTTTTGTACATTCAGTTTTTTAAAAACTTAGTGTATGCACCAAATTGCAATCCCTATCACATGTACTTCAACTTACTCAGCTAAAACTGTATACTCATCCAAGTCATGTAGCCAGCCATTGATGCAATGATGATCCACCATGTCTCCGACTCGATCGGCACGACCAACACAGCTTTGCATAAGGAAATGGGTAATTACAGTGCTGCTACTGGTGGTTTGAAATTACTATTGAGGCCTACTCAGAAATTGTATCCTGTGCATATTTAGCCAGGATTTTTAGAGCCTATATTTCTTAATATTATAAATACTATATAATATTGCCAAGTGTACCGACTACAAGAAGTCTGGTGCTGCACTGTTGTGAATAACATTAGGTTAATTTACTAATCCTCTCTGTCTAATACTAGATTTTTTAACATAGAGAATTCTTTACTCACAGTACATATAGCTATATAAAGGGTGGAAAAACAATACAAGGCTATTAACATATAGTTCAATTCGAACTATTGGCATAAAACCTCAATGCATATTGCTTTCCTTTGATTTAAATGACAGTTATTTCAAGCATATTGCAAAAAACCTTGTGATCTTTCTCCATCTTACAGTACATTACAAAAACAACTTTAATAACAAATACTAAGCAAAAAATCTCTGCTGTACTGACACTACCAGCAACTAGACCTCTCTTGTAAATGCTGTTTGTGATAGGAACTTATTATTATTATTATTATTATTATTATTATTATTATTTTACAATTGTATTTTTTTCTTTTGTTATAGTTGTTTTGTTTTTTTGTTATTGTTTATGTTTTTTGTGTTTCCCTTCAGGCTGTGCGTTGTTTCAGAACGTCCCAGTGGAGGTGGTCTCACACTAACGGAGACGGACACACGAGAGACTAAACAAAAGAGAGAAATATTGCTTGTGTGTGTGTGTGTGTGTGTCTTTGTGCGTGTGAGAGTGAGTTTGTGTGAGCAAGAGAGGGAGTGAAAATAGGAGAGCTAAAATGGAAAAAGGGGGAAGATAAAGAAGAGTGGCATCCACATATCCAACCATCAAAACAAAAACCAATGTATAAGAAATGAAGGGAGTGGACCCTCTAGGGGGTTGCAGGATTTTGCAAACGTAAACACACATACTAACAGACAGTGGTCAGGTGCATGATGTCCATTATCAACCTCTAAAGGTAGAAGAACCAGGTAGAACTCTTTGGATGCAGCAGCCTGATCAACCAATCAGAGAGCGTTCAGATACACATAAAATCCTTCACCAATGAATTATTCACATCGGAGGGACACAGACAGCCATTAACCTACATCTTCCCCAAATACACACATGCCTCCCACCTCTAAACACACCCTCAACTCTCTGTACACACACACACACACTGCTGCAGATTTAGGCACCTAAGCTTCCTGCAGTATTTCTTGATGCACATTAACACAAGCCCTTCTCACACACACAATCCAAACTTTGTAAACAATGCTGTGTTAAGGGTCTTGCTTCAATTCAGACCATCTTCCCCGTTTAGTCCCGTATTCCTCTGTATAATAATACCAACTCCAAACACTCAGACTTTTCTCCGTGATCCTGCTGAACTGAAAGAACAGAGCAGAACAGTTTGAAGAAGTTTTAAGGCTCATTAAACTGAGGAACCAAGACTACTTGCAGACTGGGGAAGAAAAAGTGGCTTTGAAGAAAAAAAGGGATTTTGTTTGAATTTGGCAGCAGCTTTCTGTTAGTCCAGCCTGTGCCGCTGCAAGTCACAGTTAGAACAACTAATAAAAGTGATATGGGAATGCATTTGAGAGAAAATGGCTTCACTTCCAATTTCCTCGCTTTTGTGTGCAATAAATGCTTAAAAGGATAACTGCTTGATGAGTTGGGCAGATTTCTGAAAGTCTTTTACTACAGACTATTAACACCAGGAGAGGCAGACCACACTACCTGACTGTTTGGGAGGCACTGTGCACTCAAACTGCTGCATAACCATCAAATTAGTTTTGCAGATATTCGCCACACCTGTCAAAACATCCAGCATATCTGCCACAAAACAGATATTTTTTCCTCCCTCTCCCCTGCCAACAGCTCTCTTATAGTGGGAAAATTAGTGGCTCTATAAATCAGGATTTTGGCAGTGTTTTATGGGGAAAATATTTTTACAGTGAAAGATGTTACCTGCCTTGTCTGTAATATTAGGGAACATACACCATCCAATACAGACACACAGTGGCACAAACAAGGTCCTAAATTGGAGTCTCTCTGTTAAATTAATAATCGGTTGCCTTCCACCCATCTTACCTCTTTGAAAGACAGATGCATTCATGCATGCACATCTGTCTATAATGGTGCACAAATGCACACTGTCACACAGTTAAGATAAAGAACATTTATATTGTACATAGTAAACCTCAAATGGTTTGGGCTGCCTTGGACATTTATAAATAAGTACAATCTTAATGGACTTATATCAATGTTCAGTTTAGATACATGGACACATATAATGCTGTACATCTCAGTTACATTATGTAGTCAGATTATATTCACAAATGCACACATGAATAAATAATTACATGCACTTTTCAGGTGCTTAAGTAGATCACATATGTATGGCACATCCACATTGTAGGTAGTATTTTACTGCATACAGTCCACCATATGTGCACATGTCGAGTCACTATGTGGGATGACTCTTCACACACACACACACACACACACTCCCTCACACATAGAGAGATTGTGGTCAGGGCAGATGTATGGGGAATATTTGATTAAGGGGGCTACAGGGTTAAAAAACACAGACACTTTCGCTGGTGTGGCAGAAAATTTTTTGAAGTGAATCAGAGTTTAATACGCAACCTTGTTTACCCCAAAAACCCAGACAGCCAAACTGGTGAGCAAATTTAATCGGAAAAAATAAAAAACACCATGTTATGCTTTTCGGATGGCTGATGTTTTTAAATCACATTATCTTAAGAGTGTGCACTTGAGTAGCCTCTGCATCCATTAATAAGAAAAAAGGGGGCTGTGCACTTTCACTGATGTAGAGAAATTCACATTTCAAGTGGTGTTCATTGACCATACTTTGGTACGCTAGCTGTTCAAACTGCACTTAGTGTTTATACTTTACATGTACTTCAGTTTATGGGTTAATTTCTTTACTGTTGGAGTGATTTTGAAAGTGTCTATAAACTAATTCTGTTATGGTGGTGGTTTTTCCCAGGGAAATTATAAATTAGTGTAACACTATGCTGTAACACTACCAGACCAATACTCCCAAAGCCTTCTGAAGCCTTTGCAGTGTGAGATTGACTGAATTCAATATGAGAATAAAGGAACTGTCGGCTAAAGGGAACAACACATTGGTTGAACTTTCACAGTCAGTTTGTAGTTTGTAGGCTTAGTTCACTTGTGTATTCATACAAAATGATTACTAATTATGAGTATTTTTACAATCCCGTTGGGGCTTAGAAAAAGAGAAAAATAATCAATCTACCAAAGTGCTAATTAGGCGTCAGAAAACAAATGACATCAAAAACCCACCAGAGTGAAGACTGTTAAAAAAATGCAACAAAATGAATAAATAAAAACAAAAGGTGAACTAAATCAATTAAAAACAGCCCTGAAGCAATTAATGATAAAAGTCAAAGTGAATGCAAGGGGAAGATTGGGGAATGTCGGTGTCTTTGTTTGTGTTTGTGTATGGATCAGTATGTGTGTGTTTATAAGAAAGATAGACTACGAAAGAAAGATTGTGTTTCCTATAACGGAGCGACAACTTCAACCAGACACATTATCTGTATCTGAAATATTCAAAAATTAGCTTCATCAGCAACATGAATGTAACTTTTTCACAGTCAAAATATGTGTCTGTTGCTATAAGTTTGAACTTGCATTTAAACTAAAGCTATGGGTTTTTTTTTACATAAGAATATAGTACATATTACAATCTGATAATTTACGGCAACAACATTTTTTTCTTTTCATGTATTCATTATGGTTGCAAAGTGCAAAGTGGAGTTTTAGCAACCAGTGGGCAGCCATATTGGTAGAAGAATTACTTGGTTGAAAGCAACTACCAAATATGACATTACCAGTATTTAAACTTTACTAATGAAAATAGAGAATGGACTGAACATGCAGAGGCCTAAATTCCAGGATTATAAACATGGGAAGACGAAAAAAGAGTAAAATGACCTCTTGTGTCCACAACTTAACAGAAAAGTTTGTCATTTTGTGAAATGCACTTCAGTTTTTGTACAGCTCAAACAAACAAGATACAATATGGTAATTATTGAGCTTTACAGGTGCTGGTAGGTGGATTTTGTTTCAGCAATTCCTGGTAATTCCCCGTTTCTAGTCTTTGTGCTAAGCTAAGCTAACCGGCTGATGGCTGTAGCCTTATATTTAATGAGCAGACATCTATCTTCTCAACTCACTTTCCGCCAGAAAGCAAATAAGCGTTTTTCCCAAAATGTCAAACTATTCCTTTAAAAGAAACGAGAACTAAGACAAGTTCTTGTGGATTTGCTTCACTGGGCTACATGAGAAATATTCCGTACATTTTTTAAGCAAACTTTGGTCCAGTATTCACTTGTATTTCAACAAGCTGAATATTTCAGGCAATTTTTATTTTTCGACTTGGGATTTGTATAATTAAGGTTTCTCTGTACAATTAAACAAAATACAGTACAATGCCATAGAGAAGCTATAAGTTATTGCCCTGTAAACCCTTACAGTTCCTTTTATAAACAGGATGCTAGGCTCATTTTAGGGTTAAAATTCGTAGATTGTTTTGCACACAATTGTAAATATTTTATGTTTGACCATTGTAAATTGCATAATTTCATGATTTTCTTGGAAATGTTTTGAAGATGTTCGAGCTAAAAATTTAAAATGCTAACACTGGGAAATATGATAGTACAGTACAATAGGTTTAAACTGGAAGTGAACGTTATCTTATGTTTTATCTTTATTTTAATTGTCCTTTTATTTCCTTTGTACATTCTGATACACGATTTTATTGGTTTATAACTGAACTGATATCATGTGCCTGTTTTATCTTCATGTGTTTGTGACAGACGTTACTATACCTCATTTTTCATGTGTCTCCATCAGCAATGTCCCCTAACTGCAGCACAGTCCCTAAAACCTGAATTTAAAGAAACAATGCATTTAAGTAATTGCACAATGATGTCCTTTATACCTCTCCATCATCAGAATACAACAAACATGTTTGAACTTGTTATAAGTCGTGTCATATTCAGTATAAAGGCAAAGCTGAACAGAAAAAATTAGCTACATTTGGAGTAACAAGGACTTTTTGGTCATGATCCTCTTCCATAAATTGTGTATTGTGGCATTAAAGCTGTGTTCAAGAGGCTGTTCTGTATAATTGCTTAAAAGGCTCATTTGAAAAAGATATTTCCTTCTTCAGAAGACAGACAAGGTTTTTTTTTTCAATAAAATATATCATTTATTGGTGTCCCTCAGGTGTAAATGTGTCCTTTTCATCTGACAGTGCAAGAGCTTTTAGGTGTGCATCTGTGTCACTGCATATTTTGTACTGAGTGTTCCTTTATTTATCGCTACAAAAGGATCAGTCAGACACAATAAATGAAACGAATATATCTGTGGCCACTCTGGCTTTAAGGTCAATGCCAAATCCAAATCCTTTCATTGTACTTCCTGTTTTCTGTGAATCATTGTTTCCTTCCATTTCTCTTTCTCGGTGTCCATCTCCTAACTGTAGGCAGCAATAATGTTTCAAGCCATCAAGGCTTTTCCTTTTTTACCGCATTACTATAAGGATTTTCAACACTTGAGGAGTGTTGCTTTTCTTTCTTTTATAATCATGGAAATGGAGTTTTAATATAGCGGGATGGGTTAGACTTGAACACTAAGTATTGATGGGCAGTGTTGCACTCGTTTGTTCATATGAAAAGTAACAGAAATCTTCTGTAAAGAAGGAAAAAAGAGAGGTAGAGAGAAAAGTTTAAACCCAGCTTACTTTCTCACCTCCGCACAGCTGGCCATGTGCCGCGTGGTATGGACATGGATTACTTTTATTTGACAGCTATAGTTACTATTTTCTATTTCATATTAGATATTGCATTAAAAACATACAATAAGGTTAAAGAATAGAATACATTGTTTAAGATTCTAACAGTGATTCCCACAATATTTGCTTGTGCCCTTTTAAAATAAAGCAGTGTTGGGGCCCCATGTCATGTTTCAGATGAGTTGTTCCACCAAAGAGACATTTGCCCTTTGAACTTCCCACATGATTCCATTTAAATTACAGTTCAGGTCCAAAAGAATTAAAATCATCCAATATATCACAAATTGGAGAAAAGGTGATCCCCTAGGTTGGGGACCACTGGACTAAACTACCTGACTATATATATAAAATAGTTCAAGCTAGCTCCACGTTGACCAACTACAACAATACAATGCTGCTTATACATTTATGCATGTGTATTTACAATCTAATAATTTTATATATAATAATATATCAGTCACAGGGGCCATTCTTTAGCAAAACAAGTACTTATATTTGATACATTAAGTACATTTTGCTGCTAATACTTTAAAATGTTATTTTATTTATTTAGTATTTATTTTTTATTTATTATGGAGTATGCTTACATTGGTGTGTTGTTACTGAATAATGTTTCCACCATAGTAACTATGTATTATTGGATTATTATTACTGATGCATTCATGTGTAAGTAACATTTTACTGCAGTATTTTGTCAACGCGGAGCAGGGTTAGCAAATTATTATATACTGTAACTACTTTATATACTGTTAGGTAGTTTAATAAAGTATTTCTGATTCTGATTCTGATTCTGAATCTGTAACAAAGTGGCATATTTTACAAGTTTATCATATGTTTTGTACGTAAAATCTTAATCTGCAAAAAAATTGTAGCTGTCAAATAAATGACTATAAAGTTGCATAAAATGGAAAGACTGTGAAGTGCAGTGTGAAAGTGAAGTACGTCGAATTTTTACTTTAAGTAAGTACTTTGTGACTTTCCACCACAGTAGGTTGGATAGATTAAGAATGTATTAATTGTTTGTCATTAATTGAAGTGCTAGGTGAAAGATGAGTTTGGTAATATAAGTTGAAAATGACGGGTTGAGATGTTATTCACTTGTATTAATATTTTCTCATTTTGGTATTTAATTATCATTTTAAGATTGTTTATGCATATTGAACAGTTGCTTGTTGACAAATTTCTCGCTATTATGGCCTAATGTTACAGGACTGGAAACACAGCAATACACAGTCCTTTTTCTCACTTTAATTTCTTTCACTGTCACCTCCTTTCCTGCTTCTTCATTTTCACATCTCTGACCACCTCAGAGTGCCTTAAGTAGGAGGAATTGGTCTTCCAGTGTGTCATATGAGAAGGTGAATGTGGGTTGAATATTAAAAATAGAAAAGATCAGACTGAAGGGGCTACAAGGAAGAAAGAGAGAGAGGAGGATGTGGAGAAAGAAATGAAAAAAGGATGATGAAAGAAAGCGGGGTGGTAAACACATGCATGGAGATGAGAAAGGAGATACGTGACGCGAGACAGACGCAGGGAGACAGAGAGAGAAGAGGAAATATCTATTTTTACCAGCGGTTGGTACAGAGAAAAGGGGAATGTGATAGGCTTCTGCATTAGGCCAAAGAAGAGAAGATTTTTGGCTTGTACAGGCAGATTCATATGGACATTTAGCTAACTGCAGTGTAGAGGAAATTCTACCCATCTACTTTATCCATCCCACCATGTCTCAGTCCTTTCTTCTTTGTTAGCCCTTCTCCCTCTTATCCATGCCTCATACTATACTGTTCTTATTTCCATGGTTTCTCTTAAATAGTTGTTTTATGTATAACCTTTATACCTTTGCCATTGTCATCTTTCTCATGGTAGGGACCCATTTTGGACTCAAAATGAGACATTTATTTCAAAGCTCTTTGCTATCATAAGGTGCCATTTGTCCCTAAAATGAAACATAAATGCCTTGTACAGTGATGAGGTAAAATGTACTACTAAAATACTATATATCTGCAGCTCTTTAATCTCTTCTTTACTTTTCCCTTCCTTTCTGCTTTCTCTGCTCCTGTGTCTGTCTCGCTCCTCTGTATCCCTCTACTCCTGGATCGATAGATTACTTCCTGTGTTGAGCGGGTTGACAGCACAGTTTAGAGACCACGGGGTTCATGTTACCAGTCATCTGTGAGTGTGAGTTTGTGTATGTGTGTTTGTACCTGTTCCGATGGGCTTAAGGGGTCACCGAGACCTTTGGGGTCAACGGTGGCAGCAGTCCTGTCTTTGCCCTGAAACCTGAGTGACCGCTCCATTGACTGCTTGGATAAGACATCCAAAGGAGGCAGAATAAGAAGGTTTACATGAAGGGATTTCATGTGTTTTTGCTTTGCTGTTAGTTATTTTTCATCAAAAGGCAGTATTATTTTATGGAAGCCAAAGTTTCTGCATTTGAGTCAATTAGTGAAATTGTCTAGAATATCTGAAAATTAGATCAGTTTATGCTCTGGTACATGATATTCAGTCAGCAGCTAGAGCCAAGATGGTTGTTCTATAGAGAACAAACGAGAGCTGAACACTCACCTGTGCAATCCGATGTTTTTATCAACTTGTACCTGATATCTAGGTTGTCCATCAACACCTGAAGTGTTTTTGAACCCCACATTTCAACAAATCTTGTACTCTGACATCACTGACTATCGCCAAGAAAGTAATCTCAAATCATGAAATCCACTATTATCTGCTAACAACTGTTCTCGCTGTTCCTCTCTGGGCATAAGACAACCAAGCTGTTTTAACAGACTGACTGTCTGACAGGCCCTGATGTCCTTAAATCCCATAAAAGCCTCTCTACATCCATCGCCCTGGGCAACATGCAGCAGTAAATGGCTTCAGTTTGTCTGAGGTGTACCCAGAGAGCCTAAAAGAGATCAATACAGTCACTCACAGTCATTGTTTTAACTTAGCTCCAGTGTAGGCTCCTGCCATAACACTCCTGCTCCCCTCCAGATCCCAAACCCTCGGGCTCCCACAGCAGCACTGGTGTCACAGCAGCAACATAAAGACCTAAAGAATGGATTGTCCACGTGGACATACTCATAGCTGTGTAACATTGTGTCTGACTCACAATCACTGGTGTGTTGTATCCGTAGCTCTAACTTCGCATAACATCACATTTTCCTTTAAAGGTATATTTCACCGGAAATATGGTATTTTCATAAAACTGAGCTGACTATGCAGTAGAAAGACGCAACTATTTTTGAAATTGGCGACCAGAGAAAAGAGAGAAAAGGGTCTGTGGTATTCCCTTTTGCTCAAAGGTAGAAAACCTAGAACAACCAGAATGCACTGGGCCCATTGCCTTCCAAGGCCACGACCACGCCCAAATTTTCCCTACTCCTAAAAACAGCTGGTCACAGCTACTAACATTAGGCTAAACTGGGCAGTGTATGTGCTTAGCCTCATAAAAACATGTATTGTATGTTTTCACACATTGCCGTGCTAGTAGAAAAAACACTGTCGCTATTACACTTGCTCTATGCTCATTCGTCTGTTTCGGCCCGCGTGCTTTGGTTGCTTTGGACAGGATGTTTTGATTTTGGAGTGGTGAGGAGATGCCCCTATCTCAATCCGACTGTCTGTAGGGGTGGATGTACAAAAAGTGTGGAAGTATCTGTAGTTCGAACAAAAGCCCTAGTGCCAGCTGCTGGAAAACGATTGGGGAGCCCTGGGTGCTGGCAATGTGGAGGGAAATTAACCATTGTTAATTTGCATATACTAGACACATTTTAATAATAACAAGGCTGGTTGAAAATCAGCAAAGGTTCCCTTTAAATTAATGTAATATCTCTGAAATTCTGCAGAATGTGTCAGGGTGGCATTCTGGCTTAATTACAGTTGATTTAATTCCTTGCTCCAAGGGGAACGATTATCAGCTGCATTTTTCTTCTATAAGTCAGAAAAACTGTAGCAACAAGACGGGTGTCCAAAAATGTCAACACCAGTTTTTTACACTACAGCACTTACATTTATCCCCTTGACATTCAGGTTGGAAAGATTTTCCTAGTTTCTTGAGAGGTTGTATAACTACTGTATGTCGAGGAAATACATCTGCTCAGTTTCACCAAGCGTCTGATTCCCAGCACTCAACATAAACCTCTAATGAAGCAGTCCGGGTGGATTAGAGGTCATTAATTTAACAATGTCATTATTCATGAGCTGTACACTGATTGGGTAGCAGTATTGCCCATCCACCCTTGACAGAAACAGCTGTTCAACCAGACGCAGGGCCATTTTTAGCAGTACACAAACCTGATCAAAAATCACACCTACAGTAGTGGCAGTCCTCGAATGGTTCGTTCAAACAGTGCTATTTCATTGCGTGAAGAAATTGGTGAGACAAGTGATGAGTATGTTCATGCTTGCTATTTTCTGTCTGATTTTGTTGTAGCTATGTTGCCGTGTTCAAATCTTAACAACTATTTTGATGAATACAGTGTTGACATAACCAATACAAATGATGGCCAAACTTAACAAAAAGGACACAAAGTGTAATTAATGTTCCTTTAAATAACCTTTTTTCCTCAACAAAATCCACATTTTAAACTAAATTTACCACATTTATTCCAATACAGACACCTAATGATTACCTGTTATCAAAAAGACAAATAGGATTGATAACAGTGACATAACTGCCGTTTTTATTGCTTCTGCCACCCACCTCTCAGCCATCACCTGAACTTTTAAAGCAAGGTATTGTGTTTTATTGGCTTCTCTCCACCAGACTGCGAGGAGCTCCAGTCTCCACCAGTTTAAACATCAGTTCCATGTCTATTAACAGTGTTGGGTCATGACCTGACCCCACCTATAACTTCACCTCTCCTGTCCATCTCTCTCTTCCACCATCCATCTCCCAGCTCTACATCTTTTCATGCCCCCCCTTTTTACCAAGTCACTCCCCGTGGACCCTCTGCCACCTCTCTTTCTCACACACACACACACATACGTGAACGCAGGCTCTTGTTGCCCTTTGGCTTAACGGTATTTACAACGATCTGACCCTGGGACCTCTCTGTGTTAATGATCTTCAGCCCTTCCCAACACAAACACACACATACTGACAGACAATAACCTGCACTCTTATGTGCGTCACGTTTGTTTCTTCCATTTGTTACAATGAGATAAACTCAGAGTGGTAAACAATGCAAGGAATAAGACAACTTGAACAGCCAAAAACTAAGAGCTTCATTTCTTAAATGCAGAATTTCTTCAGTGACAGAAATTTGGAAACCATATCCACTTTGAACAGCCCATTGTGTAGGACTGTCAGCTGTGACCATATCAAATGGCTTCCTCCCCTAAGGTAATGCTGATAGAGTTTAAATCAGTTTGAGGAGAAATGAAAATCTTCCTTCATTTAGGAAAATAAATAAAATGTACTATTCTTACAGCATTTAAGATTAGTAGCAACTGTCTACTAGTAGCGCTGGGAATCAGATGATCAGATCAGATTCAATATTTCAACTCTCTGCTGCGTCCTTGGAGATCTGAATGTAACCAAGCCTAAAAATCAATTCATGTTATAGCATTGATCTTGAAAATTTCAGTTAATTTTTTTCTAGGTAGATTTAACCGATGGCAACAATAAGTGCTGTTCAAAGCTATAGCTCCAGTAAATGTCTCTTTGACTATAATACTACTAAAACAGTTTTTTGTTTGATTTTCTTTTACATTTTGACAGAAACAATTATGTCTACATCTGGTTATTTGTAAGTTTTCAGAGAAACTGAAACATTATTCTATATCATTAAATTATTTAGAAAATTAGAAAAACTGCATTATCACAAAGCTTAAAACAAACAAAATTATTATTCCTATATTTTTCCCTTTTTTTCCTCCCCCCAAATCATATACAACAAAGACTAATACAATATATTACAACAAACAAAAGCAAACAAAAAAATCCACATAAATATGTCCATATATATATATATATCCACACTAATGCTACTGCTGATGCTACTACTACTGCAAATAAGAGGGGTTGACATGGTTTTCATAAGGCAGCAATTATTTGTAAAGTGCAAAAAATGAGGCACATTTGTGAGTTATATCAGAAAATTGCAAAGAGGGCCAAAGCTAACTGTTTAAGAATATTTTTTTGTTCACCACTGTCCCTTGTCTTCACTCTTTAGGGTGCATTTATTGAAACATAAGCGCACAAGTCTGATCGTGGACACAGAGAGATGCTGCTGGAAGACATTACAGCAGAACACACACACACACAAACACACACATACACCACGTTTAAGTGTGCACATCTTCGCGCATAAAAAACAAACTATTCTGCTTGTGCGCTCATTCCTTTACTCTTTCAAGGCCTTTTCAAACCTCACATGAGTCACCAACACACACACACGCACACACACACACACACACACACACACACACACACACACACACAAACAAACTCTCTCAGTTTCTCCCTCTCAATCAAGCCCTGTCAGCAGCACTAGAGCCTGATATGAGGCTAGGGACAGTGGAAATGAACAATGTCAACCAGTGTTATAATTCAGCAGAACCAACTACATGGGAGGGAATACATCTACTGTATTTTGTGCTCATAGGAAATCAATCTCAACTCATAATACAATGTTTGCAGGTTCTTGCTCGTGTCTTGAAGAGGTCTAGAGTTCTGTGCTTTGCATTCACTCCGTGTGTGTGCGTATGTGTGTGTGAGTGTGTGCATGTGATTCTGAATAATGCTTCCCAGGTTTATGATGAGACCCGTGCTCTAACTTGTCTCTGGTGTTATTTTTCTTCAACTGACAGACTGAAGAAGTGCTGATGAAAAGCCAAGACTAGATGCACGCATCCAATTATGCTCTTTAAGAGAGCCTTGTACACACACGCACACAAACACACACATATGTGCAAAACACGTTTTCTTGTCCACACTCCTTAATCAGAGAAGAATGAAATTAGCAATCACTCACAAGCTTTTATTACTGTACTTGTAGGACAATGTACTGAAAAGTAGTAATTTGCTATCCATGTACCTGAGTGATTAAGATCATTTACAAGCATTACCGGTTATCATTAAGTTATTTTGTGCGTTAGCATTGTAAGCTCTTTCTCTTCCCTGCATCCATTTAAACTCAGGCCCATTAGGACTGTTAAAATGTCACCACTTTGGCAGGTTTTTCTCATCTTGGTAACCTTGTGAGCTTGTTTGCTATTGCACACACATACAATCTTACTCTTACACACAAAAAAACACAACGTTTTCTTTTTTTTTGCCATGGCTGTGTAATTTGCAACAAGTCCTTTCCACATTAGAGGATGAAATTCATAGTTTGTCAATGCCCTCCTGAACGACACATGCAAGCGTTTTCTCATCTGCAAACACCAGGACGACATAATTTGCCTTCCAAAACTGTTACAAATAACTGTTGGAAAAATAAACAGTAATTAAAAAATAATAATACATTACGATGTGAAAACGCTGTGGTTAAGGTTTGGATAGGTTTAGGCACAAAAACGATTTGGTTAGGTATACGGAAAGATCATGGTTTAGGTTAAAAGAAGTACTTAGGTTTAGGGGAGCTTCGTCGCCATGATTACAATAATAAACATGTAGTTGAGGTTATGGAAAGATCGTGGTCATGCTTAAAAAAATGTTGACTTGCGGAGAGAAACTACGAAACGAACCAGCCCGTCCTCACCAGAAAAACAAGGAAATTGTGAAAGCAGCTTATTATAACCCACATTTACGTTAATTGTTAGGATACGACCTCTCCTGGACGTAGTAATTATGATTTAAAGTTTTACGTTAAATAACGTTTCGTAGTTGACTTATGTCACGTGAGTTAAGACACTTACGGAACTTATTTTAACCCAAACCACGATCTTTTCCTAAAGCAAACCAAGCAGTTTTGCTGTCTAAACCTAACCAAACTGCGACAAGTTCACAACATTAATCACTTAGGTCACATGACTCATGTAACATACTTAAGCAGTATGTTTGTCGCTGGTATTTTGGAACGGTCGTATATGTCATTCTGGGAGTCATTAACAATTGACCCATTCTGTCGTTTAGGTATGAGGATGTGTTGAAACGAATAGCTGTCTCTTGTGTTAAAATCTGACATTGTGGCCAGTGTGGACAGGAGACAGGAGGAATGATCACAGCGACCAGTAATGCTTGTGGATATTAAGTGGATATTATTTTAACTTGACAAAATGTGGACCTATCATTTAAGGTTGTAAGTATTAAGCAGGTTACAGTTAGGGATTAAAGGTGACAGAAACCAGTTATGTTCTAAAGTGTTTAGAGCTTTATTTCTCTGTCGGTTTCAATATATATGTGAGAGGGAGTGGGCATCAATGTGTGCCTGTATGCACTTGCAAATTTAGCTGCTATTTAGTGATACAGTCTGTGTGAGAAAAAAAGGTGAAATTGTTTGCTTTGGCTCTCAACCTAAAAACACAGAAAATTAGCTGCAATGTCACTAAGGTATGCTGTTACTGACAAACCTGTGAACATCGAATCAGCTTCATGGACTGTTTTCACTGTCTTAATTAGAAACTAATAACACCTCTTTTCTGTTGCCAAAACAAACCGTTTTTCTATAAAAGGGTTGGGCTCAGTGACTGACTCATGCCATCCCAACGCTCGTCTGTTTGCACTGTCTTGCTTCATGTTGTTATTGCATTTTTGCATTCAAGAATGTGTGTTGTATGAAATATGAATTTTTATATGGTTTTTAACATGGACTGAGAGAGTGACAGAAATCTGATTTTTGATATAGTAAAGCTTATTCTCCGGAGATATTTTCACCAGATAAAAGCAGTGTAACAACTGAGAGTACTGAATCTGGATTTCCTACTTCTTGGTTGTTACTCCATCAGGTTCCTAGATTACTGGCATTTGTCTTGTTGAAGGAATACATTAATTCCCTCCGTTACCCTCCAGCATAGAAGCAAACTTTCATCTCTCTCTTTCCTTGACTTCATCATTAAATGCTGCAGAGCCTGACCTAAAAAATAAGTAGTCAAAGATGAAAACAACCATAGTTGACAAAGCACCTAGTGCTATAAGCTTGGCCTCTAATGGGACTCTTATGGGCTCATTTTCCACTCATGGAAATTTGCAAATTTGTGCTCATCCAAACACGATGACCCAAGTCAACACTGTGGGAGTTGCTACATATATTCTCCTCATCCACATATCCTACAAACACTAACATAGTCTAACTTTGTCAGATGCTATTGTTAGTCCTCTTCTGACTTCTTACAGTGCTGGTGCACCTTCATCCTATATGTATTGGCCAGTATAATGTGGCTAATGCTCAGCACAAGAATATACCTCTCCCTGGTTTTGCAAGAGGGATAGGTGGGTGTGGCAGGTCAGTTTAGATAACTTTAATATTGGCCTCATTCATGAATTAGTGTTGGTTGGTTTGAATGTGGCCTAATAGTTAAAAGCTATAACTCTTGTTCTGTGATCACAGGCAAAGGCTCAGAAAGATTGGGGTATGTACTGTATATACTAGTCTGTACGACGTGTCAATCGAGCATGTCTGAAGCCAAAAGTGCTGTTCTAGACGGCCACAGTCAAAGGCCTGGGGGAAAACCCTGCCACAAGAGCGAGGGATGAGACTCAATAAACCTTTAAATGGGGATAATGGCATACAATTTGTATGAGTGGTGTTGCACTCGTTTTACATACGATAAGTGAATGAAGCCGTTCCTCAAATGGCCACTTGAGTCTGGCTCTAAAAGCAAGTCAATTCCCATAGACCCCCATGTTAAAATGCCCAAGTTTACAGCAGAAATGATACAAAAAAACAGTTTTGGTCTCTATAGCTAATTTACCCGTGTTTCATAACTCACCCGTTTAAATTATAATAAGGCTTGAAGTTAGGCATAATTTAGGACATGGCCACTTTGAGTGACAGGTACGTGCTCTATCATGTGGCTTGCCGCTAGGTGGTTCAGCAACTAGGCTTCATTCGGCCTGGCTCAGCTCTTTTGGATTAGCCGGAGTCAGGCACTACCAAGATGACGATGGCCAGAGCTGCCCACTTTGAGCTCTTCAGAAACCTATAGGTGATGTCACGGACACTACGTCCATGTTTTATACAGTCTACGGTGAAGACACACCTGGCTAATTACTGTGTCAAGTGGACATTATTGTTGGATTGTTGGTTTCGAAAAGTTACAAAAATTACCCCATATTCCGATGCCAGAAAGGAGTAGAGGGAGGGTGTTTCAGATGCTGCTCAACCATCCAGCAAGCCCTTTGCTGTAAGCATACTGATCTTTTGACTCTTTAGAGCTCTATTTAAGGGTGAAGCCTGTGTTTATATTATTACAGTAACACATTTTAACTCTAGTTCTATGATCACATTTGGAGCATCTCTTTGCCATTTCATTGGTTCATGCACTCAGACTTTCAGAGAAGGTATGCTCTACAGCTCAGGACAAACTTTAGGCTAGAAAAAGGATAATGACTTACAAAGAATGCAGGAGCTCTTATGATGTAGCAACACATTTGCCTGTGTGTCATTTCTACATTTACATTTAGCAGACGCTTTTATCCAAAGCCACTTACATATGAGAACATTCACAAACCGAAGGCGCAGCTTCGGGAGCATTTTGGGGTTCAGTATCTTGCTCAATGATACTTCGACACATGGCTGGGGTATCGAACCGCTGACCTTCCGATTGGCAGGTGACCGTTTGACCTGTGAGATGACTCTAACAGTGATTAAAAAACTAATGTTATGAAATGTAACTGTCATCTCTCTCCTTCTCTTAAATGTTTGTTGTGATCAATAATAACAGCTTAACCTCCCCACTATCTCATCAGCTCAACATTTTAATTAATTTCCTTGTGTCCTTACACTATTTACATGGCTGACGTGTGCTGAAATGTTTTTCCATCTCACAAGCAAGATGTTTCTCGATCATCGTAAAGATAAGATGAACAAAAGATGAATGAAAATGTTTATTCCCCCCCGCTCTCTCAGGACCATCTTCAGTGATCAGTAACGATGATGACTCGGCCTCTCCTCTTCACCACGTCTCCAACGGCAGCAACACTCCTTCCTCCTCAGAGATGGGCCCTGATGCGGTGATCATCGGCATGACCAAGATCCCAGTAATAGAAAACCCTCAGTACTTCCGGAGCACAAACAGCCTGCTGAAAACTGACACGTGTAAGTATAAAAAGCAGCTATCTTTAATGTTTACCCAAATGTTAAAAAGGTTTATCAATCCGTAATGAGCCATACTTCCGAGTATTCAAGTTCAACTGTACTTGTGTGATACACGGAGGCTACCATGGCAACAAATTTCCTGCTGTCATGGCAATGACCTTGGAGCTGCTGATGAGAAGCTGTCAATTCTGAGAGAGAAGCGGGGAATAGAAAGCTCATTTATATGCAAGTTTGTGTTTGTGTGTTCACCAGCATAAGTTAGGTACAAATCCATTCATAAATTTGAGACTTCCATGTGTGATGCATACATGTACATTTCCAGAGCAGAAAGGCAGCAAAACATGCAACAGTCTGTGAGCCCCTACAGGTAGAAGTATTTCTTTCCTGAGGATTACCTGACCCAATTTATTCAACCACACAACATGTATACACAACAAATTCAACAAAGCAAGTGACCGAAAGGCAAAGAGAAAGTGGTCAAAGGAGGTGGGAAGAAGAGAAAGAGACAAACATAAATAGAAGAAAGACAAACATGAGGAGGACAGAAGGAGACAGAGAGAGGACAACAGTCAGATAGACAGACAGAGAGCACACGAGGATATTGACCTGGTCCATCAACATGACATTATGATTATTGACAAGTAATAAAAGCTTCTCCAGGCTTTAGCCTTGTGTTGCAGTAAATTAAGGAACTGCATATGCGTGGGTGTGTGTATGGGTGAGTTCACCATCAGGCGCTTTCTGTTGAGGGAAAGGTTGAGGAGGTATAATGATGGGGGACTGGGCGTTGACCTCTTAAGTCCTGTGATATAACTAAAAGATAGACTGGGATTTACAGCCTAAAGACAAAAATGAAAGCGCTGAGGATCAATGAAATTCAATAACGTGCCTGCATGTGTATTTTTAATATATTACAGCCATTACAACTATTACTCTGTGTGCTTCTTTGACTCACAGACAGGCAGCATAAATACTGAAAGTATCTGGCCGATTATTTGGCACTCTGCCTTTTTAGACCCGTACAATAGTCTTTGATAGAGTCAGTTGGGCAAAGTGGCAACAGGTTGCATGCCAAGAACTGTAGCCTTAACTAGCTTTTGGCCTGTAATATTGAATACAGAAATCAGTGGTGGGTAAACTTTTCTACTTAAAAGATGGCACAGGCCTTTTCCTGGCAGCAATGAAGCACCAATTACTCTGCAGAGATGATGGATCTGTGTGTAATTGCAACTGTTAGTTGTGTCACAAAGCCTCAGTTGTGCAGTTTATCTCTGAAGTGAACACCTCATTAACAGTAATAACATCAGAGGAGTTAGCATTGTTGGAAAGCATGTCACATGCATTGTGGTAGCTACTGTGTTTATGTTTCTCTAACCTGACATATATAGTACAGTACACAGAGGCTGTTAGCGTGCATGTCAAGCAGAGCTGTAGTGAGGAATTTACAAATACTGAGGTCATGAATCCAATTCTCACCAAAAAAGCAGCCAGAGACTATAAAAGAAGTCTCTTATTTTTATTTTAATCATTTGGATTTGTTACACAAGAATAAACCATATGTATTAAGTGTTATTAAGGGAGAATGACTATTATTCTGGTACTACCACATTATAAGCACCATACTGAGCAAAGCATATTAAACCATAATTCATGTACAACAACTTCCTAACTTACTATCAATAAGCAGTAGTTAGGAGGTTATTGAGAAATAACTCTTAGTTAATGGCCTAGTAGTTATAGAATAAAACATGTAGAATGAAACAAAATATTTCAAAAATGCTACTAATATGCATGCTAATAAGCAACTACTTAATGGTGAATATGTGTACGTCAATATAAAATTCCTCTGAAAATCAACAACTGAACTTGAAATTGAATAATTGTCTCTTTTCAGAAAACGTCCCAGAATTCTTTTGGGCAATTCGGACCCATAGGCAAAAAAAACATATTGGTTAGGGTGTGGAGTGCGATGAGTGTGGAGACAGGAGAGCTTTACTCTCCACTTCAATAATTCACAGAACTGTAAAGCGAGTGATGTAAACACAGTCACACAACGTTAACCCGGAAACGCTAACTACAGAACCCCACTCCCTTAAAGGTACAGTCTCTGGGTGAACGTCTCTTTCAGTTTACTTGTGTGTCTCCACAAGGGTATGTTTGTGAAATGTCACATATACTCTATTGATAATCTGTTAAACATCTAAAGACAAAATGAAACAGTTGAAATATTACAAATACTCTTTAAACTATCTGTACGCGGGACTGTCCAAATAAAGTTTTACGCTGCATTTACTGTAAATGTTTATTATTTAATTGGCCTTAAATGAATATTTTGACATAATGGAATACTCTTATTTGCTTTCTTGTTGAGTGTTAAATGAAAATATCGACAGCGCTCTCATGTCTGCACCGTAAATATGAAGGTACTGGTTCCCCCTGTTTCCAGTTAAGCTAAGCTAACCGGCTGCAGGCTCCAGCTACATATTTAATGTTACTGCACGGACATTAGTGATATTAATCCTTTCAACTAACTATGACATGAAAGCACATACTAATATTTCCCAAAATGTCAAACAATTGAACTACTGAACATACTGAGTCTCAAAATATTGGCATTATCTTATAAAATACCTAGCATGTGTAGGTTTTCCATTGTAGAATGTTAACTTTTTTGTGCTACTCTGAGAGAAAATACAGAGGACTTGACCTCAGTGTCTTCAGTAGTAGCTACGGCCTTGAACTGAAGGAGAGATTTTTCTGTTATGTTAGACCTTTCTCTGGATGAGGAGTGAATGAGGAATGAGGATGAACACTGTTCTGGAAAATGTTATTCATAACGTCAACACGTGCGTACTGTATTTGAAAACACCAATTTACACACACCCATACACACTGAGCTTGTGAAAATGTAGGTCAAAATTAGCTACAGCTCCTGATGGGAGGGCATACAGTTGAGAGTGGTGGCTGACTAGAAGGAGGTGTAGTGGAAATGTAAAAATTAGAGTCATGACATTAATTACATGAGGAATTTGATAGAGAAAAGTTTTGAAGTCTCTGTTGGTCTTGTTTTCAAGGCATCTGTCAAACATTATTGTGACTTTGACCTATCACATTGCTAGGTTCATTCTCCCAGACATGTAATTTCCGTGCTGTTTTATGTCAGCATCCAGGGACACGGAAAGATTTTGGGCAGATGAGAGAAGCAGGAAGAGAAGATGAGGAAGATGGTAAACGGGGAATAATTATGTCCCGAGACATTAATTTCTTTGGTTGTTTATAAGATGCTGATTAAGGAGAATAGGTGTGAGAGGTGGCTCAATAGGGAGGCGTGGAGAGACCGGAGGAAAAGGACAGATGGAAAAAGCTGTGGGAGGAGGTCGTTGATGGGAAATATTATTCCTCTTGATGTTAATGTTTTAAGCGCTGTCATAAACAAGTGATGGGAAAGACTGATGGAGCAACAGAATGGGCAAAGAACATGTGCTTAGATGTTAATGTTTAGAGGATGTTGATTAAAAAGTGATAGGTTTAGCAGCTGAGGAGAATGGGAATAGGGAGAAATAAATGATGGAACAAAGGGATGTTAAATAAGGAAAGTGAGAGTAAGATAATGAGACTGGATGGAGCGATGCTAAATGAGGGAAAATGAGCGAATACGATAAGCGTGGAAAGCGGGTACTAATTAAGAAAAACATCAGAGAATAAGAGTGTAAAGTTTGGTTAATGGCGAATAATATTTCTGTAGATCTTAATTAAGGAATACTGATTAAGGAGAAGAGGGGTGATGTGTAGCACTGCACATAGAGATACAGTTTAATAATGGAAGCAGGGTGGAAGAAGGAGTGTAAAATTGGCAAAGGCAGACAGCTGGAAAGCAGAATTAATGAGTGATATAAGGCCATAAAAAATAAAATAACTCAATTCTGAAAGTTCTTGATTGCTATGCGTAGCAATTACGGAAAATTCTTCAATATATGAAGGGAAATTTAGTTGCAATGACACTTTATATATCTACAAATTTAGACAAATTTTAAGAAACAACAGGAAAGGCTCTGAGAACAAGACCAAATCTTCCTGCCAAAGACAATAAAAGCAAAAGGGAAAGAGCTGGTTTGCATATATCAATTTATTTGCTATTTGAGGGTGTTAATTAAGGAGAACTGGTGCGAGGCGTTTTCATGGGTGAACGCTTATTACACAACCACAGTAGGAAATGGTGCGGTGAGGTTATTAGCTGGTTAAATGGTGGGCAGTAGTCTTGTGGGGATGGGAGTTTATTGTGGTGCTGCTGCTTCATGGGGAATTGTGGGTGCACTGAGATCTGTGACCTGCTACTGTTGTTTTTGAACCGAAGACAGTCATGTCATGAGGAAGCGATAATAGATAGAAACACTGACTTTTAACCACAGTGACACCTCCAAAAACTCTGTCTCCTTTAACATTATGTTTATATAGTGCTAAGTTGCAAAAGCAAAAAGAAACATAATGCCACTTGAATTATGTTTTTTATCAACATAATGAGGAAACCTTTTAATTAATGTATTTGGCAAATCTTCCACCCATCCACCACGACCAGCTCTGTACGACTTTTGTGTGGAGCAAAAACGTAGGATTTAATTCACTTGAAAAAAGTAGTATGTCAACATAATGTCTAGGGTTCACATACTGTAGACTGCCCTACAAACTGAAGTTGAGAAAAAAGGCAGCATGGCAAACTCTAAAACAGATACAAAAGTGGTAATACTTTAATTTAAGTCTTTTTAGTGTGATTATGTTATACTCAAATAATCATTGCCATTGGACCCATGCAATAGGTCTACCTTACAAAATTACACATACTTACTGCACTCTGCCTTTGGATAATCTTCACTGAATGCCAAACCAAATCACATGAATTTGAGATCTGCTACGCTAGCTACCTTTAGCAGGAGATTAGCTGTTTTTCTTCTTCACCATTATGAATTTATTTACCAGTAGCTGCTGCCCTATTTATTAATGTGGAATAGCAAACTGAATAACCAAAACATCTATTTGTCAAAGTGGATATTTTAAATTTAAAGATATCAACTATAGGGAAAATCAATAACTAAACTTTGCTTTAATTTAAGCTCTAAGTAGTCATGGCTATTTCACAAGCTTGCTTTTACTTGCCCTCCTATTTTAATAACAAACCTTAATAAACCTTTTTTGTATAGCACCTTTAAGAAATGCACCTCAAAGATATTAAATGCACCATGTGCTTCACATGAAAATGGGTATAGAATGAATTTAAAAACCTGGATAGAATGACATAATTAATCCAAAATAAGATGGAAAACACACACAAAAATAAAAATATACCCACTTGATAATGATAGTAATGATAATAAGATAATGATGAGAACAGAATCTTCACATGAAAATAGAACAAGCATAAAAACAGGGATGGCATGCCATAATTAATGTAAGATAAGATGGAGAATAAAACCCACTTATAATAATAATAAAATAAAGTTAAAAAAGTAGAATACATAGAATGCATCAAATCAAGTAAAATAGAGCATTTTAAAAGAAGTGCAGCAGTGCATAAGTGCGAAGCAAGTGTAAAAGGAATTTCCTGCCTGTATCAGGAAAGTCATAGCTAGTTAAAGGTTAAAGTGGAGAGATACGTTTTTACCTTTCTTTTAAAAATATTTAGTGAGCTGGTTTCCCTGATATCTATAGGTAGCATGTTCTATAGCTTTGGGGTGTATTTGACAAAGGCTGCATCCTTGATTTTTTCCCAATAAACCAGCAGCAGATGATCGCCGAGTTCTTGAAAGCAAGTAGTGAACAAGAGAGTTAGCAAAGTAACTTGGTGCTAGCCCATTAAGGTCTGTGTTTATAAGGAGGAGGACCTTAAAATCAATTCTGAATGTTACAGGAAGCCAGTGCAGAGCAGCTAAAACTGGACTAATATGCCCGCTCTTCTTGGTTCCGGTTAATAGCCGAGCTGCAAAGCTTTGAATGAGCTGACTCTCTCAGTGTGTTTTTTTGGTGGGGGGGCCTGTGAAACGTGCTTTACAGTAGTTGAAATGGAGGCATAATACCCTATAGTTAGCTGTCTTTATACAGCAGAAAGTGCAGTAAGTGCGGTGCGGAACCCAACAGATTACCAAACCAGAGTGCACTATCTGTACAGTCAAACTATGTTTTGGCTTGGTTTTTAGGTCCATTTTGTAGTTTAAAAAGTTGTTTTCATGGAAATTACACATTTGTATGGCATACATTTTTTTATATATATAAAACAGATGTCAGATCTAGATTATGCTGTTACTGCGTTTTGCCTTGCTGTACGTATGCAAAACCTAAAGAAACACACATGCAGACGCACATACACATTGCATTGAGAGTGTGTTCTCCACCACCACAATCTTACACTGAAGTTTTGATTTTTTTGAATATCTGATGTAGACCATTGGTGTTTCTTCTCTCTCTCTCTCTCTTTCGGTCTGTCTGTACAATATTGAGTTATGGTGGACCTCAATAGCTTACAGTGTAGATCAATGCAGCTTCTTAGAGTCTGGCTGGGCTTTAATGTGATATTCTGAGTGGACAGCTTTTCTTCAAATGCGCCTCTTAATCACATCACAGATAAATCTCAGCTCTTGGTGTCCTCTCTGTGTGTGTGTGTGTGTTCAAGAAGTACCCAAGTGCATGTATTATAGGATAATACGTGTTCCCTTGCATGCAAACATTTGCACATCTGGCCTGCCGTCAAGACAAGGCTTAGCTAGGTTAACGTAAGGGCACCGTACTGTTAATCATTCTGTAGAATAAAACCTAGTATCATCACCATGGTGAGATGCCAAATTTTCTAAAAATCAGCTGGCATGGAGTCATGAGTTACTTAGCAACAGAAAGCAGGTTTGTCTACTCTGATCCAACTGTGGGTGAGCAGAAGGCAGGGAGAGATTACGTACACGAAACAGAGACATGTCTTTTATATTCACACTACAGGACAAATCTGACCAATTAGTATACGACAAGACATTGAATTTGCTTATTTGCTGTAGCATTCATATGATATGATAAAATATTTATGCAACACAAAAAATACCCTCAAACATACAGTACTCTATTAAATACTGTAATGACTGCCCCTCAGCCAATTTTACTTAGGTAATAAAATAAAATATGCAAAGGGGGAAATGATGTATGCCCCCAAGAAAATGGGCTGTGTGGATTGCGAGTGCCAGAGAGAAAAAAATTATAAAATCCCATATTTAACATCTTTTCCACTGTAGAAAAACAGCCAGCAATTATTTGATAGTGTTAGCACACCCTGCAGCTATGTTTCTGTTCAAAAAGAAGAAAAATCTACAATATAACACATATTTTATTTTGGTCAAATCACTGATAGTTTTGTCTCGCTCGGGTAAAGACCATACAGACAGACGTCTGGCGTCTCGTTTGTTTGTGACCTCATGTGAACTAAAGTAAATAGTGTGTTTAAACCAACATGGCCGCAATTAAAGTGGATTTATTCTCCTCTTCTCTGTCTTTCCTCTTTTCAACAGTCGTCCAGCATATTAAGAGACACAACATTGTGCTGAAGAGAGAGCTGGGAGAGGGAGCCTTCGGAAAAGTCTTCCTGGCTGAGTGTTACAACCTCTCACCTGACCAGGAGAAGATACTGGTAGCAGTCAAGGTAATCTGATGGTGTGATTCTCCTGGGAAACACATTTCGAAAGTAGAGAAAAGATTGTGTGTAAATTTCTACTGTTCAATTGTTAAAGTCCCAGTGTACATTAAAGTTAGAATTCAGTTTTAAAAAACAGGTTATTCCACACATTTCATGGGACAGCAGTGATCTGAATTCAAACATGACATAGACGTTGTAAAGCTATCAAGAGGACTTTATAGAATTTTGTAAATGTATTATATCTTTTTTTACATAATTACAAGAAAGAGAGTCCCAGACTTCTAGAGTTAGTTTTAATTGTCTATATTTCTATTGCCCTATTGTCTTTAAAATGTGAGGTTATACTGTGAAAGTGATTTGTGGACTGAAGACAAAAACGTGCCCACTCGTGTCAATCACTTAACTGAACAAAACTCCGACTTTGTTTTTTCTAGCTATTATAAAACAAAGACCAGACATAGAAGGACAGCTTGTCTTTGTAAAAAGAAATACACTACCATTCAGTGTGCATTACAAAGAAGGTATTTCAATTTATGAGGAGTCTAGTTTCAAAATGAGATATTTTGAAAATCCCTGCTCCTACAGAATGATTGGTGGGACCAAAATAAACCCCATGTCATTATCGAAGGTGAAGTTATTGCTTTCCCTACTATATTTTGCAATAAGATCTGATGCCTGAAATACATTTGAAATATTGAACAGTTTACAGCAGATAATCTTGTGTTCCTGAAATGGATATGTGGCATTTTGAAATGAAATCCTTCTTATTGCGTCTGTACAGTATTGAGGCCCCATGTTTGCCATCTCCTCACTTCCATTTCCTCTGCTATTGATAGAAAGTCGTTGCTTTCAAGAGTTTCTCTTTAAGCAAAAAGGTGGAATTACACTCAAACGGCTGACGGCGTCAAATGGAAAATGGTTTGAAAATCCTCCCATCACATCCATCTTTCCATCCAGGATGCTTTCTCTCCTGGTCTGCGGTGAAACAGGATCTGATTGGTGAAGAACTTCTCATTAACAATACATGGCCTGTGAGAGACCCCCCTCTCCTTCTGTCCTCCTTCACCCCCGTCCCCCCCACACACACTTCCTCGGTCTTCCTCACCCCTAACTCTCACCTGCAGTACTTTTTCTTCTATCCTCTGCAGTTCTTCATCCCGCTACTTTCCTCTTCCCAAATCCTCCACCTTCTTTTCTCTTCCTACACCTCCTGTTTCCTTCCAGCTTAGCTCTAAACCGCTCGCTGGCTCGCTGATGTTTGCTGCCAGCTTAGCTGCAGCTCAGTCTGAGCACTCTGTAAAATATGCACCTGAAAATCCCAGGAAGCAGAGTTCTTGGTTGTAGAACAAGATGCTGTGTGTTTGCTGACTGCATGTCATATCTCGTAAAACATTATATAATCAGCACTCATCTTACACTAAAAATAAATTGTATTTCTCAAACTGCCATAGGCGCGGTTACATGTAGACGCGATGTAGATTAATCACTTAATCATTAGAGTCACTTAATTGATTTAACCCTCTCAGTTCGTTAGATTTTTTTTCAATTAGCTAATGTACCACCTGCTTATAGTACACTCTTCTTGCTCTCTTCTCGTCCTCATCTTTTTGTCAACTTGAGTGACTCACCATTTCTCTCCAGTTGTCTTTTTTCCCCTCCTCCATGTTGCTGCATTAACAAAAAGAAGATGTGATGAAAGCTGGCGGAAAAAATAAATCAAATAAATGATGGCATTGCCTTTGCGTCTCCTTGCTGAAAGGGTCAGTTCACGCAAATTACATAACTAAACTAAAAGGGACTATTTCTTTGGTATTAAGTACTGTAGTTCAAATGATAACTCTTCACAGGGAGGTCTCTGGATAATCCAGTATGCCTACAACTGAGACAATTTTTCTGTTGCTGTTGAATTTATTCATGGAATCTTTTTATAAAATGCGCCACAAACAATTGGGATGGAAGCAGAAATCTCAGAGACAGAGTTCTCAAAACTTATATTATGGTGTCTCAGTACATGAAAAACGGAAAAGTTGGCCAAGGTCCTCAGGTATAGCTCTCTTCTTTATCTTCTTTCTGTGATTTGAGTGTGCTGACCCTTTTTCTGGCATTTTGACAATGAAATCTTCTTGCACACTGATTTGCGTTTTCTTTTGCTGACTTTCTGGAAGTTGGCTTTAAATTTGTGCAACATTGAGATGGAAATAAATGTACTAATGTACATGGAGCAGCTCCAAGATTTGTCAGTGTATTTAATCATCATTACAGCTCGTTTCTCCACTGTTGAACATAAAGAGGCATGTCGAGCTGTTTAATATCATAGAAAGAATAGCATTTTTAGGTGCATTTTTCCTTTAAATACACCCCTCCCCTCATGAGTACATTGTTCCTCGTGTACATACTGTGCTTATGTTGCACTCTGTCATACATTACATGCTACACGTACACTACATTACAATAACCTACATTCACTAATAGAACTTAATGGTCCTGGTTTAAAAGTCGGCTATCAATCAGCCATAATAAAGGAGCAAGTTTTACTGTTACTGTATATTACTGTATACACTGAGGTGCCATCGATCACAGGCACACTTTAACACGTGCCTGATACACAGAGAAATATACGTTACCCTATACATACACAGTACCCTTCCTGCATGCCATCAATCATGAACACCTAGCACTTTCAATGATGTTGCCTTCAAACATGTAAATGTGAGTCACTACATTCCTGAGCCAGAGGTTGTTGATTGCTTTTTATTCGTCCTGGGACCTGAATGTGAGCAGACTGGATGACTAACAGTGCAATATTATGGCTTTTAGCCTGGGAATTAATGCAGCATCGAGTTTGGAGACTTGGAGTGTGATAGTTCATACATAGATGTTTGTGGCTCACAGGCTCTGTTGTAATTTTCCTGAATTCAACATTAATATGATTTGCTCAATACAGTGATGAATTTTTGTTACAGTGGTCATTTGATACTTTGCACAGTCAGTTAGCTGATTGAGCCCAGTGGTGCACTGCATGTGTTTGCCAGGAAAGAAAGAAAGTCTTTTTTTTGCTTTAATCAAATTTTGTATCCCAGATTTCCTTTAACCAGAAGCACACAGTGTAAGTTACAGTACATATAGTACATGTACGATATGAGTTGTGGATTCATTGTATTTAGGCTTCATTAGTCAAATGTGTGTATTAATAGTTAATAAATCATTTAGTAACGTTTCACAGATACGTTTTAAACCACTGTAAGAACAAAGTCTGGGTTGCTAGGTTGTGGCTGGTGTTTATCCTCCTCCAGACACTTGTTTTGCCTTTTTAGCTTTATAGTTCATCAAGTTAGTTCACCCTCCAATTGATCATTTTCCTCTTATCCTCTGGGCAAAGAACTTTGTTAGACATTTATAACTACAAATGTGCTGGCTTCTTAGAAATATAAATGGATTACCAACATTTATAATTGCATTGTTACAAAATTAAAGAGATCACCTTGGAATTTTTCACAACCTGGCAACCCAAGATTTGTTCTTTTAATGGCTTTCAGCCAACCACCCATTAATAACGGCATTAATTACACTTTCCAAACCCTGTATAAAGGTGGTATCAATGTTTTTATAATCATTATCACACACATCCTCCAGAACAAGGGTGTTCCCTTACTTTTAAAGAAACCAAACAACCCATTTAGCCACACAAAGTGAAACTGAAAGGTCTAACTAAGACAAGCTATTACTCTCAGCATGTGACAACTCAGAAGAGGAAATTCAACCCAGACAGCCAACCCAGATTTGCAAAACGCATGTCCGAAATCACATTTCAAACAGCGAGTGGAACATATGCTTTCATGCAGTACTGTAATGATCCACCACATAATCATCAAGTAGTGTCACATTACAGCCTGTAATGTACATGACCAAGCCTCTGTTTCATGATACATAATTGGTTGGATGTGGGTCGGTGGAGTTAGAGTCCGTCTCATTTTTTGGTGTCTCAGCACTCTAGCTGAAAGATCGCAGGTCATTTCCTTCTTCCTGAGCTTTCTTAGTGACTAATACTTAACCTGTATTTGTAATAGGAACTTCTATCTGTGATGTCGGTACACAGACAGAAAAACAAACACACACACAAGGTGGAAAGCGAACATATATCCATGTCATATACTATAGGAAGACAATCAATTATTCATGTAGGACTTGAAGGAAGAGGAATTTTCTATATTTTTCTTCTTTAGATGTGAAATGAATAGAGATCCCATATCACTTTCATTTCCTGCAACTCTCTCTCTCTCTCTCTCTTTGTCTTTCACACACACTCTTTTTCTGTCTCTGCCACGGATGCTTGTGTTATACAACCCTCCTGACAGGTTTCCTGATTCATGGAAAGGAGGCAAAAATTAGTTTCAAAAGGAACCAGGGAATATAATGAATGAAAAGTGTAGCACTGTAATGGCTTGCATTAATATAAACTGTCTCTATTTTTTTTCCTGCTCTGCCATTGTATCAGTCCCTGCTTGCTCTGTGCCAGTAATTTCACACTGTGTGTGCCGAGTTGCTGTAACTCACTTTTATAAGTCAAGACACTTACATTTTTTTAGTGGACATCAGCCAAATAAATTGGAGCAGACTGGGTGCACTATGAAAATGACTAATTGGCAATAGTGTACGTGGAATAATGTGTTAGTTTTTTATTTGTCAGTTTATTAAAATGTCACTTCTGTGTGTGTTTCTGTGCGTGTGTGTGCAGACACTTAAAGAGGCCAGTGAAAATGCCAGGAAGGATTTCCACCGTGAGGCTGAGCTGCTGACCAACCTTCAACATGAACACATTGTTACTTTCTATGGAGTCTGCGTGGAGAGCGACCCTCTCATCATGGTGTTTGAGTACATGAAACATGGAGACCTCAACAAGTTCCTCAGGCATGGCTATTTTTCTTTGTTACATAAAAACCTCATCAAAAGGGCAGCTGTTATATTGAAAAATTTGCATTTCTCTAAAATGTCATGAGAGACAGCGATCGGTAGACAACGGTACAGTAGACGTTTCCTCTGCTATTTAAAATAAATCCATAATGCGCTTTTGTAGAGGGGCAGATGTAGTATTTTATATGGTTGATACAAGGCTGAAAGCTAGCAACACTGCACAGGGAACACAAATTACAGGAAACAACAAGACACAAATTTCCCCTTGTTTCCTCACAGGGCTCACGGCCCGGATGCAGTTCTGATGGCAGAGGGCCAGACCACCAGACCTGTGGAGCTGACCCAGTCTCAGATGCTGCACATTGCCCAGCAGATAGCATCTGGCATGGTCTACCTGGCATCACAGCACTTTGTGCACCGTGACCTGGCCACCAGGTTTGCCCCTGTGTTGTCAACTGTGTTACTACATTCATCACAACTGTGTTTGTTTGTGTGGCCTTATTGAACATTATACAGGGAAATGTATTCAGACCCTTCTACATTTAATGGAATACCAGATAATGGCAAGGTAAAAATATGTGTTTTAGAACATTTTTGCAAACTAAAATGGAAATACTATTAATGAATCGTGTTTCCTTTGGTTGTCCTTGAGATTTCTGTACGTGTTACAGTAGACTACACTTGACAAATTCAGTCATTTGGTCATCATTTATAAATGCACAAAGCCCGATGACTGTGTTAGTATACAGTTTAATATATGGCAAATACCAGCTGAAAGAGTCAAAATAGCACATCATTACTGAAAGCTTCTCTTTTCTGACTCTTGATGTTTATAGAAATTCAAAAACACTTGAATTACATTCATTATATATTTCCAGAATGAGAGAGACATGCTGCTACCTTGAAACAATAAAATAAAAGTGTAATTTCTTCACTAAATCTAAACTTTTGTCAGTTATAGTAAGAGGTTTGACACCCTGCAGTGTAACTCAAGCTATCTACAGAATCTTTATTTAAACTCATCACCACACCTTGCTGTTATTGCTCTGTACTTAGATAGTGTTTGTTGTTATGGTTGTTGTTTTGTTTGTTGTCTTACAGAAACTGCCTGGTGGGTGAGAACCTGCTGGTAAAGATTGGAGACTTTGGCATGTCCAGAGACGTCTACAGCACTGACTACTACAGGGTAGGTGTATGTGTCGATATCTTTTCTGGCCCTTCTTTTAGCCCCCCTCCTCCCTGCTGCATGGGTCCCTCTCTGCTCCTCCCTTGCATGGGCATAACTGACGGACTCTAGCAGACTTACAGTCAGAAGCTTGCTGTGGTAGGTCAACAAACTGAGAGTAGTGAGATGAATCATACATGTATATATAGATTAAACATGTATATACGCCATACTGTATATAATTTAATGGATTTAAGGGGAGGGGGGGGATAAGAAGCATGCTTTGTTTGTTATACCGTGTGTAGGGCTGTTCATTTGGTTAATTACTGCAGCATTTTCTGCCACTGAAGGCCAATATACATCCGTTGTTGTAAAGTTCTGTTTACGATATAATTTATTCACTTTTCTTCCACTAAGCAGGTTTTCATTTTAAATGTAGGAATCTGCGGTTCACCAGAGACCTACCAACCAGTTAGCTGCATGACAAGAGCCATTTTAGTACACTCCTCTGATGAAATGTATTAAATAAAATTAAAAGAATAAAATTAGAAGAAGCCATATTGATAATATGTAATGTTTTGTGAATGGCAAGGTAATGGAATTCAAGATTTTTTAAATATATGTATATAAAATATTACGTATATTTAGACTACCTTTAATCAGATTGTTATTTTAGCACACAATTTTTATAAACTACAAAGGAACTCCAGGATACGACATAAGAAAGGGTGATATTTTCACTGATGATACTTCTGTGATGCATGTATCCTATTTTCTTTACTGGAGGTTTTGCCAATTAAATATTAAATATGAACCTGGAGGCAGTTTCTAGACAAGTTGAATTGGCTGGGGGTTTTGTTTTGGGAAATCTGTTGCCCACAAATGCTTAATTTGTGAAAGTGAAATAAGCACCTACAATGTATTGAATGTCTTTTGACAAATGTATAAAACTTTCTAAAATGTTTTACCTTGAAACAAACATGGGAATGTTTACTGCACATAGTCTGGTTAATCCTAAAATTTAAGAAGAAGAAGTTGAGTGAATTCGTGATCCCATCCACCTATGGCCTCACAGGTGGCCTAAAATGCAAAAAGAAAAGGGAGAGAAAATTTGGCTGCATTTATTTAAATAATGCATACGTGAGTGCACATTTTGTGTGTGTGTGTTTAGGAGTATGTTTGTATGTTTGTGCAGGGACATTTAGCAGGTCTACTATGAGTGTCAAGATAACTCAGGGGTACAAGAGACAGCTGAGAGTGTGTGTGTGTGTGTGTGTGTGTGTGTGTGTGTGTGTGTGTTTCCTTCTGTACAGCAATCTGCCACCTTTCCAAAAGGCCCAAATCTAATAAATCGTACTGATTGATTGATAGTGACTGTCTATTTTTCCTGCCCTTTCTCCCGTCCACTGTGACAAACTGACATGAGTGACAATGACTCAGAGGAGGAGGGAGAAAGTGAAAAACGTTATTTTGGACAATATCCTTAACAATATCATTCAGAACAATAACAATGATCTATAGGCTATTTGTGGGATGTATAATTCAGTAATTGCTTAACCATACATTTTATTTTTGTTCCACATAGTTGAAGAAATACAAAAATAAATTATTTGTAGTTTGTTAGGAAAAGCAGTTTAGTAGATTATAGCTTGTATTCTGATCCAGCCCTCTTTCCATATTTTCCATTTTATATACACAATCACCAGTATATTAAAAAAATTCTAGTTCATAGAAATTGTAATGCAAATACATAACAATGGCATGACAATATGAGGGAAATATTGGCAATACATTTACAGATGTATTGTTCCTGTTTTTGATGATTGGAAAGAGACTTCACCTATAGGAAATATTCCTATTTGCTGTTATTTTACTATTAATTATATTTCACTTAGTTTCCCAACATGTCCAAAGAGCTTAGCCACAATGTTAAAAAGGTCAAAAATACCAGATCCACATGGCTACAATCAATCTGTATTCTAAGCATATGGATAACTGGTCTTTTTCTGAACACTGTTGAGATTAAATTTGGAATAACTAGTTGTGCACGGCATCAAATTAAAGATGAAAAAAAGATTAAGGCCTCTCCTCTGTGGCTTTCTTTTGTACTATCTCTGTGTGACAACATACAGCAAACCCCCTCCCCCCTCCCACTCTTTCCTTTCACCCCTCCTCAATAAAGCTAAGCGCCGAGGCTGTAGTCATGGAAACGGGCAAAGGCAGTGGCGGCGAGCCTCGTAGTTGTATCCAACGTGTCTCAGGAAGAAAAGTAATCAGAGAACTTCTGTTTAGTATGCTGAGGCAGTACTAGAGAAAGAGAGGAGGAGAAGGAAGAGTGGGAGACGGAGGCAGGAGAGATTAAAGGAGAGAAAGAGCTGGAAAACAGAGGGATGGAGGGAGAAAACAAGACACAAATAAATACACAAAAGGAGAAAAGGCAGCATTGGAGCGATAAAGGAACATACACAGGCCGAGGTGGGAGAGGAGAGGTCTGCAGGAAAGGCATCCTGTGTACAGTGTTACAGGATAGTCAATAACAAACACATACTGCAGCTTTAGACAACCACAGAGCAGAGACAAACAGCAAGTGAAATGACAAAAAAGGACAGAGAGGTAGACAGCAAAGCAGAAGTGCACAGTGGGAGGTAAAACACAGTGATCCAGCCATGTAGAGTGTAGAGGGACCCAGTCATGCTCTTGCGTCAGACAGGAGCATAGATGAGTCATAGAGGAATTGGAGCACCCCCCCCAATGCTTATGTGTGTGTGTGTGTGTGTGTGTGTGTGTGTGTAGAGAGAAATAGAAGCAGAGGCGTAGGACTGACGGGGCTGTGGTGACGTCATTGAATCCCCTGTTACACAATGAACCTGATAGAAGGAAACAGACAGGATGCCTCGATTCAAACCTTGAGCCTTTCCATGCAGCCTTTTTTCTGTGTGTGTGTGTGTGTGTGGGGGGGGGGGGGTGAATGCACATATACACCACATTTCTTCTTTTATTTCCTAAACTGATTTCATCACACCCAATGTGTAGGATGAAAGAGAATTAAATGTCTGCTTGGGTTTTGAGGTTCGAGCATGACTGTTTTACGCTGCTGACACTGGCAACAAAGCAGAGCTAAACAACCTCTGCAGAGTAATTTGACTTGTGTTGGGTTTTTTTTACAACCCATCTCTGGGTCGACCAACACAGACAAACAGCATCTTAATGGAGCACCTGGAGAGGCCGGAGTGGAGCAGTTATCTGTGCAGGAGTGAACGTGCATGAGGACAGACAAAATACACATCAACACAAAGATACTGTGTTACACATATTAAAATCTACCATATGTAGAATGAATTCTTTCTCTTTGCACACAATTATGACAAGAAATCATTCTTCTAACTAAAATTTTAAAATCTCTCTATATTATCTTTTCAAATTGTTATTATATTTATGTAAATACAAAAACAACACCACATATCAAAATTACACGAACACACACATAAACCTACCGTACCACACAGAGAAATATGAAAGTGGACAGAAGAACAGGCAAACAAACCAAATGTTGAAGCACATGAATTCAGCATATTTTTGCACATTTCACATGTGAAGTATACTACTTCGTAACCCCAACATGAATTTTTCATGTGCTTTTATTAACACAATTCTCATTTCAAGATAGGGTGTCTCGCAGTCTCATTTTAGTTAAGCCTTACATCCTTGGGTCTTTAGCGACCGGGCACTTATACAACACAGATTAAGCTATACATTAAAACCATATTACTCGTAAACTTTTTGAACTTTTACTAACAATAACAAAAACACAAACATTTTGGCCCTTTTTTTTTTTTTACAATCATTTATAGATTTCAGAAACGTAGTAGAAACTCATTAATCTTGTTATATTTCATGTGTATACTGTAACATCTCATGGACTGACACCTAACAAACCCAAACTAGTCAGCACAGTAATCACTAATCACAATCACTTGCTTGTGGTCATTGCAACATGGTTGTGCCCACTTTGTGCACTGCTTCACTGTTTTGTGGTTGAGTGTGCATGCACTGATGTGGCACCTCTGCTTCTGGGAAACAAAACAAACACTTTTAGAGCACCTGTCTGCTTTTGTGGAACCTCCAACTATTGGCCACAAGGTTTTCCAGAAGAGTGTGTTGCTTGTGAGATCTTCTGGCTTCCCAAGTTGGAAATTTGGCCAGGAAAACAATTTAAACATATATAGCAGCAAGGTCGAGGCAGTTGAGATAACTAAATGAGGTTCCCTCATCAGTCCTAATTTCTCTTGGGACTGCTACCTGGACCGTATATGGACTGTCCCATTCAGAACTCATGTCGTCTGAGCTAGCTTTGTCATTTTCATGCTCCAGTTCTGCTTTTTAATTATTTGATTCATAATTGGCACAACAATTCCTCATCATCAGTGACCTCAGGTAAATCTTTACTTCCAAAGCAGGTATTGTCAAAACCCTCCACTATCAAAGAAAATGCTGCTCTGCACTAAACCATTTGCTCCTATAGCAACCCCCAAATGAAACCAACTGCTGGTGGCAGGAAAACTAATTAACACATTACAGATCAACAATAATACAAATAATACTTTTGCAAATGCTCCAACGAGGGAATTTGGGGAGTAAATAAAAGATACATGTTAATATTTGCTTAGTCACAGATCTGACAAAAGGCACAATATAACAATGGCAGTTAAACTGCAACTTCTATGGAACTTTGCAGTAGTGGTTGCTACTAGCAACAGAGTGTTAATACGAAACTGCTGCTGCCAGAATATTCTAAATGAAAGATTGGGTCATTTTTCAACACAGTGTGAAATCTATATTATATCATCTATATGTGTTTGTTGTTTTATTTTTTATTTACATTTGTTTTAAATTTTCAGAAAAACATTTGACCCAGGGCTAAGTGATGAACATGAGATCAGCGTTTCACTGCGTTACTTTGAATACTTCAGTATTGTACTTAATACTGAAAGAATTAATATTGTTTTAAACTTGACAAAAAGTGTTTTGAAAGTAAAAAAAAAAAGATATTTTTTTCACTTGAAATGAGTGGCAGCATCACTGAAAAAACAGCTTCTTGTGTAAACCTATCTGTCAACCATTTTACTGTATCTGAGCCGGGTAGAAGAACAAGCCGTGTTCTCCAGGGAAAAAAATAAAACACACACACATAGACACCAGCATTTTTTGGAAAGAGTTTTTGTTTCCATAGCAACACAGAGGGCAATTAAGGTGGTGTGTAACCACAGACTGTCTAAAAGAAGTGTGTAAAAAAGTATAGGCGGAGTTACGGACATAAGCCCCTCCTACACCACATCCCATAATGCTCTTCTTTTTAAACCAGCCCAGTTGCCATGGATACCACAGCCTCCAGGAGGTCACTACAGAGATCCCACAGCCCTCCTCTGCTTATTCTTTGTTGTTGTCTTTTCTGGAACACTCGGGCAGTGGTCTGTCTAGCTGAAGTGATGCATATTTATAAGAGAGGTAGAGAGACAGACAGGCAGGCTCAGAGACGGTGAGGGAAGGTGAAAACGGGTGAGAGAGATTGAGGAAAGAGAGAGCGAGAGAAGGGAACAGAAAAGGAGACAAGGACTGACGGCGAAGCATACAGACAGCAAGGAGAAAACATAAAGAGCTGATGACAGAGAAAGAGATGACTTCAGTGAGAATCTTTGAAAATGTTCGGTCTTTAACTGTAAATGTGACTTTCCTCGTATCCGATGCCCCCTCCTGCCCAATGACATGAAGATTTAATCTGAGGCTTTCCCTTCCTGTTCCTTCATTTGTTTTCTTTCTTCTGTTTCCTCTTTCAATATTCAGCCTTGTTGGAGCCTTTTTAAGAGATTGCCCTTCTCCTTTCTCCTCATTCTCTCCGAGTCTCAAAGCACACTCACACAGATAGTTAGCAAACATTAAAACAAATGTAGCCCAGCAGTTAAAGAGCCCAACATTAATATTTCAGACCATCAGGGGAAATGATCAGTCATGATGAAAAAAACAAAAAGTCTCATTTCTATGAGCAGGTTCAGAATAAATACTGTCAGAAAACCGAAAACTATAGAGTAGAACAGAACAAAGAATGGCTGTGTCACTTTCACTATTAATCTAATATCAGTCACTATCTTTTTACTGTATAGTGCACCACATTTACACCAAATTCCAGTAAAACAAAAAACGTTGTGTCCGTGGTATTCTGCCAACAATCCCACAATGCAACACATTTTATAGTTGCAAAAATTATTTCAGTGCTGACTGACACATCTGTCAGTGATGAAGCAAAATTACGATGATTAGCGAATGTCTGCAGTCCCAGTTTACTAGATTGGGCTGCACCAGCTATTCTTAATCCATCAATAAATTAGTGTTTACGGTCCTTCCCAAATTCATAGTAACTACCATCTAGTTTCAGATTATGCTAACCTATATGACGTTACCTATTTCTTCTTTGTCAGCGTTTTGTGTGTCCGGTCAGATATGTTAACCACATTCCACACTACCTTTTTTTACTCTTCAGTATTAATGTATCATACTATAGCAAGCTAAGCTAACATTAGCCTTGTCAGCTGATTCAGTTAGCGACGTAACAGTTTAACCTGCCAGTTTCTGGGTGTAAATATTTAGTATCAACTCATCTCTCCATAAGAAGTAGTTTATGTGGTGCAACCCATTCTCAACTTAGTAAACACTTAAAACAACAATAAGAGAACTTAAGAAGAGTCACTGTGAAGTAAACTATGGATTATGTATTATATAGGGAGTAGTGAATAAGGGAGTGATCTCGGACACAGAAAATGTGTTTGACAGACATACAGCACAGAGCATTGTAATTCTGGTATCCAAAGATGAAGAAAACGTGTATAGTATAAATGGTGTTGGATAGTGTGTTGTAGTGTACGTAATGTAGTGTGTAAGCCATTTGTTGCCTTTTTTATTGTATTCAGTATTGTCATTCTTACATTGTGACTCTTGTGGCACACTACTTTGGCAATACTGTACTTCATCATGACCATGCAAACAACGCACATTTGAATTTGGCAGAGACAGAGGGAGATATGCAAGACACGGCAGTACAGGGAGAAAAGCGGAGAGGGCCTGGTTATGAAAAGTAAGGTCTGCAGAGATGGAGGCAGATATGTTTCCCCTGGCATAGCAGTGAACCTGATGGCTATCTATGTGACCGTGCACGTTTTATTACTCCATAAAATAACACACTGACTAACAAAGAAACAGGCCAAGTGTGGGTACCAAGCCATTAATAACAGGCATAAACCTCAGAAAATGGATTGTGCTATCTGTGTGGAGCAATGGAGTGCAGATTGGTCGGTAGATTCATGTTCGGAGGAGAAGTAAGGGGAGAGGGGAGAACAATATCAGTACTCAGGGTAAGCTTTCATTCACTGTCACTTTGAGCAGGTTCAGGTTATAAAGTCAAGCACTGGCATATCTAACATGTTTAACAGAGGAACAGTTTGTTGTTACGGCTGAGTGCCAACAAATGAATGTGTGAATCATTATAGCTTTTATCCAAACATAATACTGTAATTACATGTTAGTGTGTGTTTGATGACTGAGGGGGCTCACTCACCTTTTGTTACTGGTGAAGCATGGAAAAGTTTTTCATGCTCCAACATCAACCCAGTAGATTAACCTGGTTTAAGCCTATAGTCAGTCAGTGAGAGTCTCATTAGAGATGAACTGGTCATGTTTATGAACAGTTTAAAACAAAAAAAAACAGCTAATGAATTCAACAATCAAACAGGTTCTAAAGGATCGGTTCAGATTAGAGTTTAATGAAATGACCAAATGTCTCTCACAGTGCCTGTGTGGGATTAGCAGGAGATTTCTGCTTTCTGAGAATCGCTGGAACTATCTCTGCTCTGTGATGCTACGATTTTATGGTCTAATTAAATAATATTTTAAATTAATGAAATTTCACTCACATGGGACACTAGCAGTTGCACATACTCCATACTATAATAGATTATTCTCTTATCAGATATTTATTTTGTGTATCCAATGGATGACTGCTAACATTTTGCTGACTCACACAAACTGGCTCATACATTTTATAGCTAACATTTGACTGTTTGCCGGATACAGCCATTTTTATTTATCAGTTGGCTGATCAGGGAGAATTTATTTTTCACATTTATCCTCTAATTGTGATCGGTGGCCAATTAATTACTAAGTTCCTTGTGAGCTCAATGCTCATATATGTATATACCCTCTTTGATTGAGGGGCTTAAAAGCAATGCTTTCTCACCAGCATTCCCTTCAGTGAAATAAAATTATACACTGATCAGGAGTGAGAGGTGTGCTACAGTCACGGAGATGATGCAATCTACCTCAGGCAGAAGTTTGGAGGAGTGAAATGTTTGCAGCGCTGCTTTAAAATGTATTAAAATTCCTGAGTGAACCCTTGCGAGAAATATGAAAAGCTGCGTGACCATGCATTCGCAATGCATGATGTCGCAGAATAGAAGAGACTAGAAGATAATTGAATATAAAGCGTAAATGTCTGTCAGAGGATGATGATGTTTAACAGCTCTCTAAGCCTAATTGTTTCTTACATTCACTGACTATACTGACTTTTATTCTCTCTTTGTGTTGCGTTCAAAGGTCGGAGGTCACACCATGCTGCCAATCCGCTGGATGCCCCCTGAAAGCATCATGTACAGAAAGTTCACCACAGAGAGTGATGTTTGGAGTCTAGGAGTTGTTCTCTGGGAGATCTTCACCTATGGAAAACAGCCTTGGTACCAGCTCTCCAATAATGAGGTACAGTAAAAAGCACAGTACTTCTGAACACACCAGCAGACACAAAAATCAGAGTCAGGAGATGCTGTAAACAGGCGTCCAACTTGTGAAGGTAACTGATCCATCACAAGGGTGTAATGTGTAATCTGAAGAAAAATAATTGAAGTCAAAACAACATAACTTTATGTAAATGTACCATGGATGCACCTTCAGCTTAATAAGTGATGGCAAACAAGATGTTGCAGCCCCGAGATATGAGAAAACAGCCCCTCAGTTAGAAATAAAACTAAATATTTGATACGTTTTGTGTGCAAGTTTCTCATAGGTATACGTTGTGTGAATCCTTTGGCCCGAGTCATCTCATTATAAGGCAAATCGTTTAGAAACTCAATAAGTTGTTTATCATTACATCGTGTCTTGAATTAATTGTGAGGTATGACACAGAGCAGACGTGTCTTGCGTTTTGAGCGAAAAGGAATTTTTAAACCCTGTTTTTCAAGAGGGGCTCAAAATATGTCCCATATTTCTTCTCATAGATCGCACAGAATTTTGTGTTTTTCTGCTTCAGGATTTAAATCCTGTTCCCTAAGTACTTTTGACATACAGCATACGGTGAGAAGGCCGCTGAAATGAAGCTTTCCACTAAACACTAGGGCTGCAACTAACCTTTACTTGCATTAGCAGTTACTCTGAAGATAATTTTCTCGATTAAATGTTAGTTCTGTAAAAATGTACAAAAATAATGAGAAATGCCAATTTTCTAAAGGTGGCATCTGCAGATTGCTTTTTTTTTTCACGAACAGAGCTAAACCAAAGATATTAAATAGACAACGATATATATCAGAGAAAAGATTTGAGAAACTGGAGCCAGTGAATTTTTGCTTGATAAATTATTTAAACAATTAATCGTTGATCACAAAGTTGCTTGTTTGAACCATTTAATAAGCAGTGGCCTGCCTGTGGATTAGAAACACTGAACATGTGAAAAACATGTGAAGCATTTTTTAAACCCACAAAACCTTTGATTTCCAGTTGAGATCCCAAAGTTACCAAATACGTCAGGCTGAACCTCGGGGAAATGTCACTCTGATAAACGTCACTTAGCTTCAATGAAGAGCTGGAACAAGCTGATAGAGAATATATGTGATAATGTTACACAGTGTAGAATAAGATGATTTTAACCATTTTAAAACTACGAACAGGGAAACAAAAAAAAAATCTTTCTTAAACACTTGCTCAGATCAGATTACTGACATAACAGGATACCAAACCCCTCAGTTTAAACTGCATTTAAATACACGGCCAGCCCGAAATGTCTTTGGAGCACGTAAGTGTAGATAAAGAGGAGATGTTCTTTATCAGAAAAAAAACAACAACAGAACAACCTAGTAAACAATAAATAAATACGCAAACAATTGTTGTGTTTCTTCTGATTTATTAACAACTCTTACAAATCTTCCCTTTACTACACTCCGGGTCTTGACCCAGTTTCTGGAAAACAAAGCTCAGAGCCCTTCAACCCTTCACCTTCACCCTAACCTCAACAACCTATGACGTCCTCATCTCTGGTTACAGCTTTCTAACCATGTCAACAGCCCCTTTTCTCCGGACTCACTCTGGTTACACCCACAATTAACCTTTAGCCCCTTCCACCATCTTCTTTTCCCGTTTACATCTATTAAATCTGTCTTGATTCATAGTTCGCTCACCTTCTGACCCAAATCTGATGCTCAAGATATCTTTTACACAGGATATTGGAGTTTTCTTCTAAAGTGAGATACTCATTATTTATCTTCTCTCACAAACTGATAACAATCACAGAGTGAGGAGCAGTAGGTAACTGCTTGATTAGCAGAAATGGTGACATTCTTACAAAATGGATTCTTTATAATTTAGGGATATTGAAAGATAATCTACAGGTATTCCTTTTTAAAAATAGATATATGGCAAGTTGGAAGACACGCAACTGGTTTTTGGAGCTTAACAGAAGCCATTAATTGGTATTCATTCCACACACAAAGCAGATGATTCAGGAAATTATAAAAACCTTAATCTTATCACAGTCTATTAACAGTATACTGTAGATATTTTCCAAACTGGTGCCAGGGAATGATATATACTCCTTGTATTGAAAACTGAGGAGACCTCTCTTATGTATATAGTAGTTTCAAAAAGTCTCCTCTCCTTGATCCACAAATCATCGTTCTAAATAGATTTAAAGCTGAAATCTGTATTTTTTTTACATACTGTAGGTCTTGTGCTAAATAACTAAATTTCCTCTTACACTGCCATTGAGAAATTGGATTGGATTTGTCTGGCTGACTACTACTCCAGTGTTGTCTAACTTCATCACTTCAGTAAATGATTTATTCACAGTGACATTTTCACTGTATGCCACTGCAGCGAGGTGAAACAACTTCACCAAGCAGATACTCCATCATCTTCACTGGAGTTTTAACTTGCAGAAAGTTGTGAATTTCAGCTTGAATTGATGGAGGATGCTCCTGTTTTTTTTGTTTTTGTTTGTTTGAGGACCAAGACATCCATTGACATTAAACTTGATGTCTGTGTTTCTTCCACTGTAGGTGATAGAGTGTATAACCCAGGGCAGGGTGCTGCAGCGCCCCAGGACCTGTCCTAAAGAAGTATACGACCTGATGCTGGGCTGCTGGCAGAGAGAGCCGCACATGAGACTCAACATCAAAGAAATCCACGGTCTGCTCCTCAATCTGGCCAAGGCCTCACCTGTATACCTGGACATCCTGGGCTGAACACAGGAGGAGGACAGACGAGAGTTTTGGATGTGTGTGTGTTTGTGTGTGAGCTTGCGTGTGTGTGTGTGCGCGTGGATGGTTACTGTATCTGTGTGTGTAAGTGTGTATGTGCATTTGAGGTTGCATGCATGTGTGTGTGTGTGTGTGTGTGTGTGTGTGCTAGGGTGGTGACACCTGTGAATGAAGTGTGCACTGCTGGTGCAAGTGTGTGCGTGCGAGGTACCGCTGTACAGGATGTGAAGCTATTATCAAACTCTTAAAGGCAATCAAAAAATTCCTCAAACTCATCCCCAAACGCCTCTTTCCTCCCTGCCAATTTCCTCTCCTTTGTGCATCGCTACTCCTTCCCTCCTTCCTTCCCGGAGAGACATTTACGAAGAGTAATTTAACTTTGGAGGGGGGAAAAAAAGATTCTCACTTCTTTTCAAATGCTTTAAACTGACTGGGGCTAAATTGGTGAAACCTGATTAACAAGATTTATAAATTTAGTGACTCATCCCTCGCTGCCTGTCGGACAACAGGACTCATTTGTGTAGCCAGAAATTTCAAGGAGGCGCAGCGTGGGGAGGATTTCCAGAAGCTTCAATCCTTTGCGTGTAAATATGAGGCTGTACGACGGTGAGACGTTTCAGAGGAAATATCTCGTGCGATGTCGAGCCATAAAGACACTGTGTTTTCCCCCCTCGCCCTGTCTGTCTGTCTGTTGTTCTGTCTGTCTCTCAGAACTGTACATGAGTATTAATGTCAGCGTTCATCCAACATGGCCTGTGGAAAAGACTACGCAGGTGATGATTAACACACCGGTACACATACAGTAGATTGATTGAATAATGACCAGGAAAAATGATGGAAAAGTGAACACAATCTGGTTTTCTGCCTGTCAGATGACGAAAGATGATTTCTGGTTGGCTACTTTCGCTGATTGAAAAAAAAAAACAATCACTCACAATACAGTGCCTGTTGATGTTGAACTGAACTGCTGTGGTGATAAACATAATTGAGGAAAAAGTCTGAGGTCTTCTGCTATACTGCAATTGTGAATACCATAACTGTAAAAAAGCTTGATCTATCTGATACTGATCTACGATATCTCATGCAACAGACTGATATACATTATTATAAGGATATATGCACTCATGTCTGCATACTACATACTGCACTGCTTTCTGTGACATAATTACTTTGCTCAGGCCTCAGACTGCACTGTAATACGATAACTACTACCCCCCCAACCCCCGAAGTGACAGATGCTTCACTTGTGATGTCGGAGGTCAATTGATTCATTTGTACGCAGCTGTCTGACAATCGCTAGGTCTTGGTGTTGGGGGGGGGGGGGGGAAAGGGTGCTAAGTAGGGAGGCTGGGTTTTGAGTGGTCAGAGCACGGTCAGATGTGTGGGCGGTGGTACTGTAGAAGGTGTGGTTCATTCGGTCAACCCATATTAAATCATCAAGGTTCTCAACACTCAGACATCCTTGAAAACCACATGTGTGCTAGAGGGGATGCACACAACAACACACACACTGCATACCTTATCCCATCTTCCCTCCATCTCCACACACACACACACACACACTGAAAGACACTCAGAATGGGCCGAGAAGGAAATTGAATTGTGCATGTTTTATTATTTGAGCGGTGCAGTGCTTTAGCCAGGCCCCGTCCACTGTAATGGTGTAATGTATATTTCATTACAGCCTAATGGGCTCCATTAGCACAGTCTCCTCACAGACATTCAAGACTTATTGTTTTATGGCTGAGAAGGAAGAATGGAGGGATGGAGAGCAGAGGAGAGGAGAAGGGGAAGACAACACAGAGAGAAGTGGGCTGGAATGAGGAGCAGTGGAGAGGAGAAATAAGAGAGGTAATAATGCATATTGGGAAGAAATGGAGAGGAAGGGACAGGGTTCAGAAGGGAAGCAATGGAGTAGAAAGGAGAAGACGATGCGAGTGAAAAGGTACGAATGGGTCATGGGGAGAAAGAAGGAGAAAGAGCAGATAGAGGAGTGATCAAAGAGGGGAGAGAGGAGTTGTGAATGTCCTCAGGGAGAAATTGAAAGTGAGCATCCTTCACTACCGTGGCCTGCAGATGTTCTATAAGCCACAACTTCAACTTGACGCTCCCATCACATTCCTGGTCTCAACCACATGCACACACACACACACACACACTCACTCCACACACGTTTAACTGGAAATACACCAATAACTTACGCTGAAAATAAACTCAATAATGCACCGCACGTCCCCATTATTGAGAAGTACTTCACTCATTTACAGTACAGCTCACGTATCTGGTCATAATGCATACAGACACACTGTATATACAACAGCTCACATGCATGCAAGGAAACACATTTCATGTTTGTTTTGGCATTTTACTGGGGCCTATTTTACTCTTTACAGACATTTAAAAAATCATAATCACTGCGGTTTCACTAACGGCCATTTTAATTAGATGTAAAACATCAATCTGGAAATATAAGTCTTATTTGTTTATTTACAACAGCACTTGATGGTATTGATGTTTGTGAACTTGAAAATGTTGATTTTACTGATTTACACTATTATTATTTATAAATTAAGAAACATTTTGTACATTTCTTTCTATATCTAAGGTTGCCTTTTGCAACAACAAACTGACTGAAATTGATCACTGGTTTAATTGATTATGTTTTAGCAAATGTGTAAAGATAATCTTAAGTGTATATGTATTTTATGTCAGGCTGCCCTCTAAACAGCTACCTAGTCTGTCCTCATGTACAGTGTGCGGCAACAGGGATGGATGTTTCACCAGTCCGCCACATTTGTAGATTTAGTTTGACATATTGCAGAATTATTGTCACCTGTCAGAGCATGGATGCAAGCTGCAGCATTGACAAGGCAGGCTAACAAGGTCCTCAAAATCCATCCCTGCTGTATTGTCAAGTAGTTTGCACTGAGTGAGCACACTCAACACAATTCAGAAACTTGCCACACAATAACTCGGTGCAATAACAGAGGCCAGAGGTGTGTGAGGGCCTGTGTGTGAACTGAAAAAACAATGGTGAGAAGCAAACACAGCGCATACGAATGCCTTCGATGTCAAAAGACTAGTGTAGGTCGAAGCAACATCCCAGCTGGCTGCACTGTGTGTGTACATACCTGCTGTGTTTCCTTTTGTTTTTTTTAAATAATGAATTGTGTCAAGTTGGACAGCGGTGATGGTTTGACAGATCGGAAGAGGCTGAGAGAGGAGGGGTGTTTGTTATGATGAAGACTTGTCAGCGCAGCGCGGGAGTGTTCTGTGAAACTTTAACTCGGCCGTCTTCACATCGATGCCTCAGATCAAAAGATAAGATTGGTCAAACAAAGAAAAAAAAATTTGGAAAAACAACAACTGTATGAATGGACACCTCAGAAAAGGAGGGACTGACAATCACAGACTTCTCTCTTTCTCTCTCTTCTTCAAGTGACCTACTGTAAAATAGACTATTCAACCAACTTTCCTCTTCTCCGCTGCCTATACTGTATGTGATAGTCTTAAACTTTGGTCTCTAAAAGTGCTACTTTTTCTTTTCTTTTTTTGTAAAATGAAATAACAGCGAGGGGAATGAACAAAAATACATGTACAAATGTGAATAAGTTGCTGAAAGAAACAAGCGTCACAAACTGCTGTGTCCGGGACTGTGTCAGTATCTAGATTGTACTGTTTTTTCTTCTTTTGTCTTAGAAGCAGAGGGCAGAGAAATGGGTAGCTACATGGGACTCACAAATACACAAAATGACATACAGCAGCCCCCGGGATGCAGAGCGGTGTTTGCTCATTCTCCCGGTGGTGTGTGAGTGTGTGTGTGTGTGTGTGTGTGTGTGTGTGTGTGTGTGTGTGTGTGTGTGTGTGGGTGTGTGTGGAAAAGGCTGATTGATGCCGGAGTAAGTCAGGAGGGATTCAGACTCTAGCCAAATCCTAGTTCAAATGCAATGAGATTCAATGGAGGAATCAGGAATTGATTTGTTGTCGCTGTTCACCAATTCATGATAAATGACTTTACCCAGTCGTGTTAGACTGAGGTTGGTATTATGGCAGCTAAGATTTATGGAATCACTCAGTTGCTTTATTTATGTCTCCAAAATCAGCCTTCTTCTCGACACAACTTACTAAACCCTGGGTTTCACAGAAGTATATCAGCAATATTAATGGCCGATCGCCTCACTATAACATAAATATTGGGCTGAGTTTGGGCTAAACAACCATCTGACTCAGTGAACTAAAGAATATTCCACAGATGCACATCCCGACATTGAGTGTGTTCTGATCCACATCTCGTTTAATCCCCCCTCTCTCCCTCTCTCTTAACCCCTCACGTCACAGTCTAAGCTAATAGAGCTGAAATATCATAAAGGTCATCTTTAAGATTACCTTTGTGCTTGGATGCTTCTGGAGCCCCTATGCCCTGAAGAATGTAATACCAGAAAAACTGCTTCTCTTTTCAAAAGAATAAAAGAAAAATGAAACTGTGATTTGCTATATGCAGTATCTCTGTTTTTCAGTATCAGTTTTTTTTTTTTGTTCTGTGCTATTTGTCTCTGTTTCGAGGGTTTTGCTGCTGCCACTGTGGTAGAAAAAAGGAGGATTTGGGATGTTTTGTGGCTGTTTGGATTGTAAGAGGCTTAAAATAGGACAGAGGACAAAACGCTGTAAGGTTTCTGTATGGAAGAAATGTTAATATGTTATTTCAATGCCTAAATATGCTCTTCGAAAAATCTGTATTGCAAAGCACACAAGGTGATTAAAAGCTGGAAATATTCTGATTGATGCAGCTAATGTCTGTCTTTGCAAGCAGGTTGTTATTTGGTACCGTAAACACACACACACAGAGAAGCACACACCAGAGGGAACTTGTACAGTCATGCAGTTGTGTGGTGGAAATGATCCTAGTGACTCATGATGATGATGATGATGATATGATTTCTCTCTGAACGTGGACCAGTCTGTCGTGATACAATGTAATTAATAAAAAGTGTTATGTCACATGAATGCTCCTGCAAGTGAATATACTGAAAAGTTAAGCGTGTTTCTGTGTGTGTGCGTGTGTGTGTGTGTGTGTGTGTTTTAGAGAGGTAGAGACAGAACAACACACTCCCAGCGAACAGAGAGCAAAAGAAAGCGAGGGGCTTTGTAAGAAAACAGAAGAAGGCATGCTCAGGGCAGTGTGAGAGAAACAGAAAAATATGCTAAATTGAATTCAGTGATAGAGCTGGAGTGTTTGGGTCTTGCTACATCTCTCCCATTCTATTAATCCCAATATAAATCCAGTGTCTTTTAAGAAAAAAAACCTCTTGCTTGGTTTGCAGATTAGGAGCAAGCTGAGGGCTTTTGCAAGGAATTGTACAAGCAAATTGGACGGGAGAGTACGTCTAAATCCCTGATGCAATTAAGCAACAGCTGAATTAATATGTTCTTTTTGCACAGAGCTCTGTCTACAATTTATCTTTTAATAAAAACGTCATTGGAAAGGAAATGAGAAATGCACAAGGCGGCACAAAATTCACCTTGGTGTAAGAGCGTGTGTGCGTTTGGATGGGTGGATGTGGAGGTTGGAGAGAAGTAACTAGACTCAGCATACTGTGTGTGTGTGTGTGTGTGTGTGTGTGTGTGTGTGTGTGTGTGTGTTTGCATGTGTATGAGTGTTAAGAAAGCGAGTGGTAGTAATGCGCTCCATGGTGTACAGTGAAGAATTCCTGTAATCAGCACTTCAACCTCATATATAACACTTTTAATCAATGGACACACACACACGCAAGTTGCAAGGATGAAGGAGGCTGTAAAAGCTGATCTACTGTCTTGCTAAGGCAAACAGAGAACTGCTTCCACTCTCGTAAGACTGAAGGGCATCCCGGTGGTTCAGTTGCAGAAATTGTACAACATGTAACCAAAATGTTTTTAAAAGTTTTAATTCCAGCGAAACATCTTTGTCATAGCACCTCCCCTTCTTTCTGCCTAAGGACAGCATTATTACACACTTGATGTCAATTAATACATGCTTAACCTCAATAATTGTGGTCTAAAACTGTTGTTCTTAAGGAAAAAGGTATTGCAGGCGAGACCAGAGGACTCTACAGGAGTATATAAGTCATTTTCTTTAGCAATTAATTAATTAAAACTGATTTGCTTTATGTAAGTATTTAAGTAACACTAATCTGCTTTTTGGCCGATTGTTTTGGCAGCCTGTAAAGGCTGAGGTTTGGGACTCAAGAGGCCTGAGCTTGACTGTAAATATGGCTTGACCCCCAGATCATTAAAGAGCCTCTTTAGACATTGTTTTCAGACGTATAAAAATGTTGTGTTTGAATATAAAACTGTGACTTTTTCACAAAAAAGTTCAGTAAATTAGTTAAAGAAAAAATTTAATTCCATCTACTTCCATCTATGAACATGCCAAAAATGTTAATCTCAGTGGTTTGCTGAGCACAAAAAGTTCTCACATCATACTTGTGTAAGTTGCATATTGAACCACGACTGAGTTCTAAAATCATACTCATACAAACACACCTTAAATTGAGATTCAAGGTGAGCGCAGAGAAACTTTCAGCAGATAGCTGTGAAAACAGCCTTCTAGTGTCAAACTCTGCGCATACATCATTCTGGACAGTGAATTTCAAACATCCAAGTGAAGTAACAATAAGCAAAACACATTTCTGAGTGGAGGGGGACTTCAATTTGTTAGTAATTCTTCCACTGCAAGTCATCAACATAAATGTGCTAACATATCATTGTCAAATCAACCTCTGCCTCTGTCTCACTTGAGCGCTAACACTAATACTACCTTATGTAGCCTTAGCTATGTTTTTTTCTGACAAGAAAAGCCCATTATAGCCCTTATATACTCCCCCCTTTGCCTCCTTGCTATTTTTTTATTGCATCTGTGAAGTCAAGTAGTAGTAGTAGTTTTTTGGGGGTTTTTTGTAAAGCACTTAATCATTACAGTGTCAAACGGCTGCACAATACCAACATGTGAATTGTAACTGTAAATGAAAACCCCAACTTGTGAGAAAAGTTTATGTACTCCTTCCAAACCTCGTTATAGGAAAGAAAGAGACCTTGCAAAGGACCTCCCTGATAGTGATGGTCATGCATGCCTACAGCAGGTAAACAAAGTATAATCATTGAAAACAAAATAGAAAGAACATTGTCAATATTGTCAACAAGGTCATGACAGGAAGGACAGCTGATGCACAGACATTTATGAGTGGCCAGGAGGGAGGAAAAGGATGACCACAAAGGATGCTGACACTGCCCAATCTGAAATCATGATATGATGGAAAAAAATCAACCTGGTATCACCAAATGGCATTTAAATAACACGCCACAGTTTTTGCTTTTCGCACGTCATTTCAAGCCATTTAATCTTTACTGACCTGTATTGTGCCGAGACGGTGTGTCATTTTAAGTGCGACGGTCGGGGTAGATGGATAGGTCAAACAAGCACGGGACTTTCACCCAGGAGACTGCTGTTCATGTCCAGTGTGAAACCAAAAGTCAATGTTGACTTATTTACATAATGTATTTAACTTACATTATGTAGTTAAATGTAGTCACGTATGTAACGTGACTTAAGTTACTTACGTAACTCAACTGATGTAACTAATGTACTTATTTTAACCCAAACCATGATCTTTTACTAAACCTAACCAAACTGCGACCGTTTCACAACGTTGACCACATGTTTATTATTGTTATCATGATGACGAAGGTCACCTGGCTGACTTCATCCTTTCCTGCACTTCCAAAACTCATAAACTGTGCCATCTTTAACATCTTCAAAAGCTTAAAATATGTAGACATGACACACAAATGTCCGGTGTGATATTTACACGCAAACCTATGAAATCATGTGCTATTTTTGAACAAGTAAATAGTAAGCATTAAGTTGTTCTCAAATAATGCTGAGTTGTGATCGTGATTGAATGTAACAAGCAAATTAAAAAACAAATCTCCTAAGTAGTGTGTTTAGTACAGACAGTTACAATGTTTTGACTCACCCTTCAAGCGAATGAGTGCGTTGATAAACAACAATGAGTTTCAACAAAATGCAAGCAGTGGCACCCAAGGTATTGTCCATGATACTGGACACACACAAACACCCCCTTGATAAACAATTAAATAATGAGGAGAAAACACACAATTTTATGGCCTTTTCATGCTTGAATATAAATGGGGAGACATGTTTTTGTCACCAAAATGTAATAGTTCTTTCAATGGAGCTTGTTTTCTAACAGCAGAAGGGCTTCCACCTGAAAATTGTACCTAAAAACATTTAAGATGAAGTTCAAAGCCTGACGAAGCCTTTCAAATGAGTGGTGACACATTAGAAAAGGTTATATGTCACCTGACCTGAGTGACTGAAACCCTGCAAAGACAATATCTTAGCATCTTTCAACATTTTTTCCAGCCAAGGAAATAATGGCCGCCAACCCAGGGCTTAGTGTCTCCATCAAGCGTGCTGGACATCAAAGCCTCAGTAATTCCATTACCAACTATAGCCTGCCTCATCCTTAATACTATACTATTAGCAGTAACCTCGTCCCAGAGGATCTAGAAGCAGCGGGGAAGAGGAACTGTTGTTCGGAGGAAATATGTCATTATTACAGAAACATAGGCTTAGAGAGACAACAGACAACAGAACAATGTTTCAGTGAGACTGAGATTTTTAAGGGAATGACAGGCGGTCATTAGTGGTCAATCCCTCACTGCTGCACCTGTGTGCTGACATCAACGCCACCACAGGGAGGCGTGTGCATGTGTTCCCCTAAAAATGTGCGCATCTGTGTGGATGTGAGTGATGATGGTTGTTCCCTGCCACAAACGGCAATATAGCGCATAATTAATGAATATTGTTATTTTTGTTGAAGAAGAGGAGGTGAGGTGTTTGTCTGCTTTGAATTTCCCTTCATTTTCCAAGACTCTCTTGAGTCAGTTACTTGGTGATGAAACAGTAGAAATGTTTATCTCCGACACGCTAAAACAAACGTGTAACAGAAGCACACGTGGAAGAGTCATGAAGTCAGCAAACTGACTCTGCCCTGTCAGTTACACAACAATATCTAAATTTTGCTAACATTAGCAAACATTAGCCACCATAAGCTGATTATACAGACCAAGTAAGGCTGCAGTAGTCTCGCTTTAATACTGTCAACAGTGACAGTGAAGCACAAGTCACGACATGTTTACTTTATTAACATTTAACGCAGGACCAAAATCTTTCCATAACCTTAACCAAAGTGCTTATGTTACCTAAACCTAACCGCATCCAGGACTCAGGGTGCAAACCAGGGTCTCCAGTGACAAAGTGTTGTTGTTTGTATGGCCACCCTCCACCCGATCACCTGCCTATGACTTGGTTTGCACTACAAAAACGTGGAGCTTCCTTTTCTCAAAAAAAAAAGTTGCTGCAACGGAATATAATCCTGGGATAAACTACATTTCCTACAAAACAAATTAGCAGTATACAAACATAACTTTGAGGAGACAGGTTTGATTTCCATTCCTCTGCCAGTCTGCTGGGGCCATGATAGAGAGAGATTTTCTTTTTCACAGGTTTTCTGTTGGATTGTTTAATTATTTCAGTGCAACGCATGAGGTGGTTGGAAAATGACTAGAAGTAATGGCTCACTTAAAACAAAAACAAAATGGATTAGATACAGATACGAATATTAGGGTGGCTGAACAAACACAGATATGATTACAATCAACACCTCTGCAGATCCCTCGAGTGAATTCCAACGAAAAAGGCGCTCTTAATACACCAAAATGCTCCCTCCCAGAGGACACCATCAAAATGGAAAACACAGAAAAACAGGACAACCTCGTGAACGAGAGCCATTCCTCATCTTCTGTCTCCTCCTGCTCCTACAAGAGTTTCCTGTTTCACCGAAACGGAACAGCCAGTGGCTTTATCAAGATTTATGAGCTAAATCATCCTTGGAAATATAAGACACTTGTTGGGGCACAAGGGGAGATGGGAGAGGAGGGGGAGCAGGTGGAGAGAGGAAGAGACGGTGCCAGCTGGAGAAAATGAGGAAAAAGGAGAAAGAGGAAACAGAGTGAGAGAAAAACAACAGAGAAAGAGATGAAGAGAGGAAGACAAACAGAGGATTCTGGTAAGAACAGATGTCTAGACTTGATCCAAAAAAACCATCTTCGGTACTATCATTTATGCTCCTGCTGTTTTCCTCTCTAAATGTGCTGACATCCCATTTGAAAGCTGTTATCAAGTGAAACACTCTAAAAACAAGCAGAAGTGCAACAGAGATAAAGGGCTGACTAGACTGGAGACAAATGGAAAATGAGGTGATTCTCAAAGTCCATCAGCCACAGCTGTTACATTACACGACCCCTCCTGATGATGCATTTATTTTTCCTCAGGAAAACAACAATAACACACATGTGAAAGAAAGGCTGAGAGATTAACAGCTCACAAATCATACTGGCACGATAACATGTTGCTACTGAATCACAAGAGGAGGGAGGTCAAAAGGTTCATGAGCAGAAAGAGTGAAATAAAGGCAGATTTTACAATATAGTGTAAAATTTACTTTAAAGTAATGCAGTACTTGACTAAGATGAGAAGACTGATATCAGTCTCATGTCTGTGCATTTGGAATACAGAGGTGAAGCCAGGAGGCATTTAGCTTAGCTTAGCATAATGTCTTGAGGAAGTGGGAAACAGGAACCTGGTTCCGCTTGATAGCGAAAAATATACGGTTTAACGTTACATTACATGTCACATGAATTACATGATTTTTTGTCATGTGACTTCCTACTAACACTTTTTTGATGTTACATTGTTTTTGAAGGCGTCTCCTACTCATGCCAAAGGGTACCTTTAATAAGACACAGAGGGGCATAACAAAACGGCAGTATTTGACCCCCTGGGAATGAGAACCCGTTGAGCTCACCTATTTAAAAGTTGAATCTTGTTTGTTCAACCTGGATATAAATACAAAAGACAATTTAGATTTACATGATAGAGTCATTTCTTGACAATGTATAGGTTACAAAAACATTTGGCAAATCTCACATCAGAGCATATTTAGCAGCTGATCTAGAGATTTTAATCGCATGTTCTTCAGTGGTAGATGGAGCCATCAAATTCCCCCTTTCTTTAATTTGGTAGACAGTTACATGATAAAGGCTTGTTATGTTTTGTGTTTTTACACAAGTGTCTCAGATGAGTCAAATGGTCTTCTCTCTAATCAAAATTTAAACAATGCAAACTGAATCAACCACCGCCTGCACCTTTTCTGCACAAGTAGAATTGTGTAACTTAAAATTTCACATACGTTAGTTGCCTAGAAATTTTAAGTTTGCTCAACTTGGTCAGAGGTGCAACAGACTTTTATTCAATTTCGATCAGCCACTGAAACTACTTCAATTGATCTGCGAATATTGAGACAAATAATATATATATATATTTCCCAACATGTTAAATTATTCCTTTAATGTATTATCTATATCAAAGTTACAAATTGTACGTTAAGTCCAGCAAGTTAAACAAACATTTGTCATGTCCACACCTGTGTTGTCTGTTTTCTGATCCCCTCATTTTAACCTTTAATTCTATCCCACCTGTTCTATAGAGAGCTGCTGAATATTTAACATTACTGATGTGAAAAAAACAACTTTAATCAAAATTCAAACTGTGAAGTGCTTGATAAATGCCAGCCCTCATTATTTTGCAGCTTGTGCCACCTTTAATGAGCTTAGACTCCGTCCACTGACCAATACGGCACTCTAAACTGACTGCTGAGCCGTGTGTTATTGCAAACTGAATCAAGTGTGTCTGCAAGTGCCGGATTTTCATATGACTAATGAATTGATGAAGTCAAGCAAACTGAACTAAATCAGCTTCATTTACCCTTTCTGAGATTTTAATAATCAATAAAGCTTTATTTCAGACTCATAAAGGTCCATATAAAACATTTAAGAAACAACAAACAAAACGAAACAATGCAATAATAAATTAAAATCCATATAAGCACTTTCTCCAGTGACTCCAAAACTCTAAGTTGAATCTAAGAGTGCCCTGCTCAGGCATTGTTAAAACATTTATAATTTCATTTTGTGAGTCCTCAAGGCGCTTCATAAATGTATACACAAAGTTCCGAATCGCCGCATTTTGTGTGGGAAGATTATTTTGAACAAATATCAGACTGGCACTTGTCCACCGAGGGATTTTCAACAAAATGCGAAGTGCATCTTTATATGCAACCTGCAGCTTTCTGTATTTACTTTTACTGTAACTGCACCACAAGTGGGCAGTGTAGAGTTGTGTGCTGTAGGCTTTGAACATACACACTTTTACATTATTTATAATTTGTAATAATAACTGATTGTATATTTACTGTTGTACAACAGAAATGTTGGATGTTAGAGGCATGTAGGAGCAGGGGTGACAAGGAAACAGGAAGAAACATAACGAGAGGAGAGATGAAGGGTCGAAACTTAAATACTGGAAGAAAAGATGGAAAGAATTTGTTTGCTAAGAGGTTACAATAAAAACACTGATGACAGAAAGACAAAGAAAGGAGGGAGCGAGAAAACAATCAATCACATAAAGGAAAAATAGCAAGAGAGCAATAATAAGCAGAGCAAGAAATAAGACTGATTACAAACCAGGTGCAGACAGTGCAATCAAGCACCAAGAACTGAAAACACTGGGGAGCCTGATGCAGAGAGAACGATAGAGCAAGCAGCAGAAGAGAGCCAGTGAACGAGGGATGGGCTTTTGATGGAGTCTCATCTGGAGTGTTTATGACGAGGCAGCGCCAGCAACGTAATGAGTTGACTGATCAATCTTTCCTCCTTGCCCCGCTGGATCAATAGCACTGTTTTGACATCCTACATTAAGCTCTAACTAATTGCCAGATTGCTAAATGCTTTTAAGAAGGAAGAAAAAAAACATATCCAGGGCAATCAATAATGCAATCACACCAGTGACTCTCCTGTACTCCCAAGGGAGGACGGGTGTGCTGGTGTGGGTGTGTGTCTTTGTCTGTTTGTATGGGCGCATGTGTGAGTGTTAAGGGCCAAACTGTTACCTGGTTCATGAAATGCAGGACTTGTGGATGCATCTTGTTTGTGTGTGAGTGTGTGTGAGTGGTGTTGGGGCAGCTGGGAGTTGTGGTCAGGGGAGCAGAGCAGAGCAAAGCGGTGGTGTATTTGGGGTTTGAACCTCGGCGGTCTCAGTGGGACAGTTAGTTGACTTGGCTCACAGCTCAGTGGCTAAACCACCAAGACTTTAAAACAGCACTCACTGACAGGGAAAATGAGCCTCAACAGCTTCATTTAATAATGGCTTTGTGTGTTTATGGATATTGAACAATCTTTCCAAAGAAAAACTGCCAACCTGGCTCAGTTATGACAACAACTATTCACGTTACTGAGATCTGGGAACAATTGAGCGTTGCTACAACGAAGGGGGCAAGAAACGCAGTCAGATGACCAGACAGGTTGTAAACAAGCCAGCAGCCGAGCCACATGGTCAAAAACACTTTATTTGGAGGCAAAACCTCCTTGAAAGCAAGCGCACCCGATAATAATTGCTCATTGCACTAAATCAATCAATGATGAACCAGGTCATTCTGTAAACTGTGATGGACTGTAACTCCGATGGCCACTGATGCTGTCATTTTTCTTGAGAGGACAGACTTGATAAAACAATCTGAAGCTCTTAAAAGCTTCAGAACAAGCTCCAGAATCTTCGCATATTAGCTAACGCGCATGCTAACCGAGACGTGGACTCTTTTGTGATGCTGTCTTGTTCCCAAATTATAGCAATTAACTTGTTGAATACAATGTTTTTATATCCCTACAAAAATAAGGCCCAAGTAGTAATAAAGCAGAATTATCCTGTTCATCCTAAACGGCTCATGACTTCTTCTTTTTTCTGTAGTAAAATAGATGAGATAAGACACAAGATGACTTCCTCATCTCCAGCTACCTCTGCACAATCAGTAGTACAATACTCACATGCCGAATCCCAGCTAGTCTCAGTTCTTGCACATTTTGAAACTGTCTCTCGAGAGACATTGTCTAAACTACCTGTCTCCTTTACCCTGTTCCAGCTGAAGTTTGATCTCTGGCCACCTACAATGCTTAACATATTTAATTTATCACTTACAAATGGCACTGTCCCAACTAGCTTTAAGACTGCTGTGTTAAAACACTGCTTAAGAAACCGCACCTTGATCAAGGATGTCTCAATAACTATAGACCAGTATCAAGTATTTGAAAGAGTTGTGTCTCAGCAACTTTCGGCTCACATAAGTTACAGCAATCTTTTTGAACCTTTTCAATCTGCCTTTAGGGCCTACTGAAACTGTACTGTAGACTATAGTGGTAAATGACATTTTGCTTACCACTGATTCAAATTCCCCTTCAGTACTTCTATTACTGGACCTCAGTGCGACTTTTTCTACTATTGATCATACTCATTGAGCATACTCCTGGATCGTCTCGAAAACTTTGGCATTATATTACATTATTTTCTCTGTCTGGCTCTTGCTCTTTCAAATCTTTCTGGAAAAACTGTGTGTTTCTTATAATAACATTACATCATTATTTTCTGACGATACTCAGCTGAATGTTGGCTTGTTTACTTGCTGTGAAATCCTTGATGTCACATAATGTCCTGCTCCTAAATTCCATTAAAATTGAGGTGCTGGCCCCGCTCGACATAGACACCAGTTTGATCAAGTAACAGTAATACTGTGTGATCTCTAAAAGTTTGGCACACAAGAATCTTGGTGTTACGCTTGATCCTACCCTGTCTTTTGATCAGCCCATTAACAAAATCGCCTTTTTCCTCTTATGCAACATAGCTAAAATTAGGTCGTTTCTGTCCTTGACTGATACAGAGATCCTAATTCATTCCTTTGTTTAATCTAGATTGGATAAATGTAACATTTTGTTATCTGGCCTACCACGCACTATTATTGAAGTCTTCAAATAGTTCAGAATGCTGCAGCTAAGTTTTTAACTAAAACAGAAAATTTGACCATATTTCACCAATTTTAGCTTCACTTCATTGGCTCCCTATCCATGTCAGATCAGACGTACAAAATTATAAATGGGCTTGCCCCTTCTTATCTCTCTGATCTCATTAAACCTCATGTCCCATCCCATGCTCTCCGCTCTCATACACTCCTATGTGTCCCCAGAGTGAAAAAGCAGTCAGCTGGCTGCAGGGTCTTTTCTTATCGTGGCCCTTTTCTCTGGAATAATCTTCCTGCTGATATCAGACAGTCTGACTCTGTTGAGGTCCTCAAATCTAAGTTGAAAAAGTATCTTTTTGCTTTAACCTTCAATTAGTTCTTATCCTTCCATACTTCAGCCCTCATACCTGTTACCAATTTACTTCCAGCGGGTCGGTCTCAATCTCAATGAATCTATTAACATTAGCATTTATAGTCCATGTTTATCCAGCCGGAGAGAATTCAACAGACTGTAAACTTTTTGATATCAGCTGCACTTCTCTAACCGTCTGCTGTTTGTTTTGTTTTGTTTCTGTTCCCTAAAAGCTGCCAAGCCAAGCCAAACCCCCCCCCCCC